>JAVFKF010000008.1:51050000-52300000 GCA_036926295.1 Pachydiplax longipennis | reverse complement strand
AGATGCTACCGAAAGTCGAGAGCATATGGGAAGACGGGAGTCCTTTCCCGGAAGCAGCCAAGGTTCGTGTTTTATCAGGGTTCTTCGTTCCTCACCTGCGCCTCGTTCCTCCATTGCGGACGATTTATCTGCTTCGAGTTTTCTGACGTGTATGGTTCCGCGAATTGTTCTGCCGATTGAATACATCTTAGCTTGAAATCCTTCCATCGTCTAATGTCCACAGCTTCTCCGTACGATCTCCTCAGAAAAGGTAAACTTTCGATCCAAAAGGATCCCTTACCACCATTCGTAACCTCGTTTTTAGTTGGTTTACCACGCTGAGATGGGTTAGTATTCGGAGGCAAGTCTATAACAACTCTTATCTGTTGTAGAATTTTCATTTTTAAATGTTATCAGCGATTTTTGAACAGGGAATTTGCATCATATTATTTCTTCATTTTATGATATGTATAAAATCTATTTATAATAATTAATATATAATAATATAGGCATAATCTCTTTATACTACTGCTGTTAATATGAGAGTTTCTCATATTTTTATAAGGTATATTTTAATTTTTGCCTTTGTATTAGAATTTCGTTGCTTTTGAGTTTAAATAATAATAAGCTGTAATAAAATGGAAATGTATGGAATAACTTAATGAGCTTGTATAAGGAATTTGCTTAATTTCGTGCTCTTAACTTTTGAATACTCTAACTCTATTTTGAAACCTTGCATGAGTTCGTTAAGATACTCCTCTTGCGATATTTTAGAAAATGTTTTGTGTTCACTACTTTGCATATTAATGTAATATATGTTTAATTATTAGCTTATCTAACTGGAGTTCCAGGATATTTAAATTGCATTCCTGTGGAAGTTACTCATAATCCAACTTGAATTATTATGTTAAAGCTACAAAATACTTTTTTACCATACTGTTGGCTCAGTTCCCAATTCTAAATATATATATGCCCTTTTAAAGATTTTTCTTTCTTTGAGAAGCTATCAGTAGTAGTGAAGTACTATAACTATACATCTATAAGTAGTGAAGTACTTTACCTTTTCATTTGGTTAAATGTTACTCATGATTTTTAAGAATAAGATTCTTATCTACTCTAAGGAAATTTCTTTAATAGCTTTAAAAATAAATATGGTTCATCCTGCAAAAAATATGAAAGCTTGCCAATTAATGTTTAATAAACTTTTCTTCAGTGGTTCCCTTCATCAGAGGAATGGTTCAGCTCTCCTTCCTATGCCTGTTGCAAACCACCATGGGGGACAAGGTAGTGCCAGCAATCAAAACCATCAAACCAACTCGCAGCAGGCTGTGGCACCCTACGCTGCTCCTCAAGGAGGCAATGGACCCTATTCCCAGGGATGTCTGCAAGATGCAGCTGTGGGGTGGTGTGGTCCAGGCTCTCGGCCAAGTCTTGCTGAATTTCTCCAGCCTGAGGCTTTGGCTGAAGAAGAATTTCATAATCACAGATCCTACATCACTGGGCATAATCGGTAAGATTAGTTTCTTTATTTATGCACTTTGGTAGCTAAAAGTATTGGTCTCTATGATCATTTAAATAATGTGGATTTTACTTCAAATTTTCTAATTTGCTCTAAATTTTTGTGTTACATAAAAGACATCTAAGTTATCTGATGACTTAACTCGTTCACAGCAGCTAATCAGTGGCAAACTTTAGCCAGAAACTGACTATTTAAAACATTATTTTTTAATTTTTTTATAATAAAAGAACTTGAGTTAACAAACTTTTAAATAACATGAAATATAAATAGCCATGTTGAAGAAATACAGGATACTCCACTGCCAGAAAAATGAAAAGGTTTCAAATAATTTTCTCAAGTGGCAGCCAAATGGCAGGGCCAGTCCCTGTGGATAGAAAATTAACCCACTCAATGGATGAGTTTCTTACAATTCTTACTAAATATTTCGGTAAGATCTTAGTTGTTCATTAATTGAGTTCAAGTATTTTCTAAGGAATATCTTTTATGGTCTTTGAAATAATATTTGATGCAAAGACTAAGAAATGGTATTGCTGTTTTCATTTCATTTTTTAAAATAAAATAAATTTAATTTTCTATTTTCAGTCTGTATCATCATACTGTCACTTGCCTTCCAATTTACCCAAAAGAGCTTGATATTGATTCAGAAGGAGAAAATGATCCAAAATGGTTAAGAACAAAGACTGTGATGATGATTGATGAATTCACAGATGTCAATGAGGGTGAAAAGGAACTCATGAAGATGTGGAATCTCCATGTTATGAAGAATGGGTGAGTGGGAATGTGATTATATTTATTAGTGATAACTCAGGAGTATATTTTTTTCTTTGACGACAGTGTTTTTTATCTTAAGAGTACATTTTCAAAGTTAAGAAAGGCTCTTGGTGTAACTGTGAAGATTCCTCATTCTGAGGATTTAACAATAATCATTCCTAAAACTGGTATAGAAGACGGGGTTTAGTGATGAAATTTTCCCTTTGAGTTTATTGTTATGAAGCTTAAAATTTTTAATACCTCTTCATTTTTCATTCTCATTAATGTATCTTGGTTTATTTGAAAACTGTCATAATAATAAATAATTATTTATTGCCAAGAAATTTAATTTATAATACATATTTTATATTTATATTAGTGTAAATTGATATTGATTTGATAAATTATAATACTAAACTGTAATTGCCCTGATAATGAAATTTTCTTAGTGGTTAGATTTAAAGAGCACAATTCTAATGAAGCGCAATCTTAAATTCAAGAGCAAAAAAATATATATTTAGAAGCTAGATATGATCCTTTTTCGTCCTTTGGTTATAATAGAATATAAATTTTAAGATATATTTTCTTCTGCTGAAAATGAAAATTTTTCAAATATTGTTATTTGTATTATATATTTCTTTTTCCTTCAGGTATGTTGGCGATTGCCAGATTCCTTTGGCATGCACCATGTTTATTGATGCTCATGGCAAAGAGCTTCTTATGAAGAACCTGTATAGAAATTTTGTGCTTCATTTGTGCAGTTTGTTTGATTTTGGTCTCTTGTCACCAGTCACAGTTTATACAACACTACAAAAGTAAGTATACAAAACTGCAGTACATATAATGATTTATCTCATGTATTGTTGGAAAAAGTACTGCCTTTTATTTTTACATGACTGTCTATTTTAGTTCATTGTATTGGAGGAACTTAAGCTGGCTGAAAACTTGTTATTGTAATTTCTGTTGACTTTTTTTTCTTATGTTTGATCCTGTAACCCCTTCACTTAATGTCAGTACATTATACAGCTGTTATCCTACCTTCTCATTTAAATGTTTCTACAAATTTAAATGAATAGTTAGTAATTAATTTTGGTCATTGATTTTATTGTATCTATTTAAATACATATTTGTTGTAATAATATTTGATTTTCCTCTAAAGAATAAAATGTGGTACTTCAGTTGCATTTGGAAAATTTCATAATCTTTTTATCACGCAGTTACTATTGTAAGCATAGGGAGCTTGTCCTATGAGATTATAATTCTTTCCATCAAAAAGTAAAGTTTTTCCAACATTAAAATACATTCCTTGAAGAAGAGTAACATAATTACTTCTTCACATTAGCCTAAATCCAAATTTATGTTAACTAAGTCCACTTAATGTTATTATTCACTCTCTACTGACTGTAGCCTTGAACCAAATATCTCATATAAACAAAAAACTTGAAGACAAGTGACGGAGGAGTAATCTAAGCATAATTTTTCTTTGGCTTTCATTCTTTTACCTCTCTTTTGTATATCTTCACTTGTCAGTATTTAATTGTGGTATTTAAGGCATTGAAAGCTCTTTCAATGTACTCCTTGCTTGAATCTAAAGGTGGAAATTATCTTTAAAAATTTAATGCTTTTATTATTGTGTACATCACTTACCTTTGTCATCCTTTTATTAGATTGCAAGATATAATAGCTGCTAGTCCTGAGATAAGGAAAGTTCTCCATGAATCATGGCATGAACAGCGCAAGCAGTGGAAGAAAACCGGGAAAGCACAGGCAGCAGCTGCTGCAGCTGCAGCCATGGCATCCCAAGCAAACAACAAGAATAGTTCACATGTAGGTTCTCCACCTCCTCCATCATCTGCTGGAGCAGATGACGAGTCAATGACATCCCGGGAACCCAGTCCAGTGCCAGTAGCTGGTAGGACAAGAGGAGGTGGTGGTGCTGGTGGAGGCAGTGCCCCTCAGACCCCTGCTTCTGGTCATGCATCAAGAGCCAGTGGCTCCTCCCAAAATTCTGGTAAGTATAGATTATGGCAGAAGTAATGAACTCATACCATAGGATTGAATTGAAATGGAAATAGAGACCCAGGGTATGAAAATCGGATGGAGTCCCCCTTTTCGAAATCCCCGTGGTGTGTAATTATCGAAAAATACCCATTTCTAAAATAATATCTAGAAATGCATTCCGTGGAAAGTAAAATCACTGAAACATGCCTGGAAAATTATGTACAAGAAAATCAAATCACTGAAACATGCCTGGAAAAATTATATACATTAAATTTAATAAATTTATGGCAATTACTGTGTATTAAGGGGTAATTTTTGACTTCAATAAGTAAACGAAAGATGAAGAAAATGACCTTCTTGTAGGATGTACTAAACTAAGGATATCAAAAACATGTAAGAGAGTATCAATATCAATCTAAATTATTTTATATGCATTTAATATACTCATGATACTAGCTGCCCCAGCTTACCTTCAAAAGTAACTTGTTAAATTCCATTCTACATCATTCCAATTCCTATAAGGACTGGCATTTAAAAATGAGAAAATGTAAAACAAGAGCTTTCTCATTATTAAGAGTAAAAGATTTATTTTCATAATTATGGATAGCAAATACACCATTGAATCGAAAACATATGTATGCTCTGACTGTATTCTTTGAGGCCCTGAGCTAGCACCTAATGTGCCTATTGCAATACTACCTCTCCTTTACTATCAATACAGGGTGTCCGAAATGGAATACCCTGCTTGGAACATGTTGGAGTGCACATGGATGGAACTGGAGTACTGAATAAATATATTGTGTTTTACCAAACGGACTTACTTACAAGTCCACTGATTTTTTTTTACTTGAAGTGTTGAGCTACTCAGGTGCGTCATAAAACTTGCCATACCTCTATTACATTCCTCCTTAGAACGCAATGAACTTAGGGCATTTCATTTGGAACACCCTGTATTTTGGTTTAAAAAGTAAAATCATTTCTCTGTCTTTTCTATTTTTTGATTGCTGCATGGTCATTTTGGCTTGAGCAGACAGCATGATTGTAAAGGGAAACGGAAATTTCCCTTCTTAGAGGCAGATTTTGTTGTCGGGATATTTTCTGTTTGAAGATGTGCCCCATTACCATTAAGTATGTAGTGGAAATTCTTTAGTAACAATGACATTTTATGATAATTTTATTTAAATATATAACAGTGTCATTAGGCTTTATTTAAGAATGTTATCAATGAATTTTGAAATAATTAGCACACTTCCTGTTGGTAGACTTTGAGGATGGTGAAGGGCAAAATTTCTTCCAACTCCATTGAAGATGATCATTATCTTCCAGGAATTTTTGTGTGTCAATTTTGATTTTAATGGTGACTTCATGCTTTCATTAGCAGGAATTATTAAAGTAATTAAATTTCACATTGTAGGCACCTCCTTTGTCCGGACTAGAGGAGGAAGCTTGGGAAGCAACAATGCCAGTGGTGCAAGCTTTACAAGGTCACGCAGCAGTGGGCCATCTTGGTCAAGTGGAGCTCCCGGATCCATTCAGGCTAATGCAGCCAAAGCTGCTAGAGGCACCCCTCCTCCTCCAAGGAAATCAGGCGTTGGTCTCAGGGGAGCACTGGATGATGGAGATTCATCAGATAAGGGTGCAGGGAAGGATGAAGGATCAGAGAGAGGGAGCTAGGGGTGTCTGAGTGCCCATCCGTTGTCCAGTTGCTCACTGGATAGGTGGTTGGGCCTTTACATTTGGCCTCAGTCATGGCTCGGTGTCTCCATAGGGTTACATCAGTGAATGATGTATTCAAAGTGATTGTTCTCTCAGCAGAAGTGAATTATTTTCATTTGGTTTAAGGAAATCTTGAGTTTGTGCAAATTGCTGGAGATTAAAAAGTCAGTAAGAGCACTGATGGTGAAAGTGCCGTACCACATGCAAAAGTTACAAGATCTTTATTCTCAATGAAACTGTAAAAGAGTGAATTTTTATCCATCAGCAACAGTTGTTGGTTCTAAGAGTGACTTGATTATCCTATATGGACTTCAAATCATGTAGAGGTTTTATCAAGCCACGGAATTTTAGGCAGTTTGTTAAATAAATCCAATATAAAATTTGTATTTCAGCCGTTATGATAATGTACAGATAAAATTTCCTTTGAGAATCAACTTTTGCCATTTGCAGTTTAGTTGAAGTGGTAAAATACATAGATAATACAGTTGTAATTTTATCCAGTATTTTGGAAATTTTTCTATTGGCAATCCACAGTGAATCAGTGGTCTTGTGTCAATCCTGGCACAGAGCATACATAGTATTTTCAGGTCTGACTTAAAAGTATATTTGTTCCAAGGAGAAGTAATGGTTGTATTCCATGGCATATTGAAGCATACAAGTTTCATAAATTGTATGGCTCATTTTCCTCAAAAGCCATCAAACTGCCACCTTAGCTAAATAATATCACATGTTATTCTTAGAATCGTTATGTCATAATTAGCTGTTGGTGGTAGTGTTTTTGTGTAGAGAATTAGACAGTAAATTGTGATAGTGCCCTCTCCTGTGACTTTGTTCATGCTATTCTTTTGATTATACTTTCACTGTATTTTAAATATCAGTTATTAATATGTTACTACTCTTCATTGATTTTAGTTCTTTTTGTGAATAATTTGTTCTTCCATTGATTAAATAGAAGTCTGACTTCATCCTTATAATTACATATCTTTTGACGAGGAAAATATTTCACAAAGAACTATGTTAAAAGTGATGCCTTTAAGCTCAGTACTAGCTGTATATTTATGTTTCATCTTTATATGAATAATCCCAAGTAGATTATGCATCTCAATGCATTTCCCCAAGATAAAACATCTTGCTTTAAATACTTGTTATCCTAACAATTGTACTGCCATTCATAGAGATCTCTTTCAATTTCAATTCTAGGGACTTGAGAAGTTCATTTGAAATCTCCCAGAATATGTGAATCTGATGTGCTTGTTTTATATTTTAAAGTGTGTGATACATTAACTGTAGAATTGATGTTTTAAATGCTTATGCAGATTTTGCTTTTTTTCCATTATGGCTTTTATGTGTCTTAAAGTTTGATGCCATAGAAAGCTTACATCTTGTGAGTGTATAAACACACTTGCTTCATATGGCTGTCTATGTATTTACATTCAATAGCAATTGGTACCTGTTGTGCTATACTGTCTTTGTAATCCACAATGTAGTGCATTGTCATTTAGAATCCTAACTTAAAATATCCCTCGCAATATGTGAATGATTCCACACAGCAACAACATATTTCCCTTGATATTTTATGAAACACAAGTGTGAATATGTTTCATGGGTGTGCATGTGACAGTCACTCAAAACTTTTATTGTATATATAATATAGTAGAAATTGTATTATAAAAATCTGTGAAAGATTACTTAGCAAATGTTTTCTTTAGTGTGTGTTGAGTTCTCTAAACAAGCTTAAGCAACATCATGTTTTCATTAGCTTGGTCACTCATTGATCCAGATTTTGGACTCTTACATCCGTAACCGCTTACGTTCTAAATTAATTATTATTATTTTTCATATGTATGAGGAGTGGGGTTGTACAAATAGTATCATATTTCATCAAAACACAAAGAACATCAAAGAATTTAAATTTTCCTTAAGAATGTTTCTGATACAATGTATGATTGCGTGTGTGAGGAAGGTATGTTTGTGATATTGGCAACGCAGTTTCCCGTTGCTTGAATGTTGATTAATATTGGTCAGGGAAAATACTGTTTTATATTTTCAAGAAAAAAAAATCGTGTGGAATTTTTTTATGCATCCGTAAAAATCTATTGTCCTTTGTTGACTATTTCTTCTGTATTGAGCTTGGTAGCAACTCTGAATAATCACTGGTTGACCATGAAACACCTTTCATCAATTTCAAATCTTTTAAGAATTAAAGATGGAATCATTATGACCACTGTAACTTTTGAAGCAATGTTACCCCTTGATCTGTTGTGGTCACTGCTGGAAAATAGTGGTCTTATCATGAGAGGTATTTTTCCAAAGGATAATCAAAGGTGGGAGCAATTTTCTGATCCCAAAGCAAATGTTATGTTTGTCATCCTAGCATTATTATATGGCATGACTATTTATGAGTGTTTCGTATCAAAGAGGGTTATTATATTATTCTGTTTTATTAGTGGTAAGCTGGAATACCAAGGCTGCCTTAAACTACAGACTTGTGATTGGGTTGCAGCAGCTTTATCAATTTTATCACAATTGTACCATTGTACTCCATGTAAATCTATTTCTGCACCAATTTTAAGCAGTACTGCTCAGGAAAGGAATCACAAAACCAGTTTCCTTTCTTTGTATTTAGACAAAATATACGATTTCCTATAGATGGGTCCTTTTATTTCCATAATTCTTCACTTGATGAATTTTCACCATCCATAATCAATAGTAAGAATGTTTGGTCATTGTTTCTTGATGCATACTTATAAGAGGTGTTCAAATGAAAAGGTACAAAGCATTAGCTCGTCACAGCCACAGGAATTCTGGGAATCCTTTAGCTTGTTAAAGAATGGGATAGTTGTACTCAGGCCTCTGGTGATTCCTTTTGGATAGGGCTTCAATTATACCCACAGTGACATTTCGTACCTTTTCATTTAAACACCCCCTCATATTTTCATGTTGATGAAAAAGATATAAGGCAAATGAAGGAAAAGAAAACACTTTCAATTGAAACTGTTTCCAAACTTAATAGGTTTAGCACTTCCACAAAAAATCACTTGATAGTGATACTTAAGTAACAAAATATGTCATGTGTACTGAGATTTATTGGGAAGTGCTAAGTTATTAAACTTGGAAATAGTTACAATCGAAAAGTTTTACCTTGGTCATCATGAACTTCCACAAAGTTACCATTCTGTTGACTTTATATATAAGGCACATTTTAATTTTGCTGGTCAGCAAAGATGGATTATAAACATAGAATGGATCAGAATTAAATCATGTATTTTTCTCCATATTGCAAGAATAGCCTCATTCCAAGAAATCTATATCCAGCGTTCCTTGATTTGATGATTGGAATTACTCTTTGAAGCATACATTAAAAGATTTAAATAACAGTTCTCAGCTATCAAACTAACTATAAAACCTGGACTGAAGTAGAGATTGACATCACCAATTCTTTACTCTGGCAATGCTTCTTAATTGATGAGGCACAGCACGGTAGTTGGCTTTAAGTTTATTGGAATACTGCATAAGACTAGAGGATGTAGTTTAGATAGTATGTGCTTGAAATATATTTTTTGCTTAATGAGAGTCCATAATGAAAGCTTTAAATTATTTAATTCCACACTTGGTGTTTTCTTCTTTTTCAATTTGATTTTAGATTAAAACAAATAAAGGTATAGTTTAGTGTGCAAAGCTTGAGTCAACATGCTTACTGGTGAAAAGCCAAATATATGATTGCTAAATGTAATTCCTAAAATCCCAGAAAATGAGTACTCTTATGAGATTCAAACAGAAAGGGAATGAATTATAAATGTTTATATTTATGTTACTGTTGCTTGAGGAAAGGTTGTTACTCCTAGTCAAAGCTAGGAAACAATTCAGATGTTGAGAAGACAAATTTATTAAACAATAGCTGAACAAAGACTATTATTAGTTAGTATATATTCCTTTAAAAAAATGTAAGCCTAAGTAGAAGCTACAAGAGTTCTACAAAAATGTCACTAAAACAAAAATAATGTATCTATGTTTCAGGCTTAGAGCATTAGATGCTTGCTCTCACAAGTTGGGGGAAACCACATTCATGTAAAAAAAATACAAAATGAATGAAATTTTGATCATCAATCAATGAATTACTGATTAAGCCATAATTAGCATTGCCATAGCTTGATCTGTATGCGGTCTGATCACAGACATATAGGATGGAATCCACATGTCCATTGTCATGCCACACGAGAGACCCAGTAGGTCTCTGTTAGGCTTCATAACTGTTAAGTCTCAATCAAATCAAGGTGATTTTTTGAATTGTATTGCTTCAGGTGCTATCAAATTTCATCTCGGAATTAACCTATAATCATTAAAGATTACAGGAAATGCTTAATACTGAAATAGTTATTATCTTTTTAGACAAAAAACTAATGTCAATCAATTAATGATACCCTCAGTTGTAGATTAAAATTAGAATGAAGATTCATAAATGGCATCTAGAGAAATGATTGATAAAATATTTTCTTTATATATTGTGCTTTATTGAGTCAAACAGATATATCTCTGACTAGAAACTTTCCATCAATATTGATCAACACATGGACAAATCGCATTTTGGCCATAAATTTGATATGCGATGCTATCAAGAAGAAATTAGTAAAATAATCCAAACAAATGAGTTATATAAATTAATATAGCAAAATTATACCTCCAATATGATATGATCCTTCCCATAAGGGAATAAATTAAAACTCACAAAATCACTTTAAAATGCAAATGAAAGACAAACATCAGAAATAAATAAAATCAACAATCCTAAATCTGATAAAACATGTCAAGTGACAAATAAATCGTCAATGAAAAGTAAATGCTTTGGGTAATACAGAGTTGGTAGACAGGGTATTAACTTGAGGCAGACTGGCAAAAATGTGATAAAAGGCAACTGAAGACAAGTAATTCTTCAATGAGCTCTCCAAAGTATGTTCCAACAGGTCATGAGCTCATTACACACAATGCATCAAATAAACCCCATAACAATCCCAAATATTGTATTCCAAACATCAATCATGCTAAATTTTTAATTCTTAGTTTGAATTTCATTCCAATCAAAATTTTATACATTAAACTGAATTAGCATAGCAAAATAAATTGCCTTCATTTCAAGCACCAGTTTAAAATTAAATTATTAAGCATATATTCACATAATGTCAGACAAAGTATCTTTCTAATAATGAGTTTCATGTTCATTCCAATTAAAAATTATGTCACGACACGAAATGATGACATGTTTGGCTAATTATCAATGATTCACAACCTGTGTTAGTAACATTAATCAAATTGAAATAAATTCATATGGACAGAAAACAAACAAAAATGACTAGGTGAATTTTGGTCCTCTAATCTCCCACAGGACTAGATCTTTTCCCCTCTCATAGTTAAAATATTGAGGAAAATCTATTGGAAGGGAGTTTGCGGTAGACCACAACGGAGACTTCTTAAGGCACTGCAAAAAATGCTCATAACATGGAGCCACTGAGTCTAGGTCAGCAACTGTAAATACATATCTGTAGAATAAAGCAAGAAAATTTCATCAAACACAAATAATAGTTCACAAGGAACATCTCTGTCCTGAGATATTCATATAACATCCAGTACATGTTACAATTATGAAAGATTTTTCCAACAAATCAAGAGAAAGTCTAAAGTTAATTATTTCCTTTGGGGTATCATTCACCATATTTACCGTTTCTCCATAGCAAGATAAGCAACTCTATCTTTGTTTTCATACACCAGTAGATTATAAAGAGTATCCAGAAAAGCCTCTGTTAGATCATTATCATATATAACTGAAAACAATGCAAGTCGAGTAAATGAAGAGTATGAAAAAGTAGACAATATAGATATATGTATCTAATAAATGCATGAATAGAAGAGGGGAAATACCCAGCCATGATGAAAATACTAGTCGAGAAAAAGTTAATGCCCAAGATGACACATGACGCTGCATCAACAAAATTTGAATTTAATATCTGATATGAAGATACTGCTATCAAAATCTATGAAAATTGGAACTCCCGTTGCATAATTTCAACCATGAACACTGAACTAGAAATGATGCTCAGCTGTTCAAACCAGTCGAGACCAGTAGCATTATAATGATTGTTCGTGAGGGACTTGTACTCTTGATAGCAAAAATTAGCTCCGACTTCTTTTTTGTTAAATCAAGAATACCACTGTTGATTAATACATCAGCTAAAATGAAATTTTATGAGGAAGCTGTAAGCTGTGCATTGTTTATTCCACCTGGTATGATGTAGCATGATTTTTACAAAAATTCTCCAATTCTATGATTTAAGGTTTTCTTTATTATGAAAGTATCCCTTCTTCCACTCACTCATTCATTTGATCACATACAATCCTTACTTTATGTTTCATATTTTATGCAATAAGATAATAATATCAGCTGAAAAATTATTCTAGAAAAGAACAGAGCAGAATCAGATTACATAAGCAGATAATAAAATAAAAATTTTCTGGAAGAGAAATTCCTTACCATCAGCTGCAAAAATAACTGACACATCTTTCAATTTTTCCTTTAAAGTATCATTCCAGTTTTTATTTAAAAAGTCAAGCTGCTCAACAGTCACTTCTCTTTTTGGTCCTATGAGACTTTGATTTCTTCTTGCATTTGATCTAATAATTTCCAAAATGTTCCCTCTATCCAAATCTAAATGTGAGAAATATAAAACCATCATAATTCCGTGTAAACTGATTACTCTACATATAATAAATATGATTTCCTTAAGGATTTAGGGGAGAAGTCATATTTAATGCTGCCTTAATGAAGGATCATAAAGTAATGCTAATCTAACAAGGATGCAATGAAAAGTTTAGTGCAAGACTCTGTGAGGTAGAATATAATGATGATATAATGATAGAATCACACCAATATTAATCTAACGTTACATAATTAAACAGAATTGGAAAGAAGTAGAGAGAGACAATGTTTATAAGGTAATTAGTATCAATGAGGAGATGTAGGGAAAAGAAGATATTTTCATGACTGTCTAACAACTGCTTATTCATAATTTTCCCCCAACTGCTTGTTGACATTCTATATAATTAAGCATACTATTTTCTTGGTCATAAAACAATTTAGAAAGAAATTTAGTTTATAATATAGTTAATCAAAATCTTACTCTTTAAATGGTAAAATTAGATATTGAAAACTTAGCAAATGTTAAGTAATATACTATATATTCAACTGCCACAACATCAAATTGCAAGAAAGAAGTTGGAGAATTTTATAGAAAGGAAATGATGAAAAAAGTAGTCATCACCGTCGATTTTGCAACACTAACTCTTACACTTTTACTAGATCTATAAAAGTCTGATACTTCTGAATTAATGTTTTGCTGTGCATTTGGATACATCCAACATAAATCCCATCCTATATTTTGTTTGAGTCAACACAATAAAATTATAAATGTTTCCGAAAATAATATTTTTCAACAGAATGCATAAAACAATAGAATTTGCAAAATATAGCTTTGAGGCAGCATTCCGTGATAATTCTTATAAGTGCTGACTTACAAACAGCTAGTAATCTTCAGTTATATGCTGCATCTATAACAAATTTCTTCTCCTTCCATTTCTCAACAACTGTAACGCATGGATTGGAAACTGTCCACTTTTGGGACCATCGGTTGTAAAAAAGTATTCTTCATCTTGGATGGTATCAATTTTGATGGAATGATCATTTAGGATAATCCAGGTGTTCTAAACTCTACCTGCTATTCAAAGAAAATTTAAAATATCACATACCAGTGCAAATAACTTCTGAGCAGAATAAAGCAGAAGCAATTCCTGTTAGTCCCGTACCAGAGCCTAATTCCAGGGCTACTTTATCTTTCAGAAGAGATGATCCAAGATGCAAGAGAAAATCGGCCAGAAGCAGAGCACCTCTCCAAACTTGCTCACCCACAAGACCAAGTGTTGTTGAAATACTATGCTCTGCCATCAAGAAGAAAATAATTCATTATTGCACACATGCTTTGTTATAGATTCTTTGCTATGTGTGAAGAGTATAAATTAAATGATGAAATGTTTTCTGGTATTGCTTCCCAGATGTGATGTGTGATACATGACCCCAATTGTCAAAAAACTTTAAATTGACTACTAGTAGCATTTAAATTTATTTTCTATAAAACACAATCTTTATTTATAGCACAATTTGGAATTCATAAGAAATATCTTCCTACTTTTTCTCCTTTTACATTTTTTAGTTTTGTTATTTAAAATTTACTTTAAGCATTTGTAATATATCTTTTGTATATGAGCTTCTTTTCATTTGAACTGCTGTATTCCATATCACTGCACGATCCTTAATAATGAAATAAAATTGAATTATCACAGATAATTTCTTGTGAAATTAGCATAGCAATTGTATTGAAAATGACTTCTTGGTTAATCTGAGATTTATTATGGTGACGATATAGGAATACATAGAATCAACTTCCTACTAAACTAGTGATCCTTAATATATTTCCTGTTACAGAATCTTGGAAGTTTAAAAGAATGGTCTCTTAAAACCATGAAAATCTTATACAGAAACATTACTGGAATGATTGATTGGCAAAGTTAATCTTTCAATTAACTGTGGAGTAGATTTCTTTTGAAGATTTGACTTTGAATCCATATATAAAAGGATCTCAGAAAAGCTATAGGATTTTGTCATCAAATCAATTTAAATAGTCCCATAGCCATCAATACAGGGCCAGTAAGCAAGTACGCTTATACTGTAATAATGGATCAGATAGAGCTATAAGATAGTATTTGTCAGATTTTTAAGCAGACGCATACATTTCCATGCTTCAGAATACAAAAACAAGTAGAAGTAAGTAATATTAGACACCGTTATAAAATACAATTCAGATAAATAGCTAGTAATTCATGTTTATAAACCTAATTTTATTTCAATCTTATACATTCTTTGTTCTAATAAAATCTAATGCAGAGGTATGCTAACCCTAATTTCTTCAACTACATACCGATCAAGATAATTCCCTCACTCTTGCTACTCTGATTCTTACGTTGGATGAGGAAATCCCCATCCTCGTCTATGGATGGCTGAGGGTAAGTCACCCTCTGTTTTAACTCTGGAGGATAGGCGAAGCTAAATCTTGACACAACATCTAAAAGATGAGATGCAAGAAAATATTTATGTATTCTCGGAATTTATTTCCCACAGATATATTGACAAATAAACTAATTTATTTCATCAGTCAACTTACTTTCTGCGCAAACGTAAGGTTCAGAATTATCACGCTCAGTAAAAGGGTGAACTTCTGAAGTAATTAAGTGTTCCATTGAATTCATAGGAAATTTTTAATAAATTCAAATTATATGCTCGACCTTAAGACAGCAAGAATTTTATATTATCCGGTTACAATCATTACAAAATGAAAACCACGCATCAATTCCAATCAAACTATTTTTGCCGCACAGAAATGACATTTGACGAACGTTATTAAAAGTAAAATACTTTGATTGCAGAATTAAATGCCATGAAATATCAGTTAGCTACGAATATCGTCAATAAAATATAAATTACAGCTGAAAAAAAGCGACGAATAAAGTATAACCGCCGAATCTTTAATTTTTACTAGAAGCTTTTAAGTTATGCTTTGACTATAGCACGTGATAATCTGCTCCAATAGAATCACACCACGAGTCGATGCTGCCACGTTATCCTGAATTTAGCAAAAAGCGGGTTGTTCATCGCTGGCAGCCACTCTGGGGCTTTAACGCTGGGGATTAAACACACGTTCAACATGCAGGTGGTTTTCGCGGCAATTCTTATTTTGGGATTCTCTGCCAACGTATGGAGCGATGAGGAGATTAAGAAGGATGAAGGTGTTCTCGTCCTCAACAAGAGCAACTTTCAGAAGGCCATAACTGACAATACATTCATTCTTGTCGAATTCTGTGAGTACAATCGTCCATTGTCTTTACCAATGGAGGTTTTGATTGTAAGGTGTAATTCCATGTTACACATGTTTCAGATATGCTGCAGTCATTTTTATTTCTATTTAAGCTACACAACTCCATCTTGTCGATTATAATAATTGTTAATATCGATACTTTTGAGATTCTTAGGTTTTCATATGCGTCATCTAATATCTGAGTTTAAGTCACGTAACGTTTGACAAGCCTATTTTATTCATTAATATACGGGTTTGTAGAAAGAGTATGCAGCAATTTCATTATTATACAAGTTTTTCGGTAAGAGTTATGGATTCAGAAATGATAAAAATCAGTCGTGGGCGGTCACTGTGTACCGGCATTTTGTTACATCCGGTTGTGTAGTTGTTAGTTATTGAAATTAGATCATGAGCTTAAACTTTGTTTCACGAATGATGTAAAACATATATTGAGTTGCACTTTGTGAGTTAATTTAAACAAATGCGGTGAGGTGACGTGGGTTTGCCTGAAGGTGAAGATGTTGCCACGTTTATGTCTGCGTTGCTGTTGGTGAAAATCTTACTGCGGTCGTTGATCTCTGTTCAATCATTTTAATATTTGCTATTTTTACTTGTACATAGATTCTTTATTCTATTATTTATTGTATTTTCAGATTGTTTGATTAATTTTGTTTCCTCGCGGTAAACAATGCACGTATTTCAATAATGTAACATTACAGGTTGTTTTCAAGGTCTCCCCAATTTGCTTATAAACTTTCAGACATTCGTATGTCGTGAAGCAATTAAATTCTCTATGATATCCCATTCGTTTGAAATCTTTATTTGATATCTGTTTTTTCGATATCGCTAATCAATAACGCCTTAAGACTTTTCAGTAATAATGAGGGGAAGGTTCCAGTTTTCACGGTCATTGCCTGACCTTGCCCTTTTCCGTTCATAATTATGCAAGATTGCCTAATTTTAGATTTCCTATTGAGCTTTGGAGGGCGATTAGACGCGGACAGAAGGTCTGTTTCATTTTGTTTTTAGGCAATGTTACATTTCATACCTAATATAGTTTTTCACATAACCATGCCATAATTGCTGCCATTAGAACAAGTCGTCCAATAATGGATCTATTTCCATATATTCCACCTTAAAGAAATGACTTGGGAAGCACCTAGGAGAATAACTTTAGTTGCTATCCGACTTGGCAAGAAATCTGAAGAAGCTGTAATTTTGATCTTTGATAATTTTAAAATAGATATTAGATTTTACTCGCGACTAGTTACAAATTAATGATTTGTTTAGACTTTTACGTTAAGCAATTGGTTTACATCGTAATTGGCTTTCTTGCTTGCATCACTTCGGTGTGAATAAGAAAGGTGGGGCATTTTTCTACTCTTTAATATTTATGTCCCTTTATTTTGTTCAATTATTGTATTAACGCTTCATTCGACCAATTACAGCATAAAATTTAGATTAAGAGGGAAATTGGCTCTGTAAATGTTTAAGGGCCGATCCAGAGAGCGTCTGAATCGTTGATGACGTATGCGAAACGCGTTTAGGTTTGAATGAGGCAAGTCAATTTAACGTGAACATCGTTCTGTTGGAGATGATGGGAAAGGCGAATGCAGACAGTTTGCTGCTGTAGTCTCTGTTTAATTTACACGGGTCATCATTTTTAGCTTCTTGAACGTGGGAACGTTGACGTAGACATATCATATCCGCTCGCTTCATGTTGGGATGATGAGTAGTTATGAAGACTTTTCCCCTACATGGTTTCTCGCTAATTTCTTCATTTTTTTTGTGATTTCTTCTTTCGGGATTCATCATGAAGCATTTTCAGTCCCCAAAAATTGATTGCACATAAATAAAACGTGCTTGAATCAAATTTAGTTTTAATGCTTGGACTTAATTCTTTATGCCAGACTCAGAAGCCTTGTGAACAGGTTATTACAAACTTAGCTTAGTGACATTTGCTATAGTTGTGTATTGGTGGTTGGTCGTAAACCGTCATTTTGATATCACAGATGGCTGACTTTTTTCCAGTACCAGACTGCGTATCTAAGATAAGGAAAACTCTAAATCGATGTTATATTTTCATAAATTTCAATGTCGCTCTCCACAGCTTAAAGGAGGAATTGATTCGATAACTTCATTGCGCTCAATCATGTTCGTACATCGTATATTGTTTAAACCATGGTACCAATCCAGGCACTGGGACATATTCATCCTTGTATTTTCACTTTCTCTCATTTAACTGTTAATTCATGTTATCCCTTACCTTCTTGCGTTACAAATGACTGTTTACGATCGTGTTAGCGAAACTTGGTTATTTTTTCTCTTTCATGTTACTTTTTAAGGGTATTTCACAATATAATTGATCAGAAAATCTTCAATTTTCACCACTCCTGGAAGATAGATTGGTTTCACTGTTGTATTTATTACTGAAATGGTATGAATATTGCTGTTAGTATGAACCCCTCATCAATGGAGGGTTTCCGGGGCTGTGAATCGACCACTTTCATCTTCTGCTATCACAGTTTGAGTCAAGCGTAGTCTGAAATTTTTCAGGTCTGCTTCTCCTTACGGTTAGGCGTAGTTGTTTACATAGTTGTTTAGGGTTGTTAGATTTATTCTTAGAGCCTTTCTGATGTCGAAAAAATATTCGATTTTCCAACCGTATGTGGCCGAATGTTATTGTTTTATTTCTGCTCTCCTTCCTTTATTCTTTCACCTCTATACAGAATCCTCGGTTGAAGAATTGTTTAAGTTATTGCCTATTGGAAAAGTTTCGATTCGATTACATACGATTCTGCTGACTCGTAGATTTATTCTCATGATCAAGTCTGTTTTTCGTGTTGCTACTTCAGCATGTTAGTTAACATGTTAGTTTCGTGTTGTCAGCTTCAGCATCGGTTACTGTTATTACTAGTATTCCACGCGCATATACTTCTCTAGTGTCACCATACAATGTATTATTCATATAATTTTATTCATACCAGTCAACAGCAGTCTAGATGAAGTTATTTTTAACTCCGATAGTAATGACACTATATAGAGGATTATGTAACCATAGAATTAAATAGGTATTTCCAAGTTTGATTGCCTTTTTTCCAAAATTCCGTTCCTTTTTATATTGCCAGTATTATTTCTACGCGACGCAAATGCATTCTTCAATTTCACATCGTTGTGAAGGATTTTTTACCTAGGAAAATTCTTATCCCAAGTCTTAGGATGATGTATTGCTTATTGAAGTCTTCCCTAACCCTCAACAGGTTTTATTTTTATTGTTACGAGGAAATGTCGTTCATTCTAAAGACATGCCGTCGATGGTGAATTTAATCCCGACATTCTTTTGCGGCACCATGTATCGACCTTTTCCTAGTCTCGCATGTTTCTTAAATTCGCTTGTCTGAAAATGAGATTTTCTTTTCGTTTCAACTTTTTTGAGCCTTAGTTAAGCCGAGGATGTCTCCTCAGCTTATACCAAGGTCACTCCAAGATTTTTTTTGACCTGGCAATACCTTTTCTAAGTCCCTAATTGTTATTAATTATTCCGAACACGTTGTAGTAGTACGTTAAGTCGGTGCTATTATGGTCAGTTACATTTAATCATAAATAACTGGGCTAAAAGTATGGCATATGCTTTTATTTAGAATTAACTTGACTTACAAGACGCTAATCAATGGAAAAATTACTCAAGACGGAAATGTGTGTACGTTCGTTGGAACCGAACCGGCACCTTCACGTATCTCATAGGTCTGAAGGACGACGAAAGAAAAAATACCGGATTTCTTATCAGCGATTCAAGTACGGAAACGATCCAAGAGATTGCTAACGTTTAACCATATAGTTTGTTAAAAATAAACTCTTGCTTAATTAGCGAACGTCTTATCAATTACGCACAGAGAATCCGGAACGGCAACTTTCATTTAAGCGTATCGATACCAAGTAAAGCTAATATGACTAACTCGGGTAATGCTACGTCATTTTAGACACGTAATCAGTTTTTACGTCGCGGTTCTCTAAGGATCTGAGAGTTTTTTTCCTCGAACCCAGCTCGCGTGGGCACTGCTGCTTTGGATGCCGGAAGTTCGCAGCTATTCCCGGTTTCATTTATTTGTTTAGTAGCCTAGTCGTCCAATTACGTGGAATATAAAGTTGGATCATTTAATCGCCGAATAAAGAAAATTTCATGATCGAAGGTAATGCACAGCAAGTCTTATTACTGCTGGCATTTTCGAGTGTCGCGCTGGAGCGAATAATTTTACGCTGTTCGACTCAAAATTAGTCTTAAGATTCCGGTCAAATACACATCGATGTTTTATAGCTCATTTGGGAACGCGTGAAGAAGAGCTGAGAACAAGTTATGCCGGCAGTCAACAAGTCCTGTTTAAGATATTACGAAACCCTCAAGTCGCTCGAATTTATTCCACACATAGAGATTACGTCAAAAACAATTGTCTAGTAAACTTGAATGTCATCCCAAACCATTGAGAAATGTCGGATGATAACGCAGTCTTGGAAAAAAATTATGATAGCATTTCATGAAATACAAGTCCATTCTCTTGTACGTTTCAGCTTGAATTTCGGAGCCGCTTCCATGATGATTTATTAAGGTCTTTTGTATCTTCTAATTAGGCAATCGCCTACAGAAAGCAACCTGATGAAGTAACTTGTCGCCCGTAAGCAAGATAACGAGGCATCAAAAACCATTACGTTGTAGTTTCAAATATATCGAACGTATTTCCGGCGATTTCGGAGGTATTTTTTTCCCGGCTTAACTCAAAATTTTCAACCGCTATCTCAAAACCTAGGAACCGGTTGTTTTTCAAGAACATCGCTCGTCTGTAGTAAGTGAACTGTAATCAGAAAGGAAATTGTTTTATCAGGCTTACTCTTGCATGCGGCAAGGCACGTATATACGGTTCTCGGAAGAGGGTGAGTGACGCGCTTTGGACTCCAGGGAGCCTCGATCGCGAACGATCCGTCAGAGAATGTTTGTGGGAATAAAAAAACGGAATAAGTATCGAACCTCGCTAGGCATTTTAATGATTTTTATCTTGGCTTATAATTTTTTAATCGTAAGCGATTCAGCATTTCAAGCGGTAAATGCTTTGCGATTAAAATATATTGATCCATTAAGATAAAATACCCCGCCGACCATAGTAAATGTGAGGGAATTCTTCGTTTGCTGTTTGGGATTTGCCATCTGGTTTAAAGGAAGGCTATTTTCGCCAAGTTTATGATCCGGGCATGATAATCATCTCTTGGCGCACTGAAGTAATTTTTTATCATGGGATCGCTTCGTAGCTAACGGATAGGGGAGAATGAATATGCTAGGGTAGAAGTCAATGGGTCCAAGTTTCTCTCCGATGATGTGGCGGCGGTCCATCCCAAGCGGAAGTGTTGGCGTTGTTTAAGTTACTTAAGAGGTTTTTCAAGTCACACGCGGCTCCCCGTAGTCGGTTTATGGGAAGTATTTATCGTCCCTCCGAGATGGGGTTAAACATGGCAACTCTGCTCACTCTTCGAACTCCTGAGTGATGGAATAGTCGAAGGGGAAAGCCGCTGCTGTGTGTACGTTTTCTGCTTCTCTCGGGCGAAAGGTCTTCGAGGAATTCTTTTCGCTTTCAAGGTCATCGCTACTTCTCCGTCCGTCTCCCTTTCAGAATTCTTTTTTCGACGGATCGAAATGAATGCTTCATTAGCGCATCATGATTTGGCTCGGCGTCTCCGAGCGGTCCTTCCTCTCAGAAGAGATGAAAATTTTCTCGCGTCATTTGCACGCTGGAAGGAGTTCTTGACTTATCATAGTAATGCACGAGCTTACGGCGTCGGTCTTTGCCGATCAATTATTCTCAGTGCAGCAATAGATGTCCTTGGTGTCAAGAAGAGCTTATCGGGCTGGGGTTATCATTCGAATACTGAGTTTAGATTTTCTTTTCGGGGTCATGTGCCGGTAAAGAAGGCTTCCGTGGATGCCAAGCATCTGGGCCCCCTTTCAAGTAAGGTGACATTCTCCATAATGTAAGGCGAAAATAAACATATGGTAGAAGTATTGTTGCGTCAAGTACGATTTTTTATTTACAAAAAATTAATTTCCATATGGGAAACGGAAGTGTGGAAGGAAGTCCCACGGAAATTATGCACCCGGGCCCCTTTGGTAGATGGCCGGATTTTAGTGTTAGATCATACCCATTATTCTTCTCGAAAAATTGGAAAACAGAGGCGCCGAAAATGGGCGTTACGAGAGAGAAGCATTTCCCAGGCCTTCAATTCATTCTCGGTACCTTGAATGAGACAATAGCTTAAAAAAATCGATAAGGTTGGTAACGAACAATAAGCTAAGTTTTATCGCATCAAAAGCTAGCTAAATCAGCTCGAAGTTCATTGAAAGTTTTTTATTCCTAAGTTATGTGGCCACATTCATTGAAATTTTGTCATTGTATCAACTCCTGTGGGATTTAATTGTAGCTTCCTATATGTTTATTCCAGTGAGATATTCTCTGTTTTCCATGAGTCAATTTCTGGTATTTAATAAAAAATCAACAGAATGGACCCTTCAAAATTAGAGTTATGAACGGATATGATTTTGTAATGTTTTGAGGCATTTAGCATGGCATTGCCTCAGTAGACATTAAAAAAAAAACATTTGCCTTAAATGAAACTAGCAAGCACATTTCTTTGTCTTTGATTTGTCGATTTGTCTTTTAAATGTCAGTTTAAGTGATTCCAAATTCTTTTTCAAAAATATATAGATGCTCCATGGTGCACACACTGCAAAGCCCTTGCCCCTGAGTATGCCAAAGCTGCTAAGAACTTGGAAGAGAGGGGAGCCAAAGAAGGTGAAGTGAAGATAGCACTTGCTAAGGTTGATGCAACTGTAGAGACTGAGCTAGCAGAAGAGTACAATGTCAGAGGATATCCCACTCTCAAGTTCTTCAGAGAGGGCGCCATCATTGACTACACAGGTTAGTAATTATATTCCAAGGAATAAACTTAATTAATTTTTTTACATTATTCTACATACATTTATTTTATACATTTTTTTACATATTACATTTACATTTACATTATAACTTAAATCTCAATTTTATGTTTTGACCACGTTTTAATTGGCACTACCCCTTGTGGTTTTAGAGATAAAGGTTGCATTTTTGCAGTACATTTTAAAAGTATTAGTTCTCTAAACAGTATTCAGCAATTACATTTGAAATGGGTACAATATATAGTGGGTGTATGTTATAATCACTTATTTTCATTTATTTAAAAATCTCCCCGATAGTAGCGTTACAATTCAATGTTCATAATTAAATCATGGTGATGTTTATTTGCAAACGTTTGATTAAGATTGTGATGTAGTATTATAAATTTTTTTGTAACTTTTTCATTTAAAAATTATTTTAGAAGAATTCATTGGTGATATTATATTTCCATTGAATGTTTCAAACATTTTTATTTGTAAGCAATATTTATTGCTAACTTTGCAAGTTGATGCATGCATGAGGCATTGTATTGTTTATTTTGACATGCCTATATACATTCTGTGTATCATAAACTAATAAAAACTTTTATCATTTAAAACTTTAGGAGGAAGAACTGAAGATGAAATAGTAAATTGGCTGCTTAAGAAGACTGGACCACCTGCAAAGGACTTGGCTGATGTTGAGGCTGTGAAAGAATTCGCTGCAGCTAGTGATGTTGCCATTGTTGGCTTCTTCAAAGTAAGTCTTATCTATACTTCTATGAATCATAAATTATGGACAGCTAGAAGGGGCTTATATTAGGACAAAATCTTCTAGTGTTGTTTACTTTCATGTTGAAATTGGTGTCTCTGTCCTAATGTATTCTTTATATGAAATTCTTGTTAAGAGAAAAGTTGCTATTGTTGCTTTTTCTGTTTACAGTGATTTACACTATGATTATTTTTCTTTTATAGGATCAAACTACCAAGTCAGCCAAGGCCTTCCTCGCTGTTGCAAATTCCATTGATGCCTATCCCTTTGGCATTGTTGCAGCTCCTGAAATCTTCACTGAATACAACGTGGAAAATGAAGCAGTTGTGCTATTCAAGAGCTTTGATGAAGGCCGAAGTGACTTGGCTGTTGGAGTAAGAACTATTCATTTGCACTATATCGGCCCTGCCTTTAAAATGTTATCTTTGTTTTTTTTGTTCTTTAGATTTTATACTTGTTTGATGTTGCATGAATGTCAACACCAATTATAACTTAATACAGTTTTCTATCATCAACTATTGCAAAGCTGATTTATTACAGAAATTTAAGAAAATGAAATTATTTTAAAATTTGAATGGATACCATGGAAGCTGCTGGTAAAATTATAAGGTAGTCGTTCTTAACTAGTTTTCCTTTCAATAGGATGCTCCATTAACTGAGGAGGCAATTCGCACTTTTGTCACTGCACAATCTCTTCCACTGGTGGTTGAATTCAATCATGAAACGGCCCAGAAGATCTTTGGTGGTGAAATCAGGTCCCATCTCCTGCTCTTCTTCTCCAAGGAAGATGGCCACTTTGAGAAATACATGGAAGATGCTCGCAAGGCTGCTGCTAATTTCCGTGAAAAGGTTAGTTAAGAATATTGAAAATCAGAATATTTTATTTTGGAATGGTCAGATATTTTTAATTGTACAATATTTATTATGGATTGCTCAATTTTTTCTATAGAAGTATTGGTTATTGAATTGAATCCATCAAACTGTACATTTTAAACATGAAATGAATGTTGTATAGGATTAGGTTGTAGCAGATGTAATTTACTGAGTGATGAAGGGCTTAGTAAAATTTTGTATTATACACAGACTTTTTCAATTTGAATTTCTTTTACTTTACAGGTTCTCTTTGTTACCATCAATTCAGATGATGAAGATCATGGTCGTATCTTGGACTTCTTTGGAATGAAGAAGGAACAAGTGCCTTCAATGAGACTGATCCGCCTTGAGGAAGACATGACCAAATACAAGCCAGCAGAGAGTGAGATCACTGCTGATATCATGACACAGTTTGTTCAGGACTTCCTGGATGGAAAGCTTAAGGTGATATTTTACTTGCCAATGAAACTTATGTAATTAATCAAATTAGTAATATACCTCATTAGATAAATTTCTCTAGAATTAAATTTGTTTCTTTTATCAGAAATATTAAGCAGTTATGCTTGAAGTATTTACTACTCAAAGATTTTCCCAAAATACATTGTAATTACTTAATCAATTATAAAAAACGTTTTTTGAACTGCTAATTGATAAATTTTTATTTATAATTGAGATGGAGACTTTCAAGTTTAAGATTCCCAGTTTAGATTATTGTCATTTGTCATTAATCATTTGGAATATTTCATTCTCCAGAAGGTGTTGTAAAGTTTTTGAATCAGTAAATTCAGTTGGTGTTGAATCCCATTTTTGTATTTCAGCCTCATTTGCTGTCCCAAGACCTCCCAGAGGATTGGGACAAGGAGCCAGTTAAGGTACTTGTTGCTTCCAACTTCGAAGAGGTTGCATTCGACAAGGAGAAGGATGTCTTGGTTGAATTCTATGCTCCATGGTGTGGTCACTGCAAGCAGCTGGCTCCCATCTACGATCAGGTCAGTCTTTCTCTGATAGTCTTGAATTCCAAGAGATTGAAATTGATACACTATAATATCCACAAACAATCTAGACTAGAAAATCAATTTTTCTTACATGCTCAAGTTTATTTTAAGCAATAATTTAATTTACCCAAATATGGCAGTATTATTTAGAAAAATTAAAGCATAAGTTACTAAGTTAATGATTTTTTTAATGAAAGAAAAATCAGTCTGACAGTATGCCTCAAACTCTGGTCATATTTGGGTTTCTTGATGTATTACACCGGTTTATTACCATCTACTTATTGGGCATAAAGCATTTGTAGTAATTACAAAATTGTTCTGACTTAATTAGAAATTAAAATCATCATTAATTAAAGATATTAGTAGTCCATAGGGATCCAAGTTTCCTCAGCTGTTTTCAGCTTCCACACCTTAGTTTCAAACACATTCATGTTGGTTCTCTATTTATATGTAGAGTTTCCCTTTTTTAAGTGAGGGTATGGAGGTAACAATATTCCATCAATCATTCAAGAAGTAAACAAGGAAAAAAATAAGTTTTTAAACCTTATAATCTTATTTTTAATGAACTTAAGACATAAATTTTTAAATTATTGATCCCTGGCAGGAGAGGTTTTCTGCTGATTAAGTTATTATAGTTTTCTTCTTTTTTGGCACAAAGATACAGAAACAATGAACATAGTTGTTTTACTTACATCTTACTTGATTAGTTCTTTGTTATCTGAATTATATCCTTGAGAATGTTTAGGAGAAAAGATAACTTTTTGATCCATACTCTAGATGTTTTACTAATCCATCTGAATGTATAATGTTTCAGTTGGGAGAGAAGTACAAAGACAATCCAAGCATCGTTATTGCTAAAATGGATGCTACTGTGAATGAGTTGGAGCACACAAAGATTAGCAATTTCCCAACTATTAAGTTGTACTCTAAAGGTGACAATAAGGTGAGTGATTCTACTTGATATAGATAATCTTTGAATGTATCTACTAAGAAGTATGATACCATTAATATTTCCGAGATTGATTTGCATTTGAAATTTCCAAGCACAATTTTGAACAAGCTCATTCATTGTTCATATCAATATCTATATTTTATATTCTATAATGTCTCATCACACAACAAATTATCTTTGTATTTGAATGAAGTTTTATAAAACATAAAATGTTTATATTTCATAATAATTTAAAAAATATTATGCTCATGATTTTTACTCATTAATATATTTTCTTTTAGGGATGTATGATGTGAACTCTTTTAGCTTTAGAATTTTTAAAGTTGATTGCTTTGTTGTTGCATTTGAGGAAATACTCCTGTCACAAGATTTTTCATTACATGTAATTTAAAAAGGGTCTTTGGTTGTGAGGAATTCCTAAATAAGCTTTTTGATGTTTTCATCTATATTCTTAGGTAGAGAATAATATTTTTATGAAATATTATTATTGTTATATGACATTTTTGAGTCGACATATTCTTACAATAGATACAACTATAAGTAAAAAGTTTTTTGACTTGGGTTGCATGAAATTGTGTAACTAGGAAAAAATTGTAAGAAACATCTTGTGCTGACTTAAGTAATTGTATTTTACTATTTTTAATGCTTATGGAATTGATATCTTGTTTTTCAAGGAGGAAATTTTAAGTAATTAACTTATCTTTGGAGTACTTGTTTGCCTTAAGGTCTTAAATTATTTCAAGTGTTCTTTATTTCTGATGAATAAACAAGGTGAGTCCAGTTTTTGCAATCTGTGATAGTGAAGAGGGAGATATCAATCCAATTTGTGTTATCTATACTAGGAAAATTGAGAAAATACAAAAAGATTAGTTCCTTATAGAAGATGATGTATCAATTTGTTTCAGATGATCATTCTTCAATTCCTTATCAAAAGTAGTTCAATGGCTACCCCATTTTCCTTTCCTGCTATATCTATTATCATATGTAACATTACATCATTTATAACATACATATTTCAAATAATTTTTCTTTGTCATCAGACAAAATTTTATTTATAACTTTTATGGAAATATCCGATTTTCTCACATAGTCATTTAAAATTGATAATTCCTCAAGTTCCAACATTTCAAAAGTTTTGTTTAAGGATAGTATGGGAAATTCGTAGCTGTCACTATGAAGTAGATCATTTTCATTGTATTTGTTTCCTTGTCATGACATTGAAGTTTTCTAAGCAATTTTCTTTGAGATATTTCAATATTTTCTAAACTGGAATGATTACCGTAAGGGGGAATTATAAAGTTTCTCAGAAACATTAAAAATTATACCTTTATCATTAATTTGCACAATTTCATTCATACAAATTGTCATTTTCATGTCTAAATGTTTGTTTATTTTATACTTTCTACCTTGGGTTGTATTAAAGATCAATGATCCTTTTTATATTGAAAATTTTAATGAAAATTATTTACAGGCCATTGATTACTACGGTGAGAGGACTCTTGATGGTCTCACAAAATTCTTAGAGACAGGTGGAGTTTATGGAAGGGCACCTACGGCTGAGGTAAATTAATGAAGTGGAATATTTTTTTTAGGATCTGGTCTCCGGTTGTAGCTTTTTTTCTTCCAAAATTCTTGCTTCATCTATAGAATTTATAACCTGGTTGAAGACCTCCCTATGTCAAGCTTCCTTTGCATGCTTTGTGGTTTTCACTTCTCTCTGGAATAGATGCACCATTTTGTGAAATACTTAGTCCTTAGTTTCTTCCCTTTGTAATTTTTGCACCAAAAGTTGTTGGATTTCCCATTCATGTATCCTTAAAATTCATTGATAGTTGCTGTGTTTCATACTAAACATCAATTTCACATTTTAAAATATAGACGACCCCATTTTTAGGAACTATGTGGTAGTTAATTGATCATATTTTTTTATAAAAACATCTATAGTTGGCAGAGTATATTAATAGTCTAGAGAAAATGACGTTGTTAGAAGGTTAGGCTTCAGACTGTTGGTTGACTACCAATAAATTGGGTAACTAATCAAAAATGTAAAACTTCCACAAAATTCCACGATGTCTTTAATTTCAACATAGATTATTATTTTATGTTGGATATTTGAAAACATTCTGGTTTTTATGTGTGTAAAAATTATTTGCTTGTAATGAAAAAATTTACCAATAAAATCACACTTTTTTAAAGTTTATTTAGGGAAAGAGATACTTAAATTAATATTCTCATGATAATTGAGATAATGTTAATACAGATGTTAAATCGTACATACTAGTAGCTGCATACCCTGTATGAATGAAATGGAATTATGGAAGTTCTTCAGAAGGACACACTGCAAGTTTAAAAGCATTGTAGTTATTCCTAAGGAAAATCTGAGATAAGAAAATCTGACTGGATGAAGAGTGAAATCCAAATCTCCCGCTAATGAGGCAGTTACTCTTACCATTATGCTATCTTGTCTGAACATTTATACATGACTGTAGACTAGGCTGAGTGGCTTGTCTGATTAGTTGAAGTTCTTGGCAAAAGTCCTCCTTTAGGTACTGCCCTAACAAAGTGGGGAAAAGAGAACAGTCTTTAAAGATGAGCTTCCTTGATATATTTATATTATTTTATTAATAGAAAAAGTTTAGAAAATTGTCAAAAGGAGGATGTTTATGCTGCATTTGGCAATTTTTTATTTCCCGTTGAAGTTATTATAGGTTTTTTGTATAACTTTGAATTCTTTATCCAATTGTCTTCTATGAATAGATTTTGCCGCATGAACTATTCTTTATTAACTATTCCTGGTTGAGTATGTAGGTCCTAAGATTGCTTTTTGTTAAAAATTAAATGTTTAAAATTTAATGAGATACATGACTATCTGTTGACGAAGGGCATCTTTCTGAATCTTTGCAAGGCTGTTGATTGTTTAATTATCAGAATGGTGCACCTGTTTTTATAATTTGAGAGTTCAAATCAATAAAAGTATGTAGATGACAATAAGTCATTATTTGGCTAAGGAGGCTTGACATTTCCTTTTCAGGCTATGTTAGCAGCTGTTGTCCTATTTCCTCATCGATGAAGCTTGTACTACTTTTGCATGAATCTTTATCATTTAAGCTATTTTTTTCTTTTTTTTCATTTTACTTTGCCGACCACATTTAACTTCCTCTCCTCTACTTCTGTGATCTTGGGGAATATGTCTGGATTTTGGTCATGTTAATAAGGTATTGGAATATAATGGAGTGCGTTCCTTGGAAGCCCTATCAGCCTTCGTTGAGAAAAGCTCTGTGAGTGAGGTGGAGGTAAACACATATCATAATCTTAACCATCCTTCATAATTTGGTTGAGTTTTCTCATTGTACAGAAACTAACTTACTAACTTTTCAAGGTCCCATTACATGCCATCCAGTCACCTAATAATATTCCTCTGAAAAATTATGGAGCAACAGATAATTTTCAGGAGTACCACTTTTCTTTCCTTCCTGGATTCTTGAAATGAGAAGTATAAGAAAATGAATGGTTGGAATATTTAAGGGTTAAAATTTCCAACTTCTCTCTTGAGACAGGAATGATTGCCAAAAATTCCTCTTCCTCTGTTGCGTACTTTAGTATTTTACTTCAGGGTTTTAAATTCAGGATAGCAACAGATAAATGCTCTTATCTGTGGAGTGTAATTAAACGGCTAGCACAAGGTGGGAAACCTTCAGCCTTTTATGGAGTTCATTGCGGCCTTTTACTTATTGAAACAAAAACTATCATATAAATATATATTTTTTGAAACTTCCTAATGACACTGTAAAAAATGAACTAGAAAATGATCTCTTTCTGTTCTCTTATTGAGTGAATAAGTTCATTCACACAAAATTTTAAATGTGTGAATGAAGGTAACACAGGTGTCCTGCTGGTTTTACATCCTTACTTATATGTCCTAATTGTAATTTTGGCCTTCGATGGGAAAAGGTTTTCTACCTCTGGGATAACATCTTGCATCTTCAAGATGCATCCTCATCTCCAAGAAATATTAAGTGATTTGAAATACTGTAATGAGATTGTAAAATAATTTCTCTTATTATTTTTTGTTTTCAAACAAAATGTGCATATCGTTCATCTTAAGCCTTGCCTTCTGTCAATACTGGTTTCTGGCTGGATCTTAAGAGTAACCCTGAGGAAGTTTTAATGCATTTGATATGCAGTTGTACATATTATGAGCTCAAAAATCAATCTGTTCATTGAAAGCTTCACTATCTGTACATTTTGAATCAGAAGAGAAAATTACAGAATATCTTTATTGTATTCTTATCACAGAAATTATCCCTTTTGGTTTAACATTGAGATTTATTTAATGATTTTACTTTATTTTATTTCCAAAAAAGCTAAAAATTATTTTACCACTATGAAAAAGAGAATTTAAAGGGTTAGTTGTGGTTCTGCAGAAAAAATGTATATTGTAAAGGGTGCAGATAATTGATTTAACAGCACCTTTACAATCCATATTTTTTAAAATAAAATTTGTGTTGCATTAGCAAAAGAATGAAATATTTGACGTTTTCAGTTTGTTAATTTTAAAAATCAAACAATTTTTATTAATTATCTGTGGAAATAAGTTAAACTTGTAAAGATTTTTATTATATCACATTATGATTCTCTGGATCTGTTAAAATCATTCAAGTACTTGCTAAGTAAGTACTTTTCTCAGGGTTAAATTGTTCTAATGACTAACAATTCCTTAACTTTTCAATATCAGTCCATATTCTTGCAATGAAAACCTTCCTAAAAATCTCAACTTCCTAATCTTATGCTACTTGTTTTATGAACTCCTTAAATATCAAAGTTTAATATTCTTAATCGTATTATCTGCAATTGTAAATATTTTTAGCTTCCCCATTTGAGCATGAGGACAGAGTATGGAATCCTGTAAATATCTTTCTTCAGCAGAACCTTTAATTGCTCTTACTAACTTTTAAATGTAATGCTTTTTTAGTCTATGTCAGTATAGTATCATTCATTACCAATTTTATTTTTCATTTTGCGCTCAAGTTAGGATATAAAATGTAGTTGATTAGTATATTAGTAGAACGTTTCTAAAATGATAAAATTTGCTATGAATGTATTGTCACAAAAAATTAAGTGCATTAAGTAACTAGTCATTGAAATTATTTTTGTCTGATGACATTGCATGTGACAATATTATCAAGATTTGTTAAAGCTAGAGTAAAGAAAATTTTCTACTGTCATCAGATTAAATGTAATACATTTATAGATCTTAATTTGCATTTTATAAATTTTTCAATCAGCTTAAAGTAAAACTTGATATCATTACTTTTTAAAACTATGAACTGTTTGCACAAAACTTATTCCTGATATGATTCTAGTAGCTATCTGATTTCTTCAGTTCACTCCATTGTAAGAATTGTGCATAATTTTAGAAAAATTTTCTTAATCATTGTGTATGTTTTATGTTAAGGAGGAGGAAGAAACTGAAGATGATGACACTCCCAAGAAGGATGAGCTTTAAGTCTTTGAATGTGTGTGTGTGTGTGGGCCAAAGTGCTTCTCCAGCCATAATGGTCAAGGAGGACGGAGTGAGTGGTGATTGTCAGTAGGGAGTGCTGAGAAGTGAGGAGGGAGCAGAGGGACTGTGGTGGTGGGTGGGGGTGAATGTTAAGTGACATCCTCGGAGATGTACTGCCTCCAAGGACAGAAGGCTCTCTTATCTGCTTGGATAATCTCTGCAAGGAATTTTTCAAGGGATGTTTTTGGACGCAGTTAGCATCTCGTTTGGAACAGTTGGTGGATTCAGAGACTTAACAGAAAATTAATTTCACTGTCAATTGGCTTGGTAAAGATGGAAAGGAATGGATGAATGTATCAGCATTTCCAAGTTCCAGTGAATGTTATCATCTCTTGGCTCAACTCAAGCATCAAAACACTTGATTCAGTAAACCTTCAATTCCTCTAGAATGTGAACCTTTCAAAATTTGTGCATGAGGCACACTATTCAGAGACTTGACTCAATGATTTGTTTTGTTATTTCCCTCTGTTTTGTTGTGTTTCGATCTTTTGTACTTGATAGTTTTGAGACATTTGAAAAGGGAGATGATGGCATCACTTTCGGGGATGCTAATGATGGTTGAATGATGTCATATTTCGTAATGGCCAGTGAGATACCAGTGCATTCCAGTCAGCATTTTTCCGATTCTGAGTCACCCATCCCTTCTGGCCAACCTTGTTGAGCAAGCAGCGGCACAAATTAAGAGAAAGAGAGTTGTCTTCCTCAAGCACAATTCACATTTTAGTTGACTCCTTCTGGTCTTTGCTTTGATTCATATTAAGTGGTCAATGTTTGATTTCTTGCCAAAAAGTGTTAGATTTTTTGATTGCAGATTTTTTATTTTCTTTCACCGAGCACTTAAGTTTTATTAATTGTGCCTTGGTGTAGATAAATATATTGATCAAATCAATTTCAATGTGCATTGTCTGCTTTCCTGGAATTCACATCTGTTTGTGGTTTTGGGTCTTACAACTCATGCACCATGTTCCTTATCAAGTAAATTTCAGTATTGTCAAAATATTTTATGGAAATTTGTTTTGTATGAAAGAGTTGTAGCCATATTTTGATGTATACCTGTTATGTATTACTTTTTGTGCTCCTGTTTGTATTGTATGAAAGGATACATCTCAACTGGAAAAGTGCAATCGACTTACTGACCTGATGTTGGAAGATTTGTCACCTTATAAGCTTTTGTTTCCCTTGATCAGTCAATGATCACTGGGACTGCCTCTCCCCCTCATTTCCTCTGTGAGCAACAGAGACTAAAAAATGGAAAATTGCCTACCATACTATTGGCAGGCAACAAATTTGAGCCCTCTTTTTGGGTATTGCCAATAAATTTGTAAAGTTTATGTGAATTTGGGTTGCTCTGTTGTTCCATGTGTAATAAATGGTTCACAAATACTTGATTATTTTTCCTATATTTTAGTACCTATCCAGCTTATTCTGTAAACTCTAATATTAAGGTGACACCTAGTGATATTATATTGAAGAGAAATCTAAGTCACGTAATTTAATTCTTGCATGATTAGGATAAAAACATTATGGACGTTAGTTAATATGAATCCAGAGCATTCTTTAGAATTTGAGAACAAATTTTTATGCAATTGTAATAGATCGGATTGTAAGAAAATACGTGTTTTTGAGTTCGTGAACCATTTCTAAAATGAATAGAAATACTTCTCCTATCCAAAGATGTTCTTTACGTGTTCGGTAACTTGTTCGCAAGGCTCGCAGAATTGCAATACTCATAGAATTGGACTCATCCAATAAATATAATAAAATATTAAAAATATTTCCTAACACACTTCAGTGTTCAGCTCTACTTAACAGCTTGAGATTATCAATAAGCCGAAAGAATAGGATCATTTGAATGACCGCTTGATTACTCTGCAAGGAGTCATTGTCATACACAATCAATAGCTTTTCCTTATCTCGCTGGATTGCTGAAACATTCTATTAGAGTAAATTACACACATAGCGTTTTATTCAGTTTCTTAAGAGGAATAAAGAATTCTTTCGCGCAATTCTAACAAATATGTACATACACACATGAAAAAAACTCGAGCATCTGTTGGCGCATTTTTAGCATAAATTTCAATTTCGATGATGATTTACTTGTCAAACATTCTTCTTCTTTTAAAAACTTACTGTATTAACCAAAAACTTATTCAATAATATGTATTTAGTAATCTGCCCGTTATTTCTATCGTCCTTCCACAGGTGTCAAATTACACATATATGATAGGTACAGTTTGCGAAGTTAGTGCGCGATTTTATTTTAACGTTACGCGGCGTTATCTTGGCAACTCGATCCTACTTTTGATTAATAAGGCTACAGATGAATATCCTTACTGTCACAATTCGTAACATAAAAATTTATAAAGCGATGATCCTTGTGCCTCTAAAGCAGTAGTAGCGAATGAAGTATATTAAACACTCATACATGATTATAGATGTATTTCATCACTTAAAATATGTGGAAATATATGATGTTAGTTGCTATATCTTGCGCTGTTTACCAATTATGGAAACGATCTTCTGTAGAGGATTTAATAGCTATTGATAAATGTCCCTTTTGTTTTGGTAAAACTCTTTGTTCTTCTGTCAGTAAAGGCCGCTTAACCATCGGCAAACCAAAAAGTTAGTGGTTATTTATTAAAATTGTTTTGTTTATGGAATCATTGATTTTATTTTAACTCATTCTCCTATATATCCATACCTTTATTTTGTATTTTAGACTGTAGAAAACATTACTTATGTTGTTAAGGCTAACGCTTGTTATTTTCGCTGTATGCTAAATTTCCTAATTTAGTTGGAGTTAAGGTTATGTTTAACATCGGTTAACTATCAAATGTCAAACATATAAGTAATATCTTCGAAGTCATTTACGTCGAAATTTTTGTTAAAATTCTCAGCTATATCTCGTTAATTTATGCCATTATTCTTATTTCACCAATTTTATAGATAGAAAGCAATAAGTTACTGTAATACAACTGCGATCATTATTTTCAGGTGCCACTCTATGGGAACATTACGATTCTTTATTCACTGGGGCAAAAAATGTTTTTAATGGGATGCTTGATATGTCTCAGCAGATTATTCTGAAAAATCTTGGCCATGACTGGGAATTGAAGAAGCTAGACGATACTGCTGAGCAACTCATGTCTACATTTGGTGCCACGAATTGGAATGAATTACCAGCGGAATCTTTAATTTCAGAAATAGTTGATAAAGTTACTGGAAATTTCAGTGGTAAGTTTATTTACTAACAACTATTGAGCGATTAATATTCAATTTTGAATTTCTTTGCATGTAAGAATAAAAGATGATTACACCCTACTAAGGGAATCCATTTACAAAGGAATTTGCAGGATATTGGCCAACCATTTTATGTCTTTCTTCATCTGGCTTTCAGAAATTTTAAATTTCTCTATTTCAAGATTAAACTTTTACCTACCATTTATTCCATTTCTTTAGCAATCAGAGGTTGAATTTTTGGCCTGGTATGTACTTGCTTTGGTAATCTCGTTAAATATTTTGTTCAGTTCCTTTATAAAGAGCCATACTCCAATTCTTAACTCTATCTATTGTTGAACTTTGCTACTTTTTCATTATTCAGACATCCTCCTCTGACATAAACCATATTTGGTGTTTAATGCATCTTAAAGTTTCTCTTATATTATATGGTTAATTTAGAAAAGATGCTGGATTCCAGTAGAAGACAAACTTTATAAATATTTTCCTTGGATTTCATCAAGAGAAAAACAAATACTTAGCAGTTAAACATCTGATTATGAATCTTCAATAACTGATAATGTCTTGTTTATTTCAGATCCTGAAATCAAGCTGAAGCTGTGTGTTGAACCTTCAGTGAATGATTCCATTCGTCGAAGACAGATTCTGGGCAAGCTTTTTGAAAAAATAGCCATAGATTCAGATTTTGATATAAAAAATGGAGGAACTGCTGCACTATTGCACATATGGTCCCTTGTTAATCTTAATCCAGAGCCAATTATACTCCAAGTAAGATATTTCGAACATCACTAAGTATTTAGTTAATTCCTATGAATTGTTGAGTATTATTATTGAATGGTTTTTAATTTTATTACCTTTGTATATTAGTTGATACTTCAAAGATCTCTGTTTTTGATAGAATTATGCTAGTAAATTCATGCTGTCCATATACTTTATGTACTTATTTAACATAACTGAGTTGATTTTTAAATTCTGACAATAATTGAATTAGTAGCAATAATCTTTGCAATTGAATGGTCAATTGGTAATAATTATGGAGATAATTAGTGAGTGGTACTTGCATTGGAATTCATACAATTCAGGAGTGTGAATGAATTCATCATTATGTATAGCAATTCATAGACTCCTTTGTTACAACTCTTCAAGCTGTCCCACCTCTGCTTTCTTCCAAAATTTCCAAGCTTTATTCCATCATAATTTCTTTTTCTAGCTATAACCATTACCTGTATCCTATAATACAACCTAGGTTAGATCCACCGTTCCTTCCAATGCTCTCTTCAGCAGATTATTATGCCCTGAAAGATGCCTGATCAGCATCATTTGCCTTTTCCTCCAAATTTTCAACAGACTCCTCTCTTCATATGCTCTTAGAAGGGTTATTTCATTATGTATTAACAAAGGAAACATCAGCCTGTTAACCTTGTCCAACTTACTCCAGTCTTTAAATCTCTTTAAAAATTCCCATCAGTTCCATGGATTGTAATCATAATTATCTTAATCATTGAATGGTACTGGGGACTCTTCAACTGTTTACTCTTTATTCATGTTACTGAGAGTCTAATTACCTCATCCATCTTTTTTTCTCTTAATTTCAGCTATTTCCATCCCAAGGAGGTTGGCCTGTTCCAGAGTATTTGGGGGCTTGTGGAAGGTTAGTTGCTGAAGAGTATTGTGGAGAATCCTTGACATCAGTGGCTCACAACTTATCATGGAGCAAAAAGGCTCTCATTGCATCGCAAGCTATTACTGCAGTACATCGCTTTACACATGGTGATTCTCTATTTAGACTTTACCTGACTGATATTTCTGCTGACAATTTGGCAGTGATGGAAGATGGAAAAGGCATCCGCCTGACTTTTGTAGATTTGGAAGATTCCATTCTTGTGGAGAAGACTCAACCTCACTCAGGTGAGAAATCTATCTCTTTACAATATACTCCAAACATTTGAGTGACATCATTCTTTCCACAAATAATGGTATGGTTTTAATGTAGACTCAAGTTATAATGGGACATTGAGCTTAAAAGGTTTGATTTACTACCAATTACATGGGAATTCCTAAAATAGGAAACTTCTTTAATCATCCTCAGATGATTAATAATTTTACAAACACTGATATAGCATCTCCAGAACTTAGGTCTTTTGTTTGTCAAACAATATCTAAGTAACCTATCATATTCTTCTGTGAATGAGTTTGCCTGCTAGATTAGTGGAATTTTGCCCAGGAATAACTTTAGACCTAGTGATCATATGTGGATATGGTCTCTTGTGTTTGACTACACATTCTTTCAGCCTAATAACCCTCACTATTTTCTGCTTTCTGATTCTCTTCTTCCTTTGGTCTCAGTTTCTTGTCCACCATGGTTGAATGATAACACATTTTATGATGGCCAGTGCATTCCAGTCACAATTTTCTTATTCTGAGTCACTAATCCTTTCTGGCCAACCTTGAACAAACAGCAGTACCAATTAAAAGATACTAGTTTGCTATACTTCTGTACTGTAGTATATTGCAATATAAAACAATATTATTCATATCTGTTTATAAAATCTTCCTTCCTATACAATTTATGTATATAAATGAAGGTTAACAATTCTCTGAAATATATAGTCTGGAAAATAATGACTTATTTTTTTTATTTTTCATTGTTTCTGAAAGATTTCTTTCACTAGTCAACACTTCATGTTTTCACAGATGAATCAAATTCTTGGAGCCAAGTTCATGTTAGTAGTACATTTGATGACTGTGATGATGGATCATGCTTTTCATTCTCCAGCCATGATATTTGCAGCCATTTCCTCAGTGACCACAATTATTATGGATTTTGTCATGTAAGTAATTCCACAAACAAAATTGAAATACATCATTTCTTTTTATAATGAGTATATCCTATTTATTATTGAGGGTGAAACTCTTTTTTATTTTTTTGACTGATTACAATTATTTATAAATTTGAAACTTTGGTGGAATCCTCATAAAGTTTCCTTTCCCTTGCATGCTTTTTTCATTCTTAGCTCCTAAATATATTTCCAATTATATTTCAGCAACTTCTTGGACCTTCGCCTATTTTTGCAGATGGACTCCTTGAGCCTTATCCAGAAAATATTAAACAAAATGAACATTTTTCTCAGTTGAAGTCACTCATTAAAGAATGCATTAAGCCCTCTGCAGATCATCAGTCAAGAGAAGAATTTGCTCTAGAGTTGCAACAATTATTAGAGCATCTGGCATATTATGCATAATGTGATGTATATTTATAGCCAAACTTTTTCTTTATAATGGGAGTTTAAGAGGTAATGAGAAATCAGATCCATTGATGGCTATTTTTTCTAAACTTTTAATTATAAATACTGGTTATACTAAATGCTGCCCGAAAACATTGAACTTCTCTTGTTCATAAGATAGCTATTCAGTATTGATTTCATGAGCCAGGAGGATGTAGAAGAATGTTATGAATGCTATATAAAATGTTATAGCTGCCCTCTAGTACTTACTGATCCTATTATGGACCTTGAATTCAAACTTATTTTACCATTTCATTTGTTAACTTGAAGAACATTTCTCTGATTTCTTCGCTATTGATTAAGACTATTATAATTGAGAATTTCTCAAGAGTGAGAAATTCTCAATGCCCTTAATTTCCTTTACCTTTCCAAAACCTTATCCCAAAATACCTTAGATTTTTCCATTTTTTGAAACCCCACCTACACCTCTCACCTTAGCCATTCCTTCTCTAACCACCTAGAATAAATAGAAATAATTAAAAAAATAATATCCCTGATTTTAATCTTACTAACAAATTTATTTTTATCTTCTTCCTCTTTATTCATTGCTGCTCTCCCTTGCCCTTCTTCCTCCCTTAGTTTGAGAATTTCTTCTACCTTATCCTTTCTGCAAATCCTTCTCTTTCACCTTGTTCATTCCTCTTATTTTTTCTCCCATCCTCCACTTCATGATATCAGTGCATTGCTTCTGTGAGAGGAAGATGCTTATCCATCAAAATATGTTGTGCTTTTAGCTACTGTGTTCAATGGTATTTTGCGTACTTGTATCCTCGATAAATTAGGTACTAGTTTCCCTTGTGAAAATTCATTTTTCATTTCTTCCATTAACCAGAATTCCTTAGTTATCATTTGGTTGGTTTAAGTTATATTATATATTGGTTTAAGTTTTATAATCTAAGTACTTAATTACAAATGAGAAGTATAAAATGAATTTCATAGATCACTTGTTCATAGGGCCATAATGATCACATAAGTACAAACAAGAATAGAGGCCAAAATTTCCGTGAATTTTTGTAGTATCCAAAGATGAACATCAAGATCTTGGAATTATGTAACCAGTGACCATAATAATGTAAATGTGTTGATGAAAAAATTTCTGCTCCTATATGAAGATGATCCAGGATATAGCATCTGGTATCTATATAATTTTCTTTGTATCAAAGAGCTTAATATATTTATTTTGATCCTTAACTGGATTATTATTTTCCTTGTGTGATTGACTTATGAGAGATGCTTATTAAAGAATGTAGTTTTTAATATTTCAGTATTCTCTGTTTTGGATATGTGAATTAGCATTTTAAATAAAAACATTCAATTCTCAAAGTAATATATATTGATAAATAAAGTTTTTATAAAAGTTGTACCATTTTCATCCTGTAAATGTAAGTCATTTTGTTGTATTGTGTTCTTATTTATTAATTCTTTTGTATATGAATAGCTGTTATTTTAAGGTATAATATAAAAGCTGGAATGATTTCCTTCATCCACAATTTCTGCAACTGCTCTGAATTAATAACATGATGTATATTTGTGTTTTGGCCTAATCTTACCGGAATTGATGGTTTCTACTCTCCCTAAGGTTAAAATGGAGACTTAAAGCTAATCATGGATCATAAAGCTTTAAAGGGTATTAACACAATGCATTTTTCTTTATTCTTCTTTCTTTATATGGAAGATGAAAAATGCACGATAAATTTGCTTAATGTTAGATGAAGAAATGAAGGAGTAAAGGTCCATAGAGTTTTTCTCCTTCATTTCTTCACCTTCTTTTTGTAATCAGAGAGTCAAATTAATTTTTAAATGTAATTTGCTATCTTAATGAAGCTTATTTTTTACTAAAGAAATATTGTAGAATTTGTGTTTATCTGAATATATTTTTCAGGTTATGAACTTAAAAGTTATTCTTGTAAAATCCTATAATTTCAGTAAAACCTGGTTAAGATTTTCAAGGATCCAAGTGAAAATCTCATTATAAGCAGGATAGTGTTTTACCTGGATTATGAAAACTTTATATTCCTCTGGGAAGGAAAACAATAGGGAAGCTCTTCAATAGATAAATAAATGTGTTACTTAATCATAAAACATTGTATTTCTTTAGTTTGATTTATTTGCTAGAGTTGAAAATGGGATATCTAAAAAGCATTATTGTGCAGTATTATGGTGTAATACTAGTTTCTTTCCCATCAAATTTTGGAAGAATTATCAGCTTTTGAGAAAAAGAGCTTCCTTATTACTTCATTTTGGTAATATTTTACTCTAAATTGAAACAATATCTATTATATATAGCTTATACCATAGGGTTAGACAATTATGGAAGAATAATGAGAATTTTAACTACTATTGTGAGATTGCCTCAGAAAACCTCGCATATCTCCAAGACTAAGCACAACAGCCCACATTAAACACATCACTCCCTTTTTGGTTTATTTGATATGTTTATATGATATATAAGAGAGCTAATTTTTCATTGTAAAATTCCATCACTCTGCAGGGGCTGATATGCTATAAGGAAGATCCATTCCAGGTCTACAGAGTAATGTAGTCTTTTTTACCTTAGTCTGTGTGATGCATATGTGAAAGCAAGATAGAAAATAATGGAAAAAGTTTCATATCAGTAATGGAGCGGGAGCAAGTCATTATGACTTTTTAAGGTAGGTCAAAATTTTCCTCTCAAAGAATAATACTTTATATCCTATCTTTGTCTTAATCTCACGCAATTGAAAAAATTTCCCTAACAATAAGACACACACCTAGTATATTTGCTTGGGGGTCACTAATAAAGTAGTAGTAGTAATTTAAAAGTGCTTTGACACCTAAGATCACTTGTGGGCCCCACCAGAAATTGAACCTGGGATTGCTTTAACTGAGGCTAAATGAGCTGCATACTTGGGTATCTGGGAGCCCTAAAGGATTGTCACTAATAATATACTGGACCTGTTAATATTTCAGTTGACAGACAGGCAATAATTTTCATGATAAGAAATGAAGAAAAGTTATACTGCAGCATACTTAATGCAAATACTAAAACATCTCACTGTAAGCTTGAAAGCATTCAATATATATGGTGCATTTGTAGAAACTTGGGGGGAAATTTATTGAGAGCCCACCTGCTTTGAACTGATTCACAGTTCTTATTTTAAATATTTTTTCAACAATACCAATGAATTCCATTTAGTGCACAGTAGTTTCTTTAAATATGAGATTATCAAGCTGTTAGATATATAGCATTGGTTGCCATGCTCCTAAACTTTGTAATTGTCCTTATTTCTTTCTGCCATTCTGTGTTTCTTTGTTATATATCTTGTTCTCTATTCATTTTATATTACTCATCTTTGAATCTTTCTATCTTTACTCTATGCTTCTCTACCACTAAATTTGGAGACCTAATGCTATTATTATCAAATTTAATTGATAAACAAATTTTTTCCCTTGTGTTTCAATTATTTATTTAATTCCATATTTTTTCTCTTATTCGTTGAATTATAATTAATTTCTTTTTATAAATAACTTTTGTAAGTTGTCATGAGAACTTCTTCACTAATTTTGTTAGACGAGACTGGCCAGGGGAAACAGAGTAATTTGTTTGGGTTTGCTGGAAATGGAGCTGAAGAAAAATGGAACTGAGCAAATTGCATTTTACTTGAAAGGCCTTCCTTTCAGAAGAAAATTGTTCCTGAAGTTTACAGGGGCTGATATAGAAAATTCTCAAATGGGAGGGGAATGTATTTAAAGTATTCATACTGAAGGATTTTAGATCTATATCCCCTCCACCATCAGCTGAAAAAAGCTTTGAGTCTTAAAAGCAAAGACGAGGATTTAATTTGCCATACTTTTCCTCACTGAAAATGCAGAAACATGCTTTGAGATGTTCATCCAAAGCTATAACTCCCTCCGCTTACTATAGATTTTGATTATGTATTCTGCTACATATTCTATCATATTCCATAATCTATTCGTCTTCAGGAAAATGTTCAGAACAGTTATTGAAAGCAAAGCGATTTTATGATGTGAATGTTAGTTTAACGGATTATAACCTGAGTTCAGACCCTTTTTTGATGACGGTCTCCTAGTACGAGGTAAAGACTCGTAAATATTTTTCCGCAATCGATGGTTCAAGGAAGGGATGAAGATAACCACCGCATGCCGAAGGAGACTTTATCGTAAGCGCGTAAGTGAAACGCCTGCGACAGGTAGAGGAAGTTTCAAAGGTGGCAATAGACCACGCTTTGTGGAGATGAGGTCACGCGAGAGAGCGTGATAGTGGTGAAGGAAGAAGCGGAGGATGCGGCGATAAGGGAAATTAACGGAGAGGAAGGATGCAGAGGTCGGCGGTTCTGGTCAAGGATATTCAGCACCCTTAGCTCAGCTTTACACTTTCAACCTGTAGTCATCTACTTAAAAATAAATAAGCAGCTCTCACGCATATGTTATAAAATAAATTTGTTCCCAAAATTCGATATCTTAATACGTTCAATTTTCTAACTTAGCGAAAAAGTCCACTCACGAATTTTGGCTAAGAAAATGAACAGAGAGGCTTAGTAATTTTACGAAATCAGTTCTTGAATATTTTCATGTCTTGCATATTTTTGCTCTAAACGATCTAAAACAATCTTTAAATCGCATAAACCGAAGAAAGTGGAGTTCGTTTACGAATCTTATACATAGTTTATAGAAATATACTAATTGAGTTAATTATGAAGATGCAACCTAATAATTTTCCTCGGAATTCTTGAAGTGTTTTGTTACTTAGTATCCTTACTTCAGGATAGTTCCTTTTTCTCTTATCTATAGAAGATCTCTCTTATCTCTCTGTAAATGAACAATCACACTCCTTTTCGTAATCCCACATTTCGATTCAACTTCGTTTTTGATAACTAACTTTGTCCATCGCCACACATTTCATTTTTAGTTCTCTAACTATTTTTGTCTTCTCAACTTTCATGCATTTATGCAGACAAATGGAAATTCTTGTTTTCGGTGGTGTACGTGATTGATGATTTTACAGTCAGAAATATGAACTTCTGACGGATACATCGACCTTCGGAAATAATTTATTTCCTTTGAAAACACATTGCTTTTCCTTTCCATTTCACAGAAAATTAATCTCGAAATGAATAAAGGTAAAAATGCTTATCTGAACGTATTCATCGACATTTTTCATAGGCAAGGGTTTAATGATTAATGCTTTAATGATTTATAAATTTATAATAAATAATATTCAGAGAGATTCTTTATTAAAAAAAGCTAATCATGAAATCATTTACATATCAGCAATTTCATTATCGAATATTTAAAATCAATCTCCTTGGAGTTAACTTAGTGGAAATGATTACGGTATTGTTTGTCTATTGTGTGTATGTGTATTGCAAACAATCCGATGTCAGTAAACTCCATAAGAGATGCATTGGAGCTACAAAAGATAATTGATTTCACTCACTTCCCGATGAGATAAAATGTGAAACGTAGGAATTCGTTAGAGGATCAATGGACTATTAGATCTCGATATTTTATTACCCTAAGTATCATGAGATCGACTCCGGACAACTCGAAAAGATTTCCATTAGGAATACACGTACATTTATTTATTTTTACCGTCAGTAGATTTCTTTCAATTTACAAAATTTAATTAGAAATAATGGTCCTAAGAAATCGAGACAAGTACCAAAAGGAGGGAAGTTAGATTATAGTTCCTATATTATTTAACATCGTTAGATTCGAATATGCGAGAGTTTGAAAGGTGTGATGCCAACGAAATTATTTTTATATTAAAGTTGTTCAAAAGTTTGAAGCTAAATTTTGTAAATAAAAACGAATCGTAAATTTGCCGCTGTCACTACCACCAAAAAGCATTTACAATCGTAGAAAATTTCCGTTCTAGAGGAAGCATGACGTGATGTGAAATGAAAGATCGGGAAATGTCACGTTTCCTTTTCTTGAGCTGGAACGTTCATTTGAAAGTCAAAGTACTTTGTGAAGTCAGAGGCTCCTCTGTCAAGGCCAACGGTTAAAACACTACGAACCAAACCAGCTCAACTAGGGTCCATTTCTACGCTATGGAATTGGCTCAAATATTAGTACTTACTAAAATTTTTCTTTCAATTTATGATTTGCTTTTCAGTTCAGCATTGCAGTTACGTAAAACCGCAAACTAGTCATAAATATTTTCATTATATATTATAATGTTTATTGGGAAATGGTTCGGTGCTAATAGAAATGTATATCATTTCATGCGACTTTTGTCATTGCTGTACCGACTTGTTCTTGACAAAGGAAGTATATATTTCGGTGTAGTGAACTTTCAACGTGTATTCCTATATTCCTTGCGTTCGGTACAAAGTGTACTTGATGAATTATCGTTGCCATGTGGATTATATCTTCCGTATCTTTCCAGAACGCCGCCTTCTTACAGGAGTTACATAAAATATGAGATCTATGAACTCCCAATATATAATTCAGAGTACGAACGACTCGTGATGCATTAAGAGCCGTCATCCGGTAGGCAATATTAGACTTTTATTTCGTGAAAAATTCAACCTCGCAAACTCTCGGAAAAATTATTGATATAATGAAACAATGTATAAAATTATAATAAACAAGTATATATGTTTCAAATACCTGAAATAACTGCGAAGTGTGATTATATGCTTAATTTCTATTTCAATTTAAATATTCAAGTATTTAAAACAGCTTCCAAAATCGAATTTTTTTCTAATTTACTTTCCTCATTAGCAAGTGTTGTACTAACCTCGGAATGGCTCCAGAAAGCAGTCGCAAATTTCGTGCCCACTTTTTTCTTTTCTTTTCGACCCCTCATTCGATCGATCGCTCACACCAGAAGCGCACCTTCCACGGTGATGCATATTTCAGAGGAAGGCTCCATCACGTCCATGGAGAATTTTCCGTTTCGCAGTGCATTCACCCCGTCAGGGAATTCTGGCTTAAGAATATGAGAAATTCCGGAGAAAAGAATGCCTCACGTTTCTTTTCTCATTAGAGATGAACTCTTTTATCGCCTTCTCCGAAGAAGTAAGAGTCATCTATAAAAAACAACTAACAAGTGTTTGTAAACAACTAATTCACCAGTCGAATTTATAGCCAGGATATTAAGAAATCATAGGGGGAAGTAAGTAAACTTCCGTTGACGAACTCTGGTTTAATAAATGGTTTTCTTTTCAAGTATCCAGGGCTAGAAACATTTCAGTTAGCGATTCCAAATGTAAAATGAATATTGCTGAAAAATGAAAGTCATTTCCATGGAATACATGTTAACAATAATTTATTGGTAAAAAAACTTGTTTAAGGACAGCTGCACGTTTTCATCGAGAATGGAAAGGAAAATTATTCCTTCATTTCAGCAGCGGAATTCATAATAGTGTTTTTGTCTTTTAATTTTGTTAGGATTATTCTTCTTCATCCAAGAAAGTCAATTTAAAAAGGTAAAATATTCAGCGAAAATTTGATTGTGCCATAAACTGGAAGTTTCAAATACTACTTACTAGTAATGAATGGGATACAACTTGAGGATATACTATAAATAATCGTTTATTTTTCATTTACATTCTACATTCACTAGAATTATTTAGCGCCTAACATCACAGACTGATTACAGCCTTAAACTAGCTCCTTTCTCTATCCGCGAAACTCTTAGAACCGACAATTCTGCCGTTCGTTTAACTTTGGCTAGTTTTCTAAACTCGTGGGAACGAAACAAAAATCCATCTGCTTCTTCGAAAACTCGCAACATAAATGAAAACCTCTATCACTTTGTCTTTATAGTTCATGCTCATCTATTTTAAATTTTCGTCGTCGAATCATCACATCAAGTGTAGGATTTCAAGCGTCGATTGCTGTCCTTGGTTAACTTCCTTATCCTATGTTGGGCACGGCATACCAAGGGGGCATCCATCTCCCTCTTGGAATGCTTGAGGCAGCACAGTATCGGACTGGGCTTCTTCTTGCTTCCGCAGCGTCCTCTTTCTTGGTGTCGTTGATGATGACGAAAGAAGCCTTCCGCTTGGCCTCAGAAACTTTCTGAGGGCGGCATCTACGACGGGGGCTTGACCCTGGACTTCTTCTAAGTGACTCCGCTTTCACTCTTATAGAGGGTTCGTATCCAATATACGGGTTCTGAATTACTCGGAATGCTCTGTAACGGAGAAAAAGATGTTTAGATTATGCTTAATGTAAAGAAAGTGGCAGAATTTCCAGAAAGGTGTTAATGTACAGTTTTAGTATAAGAATTATTCGTTTAGTCTAGTTGAGAAAAAACCACAATCCGTGTACACATTTTATTTAAAAATGTTTTTTAGCATTTAGCATTTTTAAATAAATTGTGGACATAGTCAGATTGTGGATTTTTTTAACTAGTCATGAATTCCACCAAATATCGCCCGAACTAATTAATCAAATTATTTGTTTCATGAAATTCGATTTATATTTTCATCCTCTGTTGCTGCTGTGTAGAATTATGAAGTGAATTTCCCCGGTTGCACATAAAACAAATTTAGGGCTTTTGCAGGAGAAATACTTGATCATCGTTGAGAATTTACTTTAGCTACGTAAAAGGTAGCGTGTCAGATTAGCAACAGAAAGCTATCGGATTCGATTCCAAGTTAGGGCATGGTTATTTTTGTGCGTCGAGAAAGAGTTAATTTTAAGAGCGTCGAGAAAGAGTTAATTTTAAGAAATTAGACCGAAAATTTGCCTTTCAAAGACATTACTGTAGTTAGTTGCAGAATTTCCTAAATCTCGCAGCGATGAGATCCTTCACAATTCCTTATGGTATCAGATAGCATTTTTATAAAATACATCCCTTGTTTTTTTATAAAAATATTTTTATGATTCACGCTGTAAATTTCTTTGTAGTGATTGGGAATGGGTTCCTCAAGGTACTAATTACGTTCTGAATTGATAATATTACTCTTGAATTGCATTTAGAATACAATACATATGCATTTTCAAATTGCATGAATTATAGATATTTAAGATAAAAAAGGTTTCATAGCTGTAAAATCAACACTGGGTGAGTATTGGTAATTTCAGGGATGAGAAAAATATCCCTTTGCAGGTACAAAAGTGTTTCAATACGTTTGAGAACATCGAATATATTGCCGTGATTTTAATCTCCTGTCCGTAGGATGCTAACTATTTTCGGATTGAAGTTTTCTTACCTATATGGTGAAAGTGGGTCCTCTTTCTCTTCACCTGCAGACACCGATCTTCTACGTCTCCCCATGGGAGAAGGGTTCACCCTTGTAGGAGATCGGGATTTGCCTCCTATTGGTGTTGAACGTCCGCTCATATCAGCATCTGGAGGTTTGAGGGTGTCTCCTTTGCTCTTATCGTCCGACTCATCTTCGACTTTAACCTGGCAGAAACAAAAGTCCTAATAGAAACATTCGCGGCAGAAATAAAGTACATCATGTGTTCGATATACTGTTTTACTAATATGGAATAAATAATCATGGCGTACTTCATAAAAATAAATTTTATTAGTAAAATTAGCTCAGAAGCTCTTGATGGAACTTCCGTTTAGCTCTTACAATGTCAGGAGATGAAAAACGGACTACTTTCAATTGGGATATTGCGTGAAGCCTTTAGCTCAAGCTCTCAGCTAATTTTCGCACAGTGGGCTGAAATCGAAAATAGCTCGTCAAGAATACTAAAACGGTTTGTTGAGTCTGGATTTCAAAACTTCTCATGAGTTGGAATAATTTTTTTATTGATTTATATAATTTGCATTGATTCTTGCGGACTGAAATTACCAAAGTTGACTAAACAATATTGGTTTTCTCATTATGAAAAAAAATGTTCTAAAATAAAAGCCTCTTTTTTATATAAAGCATGCAAATCTTCTACTGTAATCATTAAAATGGAAAACTATAAAAGATGAAAAACAAATTTATAGCACTGCGGCATATATGGCTCGATGAATTCCCTTTAGTTGTTTCGGATCGGTTTCTACGTACGTTTTCGAGAAGTCCGATAAAAATTGAAGAGTGCTATTGTTTTTAGAATTCGGTCAACTTTATCACTCTGAGTGATTACATCTGCGGAAATCAATGTTGATGACAGGCGTAGTAAAGTGCAAAATTTATTCAAGACTGCCTACGCGAATGTCATTATTCAGACTGCGAAAGAATCATTTTGGTATTTTTGGCGAGCTTCTTTCGATTTCACATGCATGTGCGTCGGTCTGACACTATATCTAGATAAAAATCTAAGTTTATAATTAGATATGAAGAAAAGAAGAAGTATTTGCAGCATGAAAGAATTGCCCTAGCTATGCTATGCAGGTACAGAATTGTCGTTGACTCAGAACTAGAACTTTTCAAAGTTAACTCAGGTGCTAGTGTAGGCGGTCTTTCTTTGATACGCGTGAAGGGAAAATCGTAGGTACATTTATACAATTTATGTGAGCTATAAACAGAAGAAATCTCCATAATAACCGTCCAAAGAACAATTTATATAACACACAAAGAATAATTTATATAGGAGCCGTTATTTATATTCTTTTCCAGAAAATATTTCATTTGCATAAAAATATATAAAATCTCTGTCGACTGCTGAGGATTGCCTTGAATCGAGCGAGTGAATATATCTCATTTCTAACTTGATTTTGTTTACATAATAGTAATTCTGCAGCAAAAAGTGTTGATGGACATTGGAAATTGTGGAAGATTTTTAATATGGCGCTCTTCCCCGCTCTTAAATTGTTTCCTCATTTTGTCACTTCATCTTTAGCATTGGAAATTTTGTATCAAGCGATGAAAATTTAGTTTTTTAGTTACAAGTTTGAAACTAATTTTTGGTAGACCAAGATTTCAATGAATAAAATGAGAAATTATGAATGTAGAACTTCTGAGTCTTCTAGGACGAAGAAATGTCAGATGAAGTAATGGAGACAGCAAGATGTCGTGAGGAAGTAATGGAGACTACGTGAAGGTAGTTTAATGTCTGGAAAGACTTACTGCGCCACGAATGCTATCATTTACAGTGTTAATATTTAAGTATTCGCCAACTGAAAGGAAAAGATAAAATAATAAAAGGATAGCGAAGCCTTTTGAATTCGTAAAATCTTATTCTGTGATAGCCTGAGAATGCTTTAAAGAGAGACGCATCGAATTTGGGAAGTATTTTTTTAAGTACGTTGACTCGTAACCTAACCTCTTCGGTTTATTTTTGCCGAAAATCGATTCTTGGAAATTCTTGGAACCGACCCTTGAAAGTTGGCAGGTGAAGCTTCTTACATGCTAAAGCAAATCATTTCGCGAAATTAAATATTCCTTTGATCATGCAATGTTGAACTGGCCGCGCTCGTTCATTCAACTCAGAAAGAAAAAGAAGGAATCAGATTATATCCATGAAAATAGAAAATATCGAGATGATTTACAGACCCTGTTGGTAGTTTCATCCAATAATAGGGATAGAAGCTTTTTCTTTTATTTTTTTTTAAGTTAAGAAGTCGATGGGTATTGGCCTCTCTTTTTTATATTATTTATATTTCATTTGGCAGAATACTATTCATAGCTTCCATGGATCTTTAACTTTCTATGACGTATATGATATGATGAAAAATTCTTCAATATATCGTATGCCCTATGCCTATTTTTTTACTCTTCTTTATAAATAACAATATGATAGTTTCTAGAGGTTGAAATTAGCCTTATATACTGATCCGTAAGTTAATGCTGATTTCACTATACTATAATGGTGGCACAGTTTTTCGCAACAAATGCGAAAAACTGTGGTATACTTAAATTACTGTTTGCACGGAATCGTCTGAAACACCAATTTTCTCAGAGAGATCTTAAGGTCTTAACTTAAATTCTCTCTACCCCTCTCGAAGACTTAGTGGAATCAGCAATTTATCTAGGAAGTGATGGAGCTTGGATTAAAATCAGACCGTGAAGTTTTTGTTTGATTACTATACCTCTACTGCTTTTCTCTGGACAAAATGTGATTTTAAGAGTTACTTAGAGATGATTTCGTAAGGTTTTAAACGCCCGTCACCATAGCAATTTTCTAAGTCTACTCCTGATAGACAACATGGAATTGGAATTACAAAGAAATGTATTCAAATATTATATCGAAATACTAATTTAAGAAATATTTTTACGTGAATTTCAAAAATTCCCTTCCCTACTATGTATTTCCTGCTAATTGTACATCATTCATAGACATTTTACCCTCGTAAGCGGTATTTATAATTTAGATTACCGGAATTTATTATAGTATTATTATAATGAGGCGACGAAATGATCTCTCGGTCATATTCATCTACAAGAGCGGTACTTATTAAAGTAAGCATGCATGTAACACCTTTTAGGTGGTTACATCAAGAGATGCAGAGTCGGCCTACATTTTTGTTAAGTTGGAAGTTTGGTTGCTGGAAATAAAAGTTAAAGTATCGTTATCCTTTAACTCCATCCTTACCTCCGGAACGCTCTCCTCGGTCCTCGGCACGGCGAGGAACTCCTTTGGCGGTGCTACAAACTGCTCTCGGTACTCCGGGTTCACCTCCAACTCTCCTTCCATCTTCAACGAGTCGTCCCTCTTTATTATTTCCGCCCTTTTCCCCATTTCCCCCGTAAACTTAGCCCTCACCTCTGTCTCCTCCTTTCCCTCCGTGCTTTCCGTCGCTTCTGGGGGTTTCAAGTGATCTCCAGGCTTTCTTCTTCGAGGCCTTTCCCTCGGGAACGTCACGTACCTCTCCCTATATTCGGGCACCAGGCGAACTTCCGCATCATTTCCCTTCGGCAGCAAAGACTCGGTTCTCTTGGTGACGGGTGCTCTTTCGCCAGCACCCAACCAGACGTACCGAGACTTAACCTCTGATTGGAGTTCTAAATCACCCTCTGGTTTTAGATCTCCGGTAGGCTTCTGGACTTTTGGTCGTTCCCTCGGAAAGTCTTTGAAGCTCTCCTTGTACTCGGCTGAGCAGTTCATCTCGCCGTCCAGCTTGAGGTCTCCTTCTGGTTTGAAGTTTTTCGGCCTCTCTCTGGGGAAATTTACGAAGCTTTCCTTGTATTCGGCGTTGTAATGAGACTCGCCATTGAGCTTGAACGCGTTCTCCGGTTTGTTGACCGATGGCCGTTCTCTAGGGAAATCCACGAAGCTCGAGCGGTACTCGGGCTTGCATTGGAATTCGCCGTCGGTCTTCAGCTGGCCTTCGGGCTTCTCTACGTTGGGTCTATGTCTCGGGAAGTCGACAAAGCTTTCTCTACAGGAAGAGATCGTATTATTTCTGGAAGGATTTCTTTTGGAATTTACATACATAGCAGTTCGCGGCACTTATATTCGCAATCGATCAGCGTCACATTCCAAACTGAAAGTAGTAGCTCCCATAGCTCTGTGGGTACTCTTTAGTAAGATATGTATAACTCAAAATTTGCACACAAAAGAGAAAGCCGTTCGTTGGAAGAGAATTTTCAATGTTAATGAATGCTATTTCTGAAAATGCCGCGATTGTGACTCTGTAATCATCAAAATTTCTTTCGGCTGAAGTAATAAAAAGGTAGGAAAATAACAATATAGATTTAAATACAGGAATGATTCAAAGTACCTAAGCCTTTTCATTTACTGTATTTACCGCATTGTCAACATTGAGATTAAAGCATTTGTCCCATCACACTGCTGATCTGCCGGTTTAACATAGGCATCAACCAACTATATAGACTAAATCATTCTGGAAGGAAATTTTGAAACATCTGCGACGAATTGGCCCGACCTAGTCTCCATTCATTATAACCCGTTCGCTCCCCAGAAGAAATATCAGGATAGATGTAAATGAGCGACGAAGAAGTAAAGTCCGCCTGAAGTTCTGCTATCAAACGGCAGAATCAAACAGCTTCTACTTTTCCAAACTAGTGAAGCGATGGCACAAATGCCTGAACCGCCGTTTTATCTATGAAGGAAAAATATCGAAACTTTCATCAAATATCCAGATAAAACTTTTCAATTTGACCTCGTGCTGCTAGCTGTCTTTCTGGACAGGCCCGTAATGATGTGATGCCGAGCTCTCGATCTTTTCCCTCACGAATCTTTATTTTAATTTTTCTAGAAACTGAATATTTTTCCCGGGTCTCGCAAACCTTAAACTAAAGGCCAAGCAGAAGATGTAATCAGGACGATGTGTGAAGTGAGAAATTTTTATGCTAGATAATATACTTAGAAAACTTTCAAATCTGTTTCGATGTAAGCCTCCTCACCTGTATTCCGCCTTACACTCCATCTCGCCTTCAAGTGTAAGATTAGTGCTCCTGCGGTTAATTTCCGGCCTTTTCACCACTGGATGCGCCACGAACTTGGCCCTCACTTCCGATTCCTTCACCACCTCGCCTTCCAGAGGCATCAGAGAGTCCTTGCGTTTCACCACCCTCGGCCTCGACCTCGGAAATACAACGAATCTCTCCCTGTATTCAGGGATTAATATCATACCACCTGTGAGCACCAAGCCGGGCCTCCTACGCGCCGGCTTTGCCCTTTCCGCGTGGGTTCCTTTGAACTCCTCGAGGTACTCCGACTTCCAAGAGAAATCTCCCGTCAACCTGAGCTCCGTGCGCCTCCTTGCCAGCTCCACTCTGCGCACCAGTTCGTGCTTCACGTACTCGGCGTGATTCTCGGAAAGGAGAGGGAGAAGCTGCTCTTCTGACCACAGGAGGTGGTGACTGGCACCGAGAGGTGGTCTGAACAGTAGAAAGTCGTCCTGCTGCCAGCGGCGTCTGCGATATCTCTGAAAGGAAAATTAAAAAAAGTCGAGGCCTCTGCCGGGATGCGCGATTTAAGGAATGCCGAAATATACCGCTCCTAGAAATACTTCCTTCCCGATGGGAACTCGTGACTTGCGCGGTTCCTTGTGAGGGATGGGTGAGTGGACATGTTATGAGTCTAAGGAGGGGGTTGACTCATCTCAAGAGTAAGGAATATGAGAGTCGTATAGATATATTTCCGGATTATGAGGCCTCTTGAAAGCTCGTGGCAGTGCTGAGTCGATTAGATTGACGGTATCCATAATTTCGTAAAATCTATGACTAACGATGCTAAATTTTCATTCTAAAAGTATCGTATTTGAAACTAGCGTATGTATTCAATATCTTAGAAATCGTGGTATCTTATTATGTGTATTCGCGATTAACTAATTAACTAAATTAAATAATTAACTAAAACTATTAGAATATCTAAATTTATAATAAAGAACTGTAGAAGCTCTTCAGTGTTAAATTGATTAAAATCTTGAAGATTTAAAAGTAGAAACTCCACTTCTTTTTAAGAGTACCATAATTGGAAAGGAAATTGATTAGTTTTTAGTTAAACAAAAATCTGGAATCAGTGCGAGGTCTGTAGTAGGTACGTAGTACTTTTTGTATTCGATTCCCATCTTGCTTTTGAAAACAATTTTGCAATAGCCCTTCGCCAAGATGTAATTCACTGTAATTTAATCAACTAATTGAACTACTTAATTACTATTATCGGCCATCCAAAACTATATTTAAACTCGATAAAATCTAGGTTATCACTTTCTCAAATTCTCAGATAACAAAGTTCAAGTGAAAATTTTATCCGTGGACTTACCTGCTTGTGATAATTACCAGGCCTTTCTATAAAGTATGTCTGAGTATTTTCAAATATACATACGAATGTTCTTAGTTTAGTGCAGCTGCTCGTGGATTTACTCTTGCTACCAATAGATTGTGTACTATGAGAACTGGATTCTCAGACATATGTACAAGGAGTTGAATTTCAATAGCTGGATTATTTTGTGATATTTTACTGTTGATTTTCTTTCTGTGCGTCTGTAATTTGTATTATTTTAATTTTTCCTCCTAGAGTGCGTGCAGAGTGATTGGTTTGAGGAAATAATATGCATAATATACAAAGCGTAATGGAAGTTTAATAAAATTTAACCAGTACTTATTTTTGAGAGGACGAAAGCTAGATGATAGGAATTGAAATAAATTAATGCAATGGTAATAATTGTTATCATAGTCTAATTTCTTTTTGTTTGGCTATTAGAGCATACTCTCGCATTATTAAAATATTATAATTGTATTTGGAGAGAGGTATATTCACTAAATGTCTTCAAGTTACGTGTTACGCGGAGTTTTTGCAAATTTGAAATCGAAGAAAGTGTATGGACAAGTATTCTGCGTATCACGTAATGCAATTCTCTTCTTATTGAAAACTGACTGAAATATATTGAAAGTGTCATGCAGAAAATATAATGCTTCCCATTAGAATTTCTGACTAAGAGGATATCGAAAGTATGATCGTGTCCGTTTATTATAATAGCTTTTTGTGAATGTAAACTTTTTTATTAGAAAGAGAAAAATATACAACTAAAGGATTCTCTCCAAGATAAAAATACATTTTTATCAGGAATGGAACGATAAAACATAATGGCGTGAAGCAATTGCGTCGATTCTTTTTTATTTTCTAGTCTAAACAAGCCTGTGCACATGTGTAGCATAAATTGAATCAAAATACCTACATCTGAGCAATGTTGATGTATTTAGATGATTGATATAAAGTAGTGGTGTGTATTTCGTTTCACTATGATGAATTTTATGAGTATGGGTTTCATCAGTGTGAGGTACATGACTATCTGTGCGTATGAGAGTGATCTTGGCAAGTGAATCAGGAGAAGCAACTTCGCAACTCACGCTTCTTTTACGTTGTACAGAGGTCTTCTAGTTTTACTTGGGTCTCCTTTATAATAGACTTGCAAAACAGGAAATATCCTAGAATAATAAAATGTATTTAATTCTGTGACAATTATTTGGAAATATTTTATAAATTGTAGAGTTCAAGGATTAGAAACTACACAATAACACAATCATTTCATCGCTCTCCCAGAAAAATGTAATGGCAATGACACAGTGTATGATAAAGTCCCTATCATTATTCGAAATTTCATGCAGTTTGTAAGACCACACAAGCCCTTCAACAGCTAATGACAAATTTCAAGAATGATTTGCCTATAAATATTAGTGTTAGCTTTTTATACTCAAGCTATTCAAGAAGGTATTTCGTTTCTGATCAGATATGAGATATTCTTATCTCGACCATCCTGCAGACGATCCAATTTACGCTAATTTGCCTTTATTTGACAAAAATAAAGAACAGAGACAACAGACGCATACTACGTGAAGAGAGATTAGTAAAAATGTATACATTTATTACGTAAAATGTCAATGGAGAGAGAAAACTTTACCCCCGTTTCTTTTGGATTGTTCTCTTTGGCAGCGCTGCTGTCGATGGCAGGATCCGAAATGGACTTCTCTCTCAACAGTTGACCTCTCTCACTGCAACGAAATCACATTTGTTGTAGATGCCCATCAGTCTCATGCAATCAGAAAATCAGTCTTTTCCGAATCAGAAACTACAGATTGAATCTAAAGTGTGTTGTTTTAAGAGATTATCAAAATACGAAAATGATTCATCTCCATTTTATGGATACTTCCAATCAATTCAGAATATCTGGAATACTTGTTCCATTAATTTTCATTTTATGAGTTAGTTTAACATCGTATTTGTATGGAATTAGTTTATTACTCATCACATTTCAGAATTCATTTTATCGCTTAGTTGAGCACATTTTATAGAGTTAAGTGGAGATTTATTTAGTTTTTCTAGAGTAATGAATTTATTGACCAATTATGTATTGATTAATTATTTAATGTATTATTTTATGGAAGAAATTCATTTAAAATGGCTTAATTTACCTCAGTTATCTAAATAGAATACCACAAATTCATTCTATTAAAAATTTATTCAGTCATTTCAGAGTAGAAATTATTATATGCGTAATTCATATTATAGGAATACATTTGATACAACATTAATTTTTGAGTTTTCTTACGCTATACTGAAGAGAGTGTTATAAATTACCAATATTTTAAATATTAATATTTCGATAGGTATTATCGTTATAATATAGAAAATCGATTGAATTGAGGCAGAATTTTATGCCATACGTAATCTATAACGAATTAATATTATTCCTTGCAAAAACTTTAATTATATCGCATTCATCCTGGATGGAATTTTCAAATATTGCGAAGAGTGAAAAATGTCAATTACACTGATAAAAACGGCATTTGAAACGAAAAGAAGAAATATAGAAATTTAAATCGAATGCTCACTATTTGTAGCGATATTGTTTGGGAAAAGATTTCATTTCGAGACATTTTTATATCTGAGTGTTTTAAAGAGATTAAAATTATACGGAAGGTTTATTTTTGCTATTCTTTCGGTCATCGCATTCAATTATCATCTTCTTACGGTTATAATCATCGTATTCAACCAGTCAGACTTTCCTCAGCTCTTCGGTATTACTGTATTAGATTAGATTTTATGTATAATTTTGCTTCCTGTTACCTTCAGATCGTTTCCTTATTAAAAGAGAAATCCTTAGACATAAAGTAACCATTTCCCTACGTATTATTATCTTAAATTACTATACCTACTTTGAATATAATTAGTAAGCGTCCTTTCAAGAAATAAAAATTTTCCTTTCAAATAAATTCAACTAAGAATTTCTTTTCCGTTAGAATAGATAAATCACTTCATCTTGTAAAGGTGATATTATGACTCGAATCTTGAACGGTGGGTAAAAATGTTTCGTGTCGGTCCTTTTCTTTCCTATATTCAGCTCATTCACACTTCAAGTCCACTTTGCTGCACCTGTGCCTGGCACTACTTTAAGTAGATTGGAGTTTGCATCCCTGTGAAAGCATAGCACATCGCTCACTCTTAGGTAACTCATTTAGAGCCTTGCACCGATTTCATCATTCATATTTTACCCTATGCTACGCCATAGCCAATCACTTTGTCACACGCGAGAATGCCCTGAACTATAATAAGACTTTTAAGTGGGTCATTGGCTCATTGCACGTGAAGAAATATGTGAATTGAAAAATTCTTAGGGTCATTAATCGAGTTCTGGAGATACTGATTTCACTGCATCATCGAGTTTTTTGAAATTATTTAAGCTTGTAGCTATTTATCTCCTACAAGAATTTTACAGTGATGAACTTGTCCTCCTTTAATTTTCAATCATTTCCAATTTAGCATCGTAATACAAGCATTTGATTCCTTAGTAATTTTGTAAATAATTCTGAAAGTTAAAAATATCTATCGATAGGATACGGTTCCAGGAAAAACAGCATTTTTTAAATAAGGACGGAAGTGATGTTATTATTTTAAAAATTAAATAACTTGAATTTGATGTAATAATTGGTTTCCTAGCTCATCATTATCTCTGAGACAGTCGATAAAATAGATATGTACACTTCCTGTACGCAAATAAAATATATAGTTGCAATGATTCATAAATCCATATGTATCGTAATAGAATTGAGGAATCAATTACGTTGAAAATGGTATTTACATAATTTCATTTTTTTAATTTGATCAAATAGTTTTAAGACTTTCTGTCCGCTCTTCCAGTTTCCAATATTTTTTAATTCCGCAGAAATTTGTAATTGCTTTCCTTTCCTTATTACCAACAAAATCTTGCAAGTAATGCTCTAATGTTATGTTTTACTCTAGATCTAGTTAATTTCACCGTCAACTTTCGCTTTATCCACGTTCTAACTTTTCTGAAAGAAAATTGACAATATTTTTGTCTAGACATTCACTTTTCACATGAATCCTATCCTCATAATTTTTTCCCATTTTCTCTCTCATCGATTCGATAATGAACTAGGTTGAGTCCATGATTAGAACAAAGAAATTCATTGTTGAGGTATACCAAAAATTTCGAACATTAGTTCACAACATAACTCGAAAACTCTTTATCTTTTAATGATGGACGAATCAATATCAATTTGAGAAACTGAGGGTAGCAGTAGTAGTAGCGTTTTGTGTTGTTAATTTTATTATTTTGCTAATTTTAAAGATATTTAGAACATTACTATAACATTTTATAAATTTTTTTAGGTATTATTATACTGTACTTAATATTTCAAAGTTTCATTTATCTTTTTAGTTAGAATGAAAAAGAATCGGTAGAGTAGCCCTAAATAAATAACATAAAATATCAAATATACATTAAAGAACATAGATGGTATGGAATGAAGAATGTAGAAGTCAATGAAATATGTTAACGGTAGATAAATAAGTGTCCTGTAAGTCAGGCTTTATAATGTGCGTGCAATGGTTGCTGGGTGAGAGAATTTCAACTAGTGTATGTGAAATGACATTCCATTCGTAGTTTGCAATTATCTTTTGGCTTTGTGATACTACCAAATCTCTACCAATCTGAGATATAACTTATGCAATAGAACTCACCCAATGAAAGCGTAGAACGATAAGTAAACATCTTCGTTATGTATTATTATAGAACCACCTGATTATTGTTTTCCCTCGAGACTAGGCATTTGATACAGTTCATGGAAATATTTGAATTTCGAGGACTCTAGAGATTATGAAATAACTGGATGATATGTATGAATATGTTCGTGGAAACAAATTTTTATTATCTCAGCAGCTTCTCTCTTTCTTTCTCATGAGTCACTGTAATTGAGTCTTACCTCTCGAGCTTATCTGGATAGCAGTTCATTATTTCAGGCCATCTTTCTATCTCTAGTCTACGATTTAATTAGCCGAGGACGATGATTTTCAAATTCGAACTTCAATTACCGCAAGCATGATTTACCTTCATCCTGCATTTGCTTCCCGTAAAGTGATTTATTGCTTTTAAAGTTGAGGATGGGGAGGCGTAAACGATTGTGCATATACGTACTTAATTTCTTGGTATTCTAAATCACTGGGTGGAACATGAATATTTCCCTTAACGACTCCTGAAGCAAAGACATCCCGTTCCAAATTGGATAGCATTCAGCGGCCTATCTTAAGCCGTTCCCATTCATTCCAAGATTAATTATTTCAAGGACAATAGTGAGCCGTTAACGTGCCATCATTCATTGAACGGTCACGAGAGTACGGAAATGGAGATCTGATTTGAGATAAGGGGTCATCCCTTCCTTTCTCTATGGATTCACGTGGAGGTCAAGATTGGGTTTCGTGATTAAAAGATATATCTCTTGATGAATCCCTGTTGAAAAATGAAGCGACTTGATTTCGCTCTAGTTGAAAGTTTGAATCGAAAGACTGGGGATTATAATGTATCTTTTCAGCTTAATCCTATTTAAATTGTTAAAAATATTATTTTCCATTTCGTGCTCCAGTATACGCAAACATTCATGCGTGAATGAACGTATGTAGAAATGTGACTAAGCGTGAATGGAGAAAACTCATTCAGAATGCTTTATCGATTACAATGTAAAGTTTCAGCACTAATTTTATACTAAAATTAGATAGATCTAAGCGCAATGAAAATTAACCGTTTAGATAAAGAATGTAATTTTTTTATAGGTTAGTTAATGAGAGGTTTCAAAAATTCAAAGTTACTGAAGACTAGAAAAAGTAATGGAAAAGCATAATATCAGTAAGTAGAGCTGGAGGCCAAGCAGAAATATAAAGAAATAAAGTATATAACAAGGCAAAAGAATAACTGGAAATTGAGAAATTTTCTTTATTGTAATTTCAGAATAGGTAATCGACTGATCTGTCTATCTGCCTTTTCTAATCAGTGATGGCACCTTTTTACATCCGTTCCTTGTGATATTTTGGAACAAGAAGAAGAAGCAGACGATCAGATTTTCAGATAAAGGTCTGGAAGGTATCAGAAAATCACGGGAAGAAATAAAAGTAGAAAGATGGATGCAATTGGCGGGGAGACAACTATGAAGACCGTATTATGTGATCAAGAGTAATGACTTGGTGACTCAGTAGTTGTGGGCACGTAAACGTGCCGTTTTTAACCAGGTCGGCCGACTTCCCTTTGGAAACCCCAAGGACGCTGCTATGACAACAAATCAACCCCTATGATCACTCGTTCGAACGGTTTTATAGCAATCGTTTCTCTTTTTCCCTTCGGTCGTATTTCCTTCTGCGACGATATCTCCCTCCCCGAGACAGTCACTGTTTCGAATTTCATTCACGTTCCACGCAGACCGTTAGATGTAGTTGATAAGGCAGAAATTGAGGATATTTTGCTCGGTTCTGAAACGTCTTCAAGTTACCTTTGTGTATTATTTTCTCATTAGAGTGTACTTGAAGCATTATCTTTGCGGAAATCGGTGGACGCCTACCTCTGAATGCTTTCTAATCTCAGTTCACTTTCGCTCACATTGTTATCTACCACGCCTTTTTCATCTAATGTATGACATGCGATTTTTTTCACGTTACAAAAAATTGTAGCCTCAAAAATTGTTATATTCACTACGTAGCTTGGTAGTATTTATTACACCTGGGAATAGTGAATTAGATCTTTTCTTCTTTTTTTGCTATTACTTATGATTGCATATACTTACCTACAGTTATTTTTACCGTTAAAGTAATGATGCAAACAACACGAACTGTTTCCAAATAGGAAGCGATGGATAATATGTCATTTTCAAATTGAGTAGAAGTCGCTAGATTTAACCTAATGATATTATTTGGTTTTCTACTTCTAGTGATGCTGTAGTCCGGCATCTTGTGTTTTATTGTTTAGGCTAGACAAGTAGTCATAGATATTTTTCATTGCTTTATGTACCTTATCCATACTAAATTATGAAATTAATTGCAGAATGAGGTAGAAGATATATAGAATCTTGTTTACTTTTATTTTTTATTATCATTAATGATGATTGCATTGCTATGCTTTATGCTAAGAGATTAAATCATCTGTAAATGGAATAGTAAAATAGATTTTTTAAAGAGGAGTTATGATGCAATACAATAGGGTTTACGAAATGATAATCTGTTTCACTCCTGATATATATAATCCTGAATATTCACTCTTGAATATTTTTTGTAATTATTATTTTACCGCTTCTCACTGAGCTCGTTAAAAATTATATATGAGGATCGATTTTAAATCGAGAGAGACTGAAGTTATATTAAAATTTAATAAAACAATCAATGGATGTTTGTACAATACCACTCAATAATTATTTAGCGTACTATACCGCAAGAATAATTTTTATTTGATATTCTACAATCATTCATCGCTTGTTTTGTTAAAGTTTAAAATGGATTACCACCAGATAATGTTGATAAGATTCATTTTTTGAGGTCATGTTGCTCATAGCCTAGTGAATTGCATATAAACAGTTTACAAATAAAAATGCCGTTTCAAAATAAAGGACGTCGTCTTTGGTGGTCGCCATGGATAGTTCTAAGGAGATCCTAAATAATTGTGAATGCACAGGATTAGAAGTACAGAAATGTTTAAACGGAGAATGCTTGCACCGCTTCTTAAAGTTTGAAAACCTCTGCAATAAACCTAGATGTTTATAGTTATCGATCTTGGTGGATATAAACTCGGTCTTTGAACCTTCGCAATCGACTCAAAGGGGAATAAACTCGCCAACGGCAGTTAAGCCGACGTTTTGTGCTATTACTGTCGCATGACCATCCAAACCGTCACTCCATGGACCGAGATAAGGTCTTAAAGGACTAAAATCAATTTCTAGTTTATAATCTTATCCGCAGTTCTTACAGACCATTGGTCAGGAACTGGAGCAAATCTTCAAGGTCTCCGCAGAGCCCTTTAAGTATTTCTCTCACGGCAGTTCGTGTGGAGGGGTTCTATCTCTCGAGCCCTTGACCAATATTGGAAATATCGAGCAACAGGTCTTCAACGATTTCCTCATTATCAGATTGAAGATCACCTTTATTCTTCTACCAAAAATCATTTTTGCGAGGTGCCGAGGTCAGAAATTTAGGATAGGATGCTATTTTCTGTTGAAACAACATCGACATCGTAAAGAATTCGACCTATTTATTTATTCGTTCTTTACTTACTCTTTCTTTTCTTTTTTATTTGGCTAATTAAATGAACTCTCAAAAGCAAAAGCTCTAAACTGTGTTCCAGTTTTTTTGTCACTGTGATTGTTTCTGACGAGATGATAAATAAAAAGATAGATACTGAAAACTGTAGTTAAAATATTCTAGGATAACTATGAATCTTAATGCCAATTGTTAAATTTAGGAACACCGAATAGACCTGGAATATTATTGCGGTACAGAGAAAAATGCATTGGATTTCATTTCCATTTAGTCCATCATAAAAACTCAGTACATATACAATATTAACTTAGCCCCTTAATTAAAGAAATATATCAAATATCGAACATTTTTTAAAGACTTATACAAAGGAAGTTAGTTAATTAGGCATTGTTTTCTTGGTTTCATTGACTTTATAACTTGAGATTCGACCGTAAAAAATAACAATATGATATCATGTATATTGAAGACCATCGTCACATTGAGTTCAGTATGCTTTCATTAAAGGCAAAACATATTTTTCCTAATGTAGTGTTTGTAAATGAACTAGGCTCTTCGTGATAATGCGGAATCCCTTTCGATGCATTCAGCTTATATTGATAGTCCATAAAATTGATAAGTTTAAAATTATTTCTAACAATAACAAAAATTCCCATGTGTCATCTCAGTTCTGTATTGGCAGTGTGGAATTTTTACATAAAAGATTTGAGCTATTCTATCGGAAATAAATGCATAAAAGATTAGGTTTACAAAATTAACGAATTGTATCTACTCTAATACCTGTGACGACTAATTCGAATTTTTATAGTTTTTTATTTAATATCATCTTCAGTGGACAGCCCTTTTATTTTAGGGATATATTTTTAATGACTATTTTCTCCGTCGTACGGAATAGAAAGTGAGTTTTTTTTATTATATATGTAACGTAAATTTACATACACCGGCAGAAATGTGTATCGTTACGTTTATGATCAAAATAACCTAGTGCTGGACTAGAAAACTCCTCGGAAACGAGCCCCCTCGTGACTTAATCTCGCCTATTTGACCTCTTATCCTTGAACCGAATACATCTGAGGTAAGGGAGAATTGCTGAAAAATATCCAATTTCTGGTGGTCCGACCTGCATCATGATCGTTAAAACCGTCCTTCTCCAATGCGGGAAACATTGGAGTAAATTGGGCTCGGCACTCCTGTTTAAAGGAACTCCTTCGACCGCACCATGACTCGAATATAAAAATGAAAATTTCATCGCTAGCGAAGTAGCCGATAATAAGCGGTTGCAAGAGGTAAAGAAAGGAAAGAGAGGTAGGAAGGGTAAGTAGATTGGGAAAAGTGAGAAAAAATCGGATACACATAAAGGAGTGCGACTTTACGGCCAAAAGGTATTGTAGGATAAAAAATTAGAAATAAGAATACAGAGGGTTATAATAAATTAGAGTTAAAAATAAAAAAGAGGTAATCGGCACATTCAAAAAGCGGAAAGTTTGTTCGCTGAGTATCCCATTAAGCGCCGCTTTCCATCCTGTGAACGCCCTCAACATTCATTACTTATGGTCTTTCGTAGCTAAATTAAGGATGAAAGAGGTCTGAGTTTTCGTGGTCGTATTTAATGAGACCAGAAAACGAGGCAAGGCCGAAAAGCTTACGAATCAGTGGTGTTGCTCACTATTTCTGCGGGTATTATTTTATTTTTATCATAAGGATGGCAGACTCGCTCACGCTACGTGCGTTCATGTTGCAAGAATAAGTTAGCCGTCGCAGAAAAAAAAGCCCACCTTTATTTCTTCGTGAAACTCTTTTTCGCAAAAGGAACAAGTTACTCTAAGAGCATAATGAACTTGTGATTTCAAATGATAAATATTTTCCCTTGAGACTAAGAATTGAATAATATATGAAAGCCAGTATATGTAGCAGTATTTTTAACATTATTTTATCTTTCATTAAATATGAAAATAAAACGAATAATTCTACATCTACATTTGTAATTCCCGTAAATTTTACGAATAATTTATATTACGATCATAAAGATTCGAATTCAAATCCTCATTATTATTCTTACTTTGATTATAACTGTACATAACTGTGTATAATATTGTTGGAGGTGGTATTTGGGATTATGCAATTTCATTTTAGCAGTTAAGCTATTTGTAAGTTTTCGTCAAAAATCTATTTGCTTGCTTTTTGAGAGACCTAAGATTCTAGCATTATTTGGATGAAATGTATTGCTTAAGATCGTCAAATAGTTTAATTAAGTCTGAATTAGAATTGGTAAGGAAAGAAAATAAATTTGATCTCGGGGTTTGGGAAAAATGTGTCATCAGATTAGCCGGTTTTTGAATTTTATTCCAAGGAAAAATCGATGTTCCGTGATATTTAGGGAACGCATTCAATCAAAAATATTATTTTAATCCTTTATATAGATCAGGTGATAAAAATCATTCGAGAAAGCGAATGCAAGCACATCAAAAAGTAAATAAAAATATCAGCCTTTCTCTCAGCTATTCTTGATTATCTCAGCCGTTTCGCGCGATTAATTTCCGCCACATTGTCTTGTGGGCACAAATTTTTCATATTAAATTGAAAATAGATTTTTTGCTGATAATATTGTTAAAGAAAACAATTTTTGACCACTATCTGTACGTGGATAAAACGATCCTTGAGTATCCGCGACTTTACTTGGGACACTTTTCAGCAATTGTGTCTGGGAGAAATAATTGGCCTATCAATATGCATCCCTTTGTTATAATTGGGTTTAGAGATATGTAAATGATTGTGATCTAAAACCATTTACTAAATCTGCAAAGTGAGTTAAGTATCAGTAGGCTTATCATAAGAGGCAGTTTATATTATTATTGGGACTTGCGACCTCTTGCTATCATATTTGACATGGCTTCTCGAAACGCAAGGTGATTTTCCCCGTGCAAATCTCTTACGGTCACGAATTAGTCCACGAAAATGAACCAGAATTTAACGGGTCTAATATTAAAATTTATAAATATGATGATTATAACCATTAATTGGACTCATGATTTTTTTAATACGTTTATCTCCTTTTTGTTTGTATTATAGTATACCATGAACCAGTGTAGTTTATAATTCTGATGTAGGGGTTTCAGATCGCCAAGTGGGTAGCGCGTTCGCTTTTGGTAAAAGCTGTCCTGTGTTCGATTCCTTTTGGGGCCCATAAGAGCGAAATATCCTCAACTGACGAAGCACTTTTAAAAATAGTACTACCAATTCTGATTATCGTTATGAATAGCCTTGGAAAAGTGTACAGGTGTCAATTCACAAAGAAGCGTGGAGAACAAATGAGTCCTTAATTCAATTTCTTTTGGTCAGAGGAACTCGTAGAGAAAATTTCCTTTGTCATATTTCTTGACTTATGTTCTAAAAGCGTGGCATAATCGGGACAAGCAATATTTTTTTCGCATAAAAAGTTGAAAGTCATGCTGAAGTGGGTTGCTGGATTATAAAATAGAGTTGGGTGGTTCATAAATGAAATTTTATGTCAGACGGTCAGAGAGATGAATGGCTTGAAGCCAGCGTGAGACGTCTTTAGCTAAAGATCTGAGGCAATATGTAAAACGAAATGAAGCATGAGGAGCAATCCTAGAACTTTTGCAATTTACTTCGAGAATAGATGACTTTTTCGATCCAGTGTATAATTTCATCAGAACTTATTAACGAGTTGGAACTTCTTGAAATGAGTAAGAGCTGCCAGAATTGGTGTGAATATGTGGGTTACTCGAAATTTAATAGCGTGACTGAGCAAAGAATGACGGTGTATTGGGGTACTGGCTGGAACGAGATCTTTTGATCTTATCGGTCGTAATTTTTTTGCAAAGAGGCTATCATTTCTCCTGAGTAAATTCGCGAGTTTTTTGTGCATAATTTTATGCCTCAAATTTTCCGAAATTTCACGTGGGCATCGGGAATCCAGAATGGTCGCTGAGGTTGACCGAGGCCAAAGTCACCAACCTCACTGCAGTTATTCGAGTTCTCAAAGCCAAATCGATACAAAAGGGAAACCGTTTCTGAAAACCGCATTGTTTACGATAGCATCTTCCTTTCGTTTGATGTGAGTTTAGGGAAATCCCGAATGAGGGGAAATGAACATTCCCAAACGGATAATTTGGCGTCTTTCCTTATTGACCGAAAGAAAGCAGTTCGGGAGCTGTGCTATCAGGCTCCAATTTATTTCGCATTTGTTTCTCGCGCGTATTTTCCAAGTGAAAGCGTGTCCCGGTCGGAGACCATAACCCAAACCGCGTCGCGTGATGAAACACAGGGATCTTTTTTTAGTCGATGCGACCTTCACCCATTTCCTTCTCTCCCTTCTTTCTCTCGATTCAAGAGAAGAGAGAGAGAGAGAGAGAAAGGCTGCGTGGGCTTAGTCAGGGGCCTTCCAGACGTTACCTGGGCAACGATACCACTAAGTCTGCGCGAGGAAGGTCACACCCCCTTTCCTGCATTATGACTGGAATATGCAGAAGGTGTCCGTGGGGACCAGCTGAGAACGGACGCTCTTAATGAGGAGGTTTAGAGATCCTGAAGGGCAAACTGACCGAATTGGGAATTTATCAGTCTCTTAAGTCGTTCGGAGGCCCGGGATTCCCTCTTTTAATGACCTCTTACCTCCGCAGGGGAGGTGCTTAGGAAATCCGTAAAGGAAACTTTGAGTGGAAAATTTTTAATAAAAATGTTTTTTGAAACAAAAGTGACCGGTTTCGACCGATGATCGCCATCGTCAGGTATCTTTCTAGGCCTCGTTATCTATAAGGTTTTTACCTTTTCGACCTCCTATCTGGTTAGTTAATATTTTTCGTTTACTTGTTTTTGAAAATACATCACAATTTCGTAAGGCTAATGCATTGAACCAAAGAAGTTGAATTTAAGACCATTATAATGTACTTTTATTATACTTGCCTTAAGGTTAATTCTACCTTATATACTAACGGGATTTTCCCTATATGTTTGGGTTTATGCATACCTTGTTCACAAGTTTAGTGCAACGAAGCCTAAAAAAAATTAATTCAAGAATGTACAAATTTACGTATCTTGTTCTCTCCATGAGCTGTATTTGACTTAATTCACTTCCTTTGATGTTCAACGAAAACCATCTAATGCGCTACTTACACAGCTATGGACTAATTATTAATTTAGGAGGAATTTTACTATGTCTGAGGATATGCTGTTGGTCCTTTACTGATTTGAATAGCTACCCTTCAGAATAGAGCTAAAATGTCAGTAGGTCGTTGTTTAAACTTCACATTACTTACAAAGCACACTCCACTGGTGATCTACCTCAGTTGTGTGGAGAATTTTCATCTCACCCTGAATAAATAAAACTCTTTTTCTGTATCTTTAATCTTCTCGAATTAAACAATGGCCGGAGGACTAGTATAGAGAGATAAACGTAAAAAATATGAGGCAGATTAAAGAACTATCGTGATATTGCTAGTTGGAGTCACAAAGAAAGTTAAAGGCCGTTTTTCCCTTTGAAAAGCTTTTACTCGAAGATTTGAAGTATCCAGAACCACCAAGTCCGTCATACATTCTCTTTTGCGAACCTTTTAACTGCAGGGCAAAAACAGCGGACCATGTTGTTTAGGAGTGTGTGACAGTGCCGCTGTCTCTTAATAGTCCTTTGAGTTAAGTCGTTTCCCTTCTTTATCTCTTTGTGCCTTATACTCGAAATAGACCGTGACTTCAAAAGGAAGTCCGGCTGAAAGGAGAAACCATTATTTTCTCCTGAAGATAGACAAACGGATAGCTAAATAGAAAATGCACCGTACAAGCCATATCCCTGCTATATATTCTAATTTGATTTAAATCGCAATATCTTACTGGGCATCCATACACACTGGATAAAAATGGAATAACTAGCGGGGAGTGATTTGATTTCGTTGTAATTTATTACTTCATGAAGGCCAACTCAGTTATGAATGAATGATGAATCTATACGTCATTAAATGAAGCTATCCGTGACGTAACCATTTTCTTTGTATAACTGCCCTCAAAGCTACGGCTATATGAAATGAATAAGTCATTATTTTACAATTAATAACACTGAGAAAATTAATTTTAATTTATAGTAATAATATAGCATTTTTAGACACTTCAGCAAATTATTTTTCAAATTTTAGTTATTTAAGAATTATTATTTAAGAACCGCGGGATAGTGATCCGTGCTATAACGATATTTATTGTTAAGCAATGATAAATTTGTGTAATGATAAATTTAAAGTACAAATCATTAATATTTCAAATGAAAGTTTTCTATCGCACATAGCTAGGTACGGTTAAATTTATTTCCGTGGAAATCTTAAAGATTTAAATAAGGAATACCCTTTTGATGTTTTAAATACGATTTCAGGGAACATGAGAAAAACCCTCTCACATTCTTATCGTTCACTAAGATCTAAAGTTATTCAGTTCAAGGCTTCTGTCTTTATTTTATCGATACATCGAGAGAGAAATCGAAGAAAACATAATTTATCAAACAGATCTCGGCTCGACGGGAATCAGATGTATTCTCTAGATTTCTCATTTAACAAAGATTTTGACTCATTGCCTCGAATCCCTCTTTCCCTACTACTGCAGGTTGACCTGAGATTAAGACTTTCTCTAAGGAGCCACAAATTCAGTTTTATCACAGAGATAATGGGGTCATTTCGTAAATTAAGCCTCTGAAACCTTCTCTAGACGACGTAAATTGCTCTTCTGCGAACGCCAAAATTATTCAGATACCTTGCAAAATCCCCACCAGCAAAATTCACTCTGTTTAGAAACCTTTTCGCGTGGACTAATTTAAAGAGATGGCTGTATTATTCCTGTTCCAAAATGCGAAGAAACTTAGCTATGATATTTGTTTTGTATCGCCTTTATAGTAGACTCAAGGAACGTTCTCGGTCACCGAACTCTTGACCTATTCTCTCATTGCGCTACTTGTGCCAACTTAAGTTCGCGCACGACTGACTTTATCGGTCTGAATCTGGGCCTACGTCTTCAACCGGCGGGTGGTTATCAGTTAGACAATTTAGAGAAGACCTCAAGGGCGTTTCTTCCATGCCTATGAGCGGAATAGTACCTCAGTGCTCGCCGTTTACGATACTTGCTCCATTTACCGACCACCTGAGAGCTATTGAGGCCGGTCGAAAGTGGCAATGACATTGTGATTTCAGTGCAGTTCCCTGCAGAAGTGTGATTTTGAACATCTTGGTGGAAATTTTCACACGATTAAAGCTTAAGATTGAGTAGTAAGGACGTTTTAATGGAGGATATAGGAAATTATTTCCTGTTACTTCTTCTTTTATTAGATTTTCATAAGTCTCAGAGGGCCGAAAAATATTTATTATTATTCGAATTTTGAAATGAATAACATATGAAATATGAAACAACGGATACCTTTCAACCTAAAACTATTAAAGAGTATTATATATTAATTACTCATTAAATATTTTCATTGCCATTAAACGTAGGCAAATTATTAATCATCTTTTGGATTTTTATTATGTATCCTATCCTATATTATTATTCGTTTTCCAACGAAATATAGATCATTCCGTCAAATATTTATTATTTTAAAGTTAAAAAGATTGTCTTATCCATTTCATAATCCTATGCATGACATTTTGAATGGATCGTTCCATTTGGGTAACCGAATTGTTTTTTCTTACGAGATATTTAATGATTTGCATTTTATAAAAAACTAATGAAAATTACGAAGTTTATTTAAGGATTTCAATGGAAATTTAAAAAAAGAAACCGTAAATTTAATGTAAAAATAGAACGATTGTTTTCTTAATTTATATGCATATTATTATTTAAAGTTTTCTTATGTGACTTCTCGAATTTTCTCTACTTTCATGATAATGGTGCAAATAATTTGTGTTTGAATATTTTTTTTCTTTTTCGTTGATTTTCGGAATTTTAATAAATAACTCGAATTTTTTACGATTTTCAGCGTATAATATTTTACTGTTTCTTAATATTCAATGGCTTATCCGTAGAAAAAATACCGGCGCTATCTCATCTTCGGAACATGCAAGCCAATCCTAAAAGTATACAGAAGCGAAAAATAAATGAAATATCCAATCTACAAAATTTATGGCAGAAGATGTGATGAAGTAATGAAGTACTATAAAATTCCGTAGGGGTAAATTTGTTGGATAGGATAATTTTATGTCAAATTAACATCAATCTATGAATATTGATCTATGAATAGCAAAGCAAATAAATTTTCATCGCTGATTTCGGCATTCATAAATCCTCCGTACTTTTAAAATATTCCTTTTATAGTTTGAGTGAACTCAGTTTATGGAAACTATCGCTCCACTTTCAGAGTTATGAAGCAGTGGATGCATCGGAAACGAACTGCACGCGCCAGGATCTTTCTTTCCATGTAAGTGGGTCAGAACTGCATTTAAACGCCCTTCATTTTAAAAGAGGAAATACGGTGAGCTTATTTTGGAACTCAATGGTCCTTGAAATAATTCTTTAAAAAATTTACTTCGACATAAAAGTAATAATTTTTGATTAACAAAATGTTAATTGTAATGGTCATTTTAAAACATTTTTGTGTAAATATTTTTTTCGCTGATTATTTTATTTAATTCAGAATTATAATTTAATTTAATTTTTTAGTTTGAATTTAGTCTTGTTTCGATAAACAAACACAATTAACAGTCAATATTTGATATCTATAGGTAGATTTTTACGGAAGACAGATTAATGCAAGTTTATTTCTTTGGACCTCAGCCAATCCTCAATTTTGATTTAATCTCAATGTCCTCCTTAAAATAATAATATAGATTGGACTCTTTCTCATATCTCATTACTATATAATGAAAACTAATTTGTCTCTGATCGGCAATTTAAGAAATTTTATCTACTTAAATCAGGGGGAATTTGGATTTGGAATGCTTATCAAGAAGAATCTACGACGAATACACCCTATATTAAAAATGAATTTTAAGTCCCCGGAGAAAAGATACAATCTCAGCTATATTTCCATTGAAATATTGACCTATATTATCATTTTTAACGCTGCCTCTCACTCGAACTTATCGTAACTTCGCCAGCTTTTATACAAAAGATTGCCTATGTTACCTCAAAATATTTCATATAAGACAAAAATTGATTTTCTAGAGCAAAGATTATCCGAAACCCTGGATAAAAGCAGTCTAACGCTTTTTAATTAATTTAAAAGCAATGCTCGAGTTGTTTGAAAAGGCTAAATTTACATAGGAATTCATTCGTAAACCGTTAAGTTTATCAATATTTCAAATTATATCAATATTTCTGTATAAAAGCTCATAGGCCGGGATCATACCATTTATCGGAAATTCGGATTTGGATAAGAAATATTTATATTGGACTTCTTTGGCACAACGAAACGTTAATTCTCCTACTCGCAGTAACATTTTTCGTGGGCGTGCTTCTCCTCGAATTGAAATTTGGTATTTAAGTCAAAATGATCGTCCAAAATAAAAAATTGTCGCTCTCGGAGAGACGTTCTTACTGTTTAGCTTTATTTCTGACGGCTTAGGAAATGTAGCCTGAATGAATCCTTGTTGAATCAGAGATATGAAAGAAAAATTTTATGAATGAAATGAAGGTGCGCTATAATGAAGCATGGAACAGCATCTATAATGGAGCATCATCCTTTCCTTCAAAACATGAAACGCGAGGAATTGAGCTGAAAGGGTTTTTGAATGCATCAATAAGATTTTTGAGAGCGAATGACACTATGCCGGAGTTGGAAAAAATCCAGCATCTAAAACAACGCTGAGAATTACGAACAGATGATATCTCCGGAGAAGATAGTCGAAGCAACACTTATGCGGAAGGAAGGAGTCGGAGATGGAATCAAAAAAGTGATGCATGAATCATCGGAAAACGTTAATGACACAACGAAGAGAAATTATCAACCAGATGTGTAAGGATAACGGAGAAACGACCGAGTTTATTAATTTATATCAACAATACGTTGCCAACCCTTTGGGTTTTTACACCACGCTTAGGAATTAACTCGAATTTCGGTACGCACTAAGCCACTCCAATTTCTTCGGTCCAAATTAAAATCAAAGAAGAAATACATAAAGATAGCATGTTTGGTAGAAAATATTTTAATAATTAATAAGTAGTGTCTTTATTTGGGTAAGATTATAAATAAAAATAAATCATTTTATTAGCTATATATTATAAGTTATAAAATCTAAAATATTTCAGTTGTATGAAAAGAAAATCCGATTAAACTATTTAAAAACATCTCAAGAATATAGCGTACAAATAATTCGGAATTAGAAAAAAAGTCCTCAAGCGGCATACTAGGAGCTTAGATATGCCTCACGGATGTGCCGCGGTACACCGGTAGGAAAGTACTGTATTGCTGTATCCAAATTAATAAACTCGGTTTTTCCTTGCTTTGAAGTCGGAGTAGCACCAATTAAGAGCCTATAAATCTCATTCGGAACATCTCGAACAACCTACGAACACTAAAACTGTGCATGACATCCGAACTGCACGTATTTCACCTCCTCCCGGGAATCGATACCGTTTTACACAAGGCCTAGTTTCGCACGTGGTGCAGAGAGTGAACGAAAACATTTCCACTTACCTCCTCCGATCTAGCGAGAAGTCTATTCACGTCAGTCATCCACATAAGTCCAGATACCGGTAGCAGAGCGCTCTACGGACTGGGAATGGCCGTCGAGAGATCACGCGCACCCGGCACGCGAGTGTGCGCACCGAATTTCTGCACGACTCGGTCTACTGCACGCCTGGGGGTGTCTGGTTTATTGGCGAGCGTGCTTGCATGCCCTCGGAGCACTTAGTATCGTTGCTGTGACGAGCAGTGCCTCGCGCCGAGTGCCGTACGTACAGAAGAGGGAACCCGAGTAGAGGGATGCGGAGTTCGATCGGCGACGGGATTCGTGGAAAATAAAAAAGAAACTCGGAGGGTGCATTCCTCATTTCATTTCGTATCCGGCGGGGGCGCCAGTCTCCGTCGGCCTTCTCCGCGACGAGGCTTTGTTGATCCAGAGATTTCCGTTCTTTTTTTTCGAAATTCCTTTTCACGCTTTTTCTGCCTAGGGGAAGCTATTCTCTCGTGGCATTGTAGTCACGATTTGGCTCCGTTTTGAATGCCGGGGATTTTTTTTCTATCTTTTTCTCCCGTCGAGGAAATGAGGGGGAGGAGATTCGCGATGTTCTTTTTTTATCAACGGTTCTGAGCGGAAATATTTGAGACGCGAGCGACGGTTCTTCTGATGTTTTTATTTCAATTCCTTCACAGTGTCCGCAGACTTGTTCTCTCTCTGAATTTGGAGGAAGGATTTACTTTCCTACGAATATGTGCTGGAAAATGTTCATTATGGTTCGGTTTTAGGAAACCTTTCTATAGACTGACTGCAACTGAACGGAGTTACGAGGTGATGGTATTATTTATAACGAATTTCCCAACCACGTAAAAGCAGTAAATGTCTGAAGTTTAGCGAAAAACTAAAATTTTACTAAATTCAGAAAATATACAATTCTGTGGACGAATTGTTAAAAACTGTTTAACAGTCTCCGCTGTATTTTATGGCATATACTTTGTTTTATAGATAATGGCAATTTATATAAATTTATCAGTCATGTAATTCATCAAATATCTGTTTGAATTATTAAAAACAGTCTTGTTAGTCTCCGCTGTATTTTATGGTATGTACTGTGTTTCATCTTAGATAATGGCAATATATATAAATTCATCTGTCATGTAATTATATTTTCATTATTTTGTAGTATCTACATATGCACATTTACTTTGACTTTCCCTATATCTGCTTCATCAAAACCTTGAGTAATAATATCATTATTACGTAGAGTTGACGCTCGGTTTGAACGATACATAGTCGAAACAGGTCGTTGTCACGATAAAAATTGCGAAAACTTTTACTGCCTCTCTTTTTATTGAAGTAAATAGTATCTATAATTCCGCGAGAAATTTGCGAAAAAAAATTGTCTTTCTTTTTATTGGAATAAATATCCATACTTCCTCGGATCCCTCGTTAGATTTTACTCTCTCCTTCAAAAAAGGCGTGTCTCTAATTTCTCGTAATCAAACACCCTATTAAGTCCATACTACATCCATTGTCGTCTACTGATCGATATCCCGAAGAGCGGGAGGCGGGATTTCCGAATGGAGCCTAAACGGGAGCCTCTGTCAAAAATGAAAAATTCGTGCCTTCGTCTACCGCGACCCTCAGCTTGTGTTTTATTAATGAATGCCTCCTAACGCATACGAACGCGAATTCGGCAACTCGATCCTCAACGAAGGGTTGATGAATCGGAATATCGATCTGTACAATTTCGTTTTCAACAACGGGAAAGCGCGAAGGAGTATGCTGCAATTTGGTGGAAACTTGGGTAAACAGATGTCGGATTGAGAATATTGAAAGTTACTCACCTCTGCTGCGTACTGGGAATCATTCCGTCAGCTGGCAAAAGTCCCGCAGTGCTTTGGGGTGGAAAGTGGATTCCTCAAGGCTATTCTTTGGATTGCTTCGGAAGGTGCACTCAAACCACAATCAAGCAAATACGTCTCTTTCTTTTACTTACGTCAGTGTTGGAGCTTCGTCCGATCAACACCGCAATCAGAAGATGGCCTTTTTTTCGGTCAATAGACAACTGGGAATGCTACGGCATATCCTTCAACTGTCGGCCATCCGGCTGCCTTCATTTGTTTCTTCCACTTTCGCGACCGTTCGGTGGGTCGCAAACGGAGAGAGACCTGTTGATCGACTGAGAAGTCGATAGTTTGCCTCTAATGTGACCAAGGACTAAAGGATTGGACTCTGTTTCTGCCTCAGTGAGAAATACATCTACGAGAGGCGCGGAGCAGCGAAAACATTATCGGTGTTTGGAAATCTTTTTCCAGAACGTTCAGTCCGTTCGCACACGAATACAACGCGGATGAATTGATTTAACGTGATAAAGATTTCTCGTGGATTCAAAACAGTAAATAATCCGAGATTAAGCACGTGTTTCCCATTTCATTCAGATAGAGAATTAGATAATCAATCCTCTGGTATTTGTTTACCATCTGTTTTACGAATACAGAATTATCAAATTTCCCGATAATTATACAGATATCAAGAACGAAGTGACATTTTAATCCATGTATTACGCTGAATAAGTTTTAGCCATCAGCCTATTACATCCTCGGAAACAATCTAAGAAGCTAATTGTCTCTCTAAATGGGTGGACGGCTATCAAATGAGAACTATTTTCCACCCTAGGGAATCTCTGCGTTTAGTTTATACCCTGCTCACAACCAGAGTTCTAGAGTCGCTGGCACTGCAGACGAATAACTTTGCTCCCGCGTAATTTCCCTTGACGTACGAGCGAAGCCACGAATCGACCTTTTCAGAGCCCCTGAGGGCGTCAGACTGAGATTGCAAGCGGACGGACGGGAGGGATATACGAAGGTGTCCCGCCTCCCTCTCCTTGACCTCTCTCAATTCCCCTTAATTCCCTTCCCACTTTTCCATCCCTCACTAACGACTCTTCCATCGTGTTTTGGAGCCCACCTTATTCCCTTTCTCTTCTGCTTTCTCTACTACTGGAGCATCCACGCCATATTTCTTCCGTGGCAATTATTTTATCTCTAAACGTCCATGTCAGAGTATGTAATGACTTTCACTTTCTCAACGGGTAAAGAGTCAGTTCTCTTGTTGTCGGGATTGTTTTAATTACGATTTGGAGATTAATTTTGGTCATTCAACCCTAAGCCTTCCCTATCGAATTAGGTTGTATTGTTATCTGTACTGGTTGATGAGGTCCAGTAGCATTGGAAATTGGTAATGACTGATCATCAGCTTTAAGACTTGACTTGTTCTGACTAATTTTGGATTGCTGTTTTTCCTTTATTCATTCATGATAACGCAACATTTTAATAATAGTAACATGATCTTTAATTTCATTGTAACACCTATATATGTAATGTAAATTAATTTGAAAAGGCTTTATGAGTATTTCCTCACGTCCGTAGAATGGAGAGCTTAATTCAATGTTTTGTGGTAGAGGATTTGAAATGTTTACTTGTTGCTCTTTTTGCTAGTTCCTATGAAAATATTTGTGATGCTGTGATTTCCACACGGAAATAGCGAGATTCAGCAAAATAATGAATAATGTACATGTAAGTAATACCTTCAATAGTACATTTTATAAAAATTCATAAGAAGACATGGCTTTATTTTTTCACATCTAAACGAAATCGGACCTCTGAATTTCTTTCTGGTATGATTTAAATTTTCTCTTTTTTCTCTGTGCTCTCTTCAACCAACTATACCAGTAGAAAATGAAATGAAGAAAAAATAGTCCACCATAAAATAGTAAAAAACTCACGATAAAAAGGGCAAAATAATTCATCCGCTGGCGTGGGGCGAGTGAAACATCGAATCCATCAAATGATTCACTCGATGGGGAGGAGCGAAGGAGAAACCGAATAGAATCATTCGGTCGATCCACGCGCTAAGAATAGAGTTAAATATTGAAATGTTTTATTCGATTTATCCGATGGAAGCAAACATTAGAATTATAAATTAGAAGATTCTTTTCATTTAGTTGTTCCCAACTCTACGCCTATCCACTAAAATAATCATTAGCAGAGTCATTAGCCGTGTCCGACCAACAGCGAAAACTTCGTTAGCCGAGTTAGTTAGTCGAGGAATCGCTGAATTTATTTTCAGACTTAAGGAAAATATCACCCCTTAATATTCACTGGATGGTTCCGGGAAGGTGTTCACATGTTGGAATGGAATTGAGTTCGCATTCGATTCGTCCAATATTCTCTGGAAGTTTAAGATATAACCTTACTTTTAACTTCATTTCTCGGATGCAATTTCGTGGAAGGTTATATACGTCTGCGAATTTCTCATCGATGCTAAATTTTACGTTTGAAATAGAATATATCATGAATGAATTCTCGAAATATATTCTTCGTGGATTGTGGATTCAGTCCATAAATTTCCTTTTCCTTTCCCTGACACTTCTCCGATATACGCAGTCACAAGTCGTGGCAAGCCGACCTTCTGAGCATATTTTCTTTACGCTACTAAAAAATTGAATCCAGGAAATCTGGAAATATATAGTTCAAATATTCATAGTCAAAATTCATGAAATATTTGTGCGCGGAATAATCTAGGGAAGAATAATTTCCAGAATTTTCAGCAATGGGCATTCCGTTACTTTAACCTTGCATTAATCTTACGTTGGACGGAGAGAAAGAAGAAAAACATTCTCCCAAGCATGTGTCACCATTCCTACTATATTTACGCTTACTGAATGGCCGAATTACGGAGCGTTTCTCTCGTTATCGGCAACCACATCTCACAATTAAAGCCCGTCGCAATGAGGATTTATGGCTCCAATCCGCACGAGGCAAAAGAGAACATTATTCTTCCGCAATCTCTTTCTAAAATGTTCCGAGGAAAAGAGAGATAACGCTTGACGAATGAGATCCTTACACATCAAGCGTACACGAGGATCACTCGACGTTCATTGCGCGTATCTTGGGTGAGTGAAATCTCGTATTTTGAAAGGGAGAAAGTCGGTCGCAGCCTTCAGCGGGATGTCTCTCTACGCCGAAAAACGGGATAGGCGTGCTTTCATGGTATCTAACTCTTCATTGAGTCGTATGATCGATGCCGTTAATACGGGATCCACCGGAATGAGGTCGCTTTGGGAGTGTCTAATTTATGAGATTTATATCTTTCCGTCTTGCTTCCTTCCATCGTTGAAAATTAGCCTTAGCAAATAATGATCACTGTGCTAGAGGTGCAGTAATTGAGTTTGAAAATTTTCAGATTCTGACCCTGTAATTTTATGAATAGCTCCTTTTAAGACTTATGTGCCAAGACTTTTTGTGGATTAGTACCTTATATTATGCTTAATGAATGTTCAATGTTAATAAATTTTTCTTTGGAAATAAAAGAGTGGAATCGACCATGTCTTTTTTACCTATCTTTAAGAGCTCCTACTATCAAATGTAAATGAATAGAAGATTTACATTTACTTTTTTGTCTCAGTCTTGCTCAGGTGTGTGATAATTTTGAGACGACTAACTAATGATTCGTATTGAGTAATGGCTCTCACTTTTCTTTTTCTTTATCTAGTATATTATATTTTGGTCATTGTGCTGCATCTACTCGGAAATTTTCCTTTCATAGAATTATGATTCATCGAGGAATACTAGGGTTAGATGCTTTATTCCTCATATTGCATGGCAAGCCTCATTCTTTTCCCAAATCTCTGGAATGGGAATCAAACCAACTGATGATTTAATAGAAACGATGAATCATTTTTTACTTCTATTCTTTAGTCCGTAGTCTCACTTTCAGGCCTGATGATGGAACTAAGCACTGAATGCTAGATTTTTTCGCTTTTTCGCTCTCTATCTTTTCTTTCCTTTGTGGTCTTGTGTACATATTTTATGGTACCCTTCATTCCTATGGGATAGAAGATCACTGTATCATAGCCTCCACGATCCAACGTGCTTGTATAAACAATTGTGCGTAAAAACTTTGATGGACAAAGAATCGGTGATACGCCTGAATCTATAACTGCATCAAATTTGATTTAACAAAGTAATTGATCCCATAAAAGCTGACTGATTCTTAATCTAATAGGGTTACTGCAATTACCCACGCTTAAATAATTCTTTCGGAGCAATTAAACGGAAGGTGAATCATTATTTTTACAATATAACACGAGAATAAGTCTCTTTATTAAAAATATGTATAGTCTCCTGTTTGATCCCAAAGAGTGACGACAAAATAGCTGCCCTACTCCGTGGCTTTAAAACCGTTAAGGATAACACGCACCATTTATTTCCGATGAATCGCGTTGTGAATCTACTCCCAAAACAGCCTAAATTTCTGTTGTTTGTCGATATTTTAGCTCCTACAGGTGTCGCACGCTTGTCGATTTTTCTCTTCTCCCCGCTGGAGTATAACCTTGAGTGGATGTGCAGATAATCGTTGACCCGTTGTAGCTCTCAATCTTCTCATCTGGCCCTATTCCGAATTCTGTCATCAATAACTTCGTGAATATTGGAGTCGATGCTCGCTGCATCACGCCACCCCCAACGGACTATGGATGACCCGTGCTCCATCCAATGGGATCGATAGACCACCGGCGACACTATGCTGCTTTCGGTCGGAGGAATAAGGTAAGATTTTTGGGACGATTTCGGAGGAAGGTTGCGTTCCATTAACTCTTCACTGATGACCGGGAGATGATAAGGAAGGAGGAGAAAACGGTCTCTGCTTTTGGAAGGGGAAAATACGTTATTTTTACAGTTTACGCCCTTATTTTGTTTATAAGCACGTGTCATTCGAAATGCGAATCGTGATTCGTGATGTCATCATTGTGAACTATGATATGTAATATACCTAATTTATAATATAACTATTTATAATGTAACTATTTATAACTTAACTTCTCGCGTAATTAATAGTAAATTCCATTAATTGTGAGGATATACTTAGAGGTGGATTGCTTAAGAAGCTACGTTTCAGTATACATACATACGAGTTAAAATCTAAGCATGCATGAATAAAATTTAATTTAAATAACCATTCTTGCAGTAATCTGAATATTTCTTCCTGGAGCTTGAATTTTTTTGTAAATAATTTTGTGCTCGAAATGTGTTTGAATGAATCTCGTTCGGAAATTCTATCAAATTTAATGCAAATTAGGAGGAAATAAACTATAAATCTTCAGATTCAATAATCTGTGTGAAATTTGAATATACTTAAAAGTATTGTATTTTATTCAAGGAAGAGTGATAGAGTTTGTCTGCTGATATGTGATGTGCTGATCCTTTGATATGTGCTTAGATATGTGAAAATGAGATTTCGCGATTTTGAACATAATACAACTTAATTCAACAAGTTTTTGACAGATCTGCGCATATTCCTTCTTCTCATGATTTTCAGTGCTGCTACTAGTATGGAAGTATGAATTAAATTACATTGATTTAATTAGCCATTGATTTAATGGAAAGCCTCGGCTATAACTTAGGAGGGAAGAACTATTATTAAAGTGATTTTGATATTGAGATGATGATTATGTAGAGCGCCTTTATTTGTGCTACTATTTAAGGAAGTTAGTTCTTTTAAAGTTCTTTTTATGCTCCATTTTTCAATTCATATATTATCCACTCGAAAGGCATCATTTGTCACCCCAATAAACTATAGAGCTAAATAATTTTAAGGTAGCCACCCACGCAAAATGTTATGATGCTTGCCCAAATTCAAGAACATACTGATGTTTGGATTAGTTTTCTCTTCATTTGAAGTTCATTGTGGATGAAATGTGAGAAAATATTAGTTAGAAAATCAGGGCATCGTGGAATCGATTGGAATCGAACTGCGATTAATTCTTTCTCGCTTCCATCATTCTCGGTCAGATCCATTACTCAGGCAATCTCCAAGGCAAGGCTGTGACCTCGGCCAATTTAAACCTTCGTCTTCCCTACTTTTGTGGTCGCCATTTCCAATGCTCTCCTAACCTTTCCCTATCTTATCCCTAACTATTTAGAGACCGCTCTCGGTCAGTGTTTCAACTTTTATCAAATTTTGAGTAGCGTCATAAATCCAAGCACATGTATATCCCAGATGCGTGGGTGCGGATTCAGTTGCGTGATCGTCCATAGGCGGTACGGAGTTGTATTGTTGGTTTTTTTTAAATTTATAACAGTTATGGCTTCTATCATTGTTACGTACGACGAACTTATTTTTATCATATTCTAATTTTTTGCAATATTTTGACTTATTGAGGATAGTTGTGGTTACGATACAGTCCTCATAATCTTGAGCTCTTTGTAATTTTATCGACCTCAACTTTACGATTTTTTTTATGGATATCTTAAATGCTTTACTAATTACGGATAGATTTAGTATTCCTTTCTCAATAAAAGCACTGAAAATGTATTCCTATCTAAATTTTCTAATATTATGCATTGCCGCTTCTTCGTTACTGCATTTATTGGTGAGCTCTGATGTGGTTAACTCACTTGCTTACTATCTTAAGCCGATCCTCCTGGAAGGATTTTCTCTTTCGTATTAGCGGGAATTAGTAGGTTTAACACAACAGTTCCGATACTAAGAATAAGAAATGTTCTATTAATATAACATTGCCGGGACCAGATCAAACAGCGATTGAAATTTCGTCAATTTGTCTCTGAACAGCACGAATACGGAGATGAGGTTGCTCTGAAATATTGAAATTCCCGCCGTTGAAACAATATTTAAATGTATAGGTTTCGTGGAATGATAGAAAATTTACTATCTCAATTCCTGCTTAAATTTTAATTTATCATGTGCTATTTAGGAAAGACTGCTTTATTTCGCAAATGAAGTTCTTTTCCTCACACTGTGATGAATACTCACTGTGTTGTCAGTATGCAATTTTCCTAGGTGATGAAATACATGGACCGTTCATATCTTTTTGTAAACATACTTCTATCTTATGTCTTAAGTCATTAACATTAAAGCTTGCTAAAATCTCAAGCCTTTATTAGCATTAGCTACATAAAACTCTGCTAAGTTAATGATACTTATAAAATGAGGAGAGAGGTATTTTTCCTTCATTGAGCTAGAATTTTACGGATGGTATCTAATCTGCTACTTTTGAAAGTGTACTTAAACAGCCATATGACGCGATCCAGCAGAGAAAAGAAACCCTAGGACAAAAACGGCAATTGTTTATATTCGATTCTCTGTCACGCTAGACAGGTCTAGTATCAAAATAGCGATCCCACCTGGGAACCTCTCCTTGTGAGATATAAATGAAAGATAAAATTTCTCTACCCTCCAGGAAAAAGAAAGGATCGAAAAATGTGTCATTCGTCAAGATGTGGTGACATGAGCCTAGGATAGGTACCCGATAATTAAAATGTCGTGGATGCATGAGATGAGGTCTTACTTCAGAAATGGGAAAGAGGAAAGTAAGGAAAATCATCGTCATGCGATCATAGAAGTAATTTCAACGCGATCTTCACAATTACTCCTGTGTTGAAAACGAGAGCAAGCAAGTCTCCTAGAACCCTTGTCACTATTTCACTAGCTGAGTGACCTTGGGTTTTCGTGTTTTGGGTCTACGACGAGACAGATTTCGTGGTTGATATATAAGGAGCCCACAGTCCGGAGATCGTATCGGCTATAGAGAAGCCTTAATAAAGGTAATCATGAATTATTCATCAAACGCTGTCTTCGATCGGGTCTGGAGACTGTTCTCCGAATTTCTCTTCTTCTCAGATAGGAATTCTAGTAGAGGAGTCCCCAAGTTTTACTTTTAATTTTCTTTTTCCCTCAAAAATTATAAAAAAGGATGGATGGAGAAATTATTTGAACACTGAATTATGAGAATCTTTTGAAATTCTTATATCCTTCTATTCAAACTCACCATGCTGAATTTACTATTACTAATTCATATTGTACTGTACAGCCTTCAGTCCAAAGGTCCGTTTAAACTCTATCCTCTCCATCTGTAGATAAGTAATAAGTGCAGCGCCATGAATACTCCCCCTTTAATATAAGACAGAAAAACTTCAATGAAGCTTCATCAACTCGCTGTATTACTTAGAATTTAATTGATTCGTTTATATAATGACGGTTTCTGTCCAAATTTATTCAATCCCTAGCATTTTAAATTTCACTTTAATAAGCATAGATGGGAAATTTTTGTAGGGTGGATAAAAAAAAGTTCCAGACTTTTGATAGAATATTTTTGTTTGGATAAAGTCATGTTTAGGGCGGCTTAACCTCTAAATGCTTTTATCTCGTCAAAATATGAGTATAAATGACATATAAAGATGCGGCGCATGATATAATAATTAGTTAGGTACTCAATATAAGTCAGATATTTGCAATTTTTCCTAAATAATAAGTGTTTGCTATTTTGGAAGCGAATATGAAAACCGCATTAACGACAAATCAATCGAGTACCTAAAAATAGACAGCCGATAATAGTTCCATAACTACCAAATGCATGTCAATATTGGCGTGAAATATTGCTTAATTTGCTTACCTCTGGCGAAATTTATTATATATAAATTATCTATTCTTTATACCCAATATAGAATATGATGAATGAAAGATCTCTCTTGAAACTTCGTCTTAAGTTATCTTTATTTCTTATTTAAAATATTGCTCAAAAGATCAAATAACTATGCATTTTATTAATCACGTTCTGCAAAGAGTAGAAGTTTTTGACATTTCCTTGTTTTTGAATCAGTTATTTTAATTTGAAATCATAGTCGTATAATTTGCGTTTTCTTTTATATTTCAGTGTGTTATTTTATTTATAAATCATAACAATACGGTTTGTACTAAAGAGCATTACGAATTAGTTATTTCCTTTCCTTTGATTTCATTCAGATAGCACTTCTTCGAAAGAAATTATATGTTAGCTAAGCTGCATAGAAAGAATAGCTGAAATATGTGTTCATATTTTTTGTAGAATGATTTCAAGATAAGCGTATCCCTTTTAGCAACAATATTACCGAGTCTGTGCGTGATTCTGTTATAGCACATTCATGAATATTCTCTTGTTTTTTATGAAACGCATTTTTATTGCGGCTCGAAATCACTTTTACGTGGATCGTTCCCAAGGTCATACTTTTATATTACCTTGCGTGTGTCATCTACCTTCCCCACGGATACTGATTTAGAAAATTTTATTGCCTACTCTTGCTTGGATATTGATTATGAATCTTTATCTACAATATTTAATGATTTAGATTTTCATTTTTTCCATGATTCTTTCATTAAGATTAAGATTAAGAGAAGATCTAATTTGTTTTCTTTTCAGAATTTTAAGTGACTTTACTGCAAACATATCTCGCCTTATGTTTCCCGGAAATCGGGAGATTTAAAGTCAGTATTCTATTTACATAACTTACCTAACGGATTAGAAATATTCAATATAAGAATGTATTAAATTTCGTACGTGCGGGTCTTATATTTATTTGTTATACTGTGCAACATTGTCAATAATAACATTTTTTATGAAAGATAATTCTGTGTAACTATTATTAATTTAGGAGAAAGCATATTTCTCTCGTGTCAAATGACAGAGAGAGCTAAAAAGAAAAGAGCGATCTCGAATGAAAGGCGAGGATAAAAAAGTAGGCGGAAAATGGGCTTTGGAAGGATCGAAATGAAGTGAAAAAAAATATCTATTTCGCCCGAGGGTCTCTTTAAAAAAAGAGCGCAGAACATGGAGGACAGCGAGTCTTTGTAGGGTCATTAGCCTCTCTTTCGAAATCCGTTCTCTCGTATTTCCAGCTGATTTACAATATGCAGATATTATTTCTTCCATGAAACGTTCGGTTGAAGGGTGGAAATACCTATCTTCCATATCAAAGCTTATTTATGAGATTTTATTAGTGTCAGCTAATAATGATGGGAGTTTCTGAAAACTGGTAGCCGCCCGGGTGATAATCCTTTTCTGAGGAATTGCCCCCGACGGTTGCCGATATTCGGCGTTCGGAGAATTTTTATTTTTCATATTCATTGACAGCCGAGTTCCTTTTCTTTTCTTTCAATAGTAATGGAGTTATATCTCGATAAATTTCGTGTTACTGAGTACATATACCTCTGGATCTCATTACGTTGTTAAAAACCAACGGATAACTTACGATTATTTACGTACTTATTTTAACTTGGCTCTTCTCTTCATTCTATCAAACATTCATCATTTTTGCTAAATCCTTATACTAGCGCTTGTTAATTTCGTTTACGGAAATTTATATCTGTTGCCACTAGCCATATGTGCAATTATTTTTATCCATAAGATTATAGGTAAACAGTAAGTTTATGATCTGTGCCACAGATTTTCCACATTTTGTCATATTTTTATATATTTCAGATAAGAAGATATTGTATTTATTGTTTATTTGAAAATAAAATTCAAATAGAGTTTTCATTCGCCAGTATATGAATTGAACGTGTGTCGTTGAAATTATCTATGACATGCTGAATTCATAAAGTTGGACTCCAGATTCCAATTGGACTCCAATTGGGTAGCGCGTTCTTCGGTAAAGGCTTTCCCGCGTCCAATTTCCGGTGAAATCCATACCGTTGGCAACGAGGAAATATTAGGAAACTGCTTGAATTAATTGGTGGCAGGTTAAATGAAGTTTGGATCAACCAGCGGCGTGGGAGTCGATGCGTTGATTACGTATCACCGTAGATACATCTGTTGCCGTATGTTACATCCAATAGGAAATTGCGCTCCGTAATTTACCTTTTATGGTATATTATATGGTATTACTCTACAAACATGATTACTTAAGGAGGTCAAAAGTAATACTCATTTAGAGACAACTTTCTTCCATAGACAATTTCCTTAACGAATGATTCTATGAATTAACCCTTGTTTGACACATTGGGGTGAAATACACTCTAAGCTCACCCCATTATGTAAATTAGATTTAAATAATTTCATTTCGTTATTCTTAATATATTTTACATTTTTTAATAGAAATCGTATGAATATTATTTTTGAACAATAAAAACTTTGCTTATTTTGATAATAACAGAATTTTCACTTTTTCACGAAATTCCATCCTTTCATTCTCCGGAATAAATACCTTTTTTTAAAAATAGTTCAGAAATATGCTATTTTCATCTTATACTACTGTATATTGAGGACACTCGGTTAAATTTTTAGCTATTCATATTGAAATATAAAAGAGTTATGATTTTTTGTTAAAACAGAATTTTTTCATTTTTCCGATAACTTTATGAATTTGTTATATGACCCATTTAACTTCAAAAATTAAGGTTTTGAGAAGTTATAAAAGACTACTCAAGTAAAAGTATTCAATAGATTATTTGTTATAACAAGTTTTGTCGCCTGGCTGCGATCCACCCCAGTTTGTCAAGCACGTCATTTCATAGAAGTTTGTCAAATAAGGGTTAATAAAAGGTCTGCTATCATATTCTGTTACAATTTTTTGTATGATCTTGGAGCGTACTTGTCGAGAAACATTTCGTTTTAAAGCCGTAAAACGCTTTCGTTGCATGAAAGGTCCTTAAGCTCCATTCCATTGACACATTTGTGATGCTCTATTGGCGTTTTTAGCTATCAAACGTATCTCACAGATATGGGAGTACGGAGATGGGGCAAGGCCTCTGTGACACACTTTCAATCTTTGCGGACGGCGATCTGTGTTTGCGTGACAAAGTGTTTCCAGTGAGCAGAACGATAAGGTTAGGCAGAATGGAATGAGAGGGGATATTTTGAGAGGGAGGTGGAAAATCCTTTGAAGGAGTCAAACGCTGTTACGTTTAATTTTAAAAATGAGTTATTTATGTGCCATACTTCTGACGATTGCTTCATAAATAATGTTGAAAAATCTGGTCGCAGCTTATTAAGAAAATAGCGCAGAAAAATAATTCTGAGGGTTCAAGACATAGTTCAAAGAGGTGTGGGAACCTACTGAATATATTCTTTTTATATTCTTTAATCAAAATAGGTCTTATTTTTTATTTTTGCTTAAGATATGTAGTGGTTCACAATATTTAAATGATGACAAATCGGCGGTAGACAAGGAATTTCAATCGTTTGAAATACTTGTATTTAGAATATATTATTATAATATTTATAAATGCATTAAATTTATCTCTCTCTCTCTCTCAATGTCTTGAAGTGGCATTTATTTTCTAACTCTTTTTAAGCTGACAAATGGCTTTCTATGGGATTGATTAATGACCTGATCATTCTGACTCAAAATCCGCTGTTGTGTTTTTTTTATAAATTTTTAAAAGCCTTTAAAATGTCCCTTTGAAAGATAATGGATGATATTTTTAAATCAATAGACTCTTTTAAACTAGGACTTTTCTTGAACTAACATAGGGCAGTAATATTCGGTAACTCTGCTTTCAAGTTAGATATGAATCGATTTTTTACCACTCAGGCTTGGTGACTTTATGAGTTCTTTCGATTAAAAAAATGTATTGTGATCCAGTTTCGATAGTTATTACTTTCGTTCTTGTTTAATTAATTTATACGAAGCTCTACATAAATATAAATACATTAATTCTCATGAACTTTTTACGAGGATTTTTCAGATTTCGTAGAAGATCTTAGCTGGAATAAGATTATTTTATTAACTAATATATTAAGAAATTGAAGACTCTGAGAATAGATCTCTCCTCTTGATTTTTAAATCTCATGCCTTCAAATTACAATATTTTTATATTTACGCTAGGAAAGAAAAATTTACAAATGAATGCAATTATTTTCCTTTTAAAAGAGCATATAAAACGTAACGTCATTCCGGAGGATAAAGTGATACTTTTGTACACACTTCCCTTAACAGAATTTTGACACGGCATGGTAGTGCAGTGGTTAGAATACCCGCCCGAAAAGTAGGAGACTTGAGTTCGTGTCCTCGTCCAGTTACTATTTTTTCACTTGTTTATCCTTCGGTTTTGCACTCCTATATGTGCTAAGATTAACATCATTCTTATTACCTCATTCAACGTTAACCCCATCATATAACATTCACGCTTATGGCGAGTCAAGTAAAGGAAACTCTTCTATCCACGCTGGCTATGCCGTTCTAAAAGCTATCAAAGAACCGTAGACGCAGTGTCATTTCAGCCAATATTTTTATTATTTTCGGGACATCGATTTCCCCCCAGGTACCGAAACTGAAGGGCCGAATAGCAAATATACAACAAACAGCGATGTGCAGAGCCCAACATTGATCCACCCTCGGTCGTCAACGTGATACTTTTCCCACACTCTTTCCTTTGATCTCTCCGCTGCATTTCTGTCCCTTAAACGACAAAAGAATAAGTAACCGTTCTCAGCAGACTCATCTTTCAATAGAAAACGAGTCGTTTAAAAAGGGGAAGTGTGACTCTCGCTTTGCCTAGTAGTAACGTGTAATATGAAGGGAGCAGATCTCTATATCCTTAAGGGATAAAGTATCATCAAAGGTATGTGCGCATCCTTATTCATGTGTACGATATATTATAATTGCGTCCACCTTACCAATGCATATCCCTAGTCTATTAAGACCGAATTTTCCTATTTCTACTTTTGGATCCATAACGGATTAATCGTAAAAATTTTGTTCGAAAATTACAATATTAGCTATTTAAATCTTTAAATTATTAATATTTTCATGCTTTGATTTTGCTGTAATTTAGAAGCAATGATTAGGATAATTAATGATTTAGGATAAAATATCTCTCAATTTCGCTTACTGCTAACCTTCTCATTTTACTTATGTACATACTTGATGAAATGCTATAGTACAAAAATAATTTCAATTTTAAACGAATTAGTTAATTACTAATCAAATTTTAAACATCCTTTCTAGCGATACTCAGCTTTTGTTCGTATTCTGCTTATTTTTTGTAGTAATAAATAAGTCAGACGTGCCGTCAGACAAGCTGATGAACAGTCATAAGATTCGTAAGAAAATTCATCCAAATATTGACTTAGTCATTCGTCAGGAGTTTTGAAAGGAAATAATAAAGTGTTAATCTCGTGGAATACCTGGAATATCTCGTTTGAGTGTTATGAGTATTTTTTAATTGAAGCACGTTTAGTAGTTCAAAGAGATACTGAGTTAATATCGTTATCTACCTTTTAGAATGCCTCTCGCCTTTTCGGTGACATCAGTAGCAGTTCTCTTACTCTCATCGGACGCTGCTCCAATAGTGGGTAACGGTCCAACGTGGTGGTTGTGGCCCAACATAAACGTTACCAACGTGCCAAATTTTCCCGACTGGACGAGATATCCCGGGCAGACGTGGCCTCCTTCGCAGTGGTATCCAGATGTTTACTTGCGACCTCCTCCACCGCCTCCTCCTAACTATCCACCTCCTCACTTCGGCTCTCCTTCACAGCAAAACCCTCCTTTCTATTCAGGTTTCGGAATCTACAAACCACATCAGGTGAGGCAAAAATTAAATATACCATATATCCACCCCGCTGGTAAAATGAAATGTTGTATTTTATATATACCAAATTTCTCGAGTATTTTTATATTTTATTTCGGATTTTTAGGCAGAGATGGGCATCAACTTTATCGAAATTTTCTCGGTGGATTTCTAAGAAGAAAAAGAATAATAAAATTGGAGCTTAAAGGCGGCGTTTGGAATTCATGCTTACATTTAATATATTTGTGATTTCAAATTCTTATAACCTAGATCTGTTTATATTAACATTTATTTTAAGTATGAGGAAAGCTTCTCCAGCGAGGAGATATCAAATATTTTCAGCAACATAGGGGCTAAAAAAGATTTTTTCAAAAACGAAACAGTTCCTATAAAATCTACTAACTTGTGCTGTTACTTTTTTAATATAATATAATTTCATGTAGAAGCGCATGAAATAACAAAAATCAGGTACTTACTCATTTAGTGTATAAAAGGTTTAAGTTGTCTATGAAAATGCTATTGATATTTTTGAGTTTAGAAAACTCTTCCAAATTCTATGATTAAATCGGAGGAGATGACTTAGATTCAGAAGCGTTCCTATGCATTTGATAGTTCTCGAGATGGTGTCTGAGTCTTACACTCCACACTATACGTGAAACATATAGTTAAACAAAACGTCAATATGGCGTATAGGAAAAAGGCGTTTTTCCTTTATAGAATATTTTAAGCGGTTCTAAACATTTCTTAAAAAATTATTGTTATGATCCCGTTTGTAGTTGGTCTAAATTGAACTTTCGACGATTATTTTTTTTAATAACTCACATTCCACATCAACTGCGTTCATTATTAGTTGATTTATCTGCTGCATTTAAGGCTCTTAAATATCTTGGACAAATACGTTCATTTTCTAATTCTAGAATTTCAAATTAATTTATGTCGTGTGAAGCAGATGCCTGAATACTTGAGAAACTCCGAGTACGGTACCAAAAATATCTCTTAAGGTCAAAAGTGCAATTATTCATGAAATTTTCTCGAGGGAGACGTTGAATTACCCTTTCTTTGGCACTCCCTTCGCATTAAGAGTGGAAGGAAAGAGTCTCGTGAGGGATACATGCATGAATACGCATGAGTTTGCGTCATGAAGGGGAAGTGTACATGAAGATTGTAATGATGTCGACAGTTTTCACTGCCAGGGCCAAGTCTCACGGAGTATATTAAACCGCGGCGTATGAGGGCTGTGGAATTAATTTCCTTTGGTGTATTCATTAGCCTCAGATATTTACCGATTTACTAATGTAGGTTCGCCTGTAATGGGTATTTCTGGCTTGTTCCTATATACGTGAATGATACGGAAAATGCCGTTTCATGCTGTTCATTAATCTCTTTTCGAAAGTCAAGATTTGCAGAAAGCGAGGCAGTTTTTGGGATCATAAAATCTTGAAATGTAATTTAAAAGCAAGGTGATACAATGCACTAGGTTGCGAATATTTCTTCTCGAAAACCTATTTATCCTCTTTTTTATCAGTGTTTGTAAAATATTCAAACGACGTTAGCCGCTTGGTGGCAGAGAAGTCCACTCGGATCTAACATTCTCAAATAAAGTGTCGATCTAATCTTACATCTTCATCTACATTAATACTCTGCAAGCTTTATTTCGGCGTGTGGCAGGGAGTGATATTTGCGAAAGATTCCCTTATTTCCGATATCATGTTCACAACCTAAAAGGAATTATTTAAACTCGAATTAAGTAATTCTTAGAATTTGCATCGCACCTTTCAAGTCTGAGAAATGTTATTTTTGTTACCAGAAACGCTCATTCATCGGAATAAGTTGAATGACTCTAAATTAGTTCGAGGATTACTCGCTGCAGTCGGTTTTTTATTTCTTATTTCTCTCCGAGCTTAAACTTTAGTCATTATGTGCTTTAACTTCAGCTGCAGAGTAGATTCGAATAGAGCGTAGTAGAAATTCATGTTCGTTTGAATTAACAGTAACAAATTTGATTGAAAATAACAGCTTTGATTTTCAATGCCCTGTTCCATTTGATTTAATTTTCACCTTTATTATATAGGGGTATCCTGGTGGACCTTTCTATTGGTATCCATATCCACCTCCGGCGACTTCTTCTTCAACGTCAACTACCACTCCATCCACAACCACCACTACAACAGCTTCGACAACTCCTACCTCCACAACAACATCAACCACTACTACCACTCCAACCACAACAAGGACTACTACTCCAACTACGACATCCACGACTACTCCAACCACAACATCATCCACGACTACTCCAACTACAACATCCACGACTACTCCAACCACAACATCCACGACTACTCCAACGACAACTTCAACATCAACCACTAGGACCACCCCAACTACAACTGCGACTACCTCAAGTACCACGAGCTCAACCACCACAAGAGCCACCACTACCAGTTCCACCACCACGACCACTAGGTTTCCGGGGCTTTGCTCCTGTGTGCCCTTCTACCAATGTAGAGAGAGCGATGTAGTTTCGGATGGTACCATCATGTTTGCTTCCCATGGATTTGTGAACGGTGGTTATATACCAAACTGCAATTATGTAGTTGAGGTGAGTAGACCAAATCAAGATATTATTATAAGGCGAGCGATTTTTTTTGTGACAGATAGAAGATAGGAGACATATATTCTGGGAGAAATATGGCTCCGAGCGAAATATATTAAGATAGAATTTTTATCAAAATGATTTAAAAAGAAGGCCTCCTTTGATTTTCTAACAGTTTTAAAGAAACCTTAGCCTGGGAGTCAATAGAATAATTTTCCATGTGATACCTGAGAAAAATAATTGGCTTTTTGATGGTTTCTTTGGAATAAAAGTCTCTTTGTTGCTGAAAGTGATAGATCAATAATTTTCAACAATTTCTTTAACTTAAATTCAATAACTCGACGAGAGTAAATGAACTATTTTTATTTTTCTGTTGTAAATCTCATGGAAATGATGCATTGATGATTATGAGGGGTTAACTATAGGATTGAATATAGATGAGCTTGGCCATATCAGATTCATGATGGTTTAAATAAGATATTTTCGGATGTTATCAGATGATTAACCCTTTGCGGTCTCATTAACTTTGAATAATAATACAAAATTTCGGAATTATTAATATGTGAATTCGGCCTCCTTTGTTAAGATCAAGTTGAAAAATTCTTCTCTTTCATTCACGGCATTATAAAATCAATATCCATTTTTATTTTTATTCGCACAACACTTACTATTTAAATAAGACATTATTTAATTGATTGAGCTAAAAGTAAATCAAATATTTGGAGCTAGTTATATTTTGGACTTATTTCGAGTACTTAAGTCAGATTTTTATTAATAATCTTATGAACTTACACGCTTAGATCAAGATATTAGTAAAAAGTAGCTAAAGTACGCTTCCATCATTTCAGACGTTGCCCGAAATAAAAGAACATAGGGTTTAAATTCCGCCTTTTATCAACTGACGTAATGCTATTTTGTTTTTAATATAAATCAGTTATTTAAAGTGAGGAGTGCATAGAAGAGACTCTGCGTAAAATGACAAGTTCGATTGAGTGCAATATGTCGCTAGAACAGAAGAAACATTCCTAAGAGAAAGAAATAGTCGCTAGATCTAGCGACAAATTTGCTAAATTGGCATTAATGCATTACCATTTCGAAGAATGGTGGTGTATCCTTGAGATTATGCGTACAGCAGTACTTAAGAGGTCCATTGGCTGCATAACTTTCAGGCGTTACCTCAATGCAGCTTACATCTTGGGGAAAGTAGACTCAAAATAAAACATGCTGCGTATATTTGTATATGTGTTGATTTATGTATTTTATAAGGGTAGTCGATTAAAAAATTAACAAAATTTAGAATAATCTGATGAAGAATAAATCAAATGTCTATATTGGCATATTCAGGAAAATTACTCTGGACGAATACCTCACTACCGTCTCAGAGTAATAAAGCTTTTATCGCCAATGAATATATTCCATGTCCCAAAAATCAAACATTACATATTTTATGATGAAGTAGAATCTTATAGTGACACTATGCTTACTTCTATAACGAATGCAACGGAAAGTTTCTTTTTCTAGAAATTTTCAAGACTAAACTTAGATTTAGCTTGATTGTTTCTCTATCGATAACTTAGGAGTTTTTCCTATGTTTCCTCTTCAGTCTGCTTTGAAAAGAGCTTTTATTTATAGAAAATTCATTAGCGTACTTTTTGCAGAATCTTTAAAGTTACATTTATGAACATTTTTCCAGTTTTTTGTGATTGATGTAGTTTAAAATTACGCTGTGAAAATACAAGGAATTTTTAAATAAGTGGAAAGCTCTAGCAATGCGTTGCTAACTTGGTTACCCGTTATCCTTTTAATACGAATATCAATCTTTGAGTAAAACACGCAATTTTTATCGATTATGCTGCTAAGTGTTTGCCACAATGTTCAAGGAAAAATATCTTCTTCGAATTGTCCTTTAAATATGAATACCAATTTGTACTCCGCAGTAACAAAAGTCTCAATCTCGATTCATGTTTAGCTAATTTTTTATGATGAAATTTAACTTAATGGAAAAAATTACACGAACATTTCGAACCAGAGAGTCAAAGTTAGACAAGAAAATATTAATCGAATGTATTGAGTGAATGAAGCATTCTTTGAACAACAACACCTATAGGTTTGCTGTCGGGCACCTCTCACCACTACTCCCTCCACCACATCCACGACAACCTCTTCTACATCGACTAGTACTTCCTCATCGACTTCTTCTTCCGCTCCTTGTGGCTTAGCCTCACCGGCAAGATCCGTCTGGGTAAATGGCATCATCCAGCCTCGTATAGTGGGTCCAGGAGATGGCAGCGCCGCTACTTCCTTTGGAGAGGCCCCGTGGATGGCTGCTGTTCTCGAAGATGTGGGAAATCCTTTCTATTTGGGTTTCGTATGTGGAGGAACTCTCGTCAATGCCGGAGTGGTTCTCACCGCTGCTCATTGTGTGTCAGGGTATCATATTCTTCATATCCTGTGAATATAATCGGAAGCAATAGATTCCATTAGAAAAGGAATTCTTTCGTAATGAAATTCTGCATTATGCATGATTATAATCTTATCATATAGATACATTTAAATTATCTCCATCAAATTTCATTTTATAACGTTTTAAATAAATTGTTTTCTCTGATAGGAATCTGTCATGTTGTAATATATTTATATATTATTGAATTCTTATTAAGATGATTTTTTATATCAGGCATTAATATGGAATATCATTAAGAACAAGCAGATTAGTAAAACTGTCAATATTTAATACATATTTAATTATTTTGCTTACCGCTGGAGTACGTTCATGAGATCTGATCACATTCTTTTGTCTATACTCATAGCCCTCCTTGCTCCATTGAAATATCCTTGTAATTTTTGTCTACTGACTTTACATAAAAGAGGGGGGAATCATTTAATTTTGGATCCATCAGCATCAAGGATGCTTATATTATTATATGATTATATTTGCTTTTTATAAATTTGTATTAATGATTGAGTTACTATCTCAATTTAGTAAGGACATTATATTGATTAAAAGCACTCCATAGAAAAGTATGGAAGAAATAGAACCTTCCCAGTCTGATTTATATTGAATTTTGAAAATATTTGAACACAAATGAAAGAATGTTAGAGGATTACATTATCAAATACTTGTAATTGATGTCACCTTGCCCTTTTTAACATTTTTCATTGCATAAGTCTTATTATGTTTTTGAATTTTCTATTCTTGGAGGTGTCATCAATATCTCTCCATGCTTTGCTTTGCATTAAATATAAGTTTCTATTTATGATATAGCTTAAATGAATATTAGCATAAGGTATACCCCCTGCCACATGCAGGTAAGAGGCTTGAAGAGTATCAATGTAGATGTAGGTTGTAATGTAATATACAATGTAATGTAGGTTGATTTCAGAAAAAATCTTTAATAGTTTGTTTGGACCAAACAAAAAACTTATTTTATAATCTGATTATTAAGCTTAGGATTCATTTTTATAGCCTTATCCGACATTTACTAAAGCTTACGTATCTGATTGATTCTTTAAGTGAAGTGAATTTAAGTGAATGTATTTTTAAAATCTCTAGAAAGGCAGCTGTCAATCTCAGAGTTCGTCTAGGAGAATGGAACTGGCAAACACAGCTAGATGGCCCTGCTCCACCACAGCAAATCAATGTGAGAAGAATCATCATCCATCCACAATATTCATCCTTATCAAATGTTACTAATAATTATGGAGTGAATTTAAATTCATCTTTGGGGTAAGATTTCTTTTATTAATTGCTCTTTAGAATAAATTAGACTTTGCTAAATTCATGGAATACACTATCACTTATATTTGAATTCATCAATCCTTCAATGATCTGCTATTTGAATTATGATATTTATGGTTTTTTTTAATCCCCAAGAATGTTGTTCTTACTTGATTTTGCAATGTTTTCATTAAAGTATTTGTCATTGCAACTTAAAGTCAAAGTAGACCCTACTCAGAAAAGTATACATTTGAATTTAGATTATAATTTATTTGAATGGAGAGGACTTAATATTCCATTTTGTTCTGGATTTCATTGTATTTAAGCTGACTGATATTTGTTCTTTTTATTTTGAAAAGAATGGTGTTCTTTAAACCAAATTTAATTAGACTTTATGCATAGGAAAAACTCTTACTTTACACACAAGTCTAGGAATTTCAGGATAAACAGAATAGTAAAATATTAAAGTAACTGGAACTTAAGCTTTGGTCTTCCACCATCCACACTCTGGCAAAGAGGCAAACATATAGAAATTGGACTTCAAAATTTCAGACCATTCTTACATATAAATTTGAAATATATTATTTTTAACCAACTTTCAACTGTTATTTGGTCACCAGTCATGCAAAAAATTTATTCAATTTGAAACAAAATTCTGCATCATTAATCTTGAATTAAAATGGTAGAAGGTCTCATTTCTGAGGTATAGTATTTTCTTTTTTACTCTAATGGATACCTTCTATGGAAAATAAAAAATGTAACAGAATGCTCTCTGAAGCTATTTCACAGCTTGCAAAAATTATAATAAGTCCAGCCTTCAATAGAATCAACATTTTGATGATGGACAAAATTGTATTACAATCAATATATTTTTACACTCTTAGGATGCAATTTTTTTTAGAAGAGTAAGTATTTTTACTGTGAATCGTTATTCTAAATAATTTTGTTCTCTGGGTTATATTTCATTGTTTTATTTATTGCTCACATATGATAATAACTAATTCTGATTTTCTTTTTTCTTACAATTTAAGCATAGCATACCGCAATGACGTTGCACTTTTGTTCCTGAGCCAGAATGCCTCTTTAAACAGTTATGTTTCTGTGATTTGTTTGCCTAATGGAACTCAAAATGCAACTCCTTATGATCCTTTGTCCTGCATTGCTACAGGATGGGGAATATCCAAACCATGTGAGAGAATCTTTGAAAATCTTTGATTGGAAAATACATATTCATAATATGGAATGTTATCAAACTCAAATTTGTTATTTTGAGATAATCATTTTCATAATTGAATGGATATATGTAATTTGTCATGTAACAAAAGTTTACATAAGTAAGATTGATTCCTAATTTTCTAGGGTCTCATGATATGTCACACACACTAAGAAAAGTGCAAGTTGCTGTCTTGGGAAATACTTCCTGCCAACAGTCTCTCAATTTTGCATTAGACAATAGTTCTCTTTGTGCTGGAGGACAAAAGTATCGGGATACTTGTTTAGTAAGTCTAAATTTTTCATTAATAAGTATTACTTTACTTTAAAATACATTTATTATCCAAATTTTATTATCCAACAATGAAGTGTTTCATTGAATATTATGAGTTACATTTATTTCTTGAAATGAAGGAATTGAAATCAAACATAATAATGGGAATGCCTTGTATTTGAAAGATTAAGGAAAGGAAAGTGTCTTTTCTCATTGTGAGTGAAAAAGAGCAGGAGAACTCGGGCACTTAAATGAGGAAGAAAAATTAGGTTGAGAATATAACCTCAAATCTTGGTTTGCATGATACATTGCTTTTGGAAATGGCTTCAACGAAATTAACAGTCCTTGTATTATATCTCTCATTTTTTAATTGCTATTAACTCACTACCACTCTCTCTTGTTATAGTATAGAATTTAACATGGAATAACATTATGAATTGGCTACCAAAGGGGGAATTTCCCTTGCTCGGCCAGGCTTTATCTTGTTTTGGTCCTTTTCCCTTGAAATCATTAATGATCATAAGGAACCAGTTAATCATTGTAAGGAAATACTGCCACAAATAACATACTCACTAGAATTTTTAAAATCCATTTTTCTATCTCAAAAGAATCTGAATATTCTAACAAATATACAAATAGTAAATGCAAAATTTTTAAATATTTAAATTTATAAAATATATAATATATATAATAAAATATACCAAGCATTTAAACACAATAAATATAGCTATCATGCCTACTAAGTTGTTTGTATATCTTTTATATTTTTATTAAAAAATATTAATCTTAGTTTCTCTAACAAATGAATGAAATAGGCCCAAATATCTTCTCAATCAATTTATTATATATGTTAATCAAGGCACTTTATCATAATATTTTTGTTGATTATTTGTACAATTAATTTATAAATTTGTCAATTAAACTAGATTAAGCAACATGTATAGAGACAAATCCATACATTTAATGATATACAATTTTACACATAGAAACATATGTAGAAATATAACAAGGAAGTGATTAGCTGTCACATAAAGGATTAAAATTTGTTTTTGGTTTGGATATTTTATCAGTATTTTATATCCAAAATTATTATGTTGATGTAAAAAGCAGGGGTAATGCCTTTGGAGCAAAGCAAAATTATATTCTACAGCCATTTCTAAAAAACTGGGAGATTCTGTTTAATTTCATAAAAATGATAATAAAAGGAATATTGTCACAAAATATATATTCAGATTAAGGCAATTAGAGAATTATTCAATTTGTTTGAGCACTTTTCACTTAGAGATTAGAATTCAAATAGCGAGCCATATTAATATCTTGTCATTCTCAAAAGTCATAGTTATTGATTAATTCTATTTCTCACTCTAGGGAGATGGTGGGGGTCCTTTGTTTTGCAGAATGACTAATGTAACAGCTGGAATCCTGAGATATATTCTTGTGGGAGTCACATCTTGGGGTGTTAGGACCTGTGGATCTTATGCAATACCAGGAATATATGCTAATGTCACAGCTCTTGCTGTATGGATAAACCAAACCATTCAAAATTTTACCAGGCCTGTTAATGTGTCAACCACCACTAGTACATCAACAACTTCTAGCACTAGCACAACTAGCACTACAACGACTAATCCTTTTTTCCAGCAACATTTTCCTTATTATGATAATCAGTTTGATTTTCCTTATGGATGAAAAATTGTTGGCCTTGTAGATCCCTGAAGAATTAGGGAATGAATAACTTCCAGTTTTTACAGATCAAAAAATGTATGCATATTTGAACTTTTGGCTCCAAGATGAAGGTGATGGCAGCTTTATTTATTATCAATACCTTAAGTAATCATGACTCATTATCTAATGTATGAACAATAAAAGAATTTGCATACAAGTTTTTTATCAACTCAAAGAAAGATCAACTGTAGAAACAGAGTATTGAAGATTTTTTGTTTAACTGATTGGAGTCCTTTCCAGGAGATAGAGCACCCTTCAATGAGTAAAATATATTTATTCTGACAAATCAGATTTCAGCATACAGAAGTTTTGCTTAGGAACTATTAATTTATGATACAATTCTTTTATTAACCTCTTTGGTGAAGTACTCACTATAATTAATTGATAATATTTAATTCCCTAGATTTATAAAAATATTTTGTGAAAAAATAAACAGAAAAGAAGATAAAGTAAGAAACAAGAGATACGCTATAGGAGGAAGCTTGGTAAACATAATTCAGTAAAGTTTGCCAAAAATATGTATTTCAACCAGATAAAACATACAATAAATACAAAGTTACCAAGAATTTGAACAATGACCAGTTGAAATTAAACATAGATATGTCTTATATTTGTCAAAAATACTGTAAACACAACTGCTCCTTTCAAGTAAACTTATGTAAAATTAACTCCTAAATTTAGACCATAAAAGGAGATTATACCTTAAGATGTCCATAAAAGGATAAATTAGAGGATTTCAGAAATCATACGGTGGAATCGTTTTGGGTTATCCATCAGGTATAAATGGCAATTCTTGTGGTAAAATAGAGCCTATAAAATTATAGTTACCCATTTAGGATACAATGACGATATCAAATCAAAATATTTATTGGTCGTGTTGTAGTATTATACCATATATGCAACATTATGTTTAAGCACTATGAAAACTAATATGTTACAGCACATTCAGGCTCTCTTTTGATCATGGATGTATACATCTAAATCACAAGGATACTGCTTACTTTTGCCACTTTTCAAAGGTTTTTCAGTAGCTTAAAATATATTTCATGTGATCCTCTCATCTTTACGGTATAATTCTCTGTCTTAGTATGTAGTCATAAATTTGAAAGTAACATCAATGGCCTGAGTATATATAGTAATATCTGAAGCTATCACTACTAACTCACTGATATTAAAAATGAAGTAAAAAGCAGTTGTAACTTTGAAACGAACATCGCTAGATGGAACCTTTATGATTTCTAATTCTATACTTGAAAATATATTACATCATCAGAGATATTTTTAGGAGAAGTTCATTTTTGAGAAGGTAAGCAATGGTATTTGACCACATTGCTCAACTATCATTAATTATTTAATAAAACTTCGCTCTATCATATTTTCATTGTAACTGAAAAATATATTTCAATGATTTTGTTTCTAGAAAGACTGAATAATCAAAGTTAAAAGCAAGTTGGAGAATTTTCAATTATGATTCCATTACAATGTCCAATTTTTTTATTGGGGACAATCAAGAAAGAGACCGATGTTGTAAATTTTGATGCATCAACAATACGGAGAATATTGTTTCAATCTATATGTACACTAGAAAGAAATATATTTTTTCTAGAGATCACATTTTTTTCAATTTAAGTATACAACTGTATCGTCCAAAATTAAATAAATTAAAAAGCAATACACTATTAATTGGAATAGGCATTTCTGGTGAATGTGAGTGTTTAGAAAGTAAACTTTGAAATTCGTTGTCTTCTGAGGTATATGCACTCTTTATAGCCTCATACAGAGTGCCTGTAAAAGTTATGACAGATATATTCATCACAAAATTTTGTCCTGAAAACTGAAAAGCCTGCTTCTCCAGTTATTTACACGAGTTGAATATTTTATTGCAACAATAAAATGCAATTAAAATGCATATAGTGTATCACTACGTTGTTCCTTATTAAGATGAGATTGTTGTTCTACAGAAAAATACTGGTTTATAGTTTAATGGTAATGTGATGCATAATATTCTTTAGACAGCATGGGAGGCTTGAATTCTTAAGGGTATTAAAACTGCAGGTTATGAAAGCAATGGTGCACTAACTGCAGCGTTTTAGAATATTACCTATCATTCTCTCACTCTAAATCTGATTTAAATACAAAATCTTCTGGAAAATGAAGCAGGTTGTCAAATTCCAAATGCTCTATACTTATTTTTAACTCACCAAGCCATGATTGATAAATTTTTATATGAAACAGGAAGCAATTAACTAGTGAAGAATTTCTCTTAGTTCAGATGCTTTAATTTACAATGTCCATTTTTCACAACAGGCAGTGGTAGGGCATTTTTTATCAAAATATACCTTTTCAGGAGAAAATTTTCTAGCAAAGGTAATGCATCATAAATTATTCACATAGAAAATCAAGAATATTGCATTTTTACACCTAAAATTATTTTATTTGTTTCTAAATTCCAATGATAATAATGTCTGCGTTATCGAGATTTTTAGCACTCAACTTGCAATTCTGAGTGCTGATCACTATCTCACAACATTCAGTAAATGGAGTGGAGACAATTCATATTACACATATCAGTGGTCGTTGTTATTATTCACAATACCTTTCACAATTTGACAATGAACAAGAAATAAATGAGTAAAATCTGTATATTAGTAACAAACTGCACCTTGGGTTATTGACAGGTTTTTCATATTACACTTCCTGAAAGATTTTCACTTTAATGACTCAACCTTGATTGATAAAAGAAATCTACCGAGAAGCAGAAATTTACAAAGTTTCTAACTTTAAAAGAAGATGGGAAGTGCAATTCCAGATTATAGAATGTGAAAATATTAAAAAATTACTGATACCTCAACTTCTCAAGAAAACAAATCAAAGTTGAAGTAATTCCTTGACAAATTTGCAAAGAAATGAGAAGACTTTTAAAAACAGGATGTAACATATTGAATTTAGTTTCCGAGGAGTAGATCTTATTGAAGATGATCTATTTGGGAATAATCTTTATAGAACTTGGGACTAGCTGAAAAGGCAATACACTTCCTTGCACTCTGCAAACAGAAGTATTTCTTCTAAAACAATAATTTAAATTGGGAAATTTCTTAAATACACAAATTTCCAAGATTGTTTCATTGATAAATGGGCCATAAAATTAAGAAAATATACTTTATATACAAAATAATATTCCCAACTCTTAGGCAAAATAACCAAAAATTATGAGACATTTATATAATTATATATACAATTTTAATGGAAATTGATGACTAATACATGAGCAACATCCTTCGTAAAAGTATTTTCCTACAGTCATGACAGTAGAATAAAGAAAACTATGATACATCTTCCCAATTGCAGCACATATTTTATAGACAGCATTGCTCTGTTTTGTACATTAATCATCACATTTGGCCAAACTGAAGACCAAACAACAGATGAAGGATGTATATGAGATTCTGTAAATGTGGCATATGCGTGTAGATGATAATATGTAACATGGATTCAGCTTTCTGCAAATTATAGCCACACCTCCACTCTATGATTATTTAGAATTTCATTTCCACACTCAATATTTACAGAAAGACACAACTTTAAAACAACTTCCCTGCATGATCTCCTTATAACTGTACACAATGAAATCAGTTTTTCAATCAGTCTTTTTCGTGAAAGAATGAAACAATTTTTCAAAATCATGAAGGGAAACAAATATACAGAAGGATTTACATAATATCTCATCAAAAGACTGCTATCCAGCTAGTAAGGACACATAAAAAGGTTACACCAAAATAAACTAATTCTCTCCAATCTGCGATACAATCCCAGTTTATGTAATCAAAGGGGATTGATTTCCTGTTCTCCTTAAATCGGAAGGATTTAAATGTTGATGGATAATGGATTCTTGATTGAGCACTACACCATTGGCAGTAGGATTAAAAAGTGTCCAGAGCTGGATTGAGCAAGACTGACATCAGTGCATACTGCTTGATATGCCCTCCATGATAAGCTGCTCTCGCTGACTACGCTCCCAACGGCTATGCATCTCCTTCCGATGATGAAGCTGGTGCACTTGGAGACGAAACCCATGCAAATGGAGCCTCAAAACAAGGTGGATTGAGGTGGAATGGGTTTGTCATCGCTGATGGATTTGGAAAATCAAAACGTCCGAGGGGAAGTCGAAACGGAATAACTGGTGGGGGAGGATGGAGCTGAGGAATGCTGACAGTCATTTGAGAGGAAGAACTAGCCGCCTGTTCTGAAGCAGAGGTTGAAAAAGAAAGAAAAGTTGACTGCGTAGCTGTGCTAGAAGTACTTGCCCCCAGGAAGGAAGATGTTGAAGGATGTGAGGATGAAGTTTCAGGAGACTGGATGCTCAAAGAGTTTAAGGAGGTCAAGAGGCCACGGACTTCGTCATCCACCTCTTGCTGTGATGATGAAAGATTCAGTCGTGAGGAAAATGCTGTGAGTAATTCTGCTTCTGTTTCACGCCCTTTTTTATTCAGGTATTCTTGAAGCATTTCAATAACCTGAAACAAAAGGAAAATTTAGGTGCAATCTTTTTTTGAAAAAGCCCCAGTTACTTTTGATGGAAATTCAATAAACCTTTTCATCAATAAGGATTACTTTCATTGAGCAGTCAATCTTCTACAACATAATTTTTCTATAAACAATGTCATATTCTGAGTAAATTAACTTCAATATTGAGCCTTTGTTAATCACCAAAGTTTCCCTAGATAAATTGAAATTCATTATTCAAATGAAAATGATAATATTCATAAATTGAGATAGCACCAAATAAGGATACAGCATTGATGCTTTGGTAACTAACAAGAACATATGATTATGGCTTAAGTACATTTATGAAGAAAGTTATCTTGCAAAACATGACTAATAAAAACATGACAGCTAGGAATCATTTTGGAGCCTAATATACCTACAAATTACACCCTAATGATGATTTAATTGACTGAGAGAGAAAATAAGTCCTAATATTTACCTGCTGCACTTCCATTTTAATTTTTTGAGCATCAGGATTAACCGTTCTTTCTGAGTCATTGTTTGAGAAATACAAATTTTTCAGCAACCTCAATTTTGACATAGCTAATTTCAGGGGATTTCTCCCATGTATGTCATTAGAGCTGACATCCGTTCCTGTAAAAATAAATTTATGATCACAGAAAGAAAAATACTATTTTTAATGATTCAAAACGATAATTAGAATAAACCCGTTACTATGGTATGGGACAATTAAAGATATAAAATCGAAGTCACAACTAGATCTGATTAATTGTAATATGAATGAAATAGACTTTAAAGAGCACGCATATGAGCACCATGAGTTGTTTAGAATAAACAATCAATAACTTGCTTAAAAGGATGCTGAGCTGACAAAACCAATCTAAGATAATATCATGCTAAAATTTAAAAAGAATATTTATAAAGAAAAATTGAAGAAAGTTTAACTTACTGTTACATGCTCAAGCATCAAGTATATAAAATTTCTCAAATGGGCTTCAAGTACTCATGGTACAAAAACAATCACTTTAAGGTGGATTAGACTATTAATACTCATTGAATACTTTGGTTGAATCATTGCATTCTCTATTACATTGATATCCCTTAATCAGAATGTATAATTATTATAAGATTAATCATATATCAATTGAAAAGATAGAATTATTTTTTCATTCAGAGAATGAAAATTAAAACACCATGAGAGCAAGAGAAATTCAACCTGGATTAGATTCTCTTTCTAAATGACATTCATTTGTGTATTGAATTGAAATAATAGCATTTTGAATTATAATATAAAGGAATGAAGCTCAGACCAGCTTTCAGGAGGAGAGTAACAACAGCCACATGATTTGTACAAGCTGCAAGATGTAGTGGAGTATTTCCCAAGGAATCTGTTTGGTTAGGATTGGCTCCATGCTCAAGCAAAATCCTGCAAAAGAATACAATACAAATTATTTAGAATGAATTACCTTCCTTAAAACTTATGAAACTGATAAGAAGAACTGCAGTCTTACCTAACTACGTCAGCAAAACCTCGGCAAGAAGCAAGATGCAATGGAGACCGCCTTTGATTGTCGCAACAGTTTGGATTCACTCCGTTGTTCAAAAGACGTTTCACTGCCTCCACATTATTGGTTGAAGCAGCCAAACGAAGCTTCCTCTCCCCTTTAATATTGAAATGGTAAGGAATTAAAACATTTGAAAACAAAATTGCAAGGTAACAATAGTATTTCCTTCTTCCAAACTTTTTTATTTTCCAAACTTCTTTTCAAGGAAATTTAATAATCACAATTCATCATATAATATTTCCATAATAAAATGAAATACTACTTTCTTTTGAGGTCATTCACAATTGCTAAAAAAACAATTAACTGAATATTTAAAATTAAAAATTGAGGTATATGGTGATAAATGATTTCTTAAGTTGAAAAGATTAATCTCTATCCACACAGCTATAAAATCAAATTTTTAATGTGAGAAAAATAGTAAAATTATCATTAATATGTACACAAAAGTATCAAATTATAATATACAAAATTAGCACAATCTTTTATTATACCTAATTATCGTTATTTTAGACATATATAGTAGGTCAACCATCAAGTGAATTCGTTTTTGATTCTGCAAACAGTGTAGATACAGTAGATTGTATGTTTCAACATAAGGGAGGATTAACTTGTTCTTAAGCAACAACGAACAAAGTCAATGAAAGCTAGAACTAACCTTGTAGTCCAATAGGGTTAAGGAAAGAAGGGCGATGCCTCACAACACGTAATTTGGTCTTCAAAGGCTCCTTGCACCCTGGATGGTATAAATAGAGATTCATGCTGTGATCTGAAATCACATAAAAGTATAGAGCTAAGAAAAAGATCCTCTCAAAAACAATAATGAGGATCCCATTAGATGTGCTTGTAATGTTTAATTCCTGTGATTTTCTTCATGAAAATGTCTTGCTGTTATGAAGTACATAAAAGTAACATCTGTGATAAATGTAAAATTTCAGAAAATGAATCACTGTTTCAACAAGATCAAAACACTATCTTAAAATATAACATATAATTAAGTCAGAATTAAAAAAGTTATAATAGGGATGTAAATATGACACCATCCCTATATACATAATTTGTATATAACTCCATTGAAAAATTTATAATTTTCTTTCCCAACACTTTTTAGATTTATATCTAGTGGTATGACTGATTCACTGAAATAGTTTAAGTTGCCACAGTTAGATAACAAAAGGCTAACATGGAAAGATTATTTTCTAGGATACATGAATTCTATAAGATGAATATAAGCAATCTATGGAGCTTCATACCATAGAATTTCTCCATGTCTTGAAGTATCTATTCTGAAATTCTGGGGCTTTTCAGAAAACTCATGAAGTGAGAATGAAGAAGTACAACGATATCAGAAAAAAGCTGGCTTATAGCATAAGATAAGAAAATCTTAAATATATAAAAGATTGTGTTAAAGAATGAGCAATATCATAACAATGACAATAAACGCAGAAGAAGGATCAGGTTGATTTATACAGAAAAATAATAATTAATCAAGCTACAGGTAATTCTACTTAAAGAACATACAACAAACCTGCTGAATTCCAACAAAAATGAATTAAACGATGAGATAATTATTTGACCATGGGGCAAGGGAAATACTTTCAAAGACTATACCTATAAGGCCCACCTTTATTATCTGCTGAACTTTCTCCGCAGAATGCACTCGCACCAAGAGACTTCAACGGTATTGAAAATGTAATCTGTGATGTAGAAGGTGAGCTGGAGGCGGCCGTTCCAATTCCTCCAAGTTCCCCCAGCTGCAGCCCTGATGTACGTAACGATGGGGGCCGAAAAGTCAATGACTGGAAAAAATTTAAGTTTCTGAGACACTGTTTCAACTGGAATTTCATTTCATTGGATGAATTTTGTATTACTAATCGTCTGTCGAGCTCTTCCTTCTCTGAGTCCTGAGACGACGACGAGAATCCATTGAATTGCGAAGGAGGCAAAGCAGAGCACGAAGTTTTCACGGGCGAGCTGTTTTCTGCAGGTTGATAATCATGGGTGGCAGAACTATCATTGCTATCATTACTGGTTTCAACGCCTGAATCGACAGACGTCATTTTGGTTATACCGAGAGAATCTGGAAAGATGAAGGATAACAATCTTTTTATAGAAGACAGTTACGAAAGGCGACAAACATATCAAAGCTATCATGAATGAATACCGTGGCAGCGATTATTTTAAGGAGCTTAATAAATATCCGCAACACATCAACTTTCTGTGAAAAATATTGTTTGCTACTCACCGTTACCTCTTGGACGCTATCAAAACAAGTGACAATTGACAGTCGTTTCGTTTTATTATGGAACTCTGAGATAAAATGTTCCAATGGTTCCATTGATTTAGACTCGCAGAGTAGCTGGTACGGACGAGATACATGCACTGACTTCGATTCAATTAGACAGTGAGAGATCCTGTAATAAAAATGAAGGAGGTTATAGCGAAGTGACTGTCATATGTGGAGTGTGAGTGATCTGTAGACGTTATAGTGTTAGGTAGACTTATTTCTCTTGCTGAAAAAATGCGAAAAAAGAAATCTATCTTTGTTGTTGTTCTTGGAGATGTTGGCAGAAGTCCGAGGATGCAATATCATGCACTGTCATTTGCTAGGGAGGGATTTAATGTAGATTTAATTGGTTACAGAGGTTCCGATCCCATAAAAGAATTATCAGATCATCCTCTCGTGAAAATTCGGTATGTTTCTTCATGTCCTAATTTTCAAAAATGTAAGTAAGTGACATATTTTTCTGATAACTCTGAGGTTAATAACCGTTTTACATTGTGGTTGGTTGTAATTGACGTTAACGTGTATCACTCATCTCTTTATATTCAATCTTTACAAGATTGAGTTCAGTAATTTTCTGAAAATCGCGTTAATTTGTGCGGCTATAATATTGTGCATCGTCTTACAATTGTTTGCTTATTTTCATGGGTTTTTATTCACAGATTTTCCTAGACTTATAGCTTACGCATTGAAGATTATATGGCAAATAATTACTCTACAGCTGGCATTTTTCCTATCTATGCTGGGAAGGAGAAGTTTATGGGCACATTCTCATTTACTTCTTCAGAATCCTCCTGGAATCCCTGCAATGGCAGTGGCATGGTCACACTGTCGATTTTTTTCAATTGGATGCAAATTAGTTGTTGATTGGCATAATTATGGTCATACCATCATGGCAATTGATCAGGGTAAGTAAGCATCCTGATATTGTGGTCATCTAATTGTTTGCTATGCAGGTTAAAATTCAACTTCTTCTTCATTATGTTGCTCTATAATTACCATTACATTCAGCCAAACAACACGTAAAAAGTGTACATATTTGGTTTCTTCATTGCTCTGCATACTATTTATTAAGTCATCTTTGTTTGCATGTTATTGTTATCACACTGATTTCTCATGTTTCAAATGCTTTCTAAACTTTTTTTCTTTTCTGTCACTTGAAGGAGAAAATGGTAAGAAAAGCATTGTGGTTAGATTGGCTGGTTGGCTTGAAGGATTTCTTGGAAGGAGAGCAGATGATGCAATGTGTGTTACTGAATCCATGAGAATGGACCTTCTTGAGAGATGGAAAATAAGGTTAAATGTTTTGCTTGATTTATCGGGATTATATATCTTATTTAAGTAATTATTCTATTTTGTAGTAATATTTTCTTTCTATATCTTTTAAATCGTCTATTATCAATTAATTATGCTCTAAGAATTCTGTTATATTTCTGAAATTTAACTTTTGTTGGCATAGTTTACAATTGTTTTGGAATGGTTTACTCAAGAAATAGCTATATTTATTCTGTAGTTCATTTAGTTTTTTTGTTGTTGCATGGAAATTGTATTTACTGCACCGACTGTAATATTTAAGAGATAATAATGATGTTGTAGGGCCAGGACATTGTATGATCGCCCACCGTCCTCATTCCGACCACTTACACTGCAAGAGAAGCATGAATTATTTCTGAGATTAGCGGAAATGCCTCCAGAAGAGCAGGGTCTTGTATCTACAGTGCCTTCCATTGTACAATCTTCAGTTGGTGAGGCCTCTGCATTTGGAGTGACTCTTTCATCTCCTCCAGTGTCTCCTCAGGAAGTTCCAGGTCCTCCTCCTCCTGGCACCACTAGAACTAACTGTGGACCATCCCCATTTTCTTCATCATGTCCAGATTCCACAGTGTTCACAGAGCGTTATGCTGATGGCCGTGTTAGCCTCAGGAGTGATCGGCCTGGCCTCTTGGTATCCAGTACTTCTTGGACTCCTGATGAAGACTTTTCTATTCTCTTGGATGCACTAGCAGGTAATGAAGTATGTATAATCTATTCCAAGGAAGAACAGACTTTAAAAATTCTGACAGAACTAGGAGTCTTCCTCTATCCAGGAGGCATAGCATTGTTGGCTGAAACAGCTTTCTGGGTTGAGAAAGATCCCAGACTTGATTGCCAGTCCCATTTTGACTTTTTTCAAGTCCATTTCTCCTTGGGATTTTGCCTGAGTGCACACCTTTATGTGCAAAGATATCCTAACCATTTTCCTTTGAATCTATTTTATCAAATTTTTAATCATAATTTATGTGTTTAAAGCAATACTTGTATTTTTTCAATAGCTAATGAAAGCTAGAGACAAAATACTTCTACAAAGTCACCAAAATCAAAAGTAATAGGAAATGCCTAATCAGTTTTAAGTGCACCTTATCATCAGTGGGCATACAAACTGATTTAGGACTAAATCTTGGAAAGAAAGAAGAGGTAGGAGTTTTGGAGATAAAGAATAAAAAAAGGCTTTTGGAGATAGAGACAGACAATACCTAGTAGAAATTTTTATAAGAGGTATTTGTTCCGATGAGTTGAAGGAAAATTATTAAGCTTCTAGTACATGAAGCTGTGCTGCGGAGTATGATTTATCGCCTTGATAATCATCATCATTCTGTTGAGGAAAAGGATCAGAAACAGGATCATCTCAGCCTTCATTTGGTGGTATTCCATTTGAATTAATAACCCTCTAAAATTTAAAAGCTCTAAAATAAATATTACAACATATAACACAAAACACTCCAGATTTAGAACCTTTGCCTCATATTTAGGAAAAGAATTCTGTTTTGTGATGATTTGAAGTTTTAAATACATTTTCCTTTGGGTTGTTGTGTTTTATTTATTTTAGTTATATTAATCATTTATTTATTATTTATATTATTATTATTAATTTATTATTAAATTCACCCATTAGTGTGCTTTCAGGGAAACCCAAAGTATAAATGGAGGCAAATAAGTTCCATGAGACTGGTAATAGAACTTTGGATCCCCCATTTCTGTGGTGGATCAAAATCTCATAGTCAGTCTCACTCAATATCCCCTGATTTGTTTCCCAGCTCTGTTCAACTTTCTCACCTGTTTAGCCTTTGAATCATAACTCTGAATTTTACCAAATTAATCTTATGAAAGAAACGTGAGGTACATTTGTTTTCTCTCTTCATTGCAACAAGTATTGAAGTGGTATACAAACAGCTGATATTTCCTAGAGCTGGTTGATATCTGAAGTTGCATCATGTAACATGCTAGAAAATAGGGCTGATAATAGATTGTTTTCATCTTTCAGTAAAAATGCACATTTTATGTATGTTCATTTGCTGTTATCATATATCTTAAATTTGAAATAACATCTAGCACATACATTATTGCCAGTGTGAGGTATTTTAAAATAATTTCTTTCTTTGGTCCATCTATATTTATTTCAGAGTATGAGCGCTGTTGTGGTGGTTCACTAAAAGGAGATCTTCCACCATTGTTGGTAGTTGTTACAGGAAGAGGCCCTCAGAGGGCTGAGTACATAGAAAAGGTAGCAGCTTGTAGATGGAGACATGTTCAACTCATGACACCATGGCTTCCTCATGGAGATTATCCCAAACTGTTAGGTAAGTTATGTAAATATGTAAAGTGGTCTGAGAAACTTGCAAGCTAAATGAATGGTAGCATTTTATCTATTGCCATAATGAGATAGTGGCAATTATAGTCTCTTTTGTGATCATTTTTAGCAGTAGACTGATGTTAAAATCATCATCCAGAATAAACCTGGAGCTGTTTAAGCTCTTAAATGATTTATCTAGCTCATTGTCAATAGCAAGTGATGTAGGATCATTCCTAGCACAGTTCGCCTAAAAGCACTGAAATCCTGCCCTCATGGCTATTTATAAGCTATATTTTAAAGTAATCAGCTGTTGATCATATTAAATTATTTTAAATATGATGGGTTAAACACGTGAACGTGCTTTTATAAGGATTATTTATTACTTGATTTTTCCTGCTTATTTGATACTTACAGAGAGTATCCATGAAAAATATTGATGCAAAAGCCCCTTAATCGATCTATGATTTAAGAGCTTCTCTTTTCCTTCTTATTATAGATGTATTTATTCTTTATGGTTTCTTGATCTTGGTTTTTATTATCAAGTCTGAGAACATTATTCTGGCCTCAGGAAATAATTTTTCTGTCTTGTAATTCTGAAAATGTGTCTATATAGTTAGTGTACATACTTATTAGTGTAAAGCACACAGATTTTTAACCAGATTATGAATTAGTCATTATTTTTTTCTTAATCCGAGTCTGAAGTAAATCTTTTAGCATGCACAGTGCTATTGATTTTAATCAAAATGACAGTAACTAACAAGAAAATGAAACCTAAGATGTACAATTAGAAAGATCAGTACAACAGCACCATTGTTACCACATATTTTACATTTATACTGTATTGTTTATATTGTACCCTTATACTGAGCAGCCCCCTGTAAAAACACTATAATGGAGTCCTGGTCACACTATTTTCATAGCACCTTTTTCCTTAGGAAAACAAGAGTTTTATATGTATTTTCCAATTTTCTCACAAATCTTTGATGGATATAGGGCAGTTTTGGTTCTTGAAAATTTCAGATGTTTTGCCTGCACATTCACTCATTTGGATACTGAAGCTTATTAAGTACCTGGCAATTGCCATGAAAGTGTAGTTAGTTAAATTGTTCTGATAATTTAATTTTCTATTGCTATAGTTTTTCTGAATAGTATTTATTCTTCTTAAACTTTTTCTGTAGCGTCTGCTGATTTGGGAGTATGTCTTCATACATCATCTAGTGGACTAGATTTACCTATGAAGGTGGTGGATATGTTTGGAAGTGGCTTGCCTGTTTGTGCCTATAGATATAAGTGGTAAGATTTCTGATGCTTGTTTGAGAATTTTTGGTCCTTAACTTATATGAATTCAGTTTCATCATAATAATCAGTGGTTGAATTCTGCTGGAGTGCTTGAATCAGTTTCTAAATCTATCTAATGCTACAGTAGTAGAACTATATTTTGAAAGATGCTACAGTCTTCTCCTCACAACAAGAATACAGCTTCAATATTGGATCATGAAATACTTCTTATATGTACAACCAAATTTTCAAATTAGAATAATAAGGGAAAATATTTCTAAGACTGTAGTGAATAGTTGCATGCTCCTTAGAGAACATGTTCTCAAAATATTTTAATCCCATTGCTGATCGTAATTAATAATTGCATGAAAAGGGATATTACGAACTTTACAGGCGTTGTAAATACCAAAAATTTTGTATGATGGGAAGTTCTTATGCTAGAAAGCTTAGATATCTACTTTCAATGTTGTGATCACCTCTGAATTTGAACCATCTTTCAGCCAACAAAAAATCCTGAAAATGGAGTGAAACTGATTTATGTTATACATTAAATAAAGTCTGAATATTTAATTTATCATGAATAAATGGTTTTATAAAATGTAATTGGAGAGAAAATTATGAGAATATTGTCTAATATCACTTCTTCACTTTGGCTAGCACTCCCCCACCCCTTTGTCAGTCAATAGACTGTGCCCCTGACTTCCAGAATGCTTTCAAAAAAAGAGGCCCAGCTAGATAAGAACCATAATTTTGGGAATCATGAATTATTATACAGCTCAATAAATAATCCCTCTCAAATAATTATGTATCCTTCTCAGATTTTCTTTGGGTTTTCTTTTCAGCCTTGATGAACTTGTACAAGATGGCGTCAATGGGCTGACATTCAGCACATCAAAGGAGTTAGCAAAGCATGTGATTGATTGGTTTAAAGGTTTCCCATGGGAAGATGAAGAACACAAGAAACAAGGTCAAAAAGGAGACAGAAAAGCTATCAGACAAGAAGTTTTTCGACAGAATCTGAACAAGTTTGGGAAATTAAGATGGCATGAGAACTGGAAGCGTAATGCATTACCTATCTTTATGTAGCATTTATGCTCCAATTTAAAAACTGGAATAATCACCTTGCCTCATCATTCAAAGTCTAACACTATAAAACATTCCAGTGCCAGAATTAATAATGGCTAGTCATAATAAGGCGTTCTCTCTAAGAGTTTCCTTGATTTATTTTATTGATAATTGTTGAGTAGTAGAATTGTCTTTTGCATAATTTTTAATGAAATGACTGATTCATAATAAATTGCCAAATATGTGCCTGATACTTAAAATTAGTTCATCGTCCTATCTTTTTAGAACTAAAGTGTCCAAATTCTAGTTGGATTTGAAGGTCAGAAAATGGTGCAAAGTTTGTGCTGATAAATGTTACAAAGCAGGGATGGTGTAATGTATATCAAAGATTAATATAATATCATTGGTATTTCAGTGAAATGTTGTGCCGAAATATATTAGCCACCAATTATATTTAGATATTATTATTTTGGGGTGGTCTCATTTCATCCATAGTAAATTGAAGATAGGTAACCTTTTATTAAATGTTGTTCTGTTTTTCCACCACTTGTGTATCTCTAAATTATGATTGATATTGCCAAGTAGAGAGAAGCCCTTGGCTCACTTGTGTGTTTAGAAGGCAACTATCAGAATTAAATCATCAATTGATTTTTATCATGAATAGACTTCTTAGCTGAAGATTTACCTAGAAATCTTTACAGGGGTTCTCTTACCTTATTTTTTAATAGTTCAATATTTGCTACCCCTGCCATAAAGTTTTTTTCTGATATACCTACGATGATTCCTTCAAATATTACATTTCTGGTTTACTCTAAAGGTATAAATGGAGGGAGTTTGCAGTGATATTTAAATTAAACCAGAGACTTTTTACTTTACTTTGTAAACTCATCACCTTTTTATGAACCACTTGAAGCTCCTACCTTTTAAGGGATATTAGAATGTGTTGGCAATTAAATCACAATATTATAATAACGAGGCTTTAGGTTATAAGCAGTAGTTGCTGCTCTCGCATTCCATGTTTGTTAATGGTTGTTACTTTACTAGGTTATTACTTTCCTGTTAATGCAAATGAAGACTAATGGTTGTTAAGATAAAATATTTACTATTATCTGTCAATTAATTCTGTAAGTGGAAATTGAATTAATGTTCAGTATATCAGTCACTGTATTACAATGCTCACCCTAGTAAAATGAGTTACGGAATCTCACCAAAATCAGTCAAATTGATTGAAAGGCCTGAAGCTTTGTAATGTTTGCATTTTAATATATGGTGTTTTATGAAATTTTTGTAATGAGAATTTCCTTTTACAATGGGACCACTAGCACTTCCATATCAGAAAATGGCAGTAGATTTTATAAGAACTTAAGGGACTGAATGAAGTCTCAAATGCATCACATTAATTTTTTTAACCAGAGTATGCAAAATGTATTTGTGTGATTAAATTGTTGGGAATTTTATAAAACTTTTTTATTGTTGAATAGTAGTAATGATGCTTATAGATAGTATATAAAATTTAATGTAGCATATGCTCAAATGACTAAATAAAGCTTTACAAGGAAATGCTTCATTGTTAAATAAAAATTGAGAAAATTATTTTGAATACTTTCAATTTGATCTTTCCACATACTGACATTTAATCATTAGATACCAAATTTTCCTATCCGATTATTATATGTATAATACTGTGCCATGCATATGCCATTCTAAAAATGTTTTTCAATTACATCCACATGCATGAGAAACTTACTCTTTAAAATTCTGCTTATTAACATTAAGCTCCCATTGCAATAAATTCTTCACCAAAGTTATTAAATTCCTTTGCTAAGAGATTATTTGAAGTTCACCTTTTCATTGAAAAGTATCGGCAATCTACAATAGCATTGTAGGAATGCACTCTTGAATTTCATTTGCAAGTGCAACTACACTTGTCGTACTAAAATTTGGGATGGGTTTTATCAACACAAAATTTATTGGACAAATCAATACAATAAAGTTGGTCTTTATTACCAAGGTATGAAATACAAGCACTCAACATTTTATGAGAAGAAATTAAAACAATACCATACAAAAGAAGCTTCAAATAACATTGTATGAAGCATTACAGAAAGACACTTTCCAATATACTTTGGAAAGTATTTGGATATTGAAATGAAACCATTAGATATTCTTAAACTTACCTGGGAGACCATTTTGTCACAATAAAGTAAGTCGAGGAAAGTGTTTAAACAATTTATTGTACTCAAATCAATTTAAGTCATCAATCAGTTAAAAAAATAAAATTCCAACTTCGTAAGAATTGAAAAATACAGATATCAAATGAATAATGCAACAAGATTAGAGCAGTTCCTTGATAATAAAGATTCTTCATAAATGCGAGATTTAAACTTTCACACTAATTGGATCATTTTCCCAGTCCCACACGCATTTCATAATTCAATGTCAGAGAAGAACTCCCTGCACATTCAAATAAGAAGTCTTTCCATTTCTTGTTGAATTGCTTGAATTTGTGGTTTTAACTGTGACCCTTCATTGACTGTGACTGAACACGCTATCACGGGTCGAGAAACACCACAGGCTCGTCCAAGAGCTGTAAGATGAACAGTATGATAAATATAACAATGAATGTAAACTTGCACGTGCATATCATGCGCGAAAAAGATATACAATTACCTTGCTTAGACCTTACAAAAACGTACGGAACGTTTTTGTCCTCGCACAATAAAGGAAGATGTAGAAGAACTTCCAATGGCACAGTATCTGCAGCCATTACAATGAATTCTGATTGACCTCTGTTTAATGTTTTCGTAGCTGTAGTAAAAAGAGAATTACATTTTAGTCTATGATTGTATAAGAAAATAGTTTTCATTAAAGAACTGGCAGATGGAATTTAACATACCTTCATTAGCACCTTTACGTAATTGCTTGTAGTTCATAGCCTGTTGTACTAAGTTTAAGATTTTGGCTGTCAATGCAGCGTCAGCCAAAGGATAGGCTTTTGGGTTAACTTCTTCAGTCTGAAAAATGAGAATTCCGTTCAGAAAATCATATTGAAATCAAGACATTTCTATAACATTAATTTAAAGCTATATTAAATACCATTTTCTCAATATGAGATAACTAATGCGTTGTAAATATATCCTCTCCGCGATTTGAATCGCTTCACGGAGGTAACAATCTCACGTGTTCACAGTTTCCAACATGCGCGTCGGACCGGCAGCGGAAGTAAGCATTTTATTCATTTTATTTACAATTCATTCAGTTCAGCCCATTCTATAAACTTTTAAATAATATTAAGTAATAAAATATAAATTTTATAATAATCGTATTTTTGTAAAATATAAACATGATTTAAATAACCATAAGCCCTAATGTGATCATGCGCGGAAACAGGTATTTATTTGAATGAGCTTATATGAACTTGTTGGTGATTGTCGTCTTTGTAACAATTTTTAAGATTATTTTATTTCATTTAGGATTGTCGGTTTCAAAGAAATAATTTATTTTCTACTTCAATTCGGTATAGTTCCTCCTTTGGTGAATTCGGCGCGCTAGGAACAGAAAAGAACTAAGGATAAACAAGTTTGAAAGCTTATAATCAAGAACAATGTCCAAAATGGGAGATCAGATCGTTGAGGAAGATCTTTCTGATGTTGATGAGGATGAGAGTTTCTTTCAAGATGTTGATATTCTGCAAAATCATGGCATTGTGAGTTTAATTAGTAGTGAGATCGTTATCAAATCTCGGGAACATAGGTACTTGCACACAAGCTGGAATTGAAAATCCTCCTCTTACAGAGGAAATAGAAACATATCACTTCTTGATTTCCTTGGAAGTTTAATTTTATGCTAATATTAAGTTTTTCTCATAGGAAAGTGATAGTAATAAAATTCTTTTATTTAAGCAGTAGGGAAATCATAATTAGCAATAAATAGGGATAAGAAAATATTTCGCAAGTCATTCAAAAATTTGTTCATTAGTTGTTTTTAATCATCGTCAATCTGTTCCAAGAGAGATATTAATCTTGTAAAATTGTTCAGTTGAATTTTTCGTCTTCAGAAAGGTATGGAGGAGGTAATTGCCAATTTATTATATATTACTGAATTATTATGGCTTAATTTCAGAACGCTGCAGACATTAAGAAACTCAAGAGCAGTGGTATCTGTACAATTAAAGGCATACAAATGAATACAAAGAAAAGATTGTGCGCTATTCGTGGCCTTTCTGAAGCAAAAGTAGATAAAATAAAGGAAGCTATTTCCAAAGTTGGAGGAGTAGACCTTGGTGGTGGTTTCATGACGGCTCTTCAAGTCAGCGGAAAAAGACGTCAGGTTTTTCATATCAGCACTGGAAGTCAAGAACTAGAGTAATAGGACTTGAATAATTTTCTTTGATTATAAGATCTTACATAGAGAAATTACTCTTCACCCAAAGAGAATAGCTATTCATATATGACAAGAGGTACCTATCTATAAGACTTTCAGTGATCCCCATATCTAAAGCGTGGTATTTAAACTTCTTCACTGTTGCAGCATTAAAGACTTTCATGGGCATCCAATAATTTTATATACATAATAGAATTTTTACAGAGATTTTTCTGAAATAAAATTTTAGTAGATGATATTGAAGATTTAAGTTATTCCAAAAATTAAGTTATTCTAAAAATTCATTACACTCAGACATTTTCCTTTTTTGTTACATAAAATCTTATAACTAGCATTTTTGGCAGTTTTTATTTTGTTAATGGATTTTATACCTTCTAGGGGCTTGAAGTTTTAATGTATTATTAGGGTTTAATATTTCTTTGGCTGGATGATTTACTTTTAAGGAGAGATATGTAACACATAGCTGTCGTATTTATTTCTGATCAAAGACTAACGTCTTTCCCCATTCTTGTTTAATTAGATTATTTTCTTCAAATATACATACAAATCTTTAGATATTATATTTTCTTTTGTTATTTATTTTATTTATGAGTACGAAACATAAAATTTCTCTAACTGATAAAATACATTAAATATAAGCCAATTACTAAAATTATCAACCTGTTAATAATATGGATGGTAAAACATATTGTGTCATTAAGGTCTGTTTGTATAGCCAAGAAAATTTCTTGAAAAGTGGTCTTAAGACCATAGAAAGCTCATAATGGAATAATTCTCATGTACAATATTAAATAGTAGATATATTGTGTAGCAACACATTGGCATTAAGTATATATAAGTATTAACCACCACTCAATCATTATTTAAGGAGAAGAATTGTGCAACATATGTAAATCAAAAATTATAGATGTTGAAAGACTCTCATAATTTAACTGTTACCTTCAGTTGACTTGCATAAAGGTGGTATTTGAAATGAGTATCAGGAGTATAAAAATATCTACCATAAGGTGATTGGGCAGTATTTCAGCATAGTATTTAATGTATATTTTCCTGAAGCAAAGATAGTTTTTGCTTAAGAATTTCACTCTGGAAGATGTGTGAGTAAGATGGCCAATAATAGTATTTATGCAAAAAATTATATGAAATTACAAATAACAAGAAGGGATGAGATGACTATAACTCATAAATCAAGTGCTTTAAATCAAGATAACTATTTACTAGTATCAGCATGAAAGCAAGTAAAGTAAATATCGTAGATTAATAAGATAATATTGAAGACTGACAGTTTTTTCTTACGATTCAAACAGTAAACTACTTGGTGGTGGTATAGAATCAATGTCAATAACAGAAGCATTTGGAGAGTTCAGGACTGGAAAAACACAACTCTCACATACTCTTTGTGTAACAGCTCAAATACCAAGTGAAACTGGTTATTCGGGTGGAAAGGTGATATTCCTGGACACTGAACATACTTTGTATCCTTTTATCAAATGATAGGTATAGTTGTTTGTTTTAGGCCTGAAGAGGATAAATGAAATCTAGGGGCACAGCTAAAAGAGGACTTGGAGGTCTCTGGTTCCTCCTATCCAGCCTACTTGAATTGTATTTGCAAAGTCTTAAATCTTAAATTTGAAAAAAAAATTAACTTGTTCAATTGCTTTTATGGAAATTCCCCTTCCTTTTACTTTAGAAATAGTTGATCTATTTTTTTTTATTTCTGAGTCATATTAAATATTTGTATCTCATGGTTTCAATTAGATTGGGAACTTTTGGGTTGGTATCTGAATGTTAATTAAAATTAATGATGCATGAGTAATGTAAGCATAATTTTTAAGGAACTTTTTCCCTTGACTGGCTTCTTTTAATATCAAATTCTTTACAAATAATTTCTGGATTGGAAAAATAGTCGACCAGATCGTTTGCGAAGTATTGCAGATAGATTCCTTCTGGATCAGAATGCTGTTCTAGATAATGTGCTTTATGCTCGTGCATACACATCTGAACATCAGCAGGAACTTCTGGATTTTGTTGCTGCAAAATTTTATGAGGAGGGAGGAGTTTTTAAGCTTTTGGTAAGACTGTCAAAGCTAGAGCTGATAATTTTTTACCCTATCAATCAACTCCTTTGGAATTCAAATAGTTTTACTTAACTTAGGAGAAATTATTTCTTTTCACTCTCATAGTGATTTTTTCTTTGTGTGTGATCATGGAGGGGTTCCACCAAAATCTGTCATGTTCAAATTATTTTCTGTGTATGCATTAACTATCCAAATATGCCCTAAGTTTCATTTTATGTTACATTTTGATAACATGGTAGATTTTATTAGAAAAATAGTCTTTTCAATTAATGATTCAGTAAATTTACAGTTTAATCTTTTATGCAGATCATAGATTCTGTAATGGCACTCTTCCGTGTGGACTATAGTGGGCGTGGAGAATTAGCTGATCGTCAACAGAAATTAGCTCAAATGATGTCACGCTTGCAAAAGATTTCTGAAGAGTACAATGTTGCAGTGTTCATCACAAACCAAATGACTGCAGATCCTGGAGCTACGTTTACGTTTCAGGTCAATTATTCCTTGATTTTTTGTAGAAATGTTATGCTAGTGATAATTACGATGATGCTACTACATATATTTTTTTACATAATTATTCAATTGTAATGCACAATGAATAAGTAATCATGAAACTTTTAACAATTGTTTTATCCATGTTACACTCCTGAATTCTTCTAAATATGATGAAAGAAAATATTTTCAACCTATACATCCTTTGTATTGCTCGCAAATTTTATTAAATAGCTTTAGAAAAATAAATTAACTTGAAAAATTGACTCACAATATATTGTGTAATATTAAGAGAGAACATTCCCTAAAAATTTAGAGTTATAAACATGGATGGTTACGAGACGCAATTAGAAGAAAAACGCCCACAAGACTTTGTATCCCGTCGTAAATTTATCTTAGGGTTATCACTAAAGAACTCAACCGGCTTTTGTACTCAGGTCACAGAACTTAATAGCTTTATTATTCACATTTCAGCCTGACCCCAAGAAACCAATAGGCGGCAATATACTAGCCCATGCTTCAACAACTCGAATTTCATTGAGAAAGGGAAGAGGCGAAACTCGTATAGCCAAGATTTATGATAGGTGATGCTAATCTTACCATCATTAAAAATAATATCCCTTAATCCATGTCAACAAGTATATTGCCAAGAATCATTATTAAATTTGCTTGATTAAAAGATACATATACCTTAAGTTTTACTAAACTTCATAAAAAATAATATAGCACTGTAAATTAAGAAGCTCAAAATCTTTTAAAAGAACTATTGACATGTTGTTTTGATTTCAATCCGAAGCTATGTACAGTAAAATAGGAAATTTAATATTTAACGTGAAAAAATGTCTCAAAGAACTTGATTAAAAATCCCATTATTAATTACAATCCATTTCATTACAGTCCTGATCAACCAGAGAATGAAGCAACGTTCGCTATAACAGCCGGCGGAGTAGCAGATGCGAAGGATTGATCATTCTGCATGGGAAGAATTTTAGTCGTTAATCGTTAACGCGGAATATTTTATTTAGTTAAATTATTTTTCGTTTATCCGTAAGGAACATTTTGTTCGAGTGAGAATTTTAGAAAGCGCAAAAACCTGTGCAATAAAGCACTAAACTGTACTTCGCAATGTAAATGAACATATAGTTCAATAAAAGTAATTGCACCCAGACACTGGGTATTTACGAGAAGTGATAAGACGTACTCGGCAAATTATTCGACACGCTTTACTATCCACGCACCCCTTGAAATTACGGCTATCAGGCTATCGCGCTGATTACGCTGCGTTACTGTAATCATCAGATTCTCAATTGACCAATGGCGTTATTTGTTACGAAAGAGCTAGCGAGCGGGTGAATGGTAGACGCATTTTCTGAAATCAGCTGATTATTTCCGAAATGGCCGTGGAAAATAAGAAGCAAATCCGTGTTTGGTGCGATGGATGGTAATTACTCGTTATTTATTTATATTGAAATTGTTTTTGCATGTTTTACACTGTTTGTTTTCATGTAGGCGTTATTCATTGTTAATGCAACCACGTTTTCGCCTGTTTCGGATTAACAATGTATCTTGCAGCATACAATTTTAATTTTTATCATGTTTTTGAATCTTTCCCTTTGAAAATGAGTTATTTCAGCCATAAAATTCTCTTGCGGCTGTATCTTTCATTCATGTACAAATATACATCTCAAGGCTAAATATTTTTGCGAGGAAATGATCACATTATTCGATTTATATTCATGTATCATTAAATTTTTATGTAGCCCAGATGTCATTAAACGTTTTCATCAAGTTGGATATTATAAAGAATTTTTTTCTGTGTAGAAATTCATAGTTTCCTATGTAATACTACAGAGTCTATTACATTCGAGTTCAATTGACGACTCGTTTTAGGCTCTTTGTTTTTTAAAATTGCATTATATTTTGGATATTTTCAAAGAAGTGTTTTATAAGAGAGTTTATGTTACTCGTTACTCCACAAACCCATGCCGTAGGGGGCGTGACCACCAGCCACGCCTTACCTCAACCGTAGGAAAACGCCACATCATCTTTAAAAGAGAAAAATGCATGTGCAGCTAAAATACTCTCAAGTAATTAACTTATACTAACGTATGAGATATGAACAATCTCTTTAGGGTGAATGGTCTTTTGCCTTGGGATTCAAATAGTGAAATATTTCACCAATGTTTGTGAGGGAAAATCCTGATGATGCCGAAAGTAATTTTATTCTTTTATTAAAAATCTTTTCAGTTACGATATGGTTCATTTTGGACACGCGAATTCCTTACGGCAAGCCAAAGCATTGGGTGATTACTTGATTGTTGGCGTTCATACAGATGAAGAAATTTCGAAGCATAAAGGCCCGCCTGTGTTTACTGAAGAAGAGAGGTAATACTAGTTATGTTTGGGTTATCAATAAATATCAGATTTACGAGATATTTTATAATCCTCGCAAGTGTATTCTAGTTAAATGGAAGACAACTGTGAATTTCTATCTTAACAGTCTGATCTCTTGATCATAGCTGTGAGGTGTAAAAATAGGATAATATCAGCCCTTTGGATTTCATCAGTCTAGCATTAATGCTTCATTCTCCTGTTATTTTAGAGAGCATAATTTCGAGATATCTAGTAAGTACAAAAGTTGTCTTGAACCATAATGTGCTTTGTTAGAATGATCTTGTTTTCGAATTATTTCCAGAGGTAATTTAAGTCATCACTTCCATTGAAGTAATTTCGTTTGAATTTCCTGTTGGTAATGTAATTATTGATTTATACATAATGTTACATAATAGTAGTAATTGATTCATGGAGATAGTTTTGAAACTAATTTCATTGTAAGCAGTTTTATCAGATTAAGTATTTGATAGTGAAATGATATTGATTATATTATTATTTATTTTTTATTTATATATTTGAAAACATTTTGTAACATTAGGCCAAAAGAATTATGATTATCTTAATTTTAAGGGATTTTCTGATGAGAATTCAGCTCTACAATTATTATAAATATGACTTTAAATTAGCATGATCCATGTGACAGTATGTGCTTAATTTTAGCAATGGATAAATTTCCTCTGATGAATAACACTAGGTATGGTTTACTAAAGAAGCAGAATCCATAATAGATGCTTTTGTAATGACAACTCATGACCAATAATTAACACTATTTGCTTATTTTATATTAAATGTCACTATGTGCAAATAGAGTAATCAGTCAAGCTTAATTCCTGTTTTTCTGGATTCATTATTTTTGAAATTTTTTTTATGAAGAAACGTAAATTGAATGTTCCATATGGAGTCATTGACCTAAAGAGCATTGTAATGTATGTTTGTGTAAGGCATAGTTGAAGAAGTACAAAAGCTCTTGCTCAATATCCTTGAACATTCTTACTCCTGCTATTCCAGTGTGTTGAACTGTACAAAAAATCATTGTAATTAAGAATATCTTGCCTTTTTTTTAAATCACCCCTGAAAATTATTCTTTTATCCTTTGAAGGTATGAGATGGTACGAGGGATCAAGTGGGTGGATGAAGTTGTAGAAGGTGCACCCTATGTCACTACGCTGGAAACTCTTGATAAATACAACTGTGATTTCTGCGTCCATGGGGGTGAGGTAGAATGTTTTCATGTCTCATGTTTTTACTATTTTTTTTACCTAATCTTAGCTTACTTTGTGTTTTAACCATTCTTGTTTTCATGTCATTTGGTTATCTATTTTTTCAGCATTTATTTAGAATATTCACCCTTTAGCTGCTCTCTCCATGTATGTATGATTATTCTTTGTATTATGGGAGATGATTGTGTTTATATACATACTACTGGAAATAATAAGAACATTTGACAAAGTATTTATCCTCACCTCATTTAGGTTTGTAATAGATCTGCAATTAAAAGAATGCTAATCTAAAAATATGACTGGAAATTTTCAAATATTTTGTGCAGTGCAGGGGTTAAAAACAAGCTAAAATACATGATATCTGGCTTAATGTTATTTTTTGATTGTATGAAAATGGCAATTATTATTAATTATATCGCAATTTTATGAAACATAGTTTTGTAAAAACTATGCAAAAAGCCCTGAAAGCATTACCTCTTACTTCATATATTTAGAAAAATGGTAGATGTTCTAATGTAACTTTTTTGGCAATAAGAAATGAGATGTTTTGAGAAACATCAATCCAAGGTTCATCCTTTATCCAGTATTTTTATTTTTTTCCCTTAATTCTGTCTGCAAGATATGATATTGAAGAATCAAGCTGTTATCTCAAGAAATAACTTTTGTTCAAAGATTATTTTAGGATTTTATCCTGTTTAAGTTTTTCTTTTTCACCATGTTTATTAATCTATTCATCATTATCTCAGTTATTATCAGCTGTGACTTAAATGATATGAATTATAGAGCTAAGAAACATTTATTTGTTTTGATAGCATAGATTTTCTTACATTCTCTTTAAGCCTTGTGATATTCAAGAATGTTTATAACATTGTGTATTTTATTGATTATTATTTATGACAGTGGATTTTCTGTGCATATCATCGCATCAATATGGTCGATAATTCCATAATATGGATTGTTAATAATGTCTTGACTAATTATGGACTGAGTTCCAATATAATAACTCAAGGAACTAATTTTTCTTTTCCAAAAAAGGTGTGTGCACTACTACTTATTTGAGTTAACCATATTATTATCTCTTGCTATATGATGGGGCAGGATTTCTATTCTTTAAATATCCCATTCTTTTACATAGCTTTTTTTTAATATTCAACTTTTAGCATATTATTAATTGAAAGTTCAGTTTGGTCCTCAGTAAGTTAATTAGATAATAGAAAAAATGTTGAAATATTGTTCTCTGGCCGTTTTTATTTGGAAGTTATTTCATGGTTGTTGATCTGCCCTTCATGTCCCACATTATCTTGTTACTTCTAAATTAATCTTGAGTTGATATATCATTATGTAATAATGATAGGTTCTATAGAGTGCAACTTCATTGCATTGATTGTCCATTTTTTGTATGGAAGTTAAATGTTATAAAATAATGGTATTTTATAATTATTTCCATTTACTTTGAGGATGAGGTAGCAGGTTTGGCATTATTACCTTGGCAACTTAAATCTAAGACTAATTAACTACTTTTTGTTAGAAGGGTATTTGATGGTGAAATTTAGTAATTTTGCTTAATTTCTCTCATAGATGATATCACCATGACAGCTGATGGTGTTGATACGTATCATCTAGTGAAGGCAGCTGGGAGATACAAGTAGGTAGTTCCATTGATGTTTACACAGCTAACTATCAATTCTCGAGTTTGACTCATGATGAATCTACAATGTAACATTCTACATTTGTTTGCATTGGAAAAGGCTTTAAGTGACTTGGAACATGAATGAGTGTAGTAAGATAAAAATTCCTTACCTTCCTTTGATGCTGATTTGAAATTTAATTTCATTCAATCATTTAATGTTATGGTGTTCATCTTCTGAAGATATCAAAGACATCATTAGTTCAAAATAAGGCACCTTATTCTCAATGAAACAGAAGAATTAAAATACTCTTATTATTATATAATATTGAAAGATCTGGTTCTTTCATGGTGAATGCATTGAAGAAAGTTCTTTCAGGATACAAGCCAAATCATCTGGTGGATTGCCTCTGATGTTTCAGCTTCAGACTGCCATTTTCAGAGTGAAGACGGGTGCAAAGTATGTAGCTGAAACATCGGAGGTAATCCACAAGACAACCTGGCTTGTATTGCGAGAGAACTTTCTTCATTATATAATATTGTTAAAGCTTAAGAAAAGACTTTTATTTGAGCTTCTGTGTAATATAATTTAAGGTGTCCTCATAATATGTGTACACTTGCATTCTGTGATGGAGATAACTACTATTCTTTATATTTCTGAAACACATATCACAGGAAGTAGTTTTGTATAGTTAGTAGCTCTGCCTTGACATGTTTATTTGTTCATATTTTGTCCAGAAAATAGTTCAGTGTCATCCATTTGATAGTGAAATTGAATGTAACTGCACCATTACCATTTCTTTGACAACTGGCTTTGCAATTCATCACAGAGTCCAGTTAGGATAATGGCCTAAAGTAATGCATAAACTGTGTGTCAGTATTATTTTTCACAACAGAGATGTTTCCTTCAATATCAGGCATTTTATTGAATCATGAAGTTCTGTAGATCATTTGTGTACCTTATAAAATGTAATTACTATATATTATACAAATATACATTATATGATATACATGGTATATATTTATTACTTTTATTTACATTTGAATGCCTTTAAAGGTATCAGAGAAAATTTTTATCTTAATCAGGGAAGTTTCAAGGACAGCAGGGGTATCTACAACAGACCTTGTGGGCCGCATGCTTTTGATGACTAGGCAGCACTTCCGTCAAGGAGAAAAGGAATACGATGTAGGCAAGGAAGGCTCGTCAACAATGGGACTAGACTCTGCTGCCCGCAGCCCTTTTACTGGTTGCTCTCAGTTTCTTCCCACCACTCACCAAATCACTCAGTTCAGTGAGGGTAAAGTTCCAAAGGTGTGAACAAGTTTTTTCAGACAGTTCTTTTTATTTTCTATGTATATTATGAATCTTGAATAATTCTTCTAATTTTGTAGTATTTTTGTGCCTCTTTTAAATACTCAGGTGAAATAAGTTCATTTGTCATTTTATGATAGGGAAATATAGTTGGGTGTAATTGTAAAATATGAATAATGTGATAGATAATTATATTTTATTAATTTTTATCTAATTTCAGTGATTTCATTAATGTATTGATAACATTGTTATTTAGTATTTATAAAATCATTTTATATAAAATGTATTTAATATATGTGATCTTCTTACTGTAGGAGTTAAATACATCTTAAATGGACATTTCTATTTTCCTTGCAGCCTGGTGATCGTATTGTATATGTGGCAGGAGCTTTTGACCTCTTCCATGTGGGTCACCTGAACTTTTTGAAGCGTGCCAGGGAACTAGGAGACTTCCTTATAGTGGGTCTTCATACAGATCCAATAGTAAACCGATATAAAGGAAGTAATTACCCAATAATGAATCTCCATGAGAGAGTACTGAGTGTACTTGCTTGCAAGGTAAATGAAATGTTTAGGGGCTTACAAACAAGATTACTTGATAAAAACATATTAATACATTGCTATCATCTATAAGGCTACATGTCTATGAATAATTTATTATTAATTATAAAAATTATTTAAATAAATCAGAAAAATAAATACTGAAATATCAATTCCATTCTATATCCATTCTATATTTGTATTTATTACTAATTTTAAAAGTATGAAGTACAAGAAATAATAGAAATATGAAGTATAAAATATGAGAGTGATAGAGAAATTATATTTTTAATTGTTACTAATAAATACGCTAATTTCATTAAATCGATTTGAGTATAAAACAGCTAATTCAATAAAGTTTCTGTGTATTTATGCTTATTTCATAATTGAAGTAGTGTTTAGTATATTTTCTGCTTGTTTTCTATAATGAATTTTAACTTTTATCATCAAGCAAAACAACAGTTTTTGAGTAACAAATCCTCTTGATTTCTTACTTGGAATAATTACAGTTCATTTTATGAGGCCCAAGATGACCTTCCTCTTTCTAAAGGATACTCTTCCATTTGAAAATAAGAATTTTTTACAAGTTCAAAGTGCAACAAAATTTAATGAAGATATAATAATAAGGATATTTGCTAAAGTGGCTTGTGATAGTATTTTTGATAAGGTATGCTGATATAAAAAAATATAGCCAAAAATAGTTGGTGATTTTCACAAAAATTTTGGTCATAAATTTTCTTGTTGCACATGGTAATCAATTTCATATTATTCTTTTACATCTCAGTTTAGAATCTTACGAAATATTTTTATGGCATATAAATTCTAAATCTTATTTTTAGTATGTCTCAGAAGTGGTTATTGGAGCACCATATGTAGTCACTGCAGAACTGATGGACCACTTTAGAGTAGATTTGGTATGTCACGGTATAACTCCACTCATGCCTTTACCTCATCCTGATCCATATGCAGAACCAAAGAAACGTGGAAAATTCATAATGATAGATTCAGGATCAGAGATGACAACAGAGAAAATTGTTCAGAGAATTATCATACACAGGTAGGTGTAATGAATGAAATTCTTCAAACTCTTGTGTGATTAATATTTTGAGATTTGGATTTATAAATTAGAAATTGGTGTTTATATTAGATAATTTGTATTGCATGGTATAATTAGATGTAAACATTAAACAAAATTTATTTAAACCTCGGAATGTTTGCCTTTTTGTTTTTATTTAGCATTTAATTTTGACAAAAGGAAAATTATTCATAAAAAAGAGCAAAATATTTTTTAGGGTTAAGTAAAATATCTACACTTTTTTCCAGTTTTATGAAGAGACCACTTAAATCTTAGGATCCCATATATTACTTAATGGCTTAACTTTTGCATAGAAAAAGGAAGTTAGCTATAATTGATTTTGAAGACAGAATAGAGTAAAATTGATTTCTAATGGAACAGTACAAACAATTTGCCCTATTCTCCTATAAGGAATACACTGTGCCGAAAGATATGTGTGGTCTCTTCATGATGTTGGACAAAGTGTAAGTTCCCCCAGAATCTTCCATTGAAAGTGTAAGAATTTTCAGCACTGGAGGTAATATTTATGAGCTGGTAAGAATGCCCTGAAAGTATGGAAATCCTCATGTTTTTGCATTACATTTTAAGAGTTTAAAATTTCAAATATTAGATTTTTAAACTATTGACATGTTAAAATAAAAGAAATAATTTTTGATGGATTAGAATAAGAATCGCTAATTAAAAGGATAAAATAAAAGGCATATTTTTTCATAAGTTAGGACATATGAAAGCAATAATTGAAATTTTTTTGTTGCTGTTCATTTTTTTGTAAGATAATAAATATATATCAGAAATATATGATTTTTGATTTCTGGCTTTATACTTTATGACAGCTTTACAATATAAATACACCCTATTATCAAAGCTGATTTATTTGCAAAATGACATATGCCTATCAGCTAGGAAAATGATCAGTATGGCTGATTACCGATTACTTGCCTATTAATTGGTGCCATCCTAAAATTTGCCTTTTTGTGTTTATCACCAACTCTTCTCTCATCTCAAGCTAACATTAGATTTTTCTCTCATTGATGAATTGGTATTATAAAATTATACATTGTTGTCTAATCTCAAAGTTAACTTTATTGCATATATGTTTGACCTTCAAAATGGAATGCTCTGGTTTCATGGAAGATAAAAGTAAATATTTTATTTTCATACGTATTTTAATAATCTGTGTTATTGGATGTAAAAAGTGTATGTATCTTATTTGATGAAGCTTTAAAAATCATGCATTGTTGGATATTTTATTGGATACATATTTTTATCGTTTATTGAATTAGAAAGTTGATTTTCCAGACTTGAATATGAAGCAAGAAATACAAAGAAAGAGCAGAAAGAGCTGGCTGCATTGGAGGCATTTACTAAACAGAAAGAAATAATTGGAGGAAGATTATTGGATGGAAGTGAAATGATCAGGGGCAATGGACATGTAAATTCTCTATGATGGATTTAAACTATCTGAGGGGTATGTTCGTTTGCATTGATGTTACATATTATTAGTCAGCTAGCATAAAATTTAAAATCTTACATGCAGTAGAAGTCCGTTATAATGAGTACAGCATATAATGAAAGTTGCATTATAATGAGAGTTTTTTGGCCATTGTCTGTCTCACAGCAAAAAGGGTTGGAAGTTACATCCATTACAACAAGTGGTTATTTCTGAAGCAACAGTATAATGAATTCCACGTTTGTATATTTGTCTAGCTGGAGGCTATCTTGGAATCATCAATTGACATGAGAGATGAAGTCTGACAAGTGAACGGTAATCTGATGCACATCTCTTCAAAGAGAAGAAAAATATTAAATGCAAAAATTGTCATCTAATTCATGAATTTGTTTCCCACAACTTGCTTCACCTTCTCTCACTGAAAATACTTCAGGGAGCTTTGATTAGAGACTTATCTTGAGTTTCACTATCCCTCTGTACATTTGCACTTTGGGTATGGTTTATAAATCAATTGAAATATATATTTGATGCAAATGTACTTTTTTACACTTTCTGAAGCATTTTTGTAAGAATTAAACACCCTACAGCTCCATTTTGCCACACTTACTGCCCTGGAATTCAAGAGGATGGAAATTTAGTGTTAAAAATGTAATATGACGAATACGCTTTATGAGTGCTTTTTCAATTTTTTTCAGCTCTCGTTATAATGGACTTCTTCTGTATTCACAGAACAATATTTTTTGAAAATTTTCATTGTACTGAAGTCAAAATATGAGAAATATTTTTAGCTTACACTTGATTGCAGTCTTACATATCTTCTCTTGTATTGTATAGCATGAATTGAATCTCGTTATCCATGCTATTTGAGAGATTAAAGAACTAAAAAAGAAAAATCTAATATTTTGTCTTTTCTTATCTAATAATCTATTTTGAAAATGAAAGAAATCTTAAATCGTGCTAGGTGGAATTTTATTAGAAAGAGTAATCAAGTACAATTCAGGTACAAAAATTATTATCATACCTGAAAACTATGGTTGGCTGAAGTTTTCATGTATTAAGTCAACCAATTTATATGGTTGTAGGGTTAAAATTTGGAAGTAGATGATTTTATGTAAGGAGTTAATATCAATTTGTTTGAATTTCCCATTTCAGATAGTCCTTTGACATGAGTGAGTGATGGATGAAATGCCATGCCATTACTGTTTTACCAGCCAAAGAATTGAATTTAGTCATGCGTTTGAACTTCTGATTTCATCTTGAATGAGATGAGTATCTTTTTGATCAAAAATGCTTTGAAATCAAAGTTTTTCAAATATGCCTTCAAGACTTACTGTTTCCATGTCTATATTTAACTTTTGAGATGTGAGGTTTGTGTATAAATCATACTAAAATATGAGTTAACCATGGAAAGTCTGAAGGTGATGGAACTGTGCTATATAGCTCCTCATTTTGTGCCTATGGTAATGCAATAAGCTTTACTATAAGTACTTCATGCTTTTATGATGTTTTGGGTGAATGTGATAATCAATATACATATTTGAAATATTCAGATACATCCTCTGCCAAACGTAGCATTAATATAAAGCCTAAAAGTAAAGACAAAAGTGAATTTGACTGGTGAATATTTTGTACATTTTTATGATCAAAAAATATAGAAGAGTTGATAAAATTTTAATAATAAAATATAAGAAATAGTGAATTTGGCAATGCTTGGAAATCCTCATTCTCATAATTTTATCAAAAATTATTTTTAATAATTCAACATTTCTTTTCCCAATCTACTATTTTAACTGTGGCCATGCATGTAGCATTATGTGCAATATTCCATATTATTTTTAAAAGTATATGTTTAAATTCTTTCACTAACCCCAGTTGATGGTTCAATGTGATTTTTGGTTTGGATAGTTGGTAAGCATTTCAAAAATACTTTCAGAATGTACAAATTATCTGTGATATTGGGGGTGTATTGCATTTACCATTTGAATGTTCATGATTTTTCATCTTGTAATAACAGTGCATAAATATTTCATGCTGACACCTTTTTGATGTGTATGTGTGCAGTGCCAGTTCATTATTTATTATGTTCCTAACTGAGGTGCTGAAACATTTTGCATTTTACCGTTTTGTGAATGTTATTTTTATGTAGTAATTAGTTGCTAATATCTTTGGTTCAATTTAGAAGGTTTGAAATCATGTATAGGAAAAGTAGAAGAACTATACTGCTCTTTAATTGACTGGCAGAGGATGTGTTTGATTAGGATTTCTCATGTGAACAGAATATGTGTGTAATACATTGAATGTTTCAAAATTGTATCAACTAAATATCAATTGGAAAATGTTGGAGGGCTCTGTATAACAACCCATTTAAATTTTCTATGAATCAAATTTTAGCTGTGGTTTTGTGGAGGTGATGTTATCAGTTGGTACTCAAAAATTTGATTGGTTGATCAGTATGTGGAATATTGATTCAATAACATTGTGCCATTAAATGCTCAAGGCTGTATTTGTTATTTAGTTCTTATTTATATTGTTGTTTTAAAATTAAATAATCTCAAACATGTCTAAAATACTTAATGAAAGATCAAATTTTGATGCTTGTCATAGGTCTTACGTTATGTTTTATGTCCAGTGAAATAATGTTTCAAACAATTTTTGTGAAAGAAATAATAACAAATCTTAATTATTCCTTGAAAATAAGAAATTAAAAATTACTAAATCTTTATCTATGCTAGAATTTTTTGAAATTCATTTATTGAAGCTGGTTAAGAAAACTTATATTGTTATTATTGCTATTCAGTGAATTTAGCTCATTCAGTTGAAAGAATGTGTACTTTATTATAGGATTGCAGATCAATCAATACCAAAAATATTTGGTAGGATATCTAGAACAGAAGAATATGTTTGATCTAGGCATCAGTGAATTTTTGGTCGGTAATTTTATTTTAATATCCAAATTTTATTCGTGAAAATGAGGAGGAAGTTAATGCTTGGAAAGGATTTCAGGTGTTAGATAAGAAGAGATAATATCTCTTGAGACTTAGTTGATATTGTAAAGGTAAAAACTACATCCAGTAATTTTTAAATCTCAGTTTAGTAGTTGTTGTGTGGCTTATCTTGGTCTGGTGTTCAGTCAATCCAAAGTTCCTCAATGTGTGTAGACCCTATTATAGAACTATATTTTCATTATTATGGCTGCTTACATTTTCTTCTTAGCAACTTTAAGTGAGAAAATTGTAATAGTGCCTATCTGCCAGTTTAAAAACATTTAATGCATTTACTTAATGAATATATCTGTGGGGCAGTGATCATATTGTAAGTAATGGTCCGTTATGGTGATTTTTATTGTGAAGTGAACATTTTTTCATTGTATATATCTTGTTGAGGGATGAATTCAACTGCATGAAATGCTCTTGGCAACGTATCGATTGTTAACTTAAATATTAGCTATTATTCTTAGATTAATTACCAGAATCTTGGTGAAGGGTGCTTCAAGAAAACACTTTTGCATGGATAATCAAGATGTGATATTTTATGTTGAGATTAAGTACATTAAAAGTTGTTGAGAGATTTGTTCTTGTATGCAAGTCCCTGTTCCTGCTATTGGGGTACTATCAAATTATATTTAGTCTTGTATTTGCTCATTTTCTTACAGAATTCTCACTATTTTTAAATTAATAAATTTCAATGAGGTGTCCCTTGCAGAATTTTTTTACCAGTTTTGTTATAGGAAGGCTCAACTAATGTGACCCTTTTCTAATTGAAAATCAGTCCATAGAAAACTGATTGTAATTTTCTTTTTGAAACTTTCCATGGTATCTAAGGAAGCAAGATTTAATGAATGTACTCTTTGATAAATTAATGTTTTGCTATTTAATCATTTTGGAAATTTGAAAAGAGTAGACTGAATTACAAGTAACAGAACTTGATAATAATTCAGCTGTGATCATGAAAGTGATTTTAAGTGTAAAACTTTGATGCTCTTATGATGATTTACATAAATAATGAAAAATTCAAAATAAAATTTCCATGTTATAAAAGGAAGTTCTGATTTGATGTCATTTTAACTCTAAGAAATCACTTTTTTGTTCGTTAATTCACATAAAAACATTCTTGTTGGGGGCTGAAATTGTTTTACCTCTTTATGTATTTCTCAGTTAGTGAAGTTGTTTGATTCACTTGAATATTTGAATGGATGACAAGAACTGTTTGCATATAAATTTATTTAAATCATCTGGCATAAGCAATGGAACATCAGACCTGAAAATCTATCCTATTTCAGCTTTGAAATAATTATAGAGGAATGATGGGATTAACTATAGAGGAATATGGGATCTCTTCTCTTAGTCATTGTTTCTATTTTAGGTGAATTTAAATAAGTTGTATATATATTACATTTTGACTAACTAATCTTTTAGACACAACTATCATATAATGGAGCTACAAGTCTGGTAATAACAAGTTTTAAACGTCGACGTGAACGTGATTTTCTTATTTCAATGTGGCTTCTTTTTTGCTTCTGTTTATCATATTCTTAGTTTCATTTGTATATAAAGGGAGATATTCTAGGAATTTGAACGTGAATGCTTAGAGATTGGTAATTAAAACATTCACATCAATTTTTCAGCGATATGTTTGAATAGTATCTGAAATATTGGAAATGGTTTAGCCCATATCTTAAATCTTAAGTTACAATCTCTTTAAATTTGTTTGATATATAACTTCTGCTTTTTCTTTGTGGTGTTTGTAGCTAAGAGTAGTGATTAATGATTTAACGAAAGGAAAGTACTATTTTAACCAAGAGAATTCTTTAATCAGAATATATTTTGACCTATGTTGTAAATAATAGACATTTTAAATCCAAATGCTACTAGCTAAGTGTGTTTAATTGAATTGCAATGAGCTTGTATAAATCATTTGTATAATATGCAGAGATTTCAAAATAACTTCATTTTTATACTTCCTTCTTAATATCAAAGAAGAAAGTGACCATATTTCATGATTTCCATTTTGTTAACATACCATTGTTTTTAATGGTTCAATGGATGGTATAGAATGGTCTTTCATAAGCTTTCATCTTGTCATATCTCATGGCCTGAGATAGATGTTTTCCTTTGACAGCTTATTAGCAGAAAAGTAATAAGTTCTTTATTTTAAAGAATTGAATATCTGGTTGAAAGCACTTAAATCTCAATTGACTGCAGATTATACATAACTTGAATTATTTCATTAATTTTTATGAGCATAATTCATACTTGCATCTCCATGTTTATATATTTACTTCAAGTTCTTTCTTTATGTCATAAATTTTGAGTCATGTCACAGAAAACTACGAGATTCTATTGTGATAGATTCAAATATGGATATTTTGTAAATTTTAAATATGCTCATTTCAAACCCTATTTGAAAGAGATTGATTTGAGATCTTGTGTTAGGATCATGTGACATCTTTCCATGATATAATGAATCTATCCTATTCATTGATCCCAGACACTTCTTAATTGTCAGTTGAGCAAGTCAAATATTCACGTTTCTTGTTAAGCCTATGTCATGTATGTTTATTAAAAGAACAAATTTGCAAAAAGTTAATACAGGTGTAATGTAATTGCCTTCTTGTTATGCTAAGAATAATATTAAAGATTCAAGCTGTTTCCTTTTAAGTAATAGCCTTGATATCCTATCTGAGTAAGGGAGGAATTAAAAAATGCTCATATCTGGGATATTATTATTTCTAGGGTATTAAAATATCCAATTCAATTTATCTGTTCTTATGTCATGCACAATTATGAAAGCTTGTTATCTACCACCAGCATAGCTGTTATTATCTTGAGGATTTAAAGACATACTCTGAAAAACAAGAAATTATACAAAACTTTACTGTTGAATTGGCAAAACTAACATTATTTTCAATTCAAATAACCATAAACAATATTGAGTTATTGATGATATTGAGTATAATCCTTAGCAAACTTTTCACTAAACACTATGATGTTGTCTAAATCTAAGATGTTGGATTGAATTTTACCTACTTAAAGAATGGATGCATCAGTTATAAAAGCAAATTTGTAACTTTCCTTTGTCATTATTAAAGATGGAACCAATACATAACAAAAAAATCTAAAAGGGAGAAAGGTAGGCTTTAACTTTCATTTCATGCTGGTTTTAAATGATTGAACAATTTCCACTTTGGAAGAGGTCAGTCTCATGAGCAGAATTTTTCTTAAAGTAACATTTATTTATGCATATACAAGTCAACTTTATGGTTTTCCTACATTATTAACTACTGCTTAGGTAATTCAAGTGAAATTGATGACCCACTTTGGAGTTTACCTACATGCTTCTTTTTAAGTAATGGGGAATAAAATCAAATGGATATAATTTAACATTCTTAACTGTTAACTTTGAATTGATTAAGTTACTACTCTCTCATAACATACAGTGTATGTACAAAATTATGACAATATTTTTTCAAGCTTCAGATACTAGAAATTGGGCCATAATTGCTTTTAGATAATTGGCATATTTCATATCGATCAACTCAAAACAATAAATAACAGATCTACCCTTGTGATGCAGCTCACAATTTTTACACTCACTCACTTGTGTATAGGCCTACTCAATTGGATGTCTTTCATTGAAATTTTGATTTTAAAGACTTCCAAAAGTTTATGTTAATCATACAATATCATGGTCACAATTGAGTGAAAACTGCATCTCTTGTTCATTTAAATCATACATTTTATTACCGAGGTCTAAATATCAAATTGTGGAAATCATTGTTTAATTATACTCAGTAACATCTACTAATCTATCCATTTGAAATTTGATTAACTGGAATAGATTGTGACAACTGACAAATGAGGTGCCTGAGATATTTCAACAACAGATCTCAATGTGTCTCAAAATTTTTACAGAAATAGGCTTAATATTTGACTGTGATTAAAGATATTATTTCTTAAGTTAGAAAGTGATGGATTAAGTAGTGGAAAATTTTCAAATCTTTCGTGAAAGATGTTAATTTTTTTACCCCTCTCCAACTAAAGTTCCCCAGTAGCTACTGTTCTATGTTGGATAGTTTTTCACCAATTAAAATTTAAATATATTTCTCATTTTATTTTGCCTCCATTTTTAGGGATTTTTTTCTGTGCAACTAAGCCATCTTTTGCCAAAAAATGAATGAGTAAGTGTAATAAAACATCACAACCCATCCATCAGTAATATCTATCTTCATCTTTAATATGAGAGAAATCTACCGGCCGTTTTTAGTACTTATAGAAAAATTGAGGAATGTATCCTAAATATAGTAATCATTCCTTATTTTTCAATTTTTACTATATATCTTCTTTTGTATTTATTTCTTGGGAGTCAAAATTCCCTAAATTTGGTGAGCTTTAAAATGAATTTTTGTTAGTTGTTTTTATATTATATATTTTGCTAATTTGTTTTTCCATCATATCAAAAATTTTTTTTCTACTAAATTCTGTCAGTTGTCCTCACATAGTACATTAAGTTTTGCTAATAATAAAAGAAGACCCCATAAATTGTTAGCCAATCTTCATTCCAAAAAATACAGCATGAATTCTTGCATATACATGTGGCCTTAGAAATACTTTGAGGCATTCAGAGCAGAATTTAACCAATCCTTTACATTTACTGTTAAATAACCATCTGTCTCAGAACAATAAGAGAAATTTATGTTATCTGTAATTAATGTGTGTGTTAAGAATTTAAGCCCTTTGTACATTGCAATTTAACACCAATTATGTAACTATGGGTATTTGACCTAAAGATAGACATTAACAATTGAGTATGTTATATATGGAATTATTTCCTTATTTAATTTTTGCACTGTTTGAAATATTTTATCCTCTATACATATCTATTCAAATTTAATTGGTAAATTTGTATGTTTTCCAATCTAAATGTATAAATGTAATTCTTCTAGATAATGTAAAACCTATTCTCTTGTTATTGTCAGTTATTTGAAAAATGATTTATGGAAAAATATATATTTTATTTTGAAAATGGCAGGCTGTGCCCAGAGATTCTTGTATAATCACTGAAATGTTATACTACAATTTTGGGTGCTCAATAGCTTATATACTTGTGAAACCAATTACCTGAAAATAACAAATGTGTTTCTAAAGTGTACATTTTCAATAGATCACTTTGTTTTGTAAATAATGAAGAATTAAGTGTTTGGAAGAAGTGTACATTATTAATTGTTAATTTTAATTGCCACACTGTACATGTTCACTGTATTTTTAACCAAAGAAGAATGGGTATGTAATGGATTATATAGCTAGTCAAAGCAAGTACATAAATTAAATATTCATAATAATGTTTCATTTATTCAACAGTAAAACTGCACTTTAATACATGCAAAATATAGACATCCTTGGGTCCATAATCATAAACATAAGCTGAATATTAAATGAAAAGTATTAGTTTTTGAAATCTGCCTAGAAAATGGAGGAAATCATTGATAGGATCCTTATTAATTTCATTAAGAATTATTGGCTTTGAAGAGAACTATCTATTGCATTGAGCAATAACTGATGGAATTATATTAACATTGAAAGGATGTTAATAAGTTTAACAAATTATTAAAATTCAAATACTCTTTGTTCCTCTAAAACCACAATTTTGTTGTGCCTTTCAGTCCATAAACAAATTTCTTCTTGTAAATGAAAAAAAAATGGCATTTAAATTAATTTTTTGGGCAATTTTTACCTCGCAAACTGAGAGCCTACTACCACCTCTGAGCAATCTAGCTATCTAAATCTATCTTTATCTAAATGGAGTTTACAGGTAGATTTTTATCTACTAAGAGCTACATCTTCATTATTGATATTGCAATATCTAGATATGGTTGATAAAATGAGGATTCTATTAGTATCTCTGGCCTTCTTTTCTACAGGTTATCTACTTGAGAGAAATTTGTATAACTTTATCTTCTCTAAGTATTTTTCTGATTTAGGTAGTTATGAGTCTAAAGATAACCTTGCAGAAAATTTACTTCATGATGTAATGTTAAGGAGTTGAGACTGGCGGAATAACAAGGAGCGATGAGTCCAGACTTGCTGCCTCTGCAACACTATAGTAATTCCGTCCTCCACAAAAACAATGTTGTTTTCTTTGGAGCTCCCTCATGTCTAGAGAGACCTATAGGTCAATTAGACTATAGACCTATAGATCAATAACTTTCACCTTTTAGTTGGGCTTTGCCAAAATAGCAAAATTAACCTTTTTCCTCCCCAAAAATTTAGTATAAAAATACTCACTGGTAGAGAGATGACATGTTATATTGCACCTTAGCTTAACGCCACATACTCGACCAGCCAGTTTACCACCATCTCCAGAAAATTTCTCTAAAAGAGCTGCTGCTGAGTCCACACATCTCCACTCTCTTTGTCTCCTGATCGCTACTCACCAACTTACAGAAAGGGGTAAATAAATTCTTTCTATAATTTTCGAGCAAAGGAATATTTATTTCCTGGAACGTCCTGACAGAAAGGGCAAGAACTCATATCTACATGGCTGCCGATCCTCCCAGAGGTTGGTGTGCTACACACATGCTATCATAGACTCCTTTTCCGAATGCTCTGTAAAATGACTTTGAGATGAAATTCAAATGGATTGAAATATGAAGAAGTTAAACTTTGTTGTATTGCATTATATTTAATTATAGTCTCTTCACTTTGTTTTCCTCTTTTTTCTGTTTATGATCTTAGAGAAAGTCCTATTTTCTTAGAATGATAACCTTAAAAACAGAATTTCACTTATCATATAAGACATCACAATTTTCTTCGCTTTTAGGTTTTTCATCCTAGTTGGAATCTCATTAGGGCATTGCTCTGGTAAGCATGATAAATCCAACATAGCTCACTGCAGTGTAAAGATTTCCTTATCATAATCTGTTGCATTTTTAAGCTATGATGCATTGATTGAATTGTCAAGTAAATCCTCTGCTGAATATTGTAAAACTAAAATTGAGTGTTTCATATTTCACCAAATACTTCATTAAAATATTGATTGATACAATGAACGATTGAATAACATTTGTTTAAAAATCAAACTGACATATTTCAAGTACCTATATACTTCTTACCTTCCTAAATTTAAGGTGATGTACTGAAAAATCTTTGGCTACAGTTTATACTGATGTTTTCTAATGGATGTAATTATATTCCTCCTGAAATTGGAACTTGGGTGTTTTCTTTTTTTATTTTTAGGATGTAATCATAGTATGTGTATTCTCGACATTGTTATTTGTGTCTCTATCAAACTCTCTCAAGGTATTCAAGGTAAAGTGTTGAATTCTGAATCAGTCACCTTCTGGCCCCTCATTATTATTATACTTTTTTTTGCTTATACCTCTTCTGTCATTCTATTTTCCTCATCCTTTCTCATATATTTAATCTTTTTATTCAGCTCAAGTCTTCTGATTTTCATTCTTGAGCATGAGAACATTATTAGCAAATTTTCTCTGAGAAAATTTGTGGTGGAAAATTTTTGCAACAAAATAGATCAATATTTTTCCTCATGGTTAAAATTTCTTAAAATTCTTTTTGTGAAAATAACAATTGCTTAAAGGTCGGGTCCAAATATATCCTATGTATTTCGATACTTGATTCTTTTTTCAGTGACATCTTTGCTAAGGATGCTCATGATCTTGAGGCTGAATGATTGAGAGTTTCTCCTTCATTCTTGTGAAAGATGTGTTCAACTGATACTGACAAACCAGGTAAAGCAAGAGAGTAAGTAACAATTGCTTTAACTTGTAATTTATTTTCTATTTCCATTAGTTGTTCACCAAATACCTTCTCTTTAGCAAGTATCTGTACCAGTGCTTAATTTGACTGTGATCTTAAAGATTGAATGCAATCTGGTTCTTCAATGCAATTTTTATTGTTGATAAGTATTATTCCTCTCCACAGTTTTGGTATCTCACCAGCAGTGTTTTACATTTTAGCTTTTTAAGATCCTTTGTTCATTATTTAATTTAATCTCCATTATTCTGTGTATAGGATTGTGTTCTATCTAGCATATCAGTGCCTCTACTGTCCACTGTGAACTGGATTGATTGTCTTGGGGGATAACCTTGAAGAATGGATTACTCCATATTTATCAGACAATAGAAAGTAATTAAATCAATACTTTTATGTAGTGTGATGGAATAAGATGGAATAATGCACTTTTTATAATTTATTTTAGCAGATGATCAAATTGAAATTTTTTTGGAGAATAGTCTGGTGATTTTTTGTTTGGAAAATTTTAGTTATGACACATTTAAATGTCATACACAAATAGATATGTAGTTAGAGTTTTTTAGAGGAAAAATTTGGCAAAATCTCTGGATTGGAATAATAATTCTTTTGATGGTTTAAAATTGGGCCAAGTTATAAAATTGGGCCAAGTTAGTGTAGCGATAATTTTAATTGGTGGTTATGACTACCTTGTAATGGTTATTTATCACCAAATAACCTCTCAACGCAAATAATTTTTGATAATTGTTGAAATTTCTTAAGTCTTCTGTATCCTTAATTTGCAAATACTGTAAATTTATCAATGGAAGTGCATTAGTAATTACTAAATTTTAACATAGGTAATTATTGACTATTCTAATTACTGAACCTTTCCAAATGAGATGGCTCTTATTCCAGAATTGTCATCTTCTTACTTCAGTGCAGTTGAAGGATAAAAAAACAGTTGGAGGTATTGCTGGATTCCTTCTGGATGGAATGGACATTTTCTTCCAAAGTCATGCAAAAAGTTGTTTTGCTGTGGATGTTCCCATTGAGCAAGGTAGTTGCTGTCTTCTAAATTAACAAGGAGGCTGAAGCCAGAGGACTTACATCTCTGAGGAACTTTGCATGCTACTGGGAGACAACACATAAAATGTTCAAATACAAAAAGAGTGGAGAATATTGTTTGATTAATTAGTGGAATATCATTTTACTCTTTACTATGGTAAAATAAAAATGAAATTAGATTTTTATATTTTGTCAAACTATTAATTCATACCAGTAAAAAGTTGCTATTCCCTGGAAACCTTACTTATTTGCCAAATTCACTTTTTTTAGCTCTGCTACCTTTTCTGTTGTGAAATATATGTCGCTGTATATAACGTGACTAGATTTCTGATGTGATAAACTGGTATAAATTGCTCTCGATACCCCTGAAGTATAGTAAATTTAATAACATGTTTCTGTATATAATAACATGTTGCACAACCATCAAAGAGGTGGGCAGTGCCTGCATGGGGTTGAGTGAATCTCTTTGATAGATCCCTCTACATCCTATTATATTACAGTTTTGGCAGAAATTCAAGTTCTTGTAAGAATTAATATCTTTTATTGCGACAAAGTTCAAAACCTAAGTTTTTAGGTGGTCACCTAAGTTTTTTTACATTAATAAAAATGAATCTTGCATTATTTTTTAGTTTAATTTATGATTAGTTCCAGTTAGAATTTTTATTAAAATATAAAAAGTGTTATATTTTCTGGTAAATATTTTCTTTATTCACGATATTAGGTAGCAAAATAATAGTCCCAAATGATTTAGTTATGCAGAATCAAATCATCAATGAATAGAAGGAAAAAAATTAATAACCCTAGAGGAATTGCAGGATGAATAGAAAAAGAGAATTAGATGAACTTATATGAATGGGAGGAAAAAAAAATTATCCTCGCTGGGATCGAACCTATAATGCTTGAAATTTCTCATATATCCAACAGCCCCTATGACCACAGCTATTCCAACTACATTTAATAGTAAAACTTTTTGTGATCTAGTTTTATTTTCTTTCTATTACATGCAGCGCCACCGTAACCTTGCGGAATTTTTCAGCGTTTTTTGAAGGCCGAATCCAGAATTTAGAGGTCGTACAAGGTCAAAATCGTCAATTTTAACCCTTTTTCCGAAATTCACGAATACGCTCAGCAAACTTAACCCTTTGAGCCCAACTTTCCCTTTCTTGAAATCGAAAGTCTTTGACGTCATTGTGACGTAGTATGACGAACGGTTTAGGCGCCGATTCAAAATCTCTCTGTTTTATATTTTATTTTGTAACTCTAGTTTCCGAAATCAGGCCATTTTGGATCTAGTTTTCTTTTTTGTCCTGTTCGAACGCCATTTTCCACTATAAAAATTGACTATCATTTCTATAACATTATGCATTTTGTGAGGGTAACGCGGTGATTCAAATTCGCAATGGAATGGCATAAATTAATTTCGTATTTTATGTATTGATTTTTAATTATTTTTATTCTTTTCTTTATATCTCCATTCAACAGCCTTTTTTATCTCTATTTCCTACAGCTGCGACTCAAAATGACTCGTCTTTATCAGATATTTTTCCACAAATTGTTACAGTAGTAGTTACGTAAAGATTTTAATTAATTAGTTTAGGCGATATTCGGTGGAACGTATTCATGATTTGATGAGAATATCAAAATGATATAGTCAGTTGTGGTATTTTTCTCATCTAAGAAAGAGATGAATTTTATGACATTTTGCATGCATCAAGGTAGAGATTCCTGAATTTTTCCACAAATTTAAATTTGAGCATACCAATAGGAACATTCTCTTTTATAAAATAAGAATAGAGAATTATAATTTTGATTTTTATTTAGACTATACATCAATCAACACAATGATACCCTAATACAGCTAGGGTATGCATACGTAAATATTCTACAATATGCATAGCATACCGAACCAATATGTGCCGGTTTATAATTACAAAGAAAAGGCTTATATTTTGTCATAACAGTTCGAACAATAAAACCGATGAAATCTGAATTAAATTTATGCCGTTGGATTTCCTTCCCTTCTTCCGAAGGATTCTTGATCGGATTCAGCTTCCGTAATGTCGTAACGCCGCAACCAGGTTCCCAGCCAACGTCTTCCATATTCATGATCCTAAATCAAAATAACAAAGAATTTAGATTAGTTTTAAATTCATAGAGGAAGAATTTTTCAGACTACCATGTCGATAGCTCTTGTATTTCCAACCTTCAAGACTGATACGTACTAATACTTCAATAAATATTAGTCATACATTGATAGAATGACATTTATAACATTTGAATTAGTAAATTACGTGGAATTTATGGCTTCGTTTTATATATTTTACAGATATTTGTATTTTATTTCCTAGAATTTTATTAGTTTCGAAGTATCTTAAATAAAATATTTTCACCAAGCGTATTTAAGTTTGAATTCGAAAAGATTTTATAAAGCTACATATGCAGTTCATTTTAAATACCTGAAGCTAAGACATCAAGATGTGAATAAGAATATGCCATTTTTCGGATTACATGATGGACTGAATCCATAAGAGCGGATTTTTACCTAGAAAGAAAATTTTGCGACAATTAGTATAGAAGATTGAATGGCGTCAAAATTAAGTCAAATGGCGCCAACCTCACGCAAGCATTTCCTAAAAAAACATGCGACTATATGACTAAATGAGTTGCTAAGGGGTAGAAAAAAATGCAACTAGTTGGGAAAGATTAATTTCTAGGCTTAAAGGTTATTCGATTCCAACAAAATTGTTCATTTCTACTCATCGGTCGTTCATGAATGCTTGGAATGCATTAAATCGTAATTTTTCCTTACTTACTTTCCTTGCTTACCCTTGTCGTAGCGGTTCACTCACAAACTTCATATTTTTTCGGGCTTCGTCACACTCCCACCAAACACCGAAAGCTTTCTGTTCGGCCTGACGACAAAGTTTTAAGACATTGCAACTTCTTCGTCCACAATATGTTCGGATACTCATCCATCTTCTACGGAAAACAGGTTGTAAGTTCATAATGTAAATACTGATGTAAGAATCTTCGTCATCCATTGCTTCGGTAAATATCTGTAATTTATCTGCTATAAATCCCTTACCTGACTTCACAGCAAACACGAGGTACACAAGACACCAGGTGAGCTCGCACAGCCTTCCTCCTCGGACAATACCCACAATGCAATGAAGGGCATTTAGTTTGCAACAGCTCCCTCTTAATGTGAAAAGCGACGAAAAGATCTGCACATCGTCTTGCGTCTGAGTTCTCCGAGAGCAGTATTAATTCGCCCATTATATTACTAATTTTGAATACACATTTAATTCCAAATCTAATTCTAAATAATTAAAATAAAAAATTTAAGATGCATAAACTGTAATAGATGTTATACATTCAAACCATATTTTGAATGACAAGTTTCCCCTCAAAATACTCATTTAATTATACAAATAACGTGCTGTTTTTAAGGAGATGTCGAATTTTAAACATTATAAAATTTATTTACAACACCTGCTGTATCAAATGATCGTCAAAAATCCAATATATTTAACAGTAAAATTATTTTGATAAATGAAAATTTACTGAAGTTGATCTAAGGTTTTCTTTGCAAGCTGGGAGCTGAAGAAATTTTAATTTGTGAATAAATGACGAAGCAACCTATAAATAGGTATGTTATGATGAAATTGCAAGACAATATATGTATGAATATTTTATATGAGTATATTTTTGTATTTTCCAAAGTAAAAATAAAAAGAGGAGAACATCTGAATTTTTTAGAAGCTACGGTTCTATTTTTTTGCCTTTTGGAGTCATGTAGTCCTAAGGAATGGCTTTTATGGCTTCTGCTTCATTATTTTGTTTAATTTTTTCCTTACCGCAGATTAAGTTATCTCAGCTTATTTTCCATGCGTTTAGTGCACATCAGTTCGGAACGATGAGAGTGGCTTTGAATGAGAATCATCATCATTCGTCTTTCACGGTCAGCAAATTCGTTCGTAAATGCTTTCCCTTCAACTGTTATTACATCTCACTCGATGCCATTATTTTGATTGATCCTCGATAACCTATTAAGGGAGGAGACCGGGGTATTCATGGATCAAGAGGACCCTCTAGAGGACAATGAACGCCTTTGCATATCTCGCGATTAATGATGAACGGAAAGTCACTGAATACGCGATGACTTTAATTACAGGCTGTGAAATTGTAATCACGAGAGTTTGGGTGTGTCGGCTCCCAGACGATCTCCCCAGAGCGTCAAAACATCTTTTGGGAGCCCCTGGTAATATCCGAGCATTCATCCCTAATGGACTGGTTAAACTGTGTCGAGATATTATTCTTTAAGATATGAATAGGCTTAATGTCCAATCTTATACATGAAGGTAGCTCCCGGTAAGCAAAAAGACCTCAGATGTGATTTTTATGAGTGGACGGCTCCATATCAATAAATTCTTGAATATTAAGAAATCAAATGAGTGAGTTGTCTGGTATTTCAACAACGGACATCATATCTTCATTTCAGGTTAGCGAACGAGCACGTATCTTCTTCTCAGACTATTCTTGCCGCTTCCCAAGCCTCATTGACTCTTTCGCTTATTCACACTCCCATTAAAAGTTTTGAATTCAACTCCAATTCCACGTCTCTGTTTTTAATTGTATAGTTGCAATTAAAGCTCCATTGCTAAAACGAGAAATTCAGTCCAAGGCGTGCAAATTACAATACGAGGTCTGTTCAAAAAGTTCCCGAACTTTTTTTATAGTGTGCCTCCAGTTGGTTATTTTTTTATCTGCCTATAGGCGTTGTATCCGCAAAAGCTTCCCAAATAACTACCTTCAATCACTTTGTCGATATCTTGCTTTGTTCATTAGTTACGGATGTTTATGTGAACAGGTGATCGTAGAGTGCGGCGAAAAATCGGATCCGCGGAAATGAGCTCTTTGAAGGAGCAGCGTTCTTCTGTAAAATTCTGCGTGAAACTGGGAAAATCTTTCACGGAAACTTTTGATTTGATTACAAAGACTATTGGTGAGCATGCTATGAAACGTACCGCGTGTTATGAGTGGTTTATACGGTTCAAAAACGGACGAAGACGACGAGCGTTCCGGAAGACTATCAAAGTCCAAAGATGACCCCCACATCGAAAAAGTGAACGATCTCGTTAATGCAAATCGACGTATGAATGTCAGGGAGCTTGCAGAAGAGTGTGGCATCCCGATTGATTCTGCTACAAAATCCTAACTAAAAAAATTGAGGATGCATCGAGTCATGCCCAAATTCGTGCCTCGCCTGATGACGGCAGACCGGGAGCAACACGAGTAACTTGTGAATTTTTAGCCAAAAACAAGACCACTGTGCTTCTCTAACCACCCTATTCACTAGGCCTGGCTCCATGTGACTTATTCCTATGCCCAAAGCTAAAAACCCCGCTCAAAGGAAAAAGATTTGCCGCCATTCGAGAAATAAAGAAAAATTCGACGGAGGAGCTTATGAACAATCCGAAAGAAGCGTCCCAAGACTGTTTTAAATAGTGGAAATACCGTTGGGATAAGTGTATACATTAGGGTGGGGAGTACTTTGAAGGAGACCCGAAGCAATAATGTTTAAGTGAATTATTTGTGTTGTAATAAATAAAGTTCGGGAACTTTTTGAACAGCCCTCGTACATATAAGGAAATAATAGCTGACACTAGTTACACTTTAAGGTGGAATAGAAAATATTTACAAATAAAAATTTGATAAAGTTATTTGTCGAGTTCTGCAGGGTACCGCCAACTCGATAGAAAGAAATTTAAATTGCCGATTATTAGGCTTGGCAACCGGAATTTCTTAAAGGATATCCTCTTGATATTAAGAATAAAAAGATGAAGATAAACAAAATCAAACATTTGCGATTTGTTCATGCGAAGTCACGGAAGAGTGAATGAAGTGGGGATGATTTTTCCCGACGGTTTCTGATGAAGAAGAGAAGTGGAATAAGGTGACGGGGTGGCGAATTAATAGAATACTGTGACCAGATGGCACATGAGAGAATTAATTTGGCACGCGGAATTCTGACGGCACCATCCGAGTTATATATTCACCTAAAACAGCACTGAATTATGTACATAAATAATTTAATTTATTAAAGAAGGAATAAGAAGCCGAAGAAGAGGTTCTTTGATACAATATCACAACAGATTAATGGAAATGCTGGAAATAAAGTGATTCATTGTATTCACAATTTCAAGAGCTTTTAAAGACAATACGCTTTTCAATAAATTGTGTCGTTTTGAAATAGAGGTTTGTTTATCTTGGAGTCGGGCACTTCTTGGCGATCGATGCAATAAATCAGAAAACGATCTACTGATCTCTGCGAAAGTGTTACGAAAGTGACCGACTTCGTAACCTGATTTTAGCGCGCAAATTCACGAGTTCACCTTGCCTTTAACGTAGGCAAATTAGTCTAACGAATAACAATTCCTTCTCGTTGAAAAAACTGAGGAAGAGAGTAATCTTGATCGGAAATCGATTAAAGCGAGGTTGTTTCAATGACAGGAGGCCGATATATTTATTGTCCTACACTCGATGTTGGACGCTGGATCCTAATCATAACTAAGCGGCCAGCAAAAATATCGTGTTATTATTACCACTATTTTATCATATTAACGATTGAATTCTTGTCTAATCATTACAAATATTGTATTATTAGTAATATATAATATTTGCAATATTGCAAATATTTATCGTTCTACGATACCGTAATCATATGAGATCTTTAACTTCGAAATTCCATAAACAATTTTAACGTTCTGTTTTGACATTCCGTGTGTCTATGGCGGATTGCATTGCATTAAATATTGCATTTTCTCCACCCAGAAGGCATATAAATTTTCAATGGCAATTTAAAATATTTATTCTGATGGTGTTCCATAGCTGAGAATAAAGCTTGTGTTCTCAATGATTAAACAAGAATGATGATTATTATACTACATTCTTTTGATACTAATAAATACAATAATATAACCATATGTCCTCTAGAATTAAACATATTTTTTTTAAGAATTACTATTAGGATTCTATGCAGAACTAAGGTTTTTCATTCTATAAGCTGAAAAATACTGGCAAGCGGAGTCCAAAACTTGCTTTGATAGCGAAGATTACTAAAGAGAGAAATGCAGGAGAACAAGGGGAATCACACTTTATTTTCTCAATGTAAAGATTAAAATTAAATTTTACGCTTACCAGCAAAGGTACCAACTATGTAATCATAATGTTGATTTTTCCTGAAAACACAATCCAGCAATGCTGATTTTAACTGCCTCCAACCGAGGTAGAGTGAGACAGAAATATTGTATATGAAGTATAAACAACCTTATTTAAAATGAGTAATTCTTATTATGTTCGATTAGATAAATTTGATTCACATATTTCATAATGCGAAGTGGCACGATCCTTTTTTGACCCATACCATCAGAAAGTCAACGATGCACACAACATTCATGTTTATCTTTATCATTGCTTCTTCTTTTTTGACTTCCTTTATGTATTTCAATCTTTTGGGCAATCTCTGGAACACTGGCTGATGATGACCCTTTTCTTTAGTTTTTCCATTATCATGTTGAAGTTTGGAGAGGATAGGGACTTAAAATTATGTAGTCGTAATAGTCTGGCGATGCAGTTTTATTGGTACATATCTCACCATCGGTACCATCTTGTATTGCAAGAAATCCTCAGGTCCATTAAACATATATAATTTCACGTAATGATTCAATCAATTATAACGGTAATGCCCATGATTGAGTTAATGAGCGTCGCGGAAGAAGAAAGATATCGATCAAACTCAAATATTTATTCCAAGACAAGGATAAATATCGCTCTTACATTCATATGGGGAAATTAACCAAGGTTTTTGGGAGAAGCCTTGATTTGTCACGCCTTTTGCTCCACGATGTCATACCTTGACTACTTCTTCCACTGCCATTTCCTTTTTCCCTTCATTAATATCTGTAGCATTCAGGATATTAGAAAATGAGTCCGTGGTATACGAGATATATTAGAGGCCTAGCTAAGGCGGATTTATCGGTTTAAACTCTCATCATGAGTTAAGAGCCAACAATAAAATGAACCATATTAACTATGAGGATAGTAGAAGGGTTGGAAATGTAGATAAAGAAGAAAAGGAAAAATCAGCGATGAAACAATAGCATTATTACTCCTGGATAAAGTTGGTTAAAATAAAATTTTGCGTGAGAGACCGGTTGGTTAATATGCGCAGTCTCTCTAGATTTTGGCCACTTAGATTTTAAATAAAATGTTCATCCTTTTAAATTCGCATGAATTCTCATAGTTTTTAGTAATACTCGTAAGTTTAAGATTTGATAGATCTTCTCGAAATAGCTTTATGCCGGTTAGACTTTTGAATATCTCTTTCCATTTATTTGTAAGTAAATTTTCCTCACTCCTGGAGACTTTGAACTCCTTCCATAGAAGAATCCTGCCTACGCCCCTGAGATTTACCCACAGAAAACTGACATTGGCAGTAAAGTTTCCAATATGTATTAATGTGCTAGACTTGAATGATTCTTTCAAACGGTGGATGCTTTTGCGTACTCGTATACATTATTCTCTGGGGGTAGAAAAGTATATAAAGGGAGGTGGGAATGGAGGAATGAGAAAGGTAGGTGTTAGGAGGCTAGTGAATAAATGTGTTAACTTGTTAAAAGCAACGAACGGAAACGACAGTAGATATATAACAAAAAGCTTTTGCTCAAGGCGAAAATTAAAAGAAAATTATTGCCATGTCTGGGACTTGAACCCAGGTCACTCACTTACCGGACCGATGTGCTAGATCAATAAACTAACACAATTCCACTCTGTAAATAGGATGGTAGTTTAGTTATTAGAGTACCTGAACGGAGAGATAAGGACCTGACTTGAGCCCCAGTCCTGTCGGTCACTCTTGTTTTTGCATGGGTTTTCCAGCCACATAGCTATCCTTGCTATGTTTATTACCTTTCCCTCAAGCCTGTGCCTATTCGTTGTATAGTAGCGAAATGTTTGTCAGGAGGAATTTTTTAATGCTGTTGAATGAATTATGTTAAGGGCATGTGTGGAAAATGTGGAATTGAATCAGTAATGGCTGAGTAATGGATAAATGTCAGGAAAAATGGAGAAAGTCAGTGAAACTAAAATGAAAGGGTATCTCCTCAATATAAAAGGGGCAAACCTTGGCTGAAACATAAATGGTAGCTAAAAGCCGAATGGTGAAATTGAGTATGACGGGGTCATGGGTGGACCAAATTGATGGGGATAACGAGAAAAAGCTGATCGAGTTTGGTTGAAGACATCCTGAGGTGAATGTCATGATGTGTGCGAAGTTAAAGGAAGGGCTGGAGAGAATACGGACAAAAGAGGAAAATAGCTTCTTTATCCTGTAATAGAATAGATGTAAAGTTACATTACTATGGGCAATGTGGTGAAATGCTACATTAATGCTCCATAACAATTTGGCGGATCTGGAAGTCATTTTAAAGAACATTGTAATGAAAAGGATACGAGACCTTTACCACTTATTCATTCAATAATTAAATTAATACAAACAGTAAACCAATGAATAATATCTGTGATAAAGGTATAAGTATTCTTGTATAATTTTCACCATAATGGAGACTCACCACAAAGTCGAGGCCGAATTAATGGATTTTATGAACTAACAGTGGTAGGAGGATCTAGGAACAGCAGTAGCTTTCCCGCGTCACAACCGATAAAATATCCCAAAATATTCTAAATTATCGCAGCCTTCGCAGCTGAACGAATATTATAAATAGTCTACGGAGGACAAGGAACCTTGATCGAATTTTTACTCCGGAAGAGTCGAAGTTGTTCTAGGAGGACTTCCTCTTTCATCGGCATGCAGAGTGGATGGCGTCAAAATCGCGGTTGCTGCTGGCGCCTCGATGCAGAGAACTCTGTCGACAGTTTCCCAGAATCCATTTACGATTAAGTCCCTCCCTCTGACCCATTTCTACCGCTATACGCCTTAGACCTTGAACTCCGCCGGACGATAGAACCTGTCCGGAAGGCGACTCTATTGGAATTAGAAAGTTCTGGAGAAGAACGACTCTATGCTCACGGACTCGTGGACGCCACCGAACCTTCTTCGTCTCCATCTACGCTGTAATCGACCATGAGGCCGAAAACGAAGTATGAAGGGGTGAGGCGTTTTTGGCTAGCAAAACGAGTTTCATATTCGGCGTGTCATCCTTTTTCGTGTAGTATAAATTTCTCATTTACGATTGATGGAGGTGTTTCAGTGTTCCGCGGAGATTCATTAAACTTTATGGTTGAGACGCTACCAAAATTTTTACCGATTCCGATAGAATTCTCGATACTTTATGATTTTTTTAGCTATTAAAATACATTGTTTTCAGCTACTAAATGTTGTTTGGTTATCTCTTATAGAAAATTTCACTCCAGAGATTGAAAAATTAGCCAATACTCAGGATAAAATACTATTCTTACGAAACGATCGCTGCTACACCTACACCTACACAACACAGGGTACAAGTACACCTACGATAGATAAAAAATTCGTGTAAGAGAGACCCAGTAGAACAACAGTTTTATTTTAATTGTTAAATTGAGTTAATTTTTATATTAAATAATTAGCATAAAAATTTCAAATTAATATTTAAAATATTGATGAGTGGATTAACAGTGTTTAAAAGGAAATTAAATTTTTAAAATATTTGGAGCCGAAACAAACTGGAACAGACGAAATTTATGGAAAACTCGAGAATTAGGTAGATAATAATAATAGAGGATTCAATTTCTTACAAAAGGTATGTAAAATACATTCACATTAAATGCCACATTTAAGCGCTATTAACATATGCATATTTTGATTTTATTATTATTATTATTATTACACAAAACCGTCGCAGATAGTTTCCTGATAGTTAAAATCAATAATTCAGTATTAAATATATAAAATCATCAATAAAGGTATTTATGTATTTATCATTACTATCAGACATGGAAAATTTAGCTTGAAGGAAAATGACAAAAGAATAGTAGTTTTGTCGTTAGTTTGTTTGCGTAGTTAAATTTATATTTTATAAGGATGACTCACTTTGTTAAAAACTCTCTCGTTAGCTAGAGTGCATTAGCCAAAGTTATAACTTTAATACGTATAGTGTAAGCTAAAATAAAATTTCATTTCAACTTCCATTAGAAAAATATTAATTCTGAGATTTAAATGTTCGTTGGTGACCTGTGGCAAGGCCCGTATGTGATTGATGAAAATTAGGTGCAATTAATTCGTTTCTCCTGAGAGAGGCAGTCCTTGAGTAGATGGGCGCAAATTGCAGAGCTAAGATCCTTAAAAATAATGGACATTCTCTTAAGACAACGTGGAGATGTAATGGAGACGTTCACTTATCATTCACCGATGATAAGTACTATTAATCTTCCAGAAAAGGTTCAAAAATTATGTTATTACCTTTGTTATCTTACTCTACTCTTTTTTATTTTACTTAAATGATATCGAGTTCCTGATACCATAAAGTGGTTGATGAATGGAATATTTTGCATCTGAATTTGGGATAGGAATAGTATGTACATACTAGCTATGCTAAGTATAGTATAGCATCTCCGAGGTCACTGAATATTTGTCAGCGTCAATGTTGATTAAAATTACCTCAGCAAAAGTAAGAATAAGATGAAAATCATTCTGTCCTGCAAACCACCAAAGGGAATTTCGTATTAATAATAACTTTGGTATATTAAAAATTTTAGTATACTATAATTTTAGTATAATTAAACAGCAAAACCTCTAGCACATCCAATTTTCGAAAATTACGAGATTAGTCTGATAAGCAACTTTCGTTTACTCTACACTTAAGTAACTTTTTCTTCCCGAGAAGTTGAGGTTGAAGACCAACAATGAAATCTTTACGAGATAAGCATATGAAAAATTGTATGGAGAAAGAATGAAGTATTCTTATTCATCAACAGGAATTAAAACGTAGGAATGTTACCATTTACGGAATAGAGAGTCACATACGGCGAAATGGGAGCTCTAAGAACCCATGCACGGCATAATGAACTGAAAAAGCGTTTCCGTGGAATCATTGAGAAATAAGAAGCAATAGTTTAAGGTCTGCCGAAGTAATGCATACGATCATTAGAAAGTTTTCTAATGAGAAGTGAGCAGGAGATGTACGACTTCGAAGGCAATTCTTCGCGAGAAAGGCGGACTTGCATTCTAGTAAGAGGAGCGAACGAAGGGATTAGTGTCTCTCGTTGGACAATTTGAGTCCCTTCACGGTGATTGCGTGAGCACCTCTACGGTTCTCATGTCGGATTAAAGAGGCGTGCAATTGACGGAGGAAATCAGCTCGCGATTTAGCGTGTGAGCGCAATTGTAGGCATTCGTGGTATGGCTCCATCAATTGAGCAACTCATTTTCCATTCCAATTCCTCGAAAAATCTCGCTCGACGGTTTAAAACGACTTGATACTTTACTCTCACAATGCGTGCAGTTTTATGCTAAAATATTCGACTTTTTCGCAACGTTCTCTCGTGTTCATTGTTGCGTAAACATCATTGGGCTGTTTTGGAGCCATAAAAGCGGAAAGAAACAGGAATGGACCGCTCACAAGGACATCTATGTGTATATATATATTTTTCCTCCTTGATAATCTAAGCATCACTGGAGACTCAAAGGAATTTTTATGCGTATTCAATGAAAACAAGGACTCATCCTTTGATTAAAAGTAGTACTTTTATTAAGATCAGGATACACTTTTATTTATTGTTTATTATTTCTGTGCTTTCGCGGTTATTTTCGCTCCCCTTTTGCGTGGGCGTTTTCCCGCATCGTGGGTTTTTCTCAGTGGACCTTCAGTTGAGTTTTTTTTCCCATAACCTTCTCTTTTATATATTGTATAATTATATTTATAACTACTATGAATCAACATTAGCTTTTACTTATCTATTAGGTGGTATGCATTATATTTAAAAAATTTTACTCTTTGTATATCTTTTATTTATTTTTTAATCAGATTTTATTTTTCTATATCTAGGTCAACTGTAGATATTAATTTTATATTTATTTCGAATTAATTTAGTGTATTTTTATAGAATATCTGTAAGGTTGGGTGGAAGAGAGGCCGCATTTGCCTAACCCGTATTTTTACAACTGATCGCTATGAAATAATTGCAATGAATCCAAGATTAAAAATGATTTTCTTTTTTTTGTCGTTTTAGACCGTTATGTTTAAAATTACATCCTCAAGTCTTTTACGCGTTATATTACGTTCTTGATTAAATATGATTCCCGTTTTTTCAGCTATCGATACAGCAAAATAATAATAATAATTGTCATAATAAAATACTCTTCGCTCCTAAAATTTTGCCAACTCTTGTGATGCTTGATCGCTCTCATGCATGACCCTAAAAATTAACATGGTTTTCAGAGAAGAGAAGCTGGATTCCTTTTCATTGCAGTGATTATTATATTTTTTCTCATTCAAGTATAAAATTATTGTCATGCAAGATGGAGCGAACAAAGATAAGAAAAAAAGTGTATTTTTACCAAACTAAGTGATCCTCTAATTTCGTTAACGAGTGATTGATGATTTAAAAGTGGAGATTAAAATTTACTTTTGCCAGAAGTGACTTTATCTTTTGATTTTTTAATGTAAGAAATCATTCTTTCATTTATGTTAAAGAGAAGATATTCTAAAAGATTGATTGCTATTGGGCAGTGGATGCTATGATTGAGCATTCTCGTTCATTCATTTGTTGGTTGTGGATACTACAAACCGTTTACAATCATAAAGTCAAGCATTCAATCTCTATCACCAATTTAGATGTTTGTACGATATTGTTAATTCTTCTACGTGTGCTAGACAGAATGAAAAGTCATTTCATCAAGTCGCGAGTTAATCTACGGATCCAGTCAGTATGGTTCAAAATTCATTCAACAGCACCATTCATTCCATAGCTATTAGACTTTCTTTTTCCCTTAATTTTTCAAGAGACGAGGCTATATGAGTAAATAACGATCGCATTGATATGAAACGTCATTGGCTTTGATGGCGCTAAAATTATCCGATTCTCCTGTTTTATATTTCTATTTGTATCCTTCGGTGGCAATGCTCCATGCCCACATCATAAAAATATCCCTGCAACGGTAGTCAGACAGCAAGGAAGCCAGTGAACTAACGTCGCAAACACTGTTTCCTTTGTGGATATTTGAGGACATCAATTTATAATTTTACGAGTAAAAGTTGCTTGCATACTGCAAGCTATTCGTTGAATACAGTATCATACCAAGTACTGCCTCTGTTCAAATTTAAAACTTCGCGCCAAAGACCGCCTGGCGACGAACTAAGAACCCGATCGTGAGAGAAGACAGCAAAATAGTATTAGATAAGTGCCATCCTTACTTGTTCCAAAGTTACGATTCAATATCTTATCGGGAAGGTCCCACGCCTCTGTCACCATTCCGGGTATTATCTTTCCAGCTTATCGGGAGGCATTTAAAAAGATTTCCGCAATGCATTTCTTATGGAAAAATTTTGCATCCACCTGGCGTCGAACTCACTGTCATTTGGCTACATTTTTTCCATGAGAAGCATAGAAGACTACCTCAACTTCAACCTCCGAAATTTTGGTTACTCTATCTTAAAGATAAGTGCCTCAAAATAATTTTCAAAAATCCGCGCAATGCATTCTTATGGGAAAATTGCGATTTTTGGGAATTTCTGGCATCGAACCCATGATAGCTAGCGTCGATGTCTGCATTATTCTGGCATCTAGAGTGTAAGGCCAGTACGTCGAAAAAATCTGACGTCGATGGCGCTTGTGGAACATGGTCAGAATTCGTATCCCCTATATATATATATATCTATATATATAGGTATATCCGGAGAGTTAGCTATATATAATAGATAGATATAATGACAGAAGTGTGTTCCCTTAGCTAAATTATGCAATACGCTTTTGATACGTCATCCTTCTCGACAACCTGATTTCTCTTCCTGTGTTACGATTTTTATGGCGGAATAATAACACTTCTCCAACGTTCATCACGGGAACTATTTGAGGAGATAAACTTATTTGGTTGGGCAATGATCAAGAATTAGAAATCCTTAACAAGGAGAATTGATCCCAATTAAAGCATTTTGACTTGGGTCAATCGACTGCTGTATGTTATAAAAACCTTGTTTTTCCTGCTTGTGAAATGCAACACTAATTTTCTCGAGCGACGTTTATCATTCATATTTTTGTTTGCGACATGTCAATAAAAGGCGATAGTGAAAGCTTAAATTTATTCCTTAAATGCTATATTGTCACCTCAAGGACTTTTACTTCGCTGTAAATTTCGTAATGCTTTTGATATAAATACGTATAAAACGTTTGGAGTGCATTTTATACGATTTCCAAGCTTATAACCTCAGAGAGATTAAAATTGGCCTGATGACCCAGTCTTTGTTCGAAGTAAAATATTTATCCTAAGTTCGTCTAGTTTACGAAATAAGATATCACCAGCTTCCGTTTAGAATCAGATCTCATGATGGTCTAAATTATATCTCTCTCCCAAGTATTTACAAAGTTGAAATTAGAGAGAGAGCTGTAACCACGGAGAGATAATTTTCTAGCTAACTTCTACGTCCAGCAATAAATCATGAAATCAGAATTCCTATAAAAATAATAACAGCTATTAAGAATGATTGCTGTAGAGAAAGGAGGGAAATGAATTTTTTTAAACAAGAGATTTAATGCCTCTTAAAGGAGAAGGATAGCAAATAAATATTTGGAAAATAGCTTTGAGGAACAATCCGCAAGGCTAAGAGCTAGAGAGAAAGATTTTTAAATCCATCCATCTCTCTTTAAATATAGATGGCGAGAAATTCTTTTAGCGGGGATTCTTTTTGAAAGAAGGAAATGTTTTGGCAGTGAGGAAATGAGGCGATCGAAGATCAGAATATAGATGCTTTCCACAACAACTACCAATTTTCTAACCAATATTTCCTTCATCTTACCTTTAAGAATATTGATTTCCATAAATTCCCGGACAATAAGCTGCTGTCTTTAATGTCCTTCACAATACTGAGATAGAAGAGAATGAAATGTTTCTCTAAAAGATAAATAACCCAATCCAACGAAAGGACGAGCATAATTATTTTTCTCTATTAGTTTTGTTTTCTTCAACCAATAATTGCTATCAAATATTCCTGAAATATCTTCACTTCATTATTTAGAGTATCAAATTCATTAAAATGTTATGGCAAGAAGTCTCCAAACGAATTATACCTTAGTTATTATTACTATCCATTAATTAGTAAATTTTCAATATTGAAACATCAGGCAGGCTATCTTTCCTTATACACTATGAAATTTTATTTTCATGAGATATAAAGGATCAGAAAGGAAGGATATTAAAAAATTCTTTTCCATTTAAACTCTACTGAAATTTTATGAATTATACACAAATCTTGTCAATATCGGTCTCCAGGAGTGTGTATGGACATTTTGGGCTATTTTACTTGCTAAAAGAGATCATTATACTCCAATGAAAGAAACAATTTGAAAATATAATTCAAAATAAATTCATTCGTAAGAAACAACACGTGTCCATGTATGTAAGAAAATTTTAATTTTATTTAAGGAAAAAAAATCGACATTGTCTCCCTCCTATAGTAACTGATATTTTAATCTATATCCCTCAAGGTTGTGTATGCTTTTGTGAAGGGAACTTGCCATTTGTATAAATATATATGCAACAGATTTATTTAAAAACTAATTTTCCGTTTCCAACGTTGAGACTTCGCGTCGATCAATAGAATCACTTCCTTCATTTACTCATCAACTAATTTATAAAGCTCAAAATTTCCCTTTACGAGAACAACCTTCGCCTGAGTTTCGCGAATTAAAAACAGCCCGTTTACTCACGCCCCTTTCTTTCAGTGTGAGGGGAGCAGGCAAACATAAAATGGCCGAAATGGGTGACTTTTGCCGTCGATCCATCCTGGAAACGAACCCGCGGCACACTTATCGGAGTGACGCCCACGCTGCACGCTCCACTTTCCCTCTTTAATGGCGTCGGTGGTCACTCGAGGAACAAAAAACGTCCCCGTTTTGTCCTCGCCCTGCTTAATACTGTTTCACCCACACCCTTCTTCGGTGGTTGTCTAGTGTCAGTCATTTTCTGGTCGAATCGTGAAGCGGTAAGAGGAAGCCTCAAAAAGATCCACATCAAAATAACAAAGGCAAGGTCATTCTCACGATCAAGGTCGGCAAAAAACTGCGGTTTTTTGATTATCCAGGTAATGGATGGATGATTTTCGTTTTCGCTATTTGCCTACAAATGCAAGGATTTTTGGAGTTTGGCAACGACTCAAGTTCATGAGTCGCGAACAGCTCTTGATCTGAAAATCGCGTATTGAAAATAGTTGCGAGAGATCTGACGACAATTTTTATTATAAAAAATTTTATTAAAATGATATATGCGAACTATTCCCTATAGTTTTAAGAATTAAAAAGACCGTGAGATTAATGGTATTTCCAATTAATCTTTCGAACCAAAGAATAATGTGAAATCTATCCATATGGAACCGCTTGGCGATTCAGTTTCAAATAGATTTAATCTTTGAGAAAAGTTGTTATTCTCTTCCTCATGAAATAGTAAACTTGAATATTACCCTCTGCCATACTCTTAAATTCTAGGTTATATATAAACATTATATATGTATAGATTATTAACATAATGAAGTTAATTCATTCTTCGTTATTTTATATCACAGTGGTAGTTGAAGGTTGCTATTTCTAAGTTCAGACACCACGCATAAATCAGTTTTGGCGAGATATAAATACTTACCTTTCTGAATAAGAATTAAATGAAATAGTATTAAACTCAACAAAATTATGTAAATACGATAAGACCAACACGGAAAATATTCCGTTTGAAACGTATTGTACACCTGGATTTCCAAGTGGGTAGCGCGTTCGCCTTTGGTGCAGAGGTCACGCGTTCGATTCCGATCGAGGCCCATACTTGCGAAATGACCTCAAAGCACTTCAGACAATAATAACTACTACTAATATAAACTACTATTCACACGCTACTGTTCAGCCGATCCTATATATGTAATTTAAAATTATACAATAAACATTAATCTAACACCAAAAAAGTTAATATATTTATTTAAATCGTAGGGGTGCATGCGCTGGTTATCATACGATCACGGGAAAAATATTCCGTCGAAATTCGATAAAGATATTAAGTCCAATCTTCTACCCATCTATTCAAGCCTGGCGGTATAGTCCGGATGAATATATTGAAGAAATAACCAGTTCTCAAGTCAAGGTATTGCAGATAATAATAAGCGAAACTCAAGATCTATTTCAGAACGTTTTTTTTATTGGGGAATTAATTTCCAGTCTACGAGAACTAGTTTAGCAAGCGCCCCTCTACGTAATCGGCCGCGTGGCCCAATGGATAAGGCGTCGGACTTCGGATCCGAAGATTGCAGGTTCGAGTCCTGCCGTGGTCGCACGCAAGGTGCATTTTTTCTTCATTAAATTTTCACTTAATGCGAAGAATTTTTTAGGTTTACCTCAATTAGGTACTTTCTTTTACTTCACGGTACTTTAAATTAATGAAAGTGTTTTCAAAATATACTTTAAAATAATATTCACGCAGCAAGAGAGGATAACCCAGTAGGACTTAGAAAATTTTGGCCAATTCTGATTCGGATCGCGATTTCAGAATTAATTTATTTGTTTCTAGAATATAATATTCAAACTTTCATTATTTCAATATTGTCGCTGAACCAAAATATGTATTTTGTTGTTGTCGAAATTATGTAAAAATGACATATGATGATATAGATAAATTCTTAGCGTTTTATTTATTCGGTTATTATAATCTGCACACATAATGTGTATACACTATAATAGATAATTATTAATTGTTTATGTATATTGTTATGCCAAATCACGCTCATATCATGAAATATTGATTGAAACTTTAGTTAAATTTACCATGTAAATTGCCTTTCAATTTCCCATCCGTGATTTATAGTTTTGTAATATACAAAGACATTTAATCGATATCTGTTTACTTTAATAAGAATTTGTGTAAATTAACCTATAGGAATCGTTCATTTATCATTTACGCTAATGTAATTATGTCAACTATAGGAAACAAGATTTATCAATCAGGTGTCTTTTTAATTCACTTCTATTTCAGCTCCTGCATTGTGGATTCTCTTTCAGCATAATTTTTACTGCCATTAGATTCCTCGACTTTAGGTATATACTGTCCCAACTGATATTTTAATATATATTAATGATATATTTATTTATTATTTCTTGTTTTCACAATACATTTGGAATGCTAAGGTGATATTCTAGTAAGATTATATGGGAGAATTTAAAAGACTGTAGAGTGAATGAATTCTGACAGTTCTGAAAGATACAATCAATTAAACGGCAAAATATGAAGTTGTCGAGACCTCTAAAATTTATAACAAAGAGAATTTGGAGTAATAACATTTGAGGAAAGGAAAAGAATAGTATAGTATGATCTATTTTTTTGGATTTGACGGAAGAACATGGAAAAGTGTAATGAAATTAACCTAAACATTTGAAAAGAGTAAAGACGATATCAAATAGTGATATAATTATTGTAATAAATAAGAAGCGATATAGCAAGAGAGAAAGAGAACGTTTTCTTCGCATAGGAGTTGTTAGTATAAAAAAACATAATGTATATCCAATAGCATTTTATCCTTAAGGTTCTCTTTCATACGTTAATGTAAGGAAAGTATATTTATCATCTTCAATCTCAGTATATTTGCACCAAATGGTATTGGTAAGTCACGGAAAGTTATTTTGGATAATTATTCTCTAAGAACAATCTTCATTATTTTGACAATCAACAAAAATTATTAATTATATAATATAATACAGAGAAACTATAATAATATATCAATAATTTCTTCTAATAATTTTCTACGAGAGGCTAAGCCGTGAGTGGGTATGCTTGATTTCTTCCGGTTCAGATCGCTCTTCATTTGCAAGTTGTCGAATTTTGAACAATTTTTTCTCCTTTTGAATTGCGAAATTGGGCCACCGACTCCAAATTGCTCGGTTCCACTTTCGTTGCAACGATATGTGGCACAGCAGTTGCAGGGTATGAAACGTGCAGAAACTGTTGCTACGTGCATGATGGAATTCAGTCAAATATTTGATGTTTCAAGAATCATAAGATGGAGAGGAACCTCATTCTAGGAATATTGATGAATGCCCTTTTCTACACAATGTTTAATTTAAAGTAGTGTTTTTTATTCGAAAAATATGCAAATGATTCCCAATGCTAAATATGCCGCCAAATTTAATCAGATTTAATTAATTTTAAGTTTAGTTAGTGATGTTTCCATTAAATTGCCATCTAATTCTGATAATCAATCAGAATGGAATGGAATTCGACTTTTTTTTCGTTTTTAGCCTTATTTCTATCACTTAACGGGTTAGCTGATAATTTTTTATGATTAGTTGCTGTAATAATGACGGATTTGGCACTGATTTTTAAGGCCGGATGCCCTTCTTGACGGTATAAACACGGCTATATCTAAGATCAAAATAAAAACTTTTAATATTTATTAATTACTAGAGTAATTCCTTTTTTGAACCTCGTTTTTCCAATTACGTACGGCTATAAATAAAGTTTTTAATTTGTAATTCTGATAATATTGTAGGAGAAGTAGGATGGTAGGATATCCATGCATATTTTGCACATATTTATTTATATTTATTGACTTAATAGGCAAATAACCAGTTGGAAGTCTTATGAGGAGCAAATAGAAAAACAGAACAAAATTGCAAGGTCTTAAAACATAGAAGGCTACATTATATCCACCGCAATTCGCATGTTTTCAATTAACGTGTTTTCGAAAGCAAACAAGATTTAGGGTCACATTTCCCCAAAGGGGCTGAGATATTTAGCTCATTAAGATGGCGAGACAGACCTTCTGCACCCGCAAGGCTCATTTTCAAAAGTTTTTAGACGTCTCTACGAGGACTTATTCTTAAAACAAGGTTTAGAGTTGATTGCTGGGATTTTGTTGGTTTAACACAAGAGTGCTAAAAGGTCCGCAGGGCCTATATGACCTACCAATGAAGTCCCGAATGACAAACTCCTACGAAACATACTTTTTCTTGGAATTGTTCTTCACACTTCCCTGAGGGGAAATTCGGCATACAGTGCCCGATTCAAGGTGAGTCGATAAACTTTGTCTAAAACCCAAATTTCATAAAGATAGCTTTTGATCTCCTATGACGATTCATTAAAATTCATATGCTTGCACTTTCGTTTGAATTTAAAATATGAAACTTACGTTACCTTTCCAATTAGCTTCATATTTAAACTGAAAGGCTTCTTATGGCCAACAAACCAATTTGAATAATCGATTTGGATGTCCGTTGAACTAGTTTTATCCATACTTTATTCTGGAGGGAGTATACATTTTCATTGGTACGTTATTCATTGCGGCTTAGATGATATGAATAGCGAATAATAAATAAATGTATATTTATAAATAAATATGAATGATTTTCAATATATTTTCAAAGATTACCTATATTATCTACATATATTCGTTGGTGCATTATTTAACACAAAGAATATTTTGGGATAGAGTCTGAACCTTAAAGATAAAAATTGCTTCGATGAATTCAAATGCTGAGAGTATAGAAAATATTTTCCTTTATACTAGTAACAAAATGTAATGATCAATTTCAGTTTCTTAATTGAGAAGACGGAGTCTTTTCGGCCGAAGTGATATTTTCTGGTTGATATATCGCTCGAATGAGTAATATCACACACTTTCATATATGCGATGCTCTATTAAAACATGAAATGCACTCTTTTTGTTTAGAATGTATCCTCTGAAAGACGGTTTGCGTAGGTTTCATTCATTCTCCTGAATACGGAGACAATGTATTATGACATTTCTTTGTAAGAGGCCAAATCAATGGTTCATTTTGCGAACGTGCAACTTTTCAAGGGCATTTGATTGGGATCTGTCTCAAATCATGGTCACTTATCGAGATAACTTCGGATAAGCCGATGACGTGTGACCATAGGTGTATAAAGCATTGTCTCTTCATCTACGATCTCCGGGGCAATAGATTACTCGAAAGACAACTGATACATGTTCTGTGAAAGGAGGACATTGCATCTAAAATATATTTTTTACTTACTTTTTCCTGCTAAGTTTTTGGATAAAATCAGAAGAATTCTCTTATGTTTATCAACTAATTAATTCGATAATTAACTATCATTAAACTTCGTGAGTTCAGATTTATCTAAGTAAAATTCTACCTTAATATGAAGATTATTTTCATAAAGTGAAGAATAAATCTATGGAATAGATACTCTTCAAAAAAATAAAATCAACCAACACGGCACATTTTGGCACGAAGCCTGTTTTTATTGAGGCGAAGTTGTGACTTAAAAGTCTCTTTATTCTATAATAGCTGTTATCAAAGATCAAAGACGAAGACATAAATAATGTACTGGTAAATAGAAACGGATCAAAACTTTAAGAGTGAATGTAAAAAAGCATCTTAAGAAAAAAAAATCCATAACAGAAAAACATCTAGAAAGAAAAGAGGTGTGAGAGACCTACGCTAACCTGCTGATTGCACAAACTAAAATTTCGTAAAAGATAACTGCGCGAAACATGGAGATTATAAAAGCAGTATTATGACAAAAATTACATATAATTATGTATATTAGGTGGCCGAATATGCCGAAACCGGTCGTGATTTTTGATATTAATGTATGGAAGTGTATGAGTTTTATTGGTTTTTACGTTTTACTCCGTGAAAATAAAATATAATATTCGTATTAATTATTCCTATTTAATCTATTTTTATTTTTAATATATGAACGGCAAATCTTCTTTTATTAATTAAAATAATTCTATTAAAAATAGGAATAATACAATTACTCTTCTTTTGGCAAGAGGCAAAATGTTTTTAACATCTCCGATGACGTTAACCCCTTTCTTTTTCATCTGCTCTTGTTCAAAAGATTTTTGAGGAGAAGTTCATGAATCATTCTATCCAGCCTCATTCAGCAGAACCTTGAAGAGATCTCATTCTCAGTGCCTGTGGCTATATCCCCGCAAAACGTGAGGACAGATTTATCGATTTACAGCATTTTTTTTGAGCTATCACCGCTTCAATCGAAAATTATATACGAGACCAGGCCTTTAATAGCGTTCAGTGGACTCATTAGTAAATAATTCATCTTTGTACACTCTTTTGATGCTCCTTGACCCGTTAATAATTTATAATCCCATTAGAAATTGTGCCAAGAGAGAGAAAATTTGACAGAATAAAATTGGAAAATTATTTTTTAATAATTTTGAGAAGGAGCGGATTTTCATGTAATTGGGTCAGTGATCTTTATATAGCATACGAAACCAAATATAGAATTCTTGTTTTTCTTCTTTCATTACAATAGTATGGATGAAGTGTTCTCAGAATACACTTTTTTGTTTTCAAATCAATACTCATTGTTTATTTATCGTAATAAGCATGTTTATGGTCTTGCTGTAATTTATTTTGCAAAGTTCTATGAATTAACGATAGAACTATGGATCGGTGCTACCTGGAAAATTATTCTCTGTATTGAAATATTATTATTTCGGCGTACAATTAAAAGTCGTTGAAATTTTCTTCATCGTCAAAAATGAAATCAACTTTCATTTTCCACAATTAAACATTTAGATGACTAGTTACGACAATTCTATTAATTTTCAACCCGAGAAAAATTCAGAGGAAGCTTTTGGAGGAAGAACGATTTCTTGTCAATCGAACAGCTGAAACCAATATCAAATTTATATATTCTTATAGAAAATTATAAAAAATTAAGGTCCGTAGAGAGCCCATGTAATATTTTCTTGTAAACTGTATTTATGTAAATTGAAAAATACGAAAGCTTTAATGATTTTGATTTCATAATTGTCATTTAAAAATACTAGGCCTGTCGTATTTTCTTTGTAAGAAATTTTATTCGAAACTCAACCAAAGTCAATGAAACCATCCAGCAATTAAAATCTTATAATCTCATTCATGGTAGGTATAAAAACACCTAATGTATACTACTATGATAGATTAACAGATTTTCTTAATGAGCACTACTTAAGGTGGTTTTATTATTTCGTGGAATATAATAATAACTTATGCGAAATTTGAAGAATACTTTATCTTCGGATAAAGCGCGGTTTACCAAGATCTTACGGCACACTGTTCTGGAGTTCTGCTCCAGAGTAATGAATCGGGAAATGTTTCTTACATTCCAATGTATCTGCGCGTTCATAGTTCAAATCTAGATAAAACGCCGCGTTTGCGACTTGTTCGATAGTATCGATTGTCAAGGAGTCACTTCCGCGACATCGATTTTCACCCAGCTGACATTTTCATTTTCTCCCTAATATATTCTCAACGGACATACCACACTTTGGATGACGAAGATTCAATCTCAAACTTCCGGAATTGATTAATAACGTTTCTGAGTGAAAACGGTTTATCTTTTCTGCATCACGTACGCCCCGTGTTACGTGAGTTTTGGGGAGGAGGAGATCGTTTCGTAAATGGGTCATCGAGTTGGGGGTCCACTCTCAGACGGCGGCAATCCGACGAAATCGGCGAGCGCCAAACGAAAAATCGCAGACTGTGTTACGCCAAACGGAACATAAGTCGATTTGAATGCGTCGCCAGCGATGCATAACGCGTCGATAATCAATAACTAACATGAAGCGGAAGAGTGGGAAACGAAATTTTTAACTTCAGAAAATCGTAGGAGAAATACCAAGCGGCTCACAGCTCGCTGGTTTCTTAGATTGGATATTCATAATTTTTGGCTATATTCAAAAGATTCAGAAGTATACTCTATGCTATACAGAAGAAGTTAGTGCATATATTTTCGTTTTGTTATTTATATTTAATGGCATGTCTTACCAAAGTCCAAAAGTATAACAATATCTAGGCATCGAAGCAATTTCCAAGGAAATCAGTGGAGCGCCAAACTGATATAATAAAACGAATTTAATTTGGAGATATTTTTTACTTTAGAAACATATGAATGTGATTATAGAACGCTACGAGGTACTGTCACTGTTTCTTCAATGATTAAAAGATGCGGAGATAGCATTTTCCAAGAGCACAAAATATCCAGAACACCTAAACCTGCTTAAGATTTTTTTTCTATTCCAATGTCAGTTTCCTACAAATATGCAAGCCACTATCGCGTCAATCTTAGTTTGCTGAACTTGAGTATGAGATATCAAGCTACATTATGTATACATAATATATTATATTTGTTATATGTTATAACATTTAGCAAAAATAGCAAGCGATCTTTATCAAATATTAGTGATATATATTAATACTTTCCTCTCCATAAGTAGTCAAAATCAATCATACAAATTTTCTACACTATTGTGTTTGGGCGAGTATCATGGGTTTTATTGATAAAAATCGATGAGATATAGTTAATTATAAGGTCATAACAATTTGTCAACACGTAAATTTATTCCTAATTTTGAGTTATTTATATGGACTGTGCTAACACATCAATGTCTTAAAGAACTGTGCGATTTAATGATTGATTTATACTCTTGTGGACTTCGATTACAATTCAAATTCAAACAGATTTTAAGACAGAAAAAAATATTTCCAAAACGATCATCTATTCCTATTAATAATAGTTTATCTATTCATATTATCATTCGGCTATTTCTTATTAATAATATTCTGACCGTCGTATTTCACATCAGATAATAATTAATCAATATATTTTTTCAGAGGAAGTCTGTTTTCCACGAAAAATCGAATATTAAATTCCCAATATGTATTTTTAAAAATTAAAATGTCAACTTATGAGGTCTCGATTTTGAAATTATTCAGCTATTTCGCATATTCCTGATTACCTGAATGGTGAGTTCTCGGTTGTGAAAGTGAAGATGTACCGCTGAATAAATGGAATACCATTCGATCTAAACCAAAAAGCTACCATAATTTATATATGGTTTAATATTGCCTAATATACCAATTAAGCTCCTATTATTATAAAACAATTGAAATTAAATTTTATACAATCCTCTAAAATAATTAAAATTTAGATAAACCCTAATCACAACGTTGATAACGTAACTATGTCACCTCTTCAAGATTAGATACCTTAGCATTTAAAATAGAACTGACATATGCACTTCCGTTTGAGTGTTAGCATCGTTAATCCTCCAAGTTCCAGATGTTAAAAGAGATAATGTACGGATGAATGGAAGTGATATCCTTGCTTTAGTATTCTGGAAAGGAATTGGCCTTCGCAACGGTCACGACATTTTATCAACTTCCTCGTAATAGAATACGTTTTGTTCTATGCTAAACTAGAGGCGATATTCTGAGACACCGATCTTAGAAAGGAACACAACTGAATCAAAAAGAATAAATCGAAAGTGCTTAAGGCAGAAATTATAACTATTGATAAAATAGTCTCAGTAACCTTAGAGCAGTAGCCAGGGCCAACCTAGAGGAGGGATTCAGTGGAAGCCTATAATCCAGGCCCCCACTTTGAAGGGATCCCATTTTGAAAAGGCAATTTCATTAGTTTGCAGAGGGCAAACAATACATCTCTTAGAAATGTTGGAAAATATCATAATTTATTAATTAAGTATCACATGAGTAGAGGTAATTGAGAGGGTGGGAATTTGCACCTGTTCCCCCTTAATAGATTTCCTGACAGATGCTTTGAGCATTTGAAAAACCCTCTCTATTTAGTGGGTTTTCCTCTGTTCCAAAGAATATACACAGCGAATTGAAGGTTCCAGAGAGGAAAAAAACGTAAAAATTTCGTGGATTATCATTAAATTAATTAAAGAAATAAATTAAAATTTTTTAGAATATTTAAATATGGTGATCATGAAAGTGAAAAACAGCTATATATCAGCTAGTAAATGCGTCCATTGACTTAATTATAATTCCAAACATTTCATATACCTAATAATTGTAATCATGAAAATAAGCAAATCAAGGCATTTCAATTCTTGGTTAAGAAGATCAAAAGTTATGTTTATGCCCTTAGTGGAGGTAAGAATATTTAAAGGACAAAATATATAAAAAATTCATAAAAATGGACGAAAATAAATAAATATAAAAATAAATATTATAAATTATGAAAATATAGATATAAAATATTTATAAAATATAAGTATAAATATTTATACAGATAACTATTTTTATTGATAAAATATATACAATACTTTATGGTAAGTAAATTATTACTTTATTAGACATAAGGAGAATAAAAATGTTAACACAACTCAATACCTATGGATTATATAAAAAGATATAATTGATAAAAGTTACTATTCTACGGAAGATTTCTTAGAAGGAACAAACCTCGTACAAATATTTAATCCATCGGCCCTGCGTATTTTTATATATTAATTTATATATTTAAATAGAAAGTATTCGAATATATCCCTAATGAATACTTAAGAGATAATTTTAGAATTTTATTAGTATAGATCTGAAGTAAAATCCTAAGAACGGTATCCCGTGTCGTACGGGGTACGCACATGTCAACTATTCATTATAGATTTTACTTCTAAATGTGGATTAACTATATTGAAATCACTTATAATAACTATAAAGGTTATTCTTTCTAATTTTTACATCGTGTATTGCTCTTTAAATTGTATACTATTCTGAGTTCTCTTTTCTTTATTGAGTTTCTTCATATTGAGGAAAATATCGCTATTTTTACCACCACGTATTTTTTTGCCGTCAACGTCGCGGACCTGACTGAAAGTCAATAAAAAATTCAGTCCACTTCACTTTCCTCAATGTCCCCAATGGGGTGTGGCCACGCCTTATTTGTGGCTAAGACCAGAAGCTCCGGATTTCAATGACTGTCTCTGCAGATTCCGTCACGTCACTCTCGATCCTATCGCCATGTTTCAGCAATTCCGAATCCATACAGATTTATAAGCCTCTCATTCCAAAAGCCGAGTTTAAACAGTTCCCCATCGTCGTTTTCATTCCAGTCACGGATTAAGTTTCCACTAAGTGTTTGGTGAAAGATATCCCCGATGACGTAGGATATCAATTTAAATGAGCTTTTCTGCGTAAAGCTGCAGCAAGAGGAAAAATTTCAAAATAGAGACGTGTATCCTTATTCTTGCATTGGTGAAATAGCGGATTGCATTCTTAAGAAATATTAGTATTAGTAGTTTTAAAAGTCCTTCGATAGCTTAGGTCATTTGGAATTTGTGGGTCCCTAACGGGAATCGAACTCGAGACAGCTTCCTCTAAAGACGTCACACGCTGCCCACTACACTATAAGAGAGCCTCTAAACAAATATTTACAGCTGACACAGAACTGATTGGCTCCTATTTTTAATGTGAGACGATCTTCAATGATAACGAAACAATTTCACTCAGAAGTGTAAAATTTGTTGTAGTATTTCATAATAGAATAACACGTTCTTCAGGGAAATCTTGCACATTCCTATCTATTCATCATTTCCAATTTACTATACCATCCCATCCTATTCATCTAGAAATTCCCGAGACGAATCACTACAAAAGACTCCTATCTTTACTTTAATCTTCAATAATAATGAAACCATTTGAATCAGAATTGTAAAACTCGCAGAAATATTTCATAATAGAATCACACGTTCTCCAGGGAAATCTTGCATATTTCTATATATTCATCATCTCCAATTTACTATACCATCCCATCCTATTCATCCAGAGATTCCCGAAACGAATTACTATGAAAGAGATGCATGCTATTGACTTAAAAATTAGACCGAAATTATCGAATGCTTCATTATCTCAGATATCAAAGCCAACAACATAAAGAAAATGATGAAACGTTCTAAGATTTAAAAAAAGCTGAAACATAACTTATCAACCATAATCATAGCAATATCCAGATAACTAAATCAGAGAGTATTTTTTTTTAAATACGTTGAAAATCAATCTCATATGTGTTAATTTGTTTTTGAATGACGTCGGAAAAGTTTATTGTATACGGCATTGGGTACATCAACACAATAAAATCCTATAACAAAAAATTGAATTATTCGTAGTATGACTTGGATTGGAACATGATACGAAGCAATACTATATTATCACTCAAATGAAAAAAGTCGATTTTTAAACTTGGAAAATTTCGATTTTATGAATTCAGTTTTTTACTACTTATTACGTTTACCATTTGCCATTATTACCCTTAGTATCACTCAAATAGGTTAGAAAGATATTTCTGGAATGGCTTCCCTTATTTTAGTCAAAAATCTATATTTTAACTAAAATTCTGGCTGAGGAATGATTGTGAAATCTCATCAGACATTAGAAATATATTCATATGGCGAAAACAAAGCGTGATTTCATCCTTGGTCCTGTTATTAAAACTCTCCTCGCGCGTGAAAACGACCTTGATCTTTGATCTTCCAAGGACCGCGCCTTACGATTGACCTACACTCCCATCGCTTCTCTCTCCAAAACATTCATAAAAATGCCTCATCATCATCATCTTCTCCAGTTTTGCGAAATACCAAGATATCGTCGTTCCTTCGCATCTCTAACAGATTTTGTTTAGCTTTCTTAAGGAATGAAAGAACTCTTTCTATCTTTGGAAGTGATGATAAGAAGCACAATGAGATCACCATAAAGTAATAAAATATAATATTATTCAGAGCGTAGCATCACTGTGCCTCATTTCCAAAGCGAGAAATATATCGTTTTAATAATTTACGATTTATTATTTCAAATCTCCTTAATTTTTTTTAATGTATACGGGTTCATCACTAGATTCTTCAATCGATTGCTGCAAAACTTTAGCGGCAGTTTTCAACATATTATTACATGAATGTATTATTAATGTAGATGAATATTACGGATATTCTACCGTTCCCAATTACAATTATGATCTGAAAGCAATTTGAGATTATTTGAATTTTGTTGTGCTGTATAATAAAGTAATAAAATTACACAATTAGCTTGAAAAAGCCAATTAATAATTTTCCCAAAGGTGTACAAAGACGCAAATGAGATTGTCAATCTGTAAGCAAGGGTTTGAGTGTCGCATTACGATCGAGCATCAACCATTGTTAGTTAGTTAAATTTTTAATTTAAATAATTTAATTTTAATAACTATTCCTCGATTATTTATTTCGTATCAATAGGCTTATCCTAAAATTTTACCATTTTATAATTTATTCAAAGGTCACTTGTAATATAAACCTTTCACGAATTGTTTAATTGTGCGAAAAAAGTCGCGAAACGGTTCGAACCGAGTCAGCTGTTATTGCCAGAGAGAAATCGAAAATCGAAAAATCTCGAGAAATCGAGAAATTTCGAGAAATCGAAACCAGATCGAAAATAATTACGCTTGGAAGCTCTGGGATTACCTGAGTTAGAGTTTAAGATGTAATGAATGAACTTCTTTACCATCAAGTGAATCTCACGTAAACAGAGGGAATATAGATGTTTGGAACTTTTTCGAAACCACATATGACCTCATTAACAGATTTTAAGTTTTACTCGATATCGAATCAATTTATAGGATGACAATATCCGACCGATCTTGGGCGAAAATGCATCTCAATACGATTTTCCTCCCCTCCTTCTTTCACGCATCCCATATCTCCCGATAAGTGTTCCAGGAAGACGAGATAGTTCGAATCGAATGAAATGTGAGGGGAGAGTTATGCATTGGACGTCTGTCGGATGGTGTTCCGCCGAAGATAATTCTGAGACCGGGGAATGGGAATTGGGTTGTGGGGCGGAAAGGCTCGGGCGACACACATTCGATCGAAGTCTAAGAAAATGTAAAAAAACTCTCTCTCTCTTGTGTGGAGACCAACGCGACGGCATAACTCGTTACTCAACGCAATTGGTCAATCCCGACTCTTTTTTAGCGGCGCATTATGCGGCGGATAAATCACCGGACGTTGTGTGCGGGAGAAAGGGAGTCTCTATTAAGAGGAAGAGGAACAAAGAAAGAGTGAATGGGAGCTATACCGCGTCCTCAGCTTCCCTTAAAACACTACAGGAGAGACAATATGAATGAATACGCTTCTTCTTTACAATTAAGAGGTGTAATGCAGAAGATTAAAACGTCGAATTTAGTTGCTGAAAATGGTAAATGGAGAGTTAGGGATAATCACCATGAAGTCCTTGCTAGTGAATAATGGTGAAATATTTTTTAATTTTGGCTGCTGAATTTTCATTGATCCATATCAATTATCCATATTTTGACCCATGTCTTGATGAATGGAATCTTTATCGTTAAACGAAGATTGAAACACGCAACTTTATCTTTATTCCGTAAATAGAACTTTATCTTTAATCCAAAAATAGTGACACTACCGGTTTAGACGTCTTCACATTATTTTTGGAATAAAGAAAGAGTTGTTTGTTTTCAATCTTGCATTTCGAGATAAAATTCCACATATATGAGCGATGTGATTAACTTTGGAATACTTCTCTTTTGCGTTGAAAAATGAGAATTGAAGAAAATCTTTCATGTAATTTTGTCTTAGATAATGGTTTTGATAATATTAAAGTTACTGAGGTCTGAATGATGCTGGATAACGGTGTTAATTCTGTTTTATTCTTCTAAAACACAGGGGTATTGTGATATGTTTCCATGTATAATATAAACGATGAAACACGTAAATTTAGACGAATAAATAAAGGAAAAAAATGTCTACCGCATCCAGGACTCGCGCTGAAATATTGAACAAACTCAATAAAAGGATAATTTATTCGATAATGGACAGGTATGCACACGGCGTATTTTTCACATCAACTACATTTGTATCTATAATAAACATGATTTCATGGCTAACCTCTACAGTTTTTTTAGGAATTTGATACATTTAAATATGATTATAAAAGGGTAAAAAACTATGAATCCGAAAAGATTATGGTCAAAATGTCAAAATACTAGATAGATTATCACCTGATATTTTGGCTTGTGAAGAATCTTTAAGGGCACCTGCACCGGTAAAATATTTTGTAGAGATTGATATTATCCAAATAGGCATGGAAATAAGACTCTTTAACACATATATCGTAGTAGATGTTTTTTAGTGAAATATATATAAAGTCAAATCTTTATTTTAAATGTCTACAACAACGTCGACTGATAATATTGCTAAAAAGCTGTTTATATTTGGTGACATTCGATTTCTGGGTTCATAATAAAACGAATGTAAACCTATGAAAATGAAAGAAATATTTACAGTACATATTACTGAATCATGAAGAATGAAAGATATAATTAGGATATTTCCTTGAGAATGAAGGTATTCATAGAAAAATTATGTCCTCCCAAGCGATGCTTGATTCGCTCGTAATGTCAAGCAGGCCTGGGTTACTATATGCCGCGGCTATTTGTCTCTGTTATTCTATCAGTTTCTTATGATTCACCTCCGTGCTAATAAATTATGGAATTTAGTTATCAAAGTACCACTACATTTACTTGATAAGCAAATATAACAATGCTCAAGGATTAACACTATTTAACTCAGTAACGAATAGGAGAGGGATTTTCAGCGAAAATGATGAGCAGGAAACAAATGAAGGGTTGATGAACCCTTTGGTCTTGACCCTCTGACACTGAGACTCATCACTGAGCTTGACCACAGAGATACTAAAGCTAGGGCAGAGAGAAATTGTTAATCATATGCCACCAATTGATATATTTCTATGAATAAGAACATTTCTTTTGGGGAACCATTAAGAGACATTAGATGAACTTAAAGTTTGAGTGTGACAGTAAGTTTAACGTATTTCAATAAATATTTTATTATAATTTAGTCGATCATGATCGATGATGATGAAGAAGTTCACAAAAATCTAGAATATTTATTTAACAACGATGAGAAAAATGAGTATTCTTGCAGGATTGAAAGGAACTGAAATTGGGAACACGTTGTAGAGGAAAGAAACCCGAACGAATTAAAAAATGATTATGTAGGACAAATATACTAACAAATTTAATTTTTCTTAACTCACTTCATAATCTGCTGGGAGGTTCTTAATTTTGGAAATCATATATATCTGCAGCTCATATTTGTGACATGGATTAAACTACTGAGATAAAATAGGCTACGAATTAGGTACGGATAAAGGAGTCATTTTGTCTTTGAATAGGATACATACTTAGCATTCTAAGTCAGGTATTTGCGCCCTGGATTTATTCCCTTTTGTTGTGCGGGACCGTTTGTGGAGAAAGGTAGCAGTCCCACTCTTCACAACTGAGGAGGAAGTGAATTGCATTAGAGAGTGAGGGGAGTGAAGTTGCTCTGGGAATGTCAACTGAGGTTTAGAAGAGTAAAATAGTGGATTGGGGGAGGAAAGAGAGGTGGCACGTGCGCGATGTGAATAGCAGTCCAGTTTACGATGTCGTTAATTTTAACTTGGCTATAGGGTGACTGGTTCTCTGACGTGTTTTTTATGAGGTACGTTCTGAGGGGTGATAGTCAATGAGATTAAATCAAGGAACGAGAAAAAACACCTTATTAGATCACCTACGCTTACTGAGATAACAGTGGTTTCGGATCTGGAAACATCGTTATCACTTTTTATCGAAAGTAACGTGAAAATGTTATTTTTTAAGAAATATATGACACGTTTTGAGTGGCGAAAAATGACTCATAAACTTCAGATGATATTTTTTCATTTACTTTATTTTATTTTTCATAAGCCAAAAATTACGACCCTGGAGATAAGTGGGTATGGCTAAGTTGTTTACAGTTAGGAAACCACTTACTTTCCATTTTACGAATAGAGAATACATTTTAGCAAAGTTGTCCCGCATCATAATTTATATGTATTACATATGAAATTAAATTGAAAAGCATTCGGAATTTAGGAAATGAAGCACTTATTCTTGAAGGGATGAGTGTAAATAATGAATTGAGACATTACTCATCTGAGATTTTAGCCGTGTCCTTCTAGCAGTACCCTCTTATTGATTTGACAACTTCGTGATAAGTTAGTACTAAGAATGATATTTTAATATCTACTTCTATTTCTGTTTTTCCATGATAGTTTTTCTTTTCTATTATTGCAATACATATATCTTTTCGTTACTTGTATTCGCTTTCTTACTTTCGTTACTTATGACATATAAATTTGCACATAATACATGTTTGTAATTTTATCTTTAGCTTGCCCCAGGACATCAATAGATGCAATTATCCTAATCGATTGACTTCGCAATGTGTGGTACCGTGAATATTTTAAATATATTTCTTAAAAGCTTAAATGAATGATTGATATTACAGATGATGGAGTAGTCAATGTAAACGTAATCGAACAGCCTTCCGTTGTCGACTTTCCGGTCAACAGATTTTATGTGACTTCAAAACACGACACACTTTCGTATGCTAAATTTTAATCGCTGGATTTTGGATAGTAGGCTGGACGCAATTTTTATGTATGGAGCTGAAAGTTGTTCCGTTTTCATGATACTTAGCGTTTATGAATTTATGACCCTTGTACTTTCTTTCATTCCACCACGGAACCAGTTAGTTTATCGAATTTGTTAGTTGTAAGTCGAACACCGAACACAAATTGATAGATGCAATAAAGCCGAAGAAAACAGCTCATTATAGTTCATTATTATCGTCACGTACAAATCACCCTTCGTGCAAGTATCCAGCAAGATTTTTCGCTTTCCACGAGAGGAACATTACTTAATTACAATAATTACTTTAATTACAATAATTACTTTAATTCTTGTTTTGAGGTATTAATGTACATTTAAACATTAGCTTTTGGTATTCTGAAGAGCTGAAGACCATTGGTTACTTCTTGGAGGGATTCTGCGGCTATAATTCCACTGACGCTTGAATAAATCTCTGGACCATTTGGGAATAGATCAGAGCTCTCCTTTCGAATAAAAAACTCATGATTGGTAGCAGGTGCTAGGTGGTCTAACGCTAATCTCTCTCCTTTTCGAGAGGAGATGACCTTATTTGGAGCCAACAGAATACAGAATAGGCGAACTAATTTTATGGTCGGATCAAATATCGAAAGCCGTCTCTCTACACAAGAATAGCGTGTTTGATCTTACCTATGAGATAAAATTATTTAAATATGGGATGCCTGTTTTTACAACTATCTATGTAAATTTATAAAATATGTTAGTAAAATTTTTAATGAAATCTCTATCGTTTTATCTGTTGTCGTAATAAATTTTTAAGAAAATAAATTCGAGATAACTTCTTTTTCAGTGATTTAAAATTCTGAAAATTACATTTCCATAATTTAGAGAATTATTTGCTTCCTGAGAATTTACGAAAAAAAGGTTTAGCAATTAGAAATGGAATTTGAAACGCTTTTGTCACAATTTATGATTAACGTATTACATAGTATTGTGTTGTAAATACTCGTACTTGTGGATTTTATTAAATGAATGAATAAATTTCTACAACGACGATGACAAAGGAAGATGAGATACTTTCAATGATCGCGGACGAAGGCATTATAATTTAGTATAGAGGTTACGTTTAAATTCAATTATAAATCTTTAAACGTATTTTACTATAAGGTGGTGGATATGGGAAGGAACATGAAGGAAATTACAAACGTATATTCGTTTAAGGGTGAAAATAGAGTCTTAACTAAAAACCATAATTAAAATAAGTTGACCAAAATTTTACCCAAAATATAATTCATCAATAATTAATCTTTAATAGCTATGACTTTAAGCAAAAGCTAAAAAAACTCAATGACAAAGACGAAAAGGAAAACTAATATTTTGAGAATTCGACCATTAATGGGGAGGTTCATGCATGCATGGAGTTAACGAAAATCATTCCAATTTTTAAGCTAAATTGAAATAGTGGAATAGAATAATAATAATAATTTCCCAAAAGTATAAAATCCGATTAAAATCTCCGTAAGATGTTTTACGGAGTTCAAACTTAGTTCGAACCCAGAGAAAAATTCATTCTAATCGGATTAGAAACCAAGTCTTAAGATAAGACTCCGGTAACAATCAGATGGAGAAGAATGACGAATAGGAGATAAAACCTCAGGAGATGGGAAAGTGAGGGAAATTCTATGGAGAGTGAGAGTGATTCTGATGGGTGAAAACGAAAGATGAGGGACTTGGAGAAGGTCGCGGGTGAGAGATGAATGTTGCGTCCTAGCCCAGGACCTCGCTGACCCTGTCCGAGTATTCGCCGCTCACTCGCCCACCCCAAGGGGTCGTTCCGCTCCCCTCCCCTGTCGCCCACCTCTCCCAAACCGCTCCCGTCTTAAAAGCACCCTTCCTCCCGCACCACGGGATCAAGGTTTCCTCCGCTCCCTCTCTAACTATATAAGTGGCTCCGTTCTCTCCATCTTTACTCACAATCTCAAACAGAGAAGCTTAAGTCTCGCAGACTCCACAACAAACCACCCTCCTTTTCAACATGTTCAAGCTGGTGAGTTCTTCTGGAAAATCCTCCTTGGTCTTCTGGTTCGATATCTGAGTGTTTTGCCAGGACGTGCGGGCGCCGAAATTCTATAGAACGGTCTCTAGCAGGATGGGACCCTCTGGTGCATCGAGGACTCCACGTATCTGAATAACCTTAAGGATCTTCCCTAGGTGTCATAACGATTTCTTAGGAGCCTAACGCGCATTTCTCGCGCCGTAAACACCGTTTCGGCGTCCAGTTAGCTAACCGCCTAAATAATACGGCACCGCATTTGGTTGCACAACCTATCGCTTAAGATGGAGCGTTACCTAGATCCGCTCTTTACATTCCTTTCCGATATTTCTTCCAAGCATTTCAATGGATTCTCGGTACTGAGGAGTATGCAGTCGTCGGAAGGATCCCGCTTTGGAATTTCATCCCGTTGAAACATGGATGACTTGTAAAATTCTCATAATTTCCGTCCATGCAACACCCCTTTGAAAAGTCTGGTCTCGTTTCAAGTAGCCGACGCGCAGCCCTTCGATAACTTTCACTTCCAAACTGTTTCTTAAAACGATCTTGAGGCTTTTAAGTGGACACTTTCTACGCGTCTTCGCCGTCTGTTTTTGAAACGAAGTCTTTCTGGCGTGTCGTAATTGCTCCGAGAATATCATTCCGGATCAATTAATCTCTCTATCGCACGCCGGCTAATGAGCAGGTGCAGCGTAGGTTAAATAACACCGCGAAGGAATCTTTTTAAGTCGAAGACGAGGAAATATATGTCTTGCTTTGACGTCCTTCAGCGGTCAGAATTTTTCAGAAATTTTTCTTTACATTATGCGGCGCTCGGTGCTTCTAATTCAAGCGTATCTCATTCTCGGGTTTGTCTTTTCCGGCATCTCTCATCTATCTCGGAAAAGAAGCAAGATTGGCGTTTCTTTAAGAATGACCGAGTGACGAGCTGTTCTTCGTATAAGATCGGGAGACCCCAACGCAGGACAGAATTTTACTAAGTGCATTTTCTTTGCAAAATTGCGAGCACAATGCACAATGAATGAGGATAGGCGATAATAATCACCGTAATCTATTTCTGCTTCTGCAGCTGTAATATTTTCCATTTTTCGGGTCCATCTGATATTCTATACATTATAAAAATCGTTGTTTCAGCTTTGGTACCCTGGGCAAAGCTTGGGGAATCAATGGATTTTAGTGTAAAACAATTTTCTCTGCCGTATGGATAATCTAGAGTTAATGAAAGAAAGATTTCTATTACTATGAAATCGATTTTTCTTATGAGTTTGACTAAAAAAGCTAATTCTTTCGAAGGTCGCTCTCCTCGCCCTCGTGGCCGCCGCTTCTGCTGGTTTCGTTGCCCCCGTGGCCACCGTCCATGCCGCCCCTGTGGTAGCCGCCGTCCACGCCCCCGTCGTGCACGCCCCCGTCGTCCACGCAGTTAAGACCGTCCCTGTTGCCACCTCCTACGCCAACACCTACAAGGTCTCCGCCAAGGTAAATACTACCATCATTACTGTGAATTTACAGCCATATTTACTAAAACCCTTTAATGCTGTTATTCCTTGTGATATTGTGGTATGTAACTCAGTGGAATTAATCCTCATGTGATTCTTCTGCAGGCTACCCCAGTCGTCGCCTCCGTCGTCCACGCCGCCCCCGTTGTCCATGCCCCCGTCGTCCACCACGCCCCCATCGTGGCTGCCCCCATCGTCAAGTCCTACGGACTCGTCCACTAAGCTTCTCACATAGTCACACCTGATGGGTGCGGAAGAGTATGTGATGGTCCTGAAGGGCGCATGATCATTCATCTTCCGACACAGATACCACCTCACCCATTCATGGCACTGTACATCATGTCCATACTTGTAAAATAAAAAATATTTATTTTGAAGCACATCTTTTATTTTTTGTCCTGGCTTTTTTAGAAATGGATTTTCTTTCTGTTCGCCTATCCGACGGCAAACATCTTTCGCTCGATGAATTTCACTACCTGTTTACACATTGAGTAACAGTCATTCGCATTTGAGATTTTATCAATAATAAATTTAGGATTCTTCGTGCCATTGACTATTGTACATACTTGATGATACAAATTATTTTCAGTTGCACATTTAATCATCAACACAGCAGAACTGTTTTGAACTCATAAACGAATACAGTGATGAAGAAGCCTTAGCATTTGTTAGAAAATTTATTAATAGATTTTAGAGCTGAAAGTCTTAATAGATTGTATTTAACACATTTTATTTGGTACAAATTTTCCAAGGAGCTCTGCTATGAGTAGCAAATATTGGAGACTCAAAAGATAATATATATTATAACTATATCAATTATCTTTAAACTGCTAGGAAAAAACACGAACATTCTGCGTCTCAGTAGAATACTTTTTAGTATCTTATCATGCATGAATAATCGCAACACATTAATTTCTAATATTGAAAATGTTCACTGCTAATTTCTAATATTAAAACCGAAGAACTTCAAGCCGCAGCTATTTATATTTAAAAATAAATTGGGTACATTGTTATAATAGCTAATGATATTACCTAGTTTTTATGATATGCTTCATTATTAATATCTGTCTGGAAACTAACATCTGATCAATTTAAACCATATGAATATAATCAAAACCCGGACGTAATAGATTGAGAAATCAATTTATTATTCAGAAAGATTTCGCTATCCTTTATCACAAAAAGTAGTAAAATAATCATTAGAAGAGCTCTTTTAATTGGAACATTATATTTTTTGGAATTTTTAACATTTACAATTACATACAAATACTCGTGGGAAAAAGAAATACTCAGTAGCGAAAATTTCTTTATGCTTTCATAAATTATTTCATTTCACTTAGTTCATTAATATTTTTTCAGTAAATTTTAAAAGTATGTAATTAAATTATTAAATTAAATTAAAATATACAATTAAATATACGGGTGGACTAATTGCCTTAGTGCTTACATTAATATTGAATGATGATTAAATGCACGGCACGCTAAAAAAATTTACTACGTTGTAAATTATGGCATATGGCAAATATTTTGATTTTTGAAATATTTATTCATGATATTTATCGATTAACCATTGTCTATGACTTGAATTCCATGTCCACACTTGCTTACAACGCAGGTTATTTTCTTTGTTCTAGCGCTCCGAGATTTTAACTCCTTGGTAACGCATGGAAACTTGATAAGTGGTTTCGTCATAATGGTTTTTGCTTCAAAATCTGCACTCCTTGTATTCGCCCACGCTCACCGCATAATCCACCGAAAGTGTTTCCTCCAAGAAAAGCAAAAAGCTCTTTAAAAAGAAGGAACGCCCGCTGTCTCGCAGTATCACGATAATTCCTGGCGCTCGTCATTCAAATTAATTCCTCAGCCACATTTGCCTAGCACTTTTACGTCTCCCATGGTATGTAAATGCATTTTCTGCAATGTGAAGAGGAAGTTGGGATTTGAAATTGCTCGTTATGGAAGTGGCTGCAGTTTTGAAAGATGTTTATGAATTTCTAACAATACTTTTCTCATATAAATACGTTGTAAATACGAAGCTAATGAGAGTTTGCTGAAAATACCTTCATGTTTCAGGTAAATTAGTGGTATTATATTCGTGGAGATGATGAGAAAATTAATGAAGAACGTTGCAATAATAATATAAATAACGACCATACGAGAAGTTAAAATATAACTCATATGTTTATATTTGAACATACTCTTTTAAGATTTTTTCTAAATGTTGATTGTGAGACCTGGAGGAAAGCCATGATATTAAAGAAGAGACTTTGTGATTTCCACAGAATTTAAGTTATGTTTGTGTTTATTTGAAGATACTTCTAGTCGGTTAAAATAAATTTGGAGGAAATTGCTGTGCATTTTCTTCATTCCCCTCTAATTTAATGTAGTTAAAGAAAGTCTACGCAATTAATTCATATTTAAATATAAATTATAATCATATGTTTATGTCATCACCTTTATTTATTGGTTGTTTAAGTCATAACATTGGCTCAAAATTTTTTGACTTTTATGTTCTGTTACCATAGGATCGAATATATAAGCCGATATAAATAATTAAATTTCATGTTAGAGACTTGCCATTCCTAGACTATTGAGTAGCATTAATTAACGCTTTGATTTCTCCTTCATATCTAAATAAGGAAGCTTTAATTTAAATTAATAATTAATTAAAAATATATATAATATAAAAATAAAATGTAAAGGAATATAGAATTAATATTGATCATAATATTTTCATTTAAAGGAAGAAGAAGTTTCATGTCGTAATTCAAAGTATGAATAAGATATGGAAATAAGCTAAAGAACATAACGATACGGGATATTATACTAAGGGATATACACAGATTCTGATATGTTATAGTTTAAGATAGAATACCTTCTTAACGATCGCTGTGCTCAATCGCCTCATCCCTCAATTGGCAAGCGCACATTAGTCAATGAACGTCGATCCCTCAATTGTCGGGACGCATTTATCACATCAAGAGTTTGTTCATTTAATCTCAAATTAAAATATCGATTCAATATCATAAAATATTTAAACGTGTCTTCGTTTCTGAAAATTGTAAAGGTAGTCTTGCCGTCGATTTGAACTTAAAAATCAGCCCCTATAAAACCGAACCAAATCTAGTTACCACTCGGCTACGAATAATTAATAATAATAATTCTCTCTTGCTTCCGCTGCCTTTTTTCATGTTGCGTTTCTCATATATTCCATTCCAAATTATTCAGTATACTCGTATGTTTCTTCCGGCTTGCACAAATTTCGCTGCAAAATTTCGCGGCATCAGTTAGTATAATCGGATGTATTTTATGCCAGTTTCGTCTCCTGGGTCACTGGTTGAGGTTAATCTCGGAGCTGTCATCATCTGCTTAAGATACTTCTCATATTATGAATTCGAGTCATTGCCACAACTTGATTCATCCTTCAAAGAGAAACTCATGTCTAAGCGAAAATTCCTAAATGTGCGGAACGACCATTACACCTTCCGCAAGCGATATCATCTCCCGCACGTGAAGTTATGCGGGGGATAGTCACTATATTTTGCAGGACTTTTAATTTCTAATATAATGAAATAACGTCCTTGTAATTTACATTATCATCAATCATTAGCCTTGCTCGAAGGAATTGATGGTATGTTCCTACATCCTGAGATAAAAATTCTCAAACGTTACAAAATGAATATTATATTTAGTTGGCTAAGCGTCAAAATCTTTCTGAATGGTAATAACTAACACAATCAGGCCTCCTTACTTTACTCATTCGAAGTGGATTTTGTAGGATATTACGGCGGTGATATAAAAAATATCTAGTTATTTCCATCAATACTTTCAAAGATTCACTTTCTTTAAAATGATGTCATTCATAGTAAGCTTCATAATTTGAATAAAATTTGTTTTGTTGAGTTTTCTGTTTCTGTTGGCTTCATGGACTGAAGGTAATAATAATATATTTGAGATATTGGCTTCATTTTTACTACTTGGACAATGGCAGAGACAGTAAATATGCTAATGTTAAGACTTTTTATTGTTGCGATTTTCTGTAGACAAGCAGTGCTTACTGCAGCTAATGTGGAAAAGGAATTTAGTCGAGTTGCAGGAATTTTTATTACATAAATCAGTAAAAATAAATCTATAATATATTTCTAAGTTAGTGTCACGATACTGCTTCATGCAAAGAGGAATATGGTAAATTTCTCCGAAAAAACACATAGTTCTGACTTTGGAATGAAGATACGTTTTTCTCTTCCTCAATATTGTTCCTTTCATTTAACACGTTGTGTCGTTCACGAACTTTTCATACGATAATTTTCTCTGAATAATTTGATAAAACGTTTTCCATATTTGACTTATTAACTCTATCGATTCTCATACTTATCCTTAATCTCGTGAAAACGAAAATTCCGAAATACATAAATCGTTATCCTAAAATATAACTGATAAATATCATCTCCATATATAAATTTGGGAGCTTTAAATTTGTATTTTAAATATCAAGAAAAAATTTGCTTTCCTTAATATATAAAAATTGAAAGGAATATAGAATTAATTTCGATGATGATTTTTTGCATAAAGAAAGAAGAAGTTTTCAAAGGTAATGAAAAATCTCAAACTGCTTATTCCGAGATACACATATCGTTATCCTAAAATAAAACTCTTCGGTATCTTCTTCATTGAGATTTTGATTCTACGCTGAATATTTTTCAAGCACATGCTGCAAACTTTTACGAACCATTACTATGACTAGAAGTAGGCCGTCCCCACCGTTTGGTCACCCATGTTACGGTAGTCGATGTTACGGTTCTTCTATCCTCATACGGTTGGGAAAAGTGTCCTCAGATTCCATCGGAGTTCCCCATTCCAGATAACTCGATAACTGGATTCGGTAGACGGGACGGTTTGGAAAGCTCAATTACCCAATCCATTGTTAAGGGACCTTCCATAAGGGTGAAGACACTGGCCTTCGGACGGATATAGTCAATGGCGCAACGTAAAGCCACAGAAAATTTCTCCCTTTTTATTTTTTCATTATCAATCTTAATTCACGAAGTCCATTCTCATCCGCGCGAATGGGCGGCTTTGAGATTTCATTCTACTCCGATTACCTGTGCTAAAATAAGTGGGTCATCCCGAAAGAAGTTCAAGCTTACACTTTTCTGCATGAGCTCGTTTTCAGCGCTCCGCACAATAATTTCTTACGTCACTTGTCCGAAGGGTGTTTTTAATGTTCCAACATCGTTCATTCAAGCATCTCTGCACATAAACAGATTACTTTTTCAACCATTCCATTGATAATTAACACTTAATGAGTTTTATGTCATAGGCGAATTTCTTTAAAGGCGGTTCTTATGAACTTCCCTTTATATTGGCCTCTCAGGATTTGTTTCTATGTTCTTTTGACTGATACGTTCTTCAAAATGTGATACCGCCTTATTTTCGCCTTCATCGAGTTCTAAAAGGAATATCCGACTTCATACAATTGTGTTATATGTGTATTATATTTTTTGAAAAGCCACGTGTCATTAGATTAATCGAGGAGTGAGTCAAAACTTTTGGTAGCATCATTCTTAGAAAATAAGTCTCATATGAATTTGTGCTCTATAAGCTGTTTATATCCAACTATTTTATTCTTACGAAGGTATAACAATTTAGCATTGGAAGATATTCTTCTTATAGAATGCAATGATACAATATTGGTTTGTGAATAGTTAAGAAGAAATTTCGACGATCAAGAATTAAAAATGTTACAAATGGGTGAAATGACCAGGAGGAGCATTATAGAGAAATAAAACTCATTTTGTACAGCTATCTTTCCACCTCAGAACATGTAGGTTAGATGGTAGGTTTTTCGTGGAGTTGAAAAGTTAGGAAAGTTTTTGGTTATTCAATATCCTGGGCTCGATGACTATCAGGTGTGTTTCATTCATGACTTCACATATTCTATCGTAAATTTTTATAAATCCTTAGAAACTGGTATTATTTGGGTTCCGCTTTTCTCAGCTTCACAACCCACGCAATTACCGAGCACCTGGGTTATTTTCATCGCAAGAGGTAAGCTGATATCAAGAAATACTGGAATAAAATGCCATAAGATATCGAGAATTGTATAAAAGCTTAAAGAATATTTCAAATATTCATGATTGTTTACTTTGAGTGATTAAATTATTATTTGTTAGATATACATGGAAAGTGTTGCCATGTTTTAACTATAAAAATGCCATTATTTCTCAAAAAGTACGATGATTCAACATGTAAACATAGGTTTAATGATTTCCTTATAAAATTATGATGCAACATGAAAAATTCTTCCCAAAAGTGGTTCAAAAGACGATTATCTAAACATTTTTCTTGAAAAATTTTTACATTGAAATAAATTTTACGTATTTTCAATATATGACTGATCCATCCGTATTATGTAGAAAAATAATCGTGGTGCAATTACATACTTAACTTAGTACTCTCTGGGAAGTTGACAACTTCATTATAACGAAAATGTTTTTATTAGTTCGCATACCTTATAAACTACTTTTGCCTAATTTCTTTTTACATTCTGAGAATATTACCCTAACATTTTATACGAACTTATCCATTTATTTTATGTGCTCAAATCATTCTCGCTTAGTGAATTCCACGTAGATTAATTTTATTTTAGGTCATTTTTAGAGCTAGAAAATTAATAGCACCATCTAGCACGTTCCATATCTTTTGGAATAACCCAGATCTTTTCGCTTTCAACATAAATATTAATAAACCTCAAAATTATAAAAAATTAACCGAGATATCAATGAAGCCATCAAATGGCTTGTCATGTTTTCCGCGAGCCAGAATCGTGAAAAAATGGGAATTTTTTTTCGGGACAAAACCAAATTCTTTTAAATTTATGCTTAAATCTCCTGTCGATCAATCTCTTTAATAAGACTTAAGACACTCATGTTGACGAGATAAGACGAACACTAAAAGTCAATTTGGCAGTGGAACCGTCAGCTCCAATCATTTCACAATCGTCTAGCTCCAAGTCAAATAGTGGCCATAAACTGGTATGGATTTTTTTACGAATCGTTGGTCTCTGCCCAAAGAGAGTGAAAAAAGGAGAAACACGGGATTTGTGAGATGTCGTAACGAACACGAAGAAAGAGATGGTAGGATGGGAAGGCGGGCCACCGTTGTTATCCTTTGACGTACAATTGTTATTCATTTTTTTTACCTTTCATCTCTTGATTTCCCATTTTCCAGCATCTTTTGTGCTCGGATGTCTACACTAGACGTTCTGCTACATGACTGGAGGATTGTGGGAACAAGGCCAGCCGTTGCCGGAGGCTGAGGACAAGGTTGGGAATTGAGGCGACGGATTGAGTTGGGAAGATAAATAACGAATTTATGAAAGAGTGGATGCAATAGCAAAAAATATTAAACTAGACCATAGAGAGTCGAAGGAAAAAAATTGTAGCCTAGCCGGTGCTCGAAGGGGGATCTCCAACTTGCTGGAAGAGTCCTTTGAACAATCGAGCTATCACGACATAACAATTTTTTCTTCCATTTGGGGGCTTTTATAGTATTATATAGATATGGCGAGTCACAGCTCATGACATACCGGGGAATAGCCAAATTCTTTTAAATTAATTTAAATCTCCTATCAAAAATTTCTTTAATCAGACTTTAGAAACATATTCATTTTATTTTATTTGTTTATTTATTAACAAACATCAACATACAGCACGAAGCCAATTACTGCTGACGATTAACAATTACGAGAAAAAACGCACAATAAAAGTCAATTTGGCAGCGGAACTGGTAGACTACCACATTCTTCATCTAACCAAGTAAGCCTAATATCCTCTCATAAGCTTTTGGTGGCTAATGGAAGGTTGAAACTAGACTCAGGGCCGATTAATGTGTAAACGTGAGTTAAGGAGTACCTATAAAGAAATCAGGTGGGTGATTCGAGACCTTACCACCAACGAGGAATCCCAGACGCTAGGAATGGTATTCAGGTACGAAATAGGAAATTCGTGGTATATATTCTCAAAACTCGAGAAAGAATGGAAAAGGAAATGACCAGGATAAATAGAAACATCACCAACAAGGAGAAGTTCCCCGGTAGAATCGCGTTTTTGAGATGTTTTTATTAAAGAATGGAATATAAATATTAACCATTTACGTCCTAAGTGTTTCTCTCCCCTAGTTCGCAAGATATATTTGTTTAAATATACCTTCAAAAGTAGCAGATTAGATGCCTGCTGCTAAGCTTCTTCGCAGCTAATGAGTGACACCAATGCAGTCGCGGGAATTCGCAGTTCATTTTGGCTGCCTGGGTCACGCTACGATCGCCGCCTATCAACGGATTATTTTTCTGCTCGCTTAAGATATTTATAAATATATTTTCCTTTCAAATATTCACCGCATAATATATAGCACACCGCTTAACTTGTAAGACATACATGGGTGAACCAATTTGGACGCTGAATTTAAGAAATGTGTCATAATGGGTGACGAGAAGCAGACCTATAAGTTTGACTGCCAAATCAGTCATCCCTGGGATTCCAGAGATTTGTTGACCGTTATCGGATTTGCCAACCGTGTAAGTGTAAGTAAGCCGTGATTAAAACAGCAAAAAACAAACATTCTTATCATATCTCTAATTAAACGTACGAGACAACAATTATAACAAGTGAAAAATTAGATTAACTGATTCACCAGTGGGGTGAAGGCTAAATAAACAGATTAACTCTAAGAGTGGAGGCGAGTGGCAGCCATCTTGATCGTAGACTTCACAGAACCTGAAAATTTTTAATTTTTAGGAAAAATATTCTCGAAACAGGATTTGAACCACTGAGGATAATCTTTGAAAACTTTCGGAAACTTCGGAAACTCGACCAGACACTCTAATCACTCGACCATTTTGACGATGTCCGTCTTTTAAAATAAGTGGGTTATAATTCAACAAAAATCCTAGTTAAGTAAGCTACTGCATACGCCCAATGGATAATTATAGATGATACAACTGATATATTTACATTAACACACCGAGAACCGCTGTAAGGCGGGGGGTGTGGACATTGGCAGATATCTTAATTCACCGATTTCATTTGGACATCTTCGAGAGTGAAAATTTAATTGATCTGCGTTTGCATTCCAGCGTAATCTAATAAAACTCCGATTGGTAAGCGGTAATTTTATTCACGGTGTTTTGTCGTTAGAGAATCCTTCAAAAGTATAATTACATTTTGCCACTTTGAATGTACCTTTGCTCTTTAAATCATTTAGCTCTTTCAAATTCAGATCTATCAAAATCCTTCTGATACTCAGCTAAACATCAACTTTGCTGATCGCAAATTACTTCACATTCACATATATAAGTGTTAAGATGAAGAGGACGTTATAATTAGCCTTTGAATATCCCCTTTTCAAATGAAATACAATACATGCAGTTACATACTGGAACCTAAATTTTGCAAAAGATGTAAAGAATAAATTAATCTTTATTACAGGTGACATTTGATTTACTTTTATATTTTTGATATTATTTCTGTATTAGCATAACTGTGACAGATTTATGCATATAGGTAATTCAGGTAAAAAATTATGATTTGAATTTATACTGCTTTAGAATTCATGTAATACGTGTAAAATATTCCTAGTAAATCCGTCATAAATATTAAAGTTGGCAGGGTCAAACTATTTGCTTCTTTTCTTTTCCACTTTATAAATTATCATATCACTTTTTAACTAGCAGTGGAATCCATAACTACGTGGAATTCGAACTACGACCATAAAATGTAAGGAGAAACTCAAAGAAAATCTCAAGGAAAATAAATACCAAAATTCCTTTAGGTTCGATCGCAGTGTATTTTTCTCACCCACCAACTTTATTCAACTTCATAATTTATGAAATTTATGAATACGCAGGGACAGTAAGTGTAAAACTGCACCTACATTTTCTGTGTGAATTATTTTCGTGAAGGATCAGAGTACCCACAGCGTAAATCAGAGATTATCGGGGATTTACACTATGGGTACTGAGTTATAACAAATGTATAACGCACATTTTCCACAAAAATTGAGAAAAAGTACACGTTTTATGTTCATATTTGTGCTAAAAATGATAAATTCCTCCACATTTACTAGATTCATTTCAATGGTTAAAATACACAGATTCAACACAATCTTCAGAATAAATATTTCTCAAATATTCGACACATATAAACTACAACAAATATAATCACGTGAATTCTAATCGAAAATCCTAAAAAATACTATTCACGCACTATTTAATGTTAAAATAGCAGTATTTTCAATGTGAGATTGTGAAAGAAAGGATATTGAGCTCTGTTAAATTTAATGGATCGATTTTAAAGAAAGAGGACACGAAATATAGAAACAACTTCAGGTAGAATTTCATCAGAAGATCATTTTTATTTCGCTTTAACGAGCGATGTAAGACACTAATTGTAAGTGAATTAATAATTGAAAATGATTTCAAAGGTCGTAAAAATCAAACCTTACATTAAGAAAGGAATTAATACGGCGAAAGGTATATATGGTTTCCAGATTATTGAAACATTAAACTTTCCAATCAACGAATTTATTTCACAATTGAAATATATTTCAGTAAGTGATCGATTTTATGAAATGAAATCGTCACATTTAAAAAGTATATGAGATTGGTTTTGAAACTTTATTTTTAGAGTAGATTCATATTGAGATTCTGAATATGTTCTTGATTTTTTTTTAAATGTGGGATAATTACCCCTTTGAAACAAGTATAGGATATATTTGAAATATGGAGATCGCTTTCTTCAAGGTGGATTGTAATATCAGATAGCAGATCTATTACTTCGGTAGGAATTTACAATTGAAGTTTTTATGATAATCACTGTAAAATCAAGAAGAATTTTCATGCTTTGATTTACGAAACAAACCACGTAAGGAAGGTTTAAAAAAATTATACTCTCTAAAATATGTGACATTGGTAAGAAATGACTGAACGATTGAAAGCTTTCCTCACACACTTAATTGTAGATATTATTTATGGGCTATAAAATAGCATTTATTTTTCTTCTTAGAATTGTATCTATAAATGCAATGCAAAATGCGATCTTATTGCTAATATTAAGTTTAGAACAATTAACTAGGAAAGAATATTTCATTCAGAGGGTTGTGTATACGCGGAAAGATTAAGAAGTTAGAATAAAAAAGAGATCTGAATATTTCCTTTGGTAAGATATCGAATAGAAAATTTTACGAGACTTAACTAAAGAAATGGAAGACAAGAACATCAATATCTACAAGTATAAATATCATAAATACATATCATTTTACCTTTCTGTTATATTTGCGTTTATAAATAAATCTTAATTTGCAATGGAGTGCAATAACTACATGATGGTAAACGTGTAGTTTTTCTGGTAGCAAATATACACTAAAGTTGAGAGGAAAGTCATAGTGGTAGTATTTTTTAAGTATTTAATTTCAAAACGATGGAAATTAGTACTTCAAGTAGACAATTCGATTAAAATCTACCTAAAGAAAATGAAATAGGCGAAGAAAAGAAGTTAGCAGTCAATAATGTGCATAATTACTAGCATTGATAAAAACATTCTCATAACCAGCTTAATAAAACATTCGATGAGCTACTTCAGATAAAAGAGGTGTGCATCTACGTAATTTCAAATCTTTCGAATACACTATGTTTGCCAAAGAAATACATCTTATCTTCACTTCCTTGCCAAATAAATATCAACACGAGGGCCTATCTCAGAATTTTAACTCACTTCCTTTATTTCCTTGGCGTATTGCCGAAGGGAGCTTCTTCACGCTGTACACGCGAAGTTATGCTTTGCAAATCTGCCTCTTTAGTCTTATTATAAATCCTCACGTAATATAATGCTAGGATGCTCTATAAATCTCCACAAATTTCCATACCGATAAATTTCCGGGGCACCAGCATGCAAAAAAGTTTTCCCTTTTTCCGCGCAGTCGCCACAGTACATCATCGGTCACAACTTTTCAAATCCATTAAGTCGGTGTAAACGTGTTTCCCATGTGAGAAATGGAACAAGTATGCAGGTTAAGCCCCTTACATTTTTCCCCCGAGGTTGCTTGTCCGTCCTACCGAATGTTTACCTTGCTTCTATTTCATAGCCAACGCAGCTCGCATTCATTTTCCTCGCTGAAATCAGGTTTTTCTCGCAACCGCGACTAAATGTCCCAATAAAATGAGATAGCGTTGACACTTAATTGACTCAAGTGTCGTTACGTTACCTTTTCGAATCCTTTGAACGACAGTGCACCTGTGGATTCCAGCGAAGGTGAAGATTAGATTAGGGGCTCAAGGAGAGTACTTTTCATGAAATGTGCTGAGTAGTTCATGCTCCGCTGTTTAATGGGAGTCATAAGTTGCCTAGATCTGGCTGAAACGATGTCTGCACGAAGCCTCATTTCTCTTGCTGCAGTATTACGCATCCATTCGTGCCGTGGGTGTACTTCGGCCCTTACTTCGTGACATCAATTTGCAAGTGACTGGTATTCGATGATGGTTATCGTTCGGTACATACGATCGTGATTTTTTTTTATTCCGGGGATTGAAATATCTCCCGGGTTTTGATAAAAAACTGGTGGAAACCACGGCATACTTTTATATTCGCCTTATATTTATACCATGCATGCAGGTGACCAACAACCTATGATTTTTGGTTTGCGGTGGACTAAAGAAGCAATTCGAGGTTCACAGTAAAGAAAGACGTATTTAAGAGTTTAAGATTGGATTGACCTACTAATTCCATTACGTCTTTGTGTAATTTACGGGCTATCAATCACTAGATGAGTTAAAATCATACAAATGACCAATATCTTACGATATAGTAAAATCGTAAGCAAAGAGGTGATGTCTTAGGTCCGTTCTTTATTCAAATCGGCTTTTGGGCCCTCACAAAGTGAGGGCCCAAAAGGAACTTCAGTTTGTTGGATTAAAAAAGGAAATGTTTCCAATGTCAAGAAATAAAAATTTAAAAAATCTCTCGTTAAAAATAAATAGAAAATGAATTTGAGAGCCGTAACACGAAATGTTGAAAATGTTAAGAATACAAACAAACTGTGAAGAATAGAAAAATACCATGCACACTTGCAAATTTTTGCTTTGTTCCATGAAGCAAGATATCGATATTTATAACCTCCTTCGTAAAACAAAAACCGCATTATAGAATTAATCCGGTTCAGATTTGGAATTTTCAGTAATATTTTTCACATCTAAATGTGGTTTGTTTCTTTCTGATCGGCTACAAAAACAACGGAATAAGGAGGATGTATGAGTTTCATAAGTCACGGACGAAAAAAAGTGCTCATTATTTAGATATGAACTTCGGAGAAACAGTCTGACGCTATTTTATAAAGCTTCATATAGAATAGGCATTACACAGTAATAAAAATATAAGATGATTATATTATTACGTATACCTAATGAGGTAAGTCTGTCTAATCTGCCATTAGTACGTAGTCACTTTGATACAAAATTTTTAATCTAACGTATAAACTAGTTTAATTAATGAAGGATGTTTAATAAGGAAAAATAGTTGATGTATTTAAATTTGTATTTATTAAATTAGCTTTATATGAATATGACATGTAAGTAAACTGGGATTGATATACTGTATAGTTGTAACTAGGTGTCAGCTCTGTTTTAATATTATAGTAAGGAAGCATTTTCATCGTAATAGTTGTAGTAGTTATGTTTTCTGTAATTATCAATAATTTTATAATATTTATATTAGTATTGTGTCGTGTCAATTGTGTATATAGGGTATACATTTTCACTGGACTGATGGTCCAACTGCAATGACTGCATTATTTAATAAACGGTTTGGAAATCTTCGATGCTTGAAATCTATTTCCCTATAATTATAACTACTTGCCCCTGTATCTGTATTTTCAAACGTTCATTCCCCTGTATCTGTATTTTCAAAACTGGACGGCTGGTTGGATCCCTAACCCTTCAAGTATTAAATACTAAGGTTTATATGAAGAAAAGAGGCTTGTACGGCAAGATTAGGAGGAAACTATTTTCAGTATCACTTTTATAGTGACCTATAAAGTACTCCAGTAAGAAAGAAGATTACTGAGAACCAAACAAAAGTAAAAGGAGTATAAGTAAAAAAAGAAGTATCCTCTATCCTCTGTAAGAAAAGTAAAAGAAGTATCCCATATCCTAAACTCCTCCCCTATGTATAATGCAAATCGGTATAGAACCGAAAAATCGGCCTTCTGTTTATTCTGCGAGTTTATCCAAGGGATTGGCTTCTCTGCTGCACCTTCTTCGTAGATCGAACCTTGAGATTTGAGAAGAACCTTTCTTTTACATTTTTTCAATCATCCTCCGAAGCTTGGTCCAATGCTACTCTTACATAATGGACGGCCAAAATAAATCTTCTCGTGGGAGAGCCTTAAATCAACCGTCTCTTACGTAGAGAGGGTGGGGTGAAAGGGACTGAGGGAGTCGAGGAATATGGAAGGGATGGACAAGAAAAAAGAAACGAAATCCAATTCATTAATAAAAGGTCTGTTGTGGCAGAGGTGCTGACCCAAACCCAAAAGTCAAAGAGATCCATTCCGAAAGATTCTGCGCGAAAATTTATCGGACGTGTCAAGGTTGTTGAAAAATCGATGGAACGGGGCCGTCTCAGTACCGTGGAATGTATTCCTCTTTTCACTGCGACCTGCCGGAGTTGATGTTGCGAAAATATTACCCATAAGGGATCACTCGGGAATCGCTGGAACCTGAAAGCCGCAGAATGTCGATGGTTCAAAGCTGTCGGACCAAAACACGCACGAGATAACCTCACGGATGGATGCGGTCGGAAAAAGTAACTGCGAGTTCTTTTCGGGTGTTTTGGGAGCCAAAAAAGAAGAGCAACCTGGTCCGAATGCGTATCACGCTGGGAAGAAAAAGTGACCCAGAATCGCTGGTCCACGAACGTGTTGATTGAGGATGAAAGGATTGGCCAAGGACGCAAAGAGGAAGGGCTTCGAAAGGCGGGAATAATGGTGGTTTATTTATCCATCCGATCGTGACAAAATTTGCCCGCTGATAATTCATAATGCTGAAGGGAATGAGGGAGACGTACGGGGTCGTGAATGAACGAAGCGGAGGAACGTATCGGATAATCAGTTATTCTTCAGAAAGTTCCGCGATCCTTCTTTTCAATCATACCATTTGTAATCTGTCATTTTGCGAATTACGCTAAATGGTGCTGTTGGAAATCAAGCTACGGTACACGCACAGGATTGTAAAGAAGATAATTGATGTAATTTCAGAAAAACGAGGGAAAAAGTGGAAATCGAGTGGAAGAGGATTTTGTTTTCGTTTCAGCTGAACTTGGCCTATTTCGCCAAGGAGGGGAAAGTTTTACGGTCAAATTTTTTCAGTAGCATAGATTTTACTGCCGTGATGTAATAGGATCTATTTGTAGCTCTAGCAAAATTTCTCAACTCAGAAGAAAAAACGACGATTTTTGTTTCATGTAAGTACTGTTACGATTTCATGCAAATAGGCGGAGTTAAGCAATCTGCGCTGTCGTAAAACACTTTGGTCGAATTCTGACGAATTTTACGCTTTCACTTCCGGGATTTAACAACGTTAACCTGCATTCGGCTGTTGTCAAAAGTTTGATTGACGTTAATATTATTGTAAAAGTACTATTCTAACCGTCAAAATTTATTATTGATTATACATGCGTTTCTAAGGAATGGTTTTAACATATAAAAATTCTGAAGGTTCTCGTAAAGGAATTCATTTAGAATGAAATTCGTTACATCAAACATACAGCTCTAAGTAAACAATCTTTCATGCCTTTATTTGTTTTAAAGGTGTTTTACTGATTTTCACAAGTTTCTCGAAAGAAATTTCTTAATTAATTTCTATATTTGAGTGCAAAAATTATGCCGGACAGGTTTTTATGGCCCAGGCAACACTTGCATTGTTTTAATATTTTTGCGGATAAATGGAATAAGGAGTCGTTTATGTAAAATATCCACAGAATAAAAAGAACGGTTTTGAAACTTTGCAGATGGTCTCTATGGTATTCGATGTGGATGTCTCTACTAATGCTTTTAACGAAAAGGAACGTCCTTCTTAAAACCGAAAATAATAGAATCTCGGCCATCGGAAAATTATTCACGCGCAATAAGTAAAAATTTCCGTCCACAGAAAGAGAGAACAAAAAGTAAAAGTAGAAAGCTAGTTCAGTTGCAATAGAAAAGAAAGCCTGTATCCCTAATGACCGTAATTTGCTCAGTTTCCAAGCAAGTTTTAACCTTAATATTAACCAACAAAAGGTTTGAAGAGGGAATGAGGCACAATTGGTAAGATGAGAAGTGGATTAGTTTACCCTTACCTCTTGAAGTCACTATTTCGAGAGCAGAAAAAACTCACATAAGTGTAGAATAGTAATTTTACATATGATATTTTTCATGCAAAGAGAGTGACCTAAATGAATTTCATTAATCCATACTTCGTATCGTTCATACTTCAGGGAATTCCATCTTAGCACAGCCAAGAACAAGACTGAGACACGGAATGTAAATTTGTCCGTATTCTGTACCAGAATAAGAAAAAATATATTTAATTCTTCAGGTATGATAGCAGAACGGTGTGGACAAAATTTCACTGTCTTATCCCTAAATTATACTGGTAGTAGTACGCCTACTTGAGAATCTATCTTCGATAAAACTTTTACATATCAGCACGATCGAGCATAAAATCTCCAATAAATAGTAATAAAATGTTTTACATTATTTATACAAATGGAGGATAAAATGGGAAGAAAATGTTGTATCTATCTATTATTTCCTAGTAAGACAAATTTGTGCATCCCCTATTTGTTAATGGCACCAGAAATATATTTTGCGAAATCCTCCAAATTTTTACCAGAGAAATATATTCCCACCAACAGATATGAGTGAAAAATATAAGGATTACCTCTGCAGCAGAAAAATATTTTGGGCTGTGCTAAGAAAAATCTGTGTATCTCCTATTTTTGATGGGCAGCAGAAAAATATTTTTATAAAAATCTTCCAACTTTATACTTGAAAATGTATTCTCGAACAAGGAGTTATGCGTGAAAAATATCAGGATTACCTCTGGCAAAAATTAAACGGCAATTCAGAGCATCAGAAGCAAGATCGGCGGAGGAAGGTGGACCCAAAAAAAATCTACCGAGTCATCTCGCAAATGTAAAACATTTTTCTGATGAAACCACCATCACTTCCTTTGACAGGCTCCATCCATCTTCGAATTTTCAATCACGAGAAGAAGGAAACGAATAACCGCCGTCATGTTTATCGAATGCGAACCGTACTATTATTTCCTGGCACCACCCGGAAACGGTGGGCGAGGTGATGGATTTTTGATTCGGGAACTTCAAGAGGAAGGCGGATGGAGAAGAATGTGGAGAAAGGAGAGGATTCGAAGAGTATCCTTGGAGGACAGATGCAGAGGCGATAGGGAAGGCTGCTGGGCGGGCCGTAGCGAAAGGGAGAGTGTTGCGTGGGGTGGGGAATTGCGTAGATCGTGAGCAGGATTTGGGAAGGGGGAGGAAAATCCGTGGAAGTGCGTAGCGCTATACTATGAGGAGGAGGGGAATGTTTGGAGGGCGCTATGGGAGAGAGAGTGCTTTGGATGGTATATAAGCAGAGCGCGACAATCCAATAGCATTCCACATCTGATCGCAAGAGATTCAACTCTTTTATCACAAAAACCAAAACCCTCAATCAACCATGTACAAGTTGGTGAGTGCTTATCATCTTTATAGTTCATCTCCGATTATACCGGCAGTGATTTTGCCCTATCAGCGTGTTTAAACTTACATGCATGATGACCCTTCTCGGTTATTCGTGAATGTAAACGTGTGGGAAAGCCTTTTTGAAGTGGTTTTGCATACACTACTTCCGGAGACTTCAACGGCTGATGTATCGGTCAGGCGTTGAAGTCTCCAGTCCGGTCGAATTCCTTTTTCGAGAGTGACCCCCTTATCCTTAAAAATCGGTTGAACTCGCAGTGGAATTATGGAGTTATTTTGAAATTCTTCCTAGTTTCGAGATTTCCTTAAAGTAATCCACCTCAAAGTTACACTCTGCAAAGTGCATCGCTGAGGATAACTCGAGCAATTTTCATTTTCTCTCAGGTCGCTCTTCTCGCCCTCGTGGCCGCCGTCTCCGCCGCCCCTGGATTCGTTGCCCCCATCGCCTACCACTCTGCCCCCGTCGTACATGCCGCCCCTGTCGTTCACGCCCCCGTCGTCCACGCAGTTAAGACCGTCCCTGTCGCCACCTCCTATGCCAACACCTACAAGGTCTCCGTCAAGGTAAATACTACAATGAGTACCATAATCTGTGAACTTATTTGGATATTTACTGTGATCCCCTACATGCTGTTCTTCCTTGTGATATTGTGGTGGTAACTTATGTGATTCTTTTTCAGGCTGCCCCAGTCGTCGCCGCTGTGCACACCCCCGTCGTGCACGCTGTCCATGCCCCAGTAGTCCACGCTGTCCCAGCTGTCCATGCTGTGCACGCTGTACACACTGTTCACGCTGCCCCAGTCGTCAAGACCTACGGACTTATCCACTAAATCCTCGACAAGTCACTGCCAAAGCCAATAGTTAAGGATTATCTGTGATGAATCCATGGAAGTTGGATACGCATACATCTTCCTAAGAACACCTCAGTATCTATTTATGGCATTGTACATTTTCCCACCCATCTGTTAATAAATTCAACTTTTAAATAAATCTTTCGACTTATTATTTTACTCAACTGTCTACAACATTTGATTGAGAGTTGGTGTAAAGCATCTATTGACAACGTCCATGCATTTAATTTGGAAAGGAAGAAAAGTTATCATACATGCAAACTGTAGATTTGGAAAAATAGATGATTTAAAAAGAAATATTTCGATAATGTTGTAAATATTTAACGCGGATAGAAAAATAGCTAATTTTAGATAGGAGTCTTCGAAGAAAAATGTAGATCAACCACCATTTTCACAATTGCAACTCTAAAGATTCAACGATGTTAAGCTCGAATATTCTCTTTTCACGACAGAATATATTTTAATAACCAGTAGAGAAGAGGAATATGTGCCATAATAATAATGGCATTACGTGTATATTAAACCGCAATATTTAGTGAGACAAATAGTGAGTTCCCAACAGTGTTGCTAATGATAGATTCAGTTCCTCTTATGTTTCTACATATCTTCAATGATTATTTGGAAATAGAAACGAAAATACCTAAAATATGCCTCTGAAATATAGAGAGTATGTTTGAGGCCTGAATAATAATTCAAAAAGAATTAATCTACTGTATTCAACAGAGCTAATCAATAATATGTGAAGTTACAGAAATTAAGGAGTTATTAATTATTAACATATGCCATCTATAAAATGTCTATAGACATTTTATCAACCTAAGTATACCAGCAGCTACTCACACCTTCTATTGCTGGCAAAAAATTCTAAAAATGATAAATTATGTTTAAATCGTGAATTTTGTGTGAAATGGATAAAAACTTCATCGTCACCTGTCTCACTTCTAAGGAAATTTTCGTATATTTTGACTATCTAATCGCCCCCATTTCCCCTATTATTAAACTTAATTCATTATTATAAAGTACATCCCTGCCAAATATCTTATCTCGTTTTTTCTATCTTTTATCTTCAATGAAAACCCTTCCCTCTTCTACCGTCTCTGAGGTTTCCTCATTCCTTGTTTTTAATCCAACTTACTCTTCATAATTAACTTTCGTATCCTTCAACAAAACATCTCCAACGTTATAATTCCGTTTTCCTAAAATTTTTCTGGATACTCATTGCCACCAGTTCGCTAAGTCTCATAAAATCCTTTGCTTTTAATGTACTAATTCCAAGTTCATCGTCGTCGCAAAGTGCAAACCCAAACACAGGAACTTAGCTGTCAAAGATTGCTACGTAAGTGCCTCACCTCTCGGTGGATTTTATGACCTTGGACTTTTCTTTGTGATTTCGCATCCCAGGATCACCTACGCACACAGTTACTTAGGGCACTCTTATTGTTACACCCAATCATATAGAAAGCGCGTTTGCTATATTATTTAGAGGGTTGAATTCATAAAGATTTCAAAAATAAAAAAATATGCTTCAACTAACTTCATCTTTTATTGAGATTAAAGAATAAGACGACCGTGTTTTATCTCTGCGGAAAAAGACGGGTTATTTACAAAAATTTAGATAAAATGTTCGTTTACAAGGCTTGTGAATGAATATATTCCAGAGATCTGAACTAAAATATCATTGAATCAACAACTGCTGATATATTCCACGGCCTACCATAATGTTTGTCAGTTGATCCATGATTTCTCTTACCTACCCCATTTTATGTTAGTTCCTATTCCTGTTATGGTGAATTCAATTTCCTTAAATATAAAAATTAGTTTTCTCAAATTAGTCACGGCAATTAGAGAGGAATACATCATCACGATGGAAGTAGATCATTCATGAATAATCATCGCTCTTCGGAGAAAAGATATTTAAGTAAACTCTTATGTAATTCATACGAAAGAAACAGACGGATTATAAGAAAGTGTGGAGGACGTATGTGGGAGATAGTGTCTTTTGCTTTCTCTTTTGGTTTTCGTAAAAATTATACACTACTGAGGCAGAGTATGATTTCTGTTGCTACCGTAAAACCCATTTAAGACGCTCCCACTTAAAACGCTATACTTTTTAGTACGTGGTTTTCTCTCGGTCCCGGTCCCCCACAAGAAACACATGTTAAACGGTAAAAATACTTAAGAAGCGGATTTTTTCCAGATACACATACACAACCCGCTTTAGCCAATCGTGCGCTAAGTTCGATACTCAATTTTTTTAGATTATCGGTGTCGTCCTAGCACGCTTCGCCTTATATTTAAAATGGTTACTTCTGAATCTCTTCTTCGAAATCTCTAGTTTTGCGAGAATAAAATTAAGATATGGTGAAGTAGAATAATCTCCACCCCCATATCGGATATTTTCCGAGTTCTGAGATAGAGTGAGATCATTTGATAGAGTTCTTGATCACTTTCTTTGAGTGCAGCACGTTAGATTAAGAATTTAACTAGTTAAGGTTAGAATTGAGATAAGAGATTAGAATTAAGAATAAGAGGATAATTAAGGTTAGAATAAGGTGTTCCCTTTCGCCGCAATCTCAAGTTGTAAAAATATCGAATACACAAAAAAGGAAGTGCAATATTTTGTGAAAATAATCTTGGAGTGATCGTGTTTTGTGATGCTCTCCCACCACCATTAAAAAATAGTTATTCTTCTCCAATAGGCCATTTGGTAAAAATACTTTTACTGTAGATTAGTAGAAATAACTAAGGCACTCTTCTATGCAAAATATAGTTCATTCTTCAAATATATTATGCAGGCAACCAGAATCACACAACCTGTTTATAACGCTATGCGGCTTAAGATGGAGTTTTCGCTTGGTCCCTTGAAAGCGTCTTAACCGGGTTTTACTGAACGACTTTTTTAAATTGAGAGGCTACATTATTGTATACTCTAATTTGTAGATGAATTTAATAACTGTTCTTAGCATCGATTTCTGGCAAATGTCTATTAAATCAGAGTTCATAAGTTCATAAAGAATTTTCGTAATAATGTAAAAGCTCCCGGTTAGATTATTATGGATAAAGAGTAATAAATATTGCTAAGAAAAGGACAAGTTTATCGCAAAAGTGTAAGTTTGCTTATCTAAACACAATACAAGTGGATGTCAAATGAAATATTTTTGTTAAATACGTCCCATTAAATTGAATGAAATGTATCACAAATGCATCAATGTCTCACCGAAAGAAAGAGTAGCAAAGCATTACAATGAAACGTCACGTAATATATTGAGAGCTGAGTTATACGTTAAGATAAAAAACGGTTAATTTTTGTAACAAAATTTCACTCCTACAATGAAAATGGAAAGGAAACGAAATATTTTTAATGAATATGAATTTAAAAAATAAAGCAGGCATGTTAGGAAGCTAAACTTTCGCTACATGATAATTTTGAATGATATAATCAATAAAAAGCATTGCTTGATCACATGACCTATCATCAGTAGTAATTGGAAGTTATGCTATATCGATTTTTTTGATAATAATTAAATTATTACCTTACGTAAGCTCACTTTGAAGGTACGAAGTTGAAAAGGAATGGATGATAAAATGATAGAAAATCATAGACTTAAATAATGGTGACGTATGACTAAATGACTAATTCTGAAGTATTTGAATTTAAGAGAATTTCAGCAGTCTTATTCGAAGAGGCCAAATTTACTACTCTGATACTAGAGGAATTAAATGATACCTTTAAATGTCTCCTGTCTTTTGCAAATGTAGGAAGTTGTCGAGTTTCAGATACCATTAATTAAATTTCCGTTGATCAGTTATGATTCTTCTTCGTTTCATTGTAGTGAGCGAATCTCTCAACTAGGGACACAGAAACAATACATTTGCATGCACACAAACTGATTTCTGTATAGTTTAAGGGTTTCCAACATTTCTGAATGAGGGGTCGCATTATTGTATGATGATTGTTTGGCAAGCATAAGGTGATGAAACTTTTATTTATTTCCTTAAAATTACAAATAGTTAGCAAAAAAGAAAGGAATTAAGTTAGTTGTCGTAAAAATAGAAAGTATTGTAGCTAAGGATACAGGATAAAATTTTCAGAATTGATTTCACAAAGATGGTTCAAGTTTCAATTAATGAATAATTCTATGGTTAGAGTATACGTAGACTTATAATTTGGTAGGCCCTTAGCCGTTAATTTGTAAACTTCAATATTAAAGTTCTGTTACAGGAATGGAAATATTTAGTAGCTGTATCACATCATGTACAATGGTTTGAGTAAGTTAAGACTGGGGAAAGGAAGGTACGATATAGACATAAATATAATAGATATAAATGTCATAGATATAAATACATTAGATATAAATGTAATAAATAAATATTTCAAGTATTTTATTCGCATTATGGAGTTACACTACATTAAGGCCTCTACCATCCAACATAATACACAGTAGTCAGTACACAGCCGTCAATCGCGAGGTTGATTATTTACTAAAAGGTTACTCTTCCGTTAAAATGCTTGTTTGGCCTAGATAATTCTTCTATTAACGTCTTTTAAACTTTTATTTTCATTTATTTGAGTGCCCACGAAGCAGAATTGTATAGCTTGCTCTGTTTTCGAGTTTCCTATTTTTCTTTAACTCGTATGTTTTCTTCCTGCATATCCTACTTACTCCTCGTTTTCCGGTGCTTCGAAGTGCTATTATCTAATTCCTCATCGATCGCCATAAGATCCATCGATTGACTTACCGAGCAGAGTAACCGTTAAAGAGATATAAAGTTAGGAGTGTGAGTCATCAAGGTTACCCAATCTGAATCTCAATTGCTGTTGCGGGTCGTAGGAGGAATATGTAAGAGACACCAAGTTAGGGAAGAGGGCCTTTCACCCGGAGAGTTGCGTAGCTAGGGTCGGCCGAAGAACACGGAAATGTATGGTTCCTTGTTTCGTCATATTCTTATCTCAAAGGGATTTATTAAATACGTGTCACAATGCCTACGGTCGGGGAAGTATAGGGGGATACACATATCCAAATTTCAATATAAAAACATGCTCGATTAACATCTTTGAAGGGATTTTCCTTTGAAGCAATAAGATTTTGAATGTCGCTGAATCGGCGAAACGTCAAAAAAGTGGAATCTGCTAACTTTATAGGAATGATTCTTATGTTTATAAAAGTGATCGATAGATTAACAAGACGTTTCTAATAAAAATTGATATGAATTGAATTGCCTTGCTTATTCAGAATTAACTTGCGACCTAGTTTCCCTTAACACGACATCAATTTCATAATCTTTTTATTTCCCTGTAACCGTGCGTTGCCTACAGGTAAACTTAGCAAGCAAATTAAAAATGAAGTATTGCACTTTCAAAATGAGTTTTACGCAAATAAACTTTTAAAACCTGAAACCAATTATTCAACTGTTCTACTTTCAGTAAAAATTTTACAACAATTAATATTAAACTTTTTTGGGATTTGTATTTAAATGTAATCACTGAAGAAATACTTCATATTGTACAATTTCTGAGAGTTAAACGGTTCACATAATGATAGCATCTTCCCTCTACCACATGGCTTAATTTTTTTTTCTATTTCAGCCTAGGATAGAGAAAATTGTATCTATCATTCGCTAAAATTTCACAAAGAAACCTATTTCGGTGTCAAGAGACAATTGGAAGGAGAAGAATTTATTCTTACCATTCTCGATGTGCCAATTATTCAATAAATACTATCATAATCCATCTGAAGATGGCGTTATTGCTATATTTTTAGAAACTCCATGTATTTATGTATGTTATTTTATTATTATTGATACAACAAAGAGTATTTAAACTTAAATAATAATCTTTCAATTATTAATGGCAGTAACATTGCCAAACAGAGCAAAAATGCCAAAATAATACAATAATTAATAGAAGAATTTTTCGCTCTCTGGTATATGACTAATTGAAAAATGTCAGTCATGATTTTTCAGATATTGCATGGATTTTCTCAAGTATGGCATAATTATTTCGAAATTATCGAAAATTATACAATTTGCAGATAAATCGTGTTCATATTCGTAGGAATTTGTAAGAATAATATAGTATAATAATAAGTAGTCTGTCATTTGGTTCCTACCACTAAAATAGGTATCCTTGTCAGTCTTATTCGTGGCTGTGACAAGATGCAAGCTACTGACGTATGGGAGAAGCAGACAATTGGAATTTATTTTGGTTACTTCTTATCGAATATTATGAGACTGTTATCCATAGTCGTTCTGAACTTATTTGATCGTTTTAGATCCATTCTAGCAGGGCGAAGAAAGCAAGGGCAAAATATCTTATTCCTCATCTTGTCTAGATAACCTCATTCCCCTTCAAAAGTGTTTGTTAGTTAATGTTGAGGCTATGAATATAAGGAAATATTCGTCACAGGACAATTCATTTTAATAGGTTTTATTTTTAAAATTGAAACAGGTGCAGAAAAGAGTATAATGCGAAATATCCGATATTTTGTCTATAGTGTAAATTTCTTTGATCATAGAATTCAGTTTCATGCTAAGGATTTACTATTTAAATATTTTGGATTAAAAGAGCAAATTCAAATCGTATGATTCTCATTTTTAATTCCGTGGCATTCGAGTGATAACAGTTTTTGAATGATTGGCATACCAGAAAGTCAATCGTTGACGGTGTATAATTCGACTATGCATGGATGTATGACCGAAAGAAATTAGTAACTATAAACCCCCAGTTCTAGACTGCATGACCCAATAAAATCTGCCGCAGCGTTGAAGAGTTAAGAATAGTAACTGATTCCCAATACTAAGGTCAAAGGATCAAATCACAAGTGGAAGCTATTCTTATACCTACATTTTAATTGTGTTATAACTTTTAACGGACTTATTCCAATTATTTTAAGCAAAAAATTTCTGTCTACTGGATTAGTTTCACTCTAGTTTATCCAGTAAACTGAAAGAAAAAACAACCTGAAAATTTGGCGCTGAACTTGGGTATTCACTAATCTGCTGGCGTAATCGTCTTAGCTTCAGGAAGGAAGTACAGATCAATGGGTAAATTAGCTGAAATAATGGGGAAGTAGCCGTTTGAAGGGATAAGATTAAGCGGTCAACGGAAGCCTCTGAGAGCTATTAAATACGTTGGAGGGATCCACCACAAGAGGAACGTGCGTGTAAAGGGATAGCAGGGTATTGTATCAATCGAGGGAAAGTGGTGCGGTGAGGATGATGATGGGCGGGGCTCTTGGAGAGTGAGAGTGAAGTGAAATGGTGTCGTAGTTTAGGGTAATGGTAGGGGTGCGGTGGGAGATGCATGGTGTCCGACAGACAATGGGATGGGGCTGATGAAGGGGAGGAGGTATAAAAACATCCAAGTGTTGAGAGGACGACATATCAGATCGTTGGAAGATTCGTTCCGTCTTCAAGGAGCCGTAGGCACTACATTCCCTAAACCACCATGTACAAGCTGGTGAGTTAGTGCTACGTTTGACTCTGTCTCTTTAGAACCGTGTTAAATGGGATAATTCTGGATATACTGTGAGCAATAGGGTTGGATTTTTATCTTTCGGTTCGCTGTGTTTCTGCTGCATTACGTCTGGACTTATATACAGTGAAATGTTTAGCTTCTAAAGGACAGCCTGCCGGTTTAGAATAATTATTTTTTAAGTTCCGTCAAAATCAATCGATAAATAATTTTAGAATGGAGAAAATGAAGTGTGTTACAGTAAAGCCATTTTTATTTGTAGTAAATATATCCTTGATTATAACCACGCGTAAATAGTGCATAATGGATAATAATATACCCTCATAGGTGCTCGGTATTAATGCAAAAGCAATGGCCATAGTAAACTTTTATTTATTATTGAAAGACTGTATTTGTAACTGGCTTATGTATGTTCTAACTGTTAAACTTTGATGTATTTGGTATTAGGAAGCGTCACCCACATCAATGACTCTCAACGTGTCTATAGCATTATAAATCTTAAATCCTACCATACTTTCATTTCGAGAAATAACATTATTTATAGATTGTATATTCATTTCAAAGATTAGGCATTACGACATTCAAACGATGCAACTATAAAAAATATAGGGATAACTCCAAGTCGGAGACTTCAACGCTCGACTTTAATTCTATAGAATTTTAGGTACTAGAGATATGGGGGATTATTTCTTTACCTGAAGATTGATTGAACTGCAAATGTAACCAATCAATTTCTCTGCATCTAGGTCGCTCTCTTTGCTCTGGTGGCAGTCGCCTCCGCCGCTCCTGGATTCCTCAGCGCTCCAGTCGGCCCTGTCGTCGCAGCCGCACCCGCCGTCGCATACTCCACACCCTTCGTGGCTCCTGCTCCAGTTGTTGCCGCTCCTGCACCGGTCGTCGCTGCTCCCGTTGTGAAGGCCGCTATTCCCCTGCCCACATCTTACGCTAACACATTCAAGCTCTCCGTTAAGGTAATCAGGGCTACAAAGGAACGAAGTCAAATATCTTATTCCGTTGAGGCAATTCGCATTTTACAGTCCCTTAGGTGAAATTCAATTAGCAAAAACATTTTGTCAAGTTTATCGAGAAACCTTGAACGAGGCGAAGCGATTTCAAGAGGTAACATCCATTGAATTTTAGTAGACACTAAAAAAGGAATCAAATTGAGATGGTTAAGAAGGATAAATACCGTGAGCGATATAAATTATATTAATTAACGTGTGTTTCAAATATTTATATGAAGAAGTAATATACGATGCAGTATGCATGTGGGCAGTCCTCTTGAAGGAATTGGGATCTGTCCATTTGATTCTATAGAAAACGTCGAGCTTTTTGTTTCTGAATCAACTCACGGATATTTCAAAACAAAGTAAATGTGCGGATTAATATCATATACATTTACTACGTGTATCTTAGGCAATCTCCTTTCTGAGTGTTTCTTGATGACTAACCACTGTTGAATCAACAGTGTGTTATTCACTCATAGCTCGGTTCGATATCAATTCAATTGGTTTTCATTTATGAATACAAATTTTTCTTTTTTCATTTTTAAGCTCATGCAAATATACTTCGTCCAACGTCATGAAGAGACCATGTAAATCTTATGGCCCTGTGTATCACTTACGGGGAGTTGTTACGACTTTTGCATAGAAAAGGAAAGTTGGCGATAATCGATTTTGAAGATCGAGTAACACTGATTTCTGATAGAACAGAGCGAACGGCGGCAATTGTCACGTTAGAAGTACACTTTGCCATAAGATTTACATGGTCTCTTTACATGGTCATTCAACTCTATACAAATTTTAGTAAGTCATTTTACTTTATGCAAATATGTTTTCATTTGGTATAGGCTCCATTGGTTGCCTCCGCCCCAGTTTTGGCCGCTGCCCCTGCTCTAGCTTACTCCGCCCCCGTGGTCGCCGCAGCCCCAGTGGTGCCAGCCGCACCCGTAGTCCCAGCCGTTCACGCCATCCCCGCTGCAGTCCATCCTGCACCCTTTGCATACGCTGCTCCCGTTGTTAAGACGCTGCTCCATTAAATTCTCAACGATTCTCGATTTCATGAGAATTGGGTCTGAGAATGATCGTACTTGCATCTGAAGACGACTTTATCATCAACGTCTGCAGATTATTTATAGATTTAAATCATGTCATACCATCGAAAATAAATGTTTGAATGTTGATATTTTATGAATATGTGTATGTACAATATTGTTGTCATTTTTTGTGTAATATGCAATCTTCCTGAAACTATTCACCCTGATCTCACAAAGTATCCGAATGTGATGTAACAGAGAATAAGCACAGAATTACTGGTACTGAAAGAGATCAGTGACGAATTGCACATATGATGTAGAAATAGACAGCTGGACCAGTCAATATTAAGATTATGTTTTCCGCGAAAGATACACGATAATAATAGACCTATTATTGTTAAGGAGATAATAGCCAGAATAGGAGAATAAAATGGATTTGTTTCAAAGGAGGAAAGGAGATTCTAATTCTAACCATTAGCACGATTTCTCCATAAAGAAAGCATTCAATACAAAAAAGGAGCAAATAAATTTTCGGCATGAAAAAATCTTAAGGGGACTGAAATAAATAAGAAGCGGATTAAAAAAATGACTAGAAGAAATTGTGCAATTACTAATTTAGAAAGACTCGTCATAGATTAAACGTTTCCCATAAAACAGCATACATATTTCACAATTTAAAAACAGAATAGTTAGGTGATTTCAGGCAACTTGAACCCATTAAATCTAACAATATTCACAAATCCTATGTTTTCTCCTTCCCACTATATGAATCTTAAAAGATTTTTTTATTTTGTGAATTTAAATTAATTGCAAATAGTACGTGGTAATTTAATCAGGAAGTGGCGAATTTCTGCTTTTTCGACCCATGCATTTACCGATAAATAATAACAGATACAGTCACAGGATACAAAATGAACAATCGGTAAGGATAGTTGAAGTAAGATAGATCCTATATTGCATGGGAGATACCTTACTTGACAGCTGTGTGTAAGCTCGAGGTCTTCTCACCAGGAAGAACGGCGCTCTCGTTTCTAGGGGGTAGAGAGGGATCTCCTCCGGAAAATAGTCCGTAGGCAATGCAGAAAAGGTATTAGCCAACGCTGAGATTCGTCAAACTCCAATGCCAAATTCCTCAAGGTTCTCTCCCTCCTGCTGTCCGAATATATAGGTTCCTTATTCCTGACTTACGTGACCTAGAGCACAACCGTTTTACGCCCGTCGTTCCACGAAATGCGAAACATTCTCTCAAGTTTGCTGCAATACCCAGTTGCCGAAATTCGACGCAGATGTCACTATAAGGGATAAAAGACAAAAAATATGTAAATAACATTCTGCAGTCATACATCATTAAATTGACGACTTCAGCTGAATTTAAAACGTTTATATGAGCATAATAAATTGATTATTAACCTTTGATAAATTGAATGTTAACCTGATTAAACAAAGTAGTTGTATACAGTATTTTATAAAACCTATTAATATTATTATTCGGTTTATAAGTAACAAAGTAACCCTCCCATATCTGTTTTCCCTATTAAAGTTATAATTTTATCTCACTTCAATTAACTTAAAAAGGTTATCTGAGAAATCTCGAAATAGGACCGGAGAAGTATATGGTTTTGTCGTTTACTCTGAGGGTCCTGTTGAATAAAAAGTGAAAAATCTCGTTGTTTATGTTTAAGAGAAAATATGTCAGGAACAAAGTGAACAGCAAACTTTTACTTTCTACAGAATTTATTAATAAACGACCATCGTCTCAACTCATGGAGTCATCTTCAGGCAATGGTTTCAAAATGTTCAGAAAACCCTCATAGTCACCAGGTTTAACAAAATGAAAACTATAATTTACATAAAAACACTAATGTATATATTGAGATTGAACAGCATGAATTACAGGAGTATATCATATATAAAATGCCATACTCATTGCGGAACTATATAAAAGGGCTACCATACAGCCAAGGGGGTAGCGCGTTCACCTTCGGTGAAAGTGGCCCCTGGTTGTGATTTCTGGTGGGAACTTGTGATGTGAAATGACCTCAGCTGTCGAAACACTTTGCATCAATAACGCTACAACTATTTGTCTGGCAACTCATCAGCCATTGGGTTATCGAAGACCGGTCTACCCAATTTGGATTGCCATGCCGAAAACGTAGAAATACAATAAAAGGAAAAGAAGAAATTAGTTCTGAATAATAACTGAGCTTAACTAAATATCGTAAAATCAATCGTTTGGCAAAATCAAGACAAAATGCTCGTAAGTTTAGGGAGTATGCTATTGAACAAAACAAAAGATGAAACCATGGGCTCATACACCAATTGTGTCAACATAGAAGTTCCTTCAATGCTTACGTTTTAGAGAAAGGCACATATTCAATGAAAATTGATTAAATTCCTAGGATTGCAACAAAAAATAAATTTTCTTTCGGTTTTATATTAACTGAATTATGGACTTGGGTTCGAAATATGTTCTTTTCTGTTTCTCCATGGGTTTTTAAGGCGCAGTGTAAAACGTGCAAAGTTATACCTCATCCTCATTTATAATACCAAATCCGATTTGATGTTTCTACTATTAGTTAGAAGAAAAGAATTCTGTCTCAATCTCGCAAATATAGACGAATTTATTTATTATCTACCCAGGTCTACCATAAATTGCAGCGCGCACGCGAGGAAGACCAGTTTCATTCGAAAATTTTATTTATCTCTTACTTCAATTTAATTCATGTTGGCTGATAAAGCGGTAAGTAGTACACTTCTTGCGTGGAGAATGTTTACAGCTATTTATTTTTATCGCGGAAGGGCTAATAAGTGTGGTGCAAGATAGCGCGGGACGTGCAGATTCGAAGAAAGTATCCGTTACATTTCCTTGGCGAGCCCAGATTAAATGAGTGGTTTGAAATACGCTCCATTCTTTAGATAAAACGATTAAATGCTCTTTTTCAATGGTTCAGACAAATTAAATAGGAGTTTTTTTTAACGAGAAATCAATTCAATTATTGTTAATCATAGTTTATCATTGTTGTTGATAAAGAAGACAGTCAGTTCATTATTTGAAACTGAAAAGACTCCTGAAAAGTATCTCTTCAAACATTTTATATCGAAAGGAATGTGGTAAGAGTAACCAAAGCGAGGTATCTATCACTAAGTATCGAAGAGGGCTTCAGTAAAAGTTTCTGATGATAATGTACCGCACCCTTAATTCACAAGATTTAAATTTCAATGCTACAGTTAGTCAAAATTAAGAACGCTATATTGACGGTATCAAAAATTAAATATGAAGATAATCGGTTTTAAACTGTTAGTAAATCTATCATACACCAGTCAATAGTATACAATTTTTCGTTTATAAAATTTTCGTTATTAGAGTATTAATAAAAATTGCTTTTGGTCCCATTACTGATGATCTCATACATCCTTACTTAATAATCTCTCAAATCCATTGTAATAAAATGATTATCTCAATCGTATAGATTCGATTTTACAAATAGAAGAAGTAAGAAATAATATTTTCAAATTTTAGTAAATTTATGAAAAATAATTACTTTTCAATATAAATGATATCCTTTCGATTTCATGGAATAATATTTCATTTTATTGTGAAATCTGACAGGGTATCATTATATCACCGGAAATAAATGGCAAGAATGAAATGTCAAAAGATTCACGATGATGGCAATCTTTAAGATACTTAGAAAAATTAAATAACTGCGGTTATAGTAGTTTCATTTCCAAAGAAAGAAATAAGAACAAATTCATGTTCTACGAGAGATATTTATTGATGAGAGATCTTACATATTTATAATTTATCGAACCAAATTATCATTAATCCGAACTTCCAAATTTTTATGGAAGTCGATGTCAAAGAAATTAAAATGTCATTTTGTAAGCGAATAACACTTTCAGAGTTAGGTTCTCATTTTTACCCAAACCCGGTTCAAAATTTTGCACGAATATTTCAAATTATATCTTCAGAGGAATCTTAGACAGTTATCATGGACCTTGGCCTCATTCTCTCTATTGAAGGCGTTACTCAATGATAAATTCTTTATTTCATTGTCACGTTATTTCCGAAAATTTTAAAAGTTTTCGGAAGAATAGTGTCCTCCCAAATGTTTCGCTTTCACAATATAAAACAATCACCAGGAGGCAACTTTCACCTTATTTACTTTTATATCGATTATAAAATCAGGGAAGTCTCACAAAAATATCTGATAAAGATTGAAAAAGAAATATAATATACGAAAATCATTATTTTATGAGAACTTTGAATGATAAAATCTCTCAGTTACCGGTCTATTGAACTAACCCAGTGGTTTCTCAAATGGATAATACCGCCCCGTATGGACGTTATACTAATCGAGGGACTAATCTTTCTTTCTCAAGTTTGTATTAATGGGTTTTAGAGTGTCATTAAGTTACTATTTAGTGATTTTGTAGAGGTTTTTAGTATGCTTTTTATTATACTCTCTGTTTGGTAATACAGATATTAATTTTTACAGACGCTGGTAGCATGGAAAAGTTTGCAAAACTCTGCTCTAACCATTAAACTATCTTGCTGAAACGTGTAAAAATGCTGTTCGGAAGGTTTAAATGGCAAGGGCCTGTGGTTTTTCCAATTGTTCCGAACGGCACATTTGGATACTCTGGCAAGATAGCTTAATAGTTAGAGCAACAGATAAGAGCAACTGACTCGAACGCAATCTGGATTCGAGTCTCGGTCCTGTGAAAATATTGTATGCCCGTTCCTAGTTGAGAATTTTCTTAGGTGCCTTTACGTTAAAAGTATTCTTTAACCCTTTTCCTTGTGATAACTGGAAAAGCGAAACGATATATTCGAGGCAAAATACTTGAACACGAAAGAATTATCAGATTAGCTATAGTGATTGCGTTCATAATAAAGATTTTTTTTCCGATTTCTCCCAGATGTAACAGGATTAGTGGTTATCGAAATTAATCTCAAAAGACGCCACTGTCAGCGTCATATCCGGAGTATTACAGGGAGGTTATTAGTAAACTCTTTCGATATCTGTTAAACATTTATATCATTATAGCTATTCTTAAACCAGATGCACACCTCATAATTTCGGCAGGAAAAAAGTACGCGATTGCAATTTGTTACGAGGTGGTTGACATGGAAATACTTAGGCGTTTTCTGGACTTGGACTGCTATTTTTTTTACCTTAGAATTTTTTGGTTATGTAACTTGGACTTTCTTTCCTCGTACTCGAAAGTGACACCTGGTAGATACTACTCTGGAAAAAATGGGCCAGACGTCTTTTCGTGCGTGGAAGATTTACTGCCGTCTACATTCGTCTCTTTCTTTGTATTCGCCAAGTGGTCACTTGTGACGTGAATTTCGCCCCCACTGTCTTTTCGTCCATTAATTCCCGTAAAAGTTTCAGTTCACCCGAATGCAAATTTTTGCTACATTCACAATTTTTAGGAATGTTCGTCTCTATTTATAATTATATATTATTATAATAATATCTATTATGAACGATTTTTATGCCAGAAATTTGGCTGACAATATCGGATTTAGAATTTATGTGATAATGGCAGGATAGAACGGGGAACTGGAAAATGAATGAAGTAATTGAGTGAAGCTTAAATTTAGGTTCTATTGAATTTTATAACCAAAAATAATTAGTCGGTTTCTTTGTCATTTGATAGCGACAAATATACGGCAGTTAATGTGAATCAAAAAATATTTTTCGAATCATGAAACTATCGAAACTGTCTCATCTAATTAACTACAGCAATACTTGACGAAATTTATGCACACTTTAATTCAAAAGAACAAACAAAAATTCAAAACATCCTCGGAAAGGTTTCCACATTTGAGAAATAAAAATAATTAAAAAAATGTATCAGCTTCGGTTTGCATTACAATGCATTACGAATAATTACCACTCGATGAACTACGTGAAAAAATTTGACTTCCGGTAGTTCTTTATCGTCACGAATGGCTACAGCTGGATTTCATAGTTTGGCGAACAAAAGGCATATTTTTTCTAATCCTTCAAAATCACGCGATTTTTCATGGGATTTTCCTCATATATGAAACGTCCCCTCCCACATGAAACGTTTCACTAGGTGTACGCGATATGAGGAAAGTGGATGTGGTATGGATCTTGAAAGTTATCCGCCGACAACTTAAGAGAACACTGAAAACGTCCCTGTTGAGCACAAAGAAAGATCGTTGGCCTGGTGACCACCGTTGGCCATCTTAGTGCTCTCGAAGGTCAACATCCCTCTCCAGGAGACATGGAAAAAGGTCATTTTTTGCTCTCGTAACCGAATAGGCAACATGGTCCGGAGAGAAAATAAATTTAATAAACAACCGTCATGATCCCCCGTCATCGAGTTTCATGCGCTTAGTGCTGGATGCTTGTCGGATATCGTCCTTTTGTATCTCGTATCATACGCTACATTGACAAATTGGCAAAGGGGAGTGAGGGGGAGAATTCGCCCTATATTTGAATGCACTAGTTTCTCCGATTCTATCTTGAGCGAAGAAGTTGTGCCTGCTAATAAAGCAAACTGTTTGACTAAATATAGCGATGCAGAATGGACTTTTAAATAATGTTGTAGCGACATGTTAGAGGCGTGAGGACGTGGGGGTGGTTGGATGTGGTCGGTATGGTTTCTAAGGGGTGCGGCTAAGCCAAAGGGTAGTGCAGTGACAAAGGGCGGTGTGGGGGAGTGGTGGATTGTTGTTTTTGGTGGGGAGGTCGATAGGAAGCGTCGAGGGGCACGGAAAGGTGGAGTGCGGTGACTGAGGGAGTATATAAGTTGAGCACAATGCATCCAGAGGCACTCAAATTCCAGGTTTCCTGAGTTACTGTTCGTTGTGAGCGTTAAACCCAAACAACTCAATCATCATGTACAAGCTGGTGAGTACCTAAGCTCTGTAAGGACGATTTTGCGACAGTTGTTTATGCTGTCGCGCAGAGTTTCTGTACAATCCTTGCTCTTTGCCTGGTCGTCTTGCTTTCGAAAATTAGATTTACCTACTCCGATGTCGATTATTCGTGATTCTATCAGTTAAAGTGCTCCACAACAGCTTCTAACAACCATCGCGCTATAAGAGAGATAATTCATCATCATCTCACACCCTACAAACATAAAATGGCAATTTCGAAATTATTTTCGAACACGTTTAATTAGTTAGTAGATGGAAGAGTAGCTCAATAGAAATGTTTTCTAGTCTATACTTTGTGAGTTCTTTATAAAGAATGAGGAGAGATACAAACGTCCTATTAAAATTGAATGTGCGTTATTTATTTATATCGTTAAACTGGTGATCGCTAATTTATTACTGAAAATATGAAACCATCGTATGCCATACGCAGGGAAGTATAATGGAAAGCGATATAAACAGTCTCTTTTGGGGGTTCATAATGAATCGACTCTTCGAAAGATATATCTGTTTCAATAATCATCATTGGGTATTTTCTGGTATTCAATCCAATTTTAACGACAACTCATATATATCTATTTTTTGTAAATGTTAATATGGCAAATATGTGAAGTAGTGAAGAGATCCATGCGAGTGTTTCATGGGCTCAGGAATATTTTGATTCGACTCGGATGAGTAGTGCCAATCAGGGGCGAATTTTAGCGATCTCAGGCCTTAGGCACAGGGAATATTTTAAGACACCACCAAGAGATAATAAGTCATAAAATTCGACAGAAAATCTCTTTTTGGGCCTTCTTAACGGCGAGGCCCTGATTTAGCATATGGTGCACCTAATGGTAAATCCTGGTGCCAATAGAGATGATATAAACTATTGAAATGATTTTTTCCATCCATTTAATCCATATCTATTCTTTAGAAAAGGTGGCATTGCTGTATAAGCAGTTTCATATTTATTACAAAATCGTAGTAGTTTATTGTGTTCGTGATTTTATTGGGCTTTCAAAAGACTAATCTAATCATAGGGTTACTACAGCATATCCGGCTAGCAATACCGGAAATACTGTGAATAATTTGCCATAACAGGAATAAAGACGGTAATAATGGTCCATTATTAAGATAATGGTATTCGAATGGAATTTTAAAAAACAATTTACGAAATCGTTTGAATAGAAAAGCGTAGATTAATTCCAGAGGTGAGCTAATAATCTGTATTATAGGCAGACTCATTCGACAGTACAATTCACTAATCACGAACTATCATGTAGAATTTCTACATGATATTTTCTCTTATTTTGCTAATAAATTCGTAATTGAGACGATGTGAAATATTAAGCCACTGAAATCCACTCATCCCAACACGACTTGTATTTGGAAGAAGACATATTTTCATTGATATTTTTGTTTTGATACATATACGTGAAGAATTCGTGCTTTTATGCCTCATGCATGCTTAGATTGATCATAATGCGTATCGGCAAGGGGTTAAAAGAAGGGATTGCCTAAGAGTGATTTATAGCAATTATTATTAAGAGCTTAGGACTCAATATCTTCACTCAGAATAGGCCGATATATCATAGATATAAGTGTTTAGTGATAGAGCGAATGAGTTTGGTGGTAATAAAGGGAAGTCCTCATAAAGGGAAGTAACGGAGAGTGTGCGAGAAGAAATATCATAAATGCTCCACAATCGTCGAAAAATTACGTTTGATAGAAAAGCAAAACTTCGGTTAAGAAATGTTCGATAAAATGAGAGAAAGAGGTATCCTTTTAATGGATTGATATAGTATATCCTTAAAGCTTAGGGTGATTACTTTCGAAAGACCTTACCAAATAGTCGATGTAAACTTTGAAATAAGACATAAATGATTAAGATGTTCCAAAAACTCTCCAATCGCCGATACACTGGTGACCGTCGGGCCAATTCCTCAAAAGGATCGCGGAGACTCAGGATTACCATTTTTCTTTCGAACCTCTTATTCATCAACAGTCGAGTTCCTTATTCTTCTCAAGTCATAAATGGTGAATTGATTTTTTCTTCAGGTGGCTATCCTCGCCCTCGTGGCTGCTGTCTCTGCTGAACCCGGTTATCTCGGCACCCCCTTGGCTTACTCCGCTCCATTGGCTTACTCTGCACCAGTCGTTGCCCCCGCCGTTGCCGCTCCTGCAGTAGTGAAGGCAGCCGTCCCTGTGGCCACCTCATATGCCAATACATTCAGGGTAAATTTACGCATAGAAGCATCTACCCTATCTATCACCTATGCAACATTTTTCAATTTTCCTCACGAAAAAACTTCATTCCTTTCCAGACCTCCGTCTACTCTGCTCCAGTTCTCCAGGCCGCAGCGCCTGTTGCCTATTCTTCCCCGGTTGTGGCTGCAGCACCAGTTGCCTACGCCGCTCCTGCATTCGCCAAGACTTTGATCCATTAATTTATTTCTGAGATACATCAGACAATCTAGGAAAATTGATGTGTGATATGTAAAAACCAAAATTGCTGACCTTTAGGTTCTTGTGAAAATAAAAAATAATTATTTGGCAAAATATGTTTTCTTTAAATTTTCCCAAATGTTAATGTCGGGAAGGAGAAAATCGAGGAAATCCACACGAATTTCTAGATGCACGTTTATAATAAATGGATGAGGCTACAGAAAAAGCAACTCCAGGGCAACGTTCGAAAATGCATAAGGAAGTTACCTGATAATTAAATACGTTGGGCATGAAATAATTTTACGCTCCTTAGAGGGTCTTTCGCAACTCGTAGTTAATTAGCTTCTTGTCGTATAGCGAGTAAGAAACTATTTTATAATTAATAATGAATTAAAATAATTTCTCTTAAAAAACGAGTTAATTTTCTACTTTCTCCGATCCCTTTAAGTTCAAATAGTGGGACTGATTTGAGGTATTTTGATTTAGATTACCAGCTTTCTCCTAAAAGGACTTGGAGTATTCTGAAGCTTAAATTTTACAATGATGAAAATGGATGTTTACGTCAAAGAGTTGTGGTGAAATTCTAAGTTCGACGCAGGAATCTTAATTCAGAGAAAGTTAACGGAAGCCCGTTTGTAACCATTCAATCTCTAAATCTCAAAGCTTAGTTCGGAGATTTATTTTAGGTCCAAAAATGATAATAGTCCTTTTTAGTAAGAATATATATGGTAATTTTCACCTCATAGAAATTCCATGGTATGATGTTACACCTATTAGGAAGTGTATTATTACATGATTAATTCCTTAACTATAATTATTACTCGCAACAAATTTTTTAGATGAGAAAAATGGAGAGATTTGGATTGGATTCAGTATTCTGGGAGAGGACTGGTCCGGAAGTGGTGCATGTGATATGAAATGAAATGCAAGTCCCTTGATTTGAAACAGAAAAGTATAAAGAGAAAGAAAGCTAATGAGAATTCACTTTCTTTGAGGGAATTGAGAAAACCACCTGGCAATAAATGTACGAGGAATGCGTTCACTATTAGAGAAAGGATATGAAGGGAAACATAGAGCATTAGTTTGATATCAATAAGGATCGAGGGAAAAGATTTAATTCTTCAAATGAAAGTGTATCTTCTTACAATATGTCCGTAAAAATAATGCGGAAGTTACAGCATACGTTATATTCATGAAAGTATTATCTGAGTTAAATCAAAGGAAAAATCCTATTTTATTTATATCTGATCTGTGAATAGATGAATGTGATAATTTTTCTTTCTCTTAATCACTCATCCCTCTACTGTACTCTAACCTTTGTTTAACAAAGTGTGGCCTCTTTGAATTAAGCTAGCCTAATATTTAACTGTAACTTATCGCTCTCGTTTTTAATCAATGTTCATGTTTTGCTCATGCGTTACCAGTGATTAGAGATGATATCTATATATATATATATATATATATATATGATTAAGTTTAGAGTTTCTCCGCTATACCTTCTTTGGTGAAAGAAGACCTTGTTCTTTTATAAATGGGATATAGAGCAACTATGAAATAAAATTATTAACGCGTAGCAAGCCAATAGTCAACATGAATATGAGCTTTGAAAAGCTTTATCATTAGATTAAGAAAATATAACAAAAATGCCAAATTGAGGTGACATTGAAGGAATTTATTCGAGTTTTTTTTCAATCAATCTCATTGAAGTGAACGCTTTCCATTGATATTTTTAAGAACAAAACACATGTTAAAGACAAAGAAGGAAATAATACGCGCCTTGTTCCTCTTTGAGATAATCTATTTTATTATTCGATATAAGTTAGTTCTACGTCTAATATGAATATCTGGGTCATATTGCGTTAAAACTCGAGTATGACCATGTACAGATATTTCGTTATACGTCATGGTTGGTGATGGAAATCTTGCGGTAAACTCTCGTTGCGATCGACTGAAAGCGGACATTTGATAGGGTTAATTCGAGGAAGTGAGATGAAGATTTAAGAATTCTGTCCATAGTAATCGCAGTTTCACTTTCTAAGTAATGATAGTAACACTTACAGCTTGTATTTGTGAATCAATCCACATTGCTAAATAAATTTACTGCAAAATATAGGTTCATGTGAGTCAACCCGTCAGTTGAAAAATTCAGAGTAATCCCTATCGTGGAATGATTATTTATAAATTTTTATCATTACGATCGTGAATTCCGTAATGTAGATTGCTTTCCCGGAATTATTACGAGTATGGCTATAGATTTTCATTTTAAAATTAATAGTTTAATCCATTATCATCTTGAGTCTCCACTATTTTTATGATATGAAAAACAACTGGATGGTGGGATAGATTGATTGGAAGTTACATATTTCGTGCATTTTTTGCGATTTATAATTTTGAGCCCTCAGCCGGTCTCCAATAAGAGAGCATTTATCCCGTAGATGTGGGTCATGATCTGGTGTGGTCTGTCTTGCACTTGGCGTGCAGCACCATGTACTATGGTTACGTCTATCCCCACCCTTACCTTACATATTGCCTCACACAGCATCCGCTCTTCGTAATTCCCTAACTGAAAGTTTCCCAACTCCACACTGGGAACCAGTCTGATAGGAAACCCTGATATGGCGCTGCGATTGCAATCAAGGTTATTCGTCCCTATATGAATCATATATGTATTAAAATTACAGATATGGAGTTAGGAAAATCATTAATCTAACGAGGGTTTCATGAGACGATCTTTAAATTACGTCTCTTCTGAGACGCACGATTTAGATATTCTCAGGAGAATGTTTTAAAGAGATTTTTTTAAAAGATAACTCCCGTTCTTTTGTCAAGATTGTGATTTTGTCCTGAAATCGTTTATATTATCCTTAAGCCTATGTTAATAACGGAAAAATATAAACATTGCAGCGAGAAACTTACACGCAAGTAAATTCAACATACATTTGACAAGCAGGGTAGGATATCACTATAAAAGAACCAGAATATAATAAATAATACTGATATATCCAAGGAAATTAACCTACACGTACGTAGATGTAAGATTTTATTTATCATATAGTTAAATAATATTAATAATAAGTTAAGAAAGTTCTTTTAGTAAATCTGAGGAACTGACTCCCTTAGAATATCAATACATATAATCGATAAAATCATTAAAAACATATGGGACATGATTTGATAAATAATTATCAAACATCTTTACATATATTCCATGAGTTCCTTCTCGTGAGTTGAGTGAAAAGTGATGGTACTACCAACCGCAATGTAGACAAATACCTAACGAAGATTAACTTAATCTATAATAACATGATTGTCGAGAATAATAGTCTCATAAATTATTTATCCCACAGATAGTACATTAGGTTAATGGCTATGCTGAAAGATGTTGGAAATTTGCATATAGCAATAATTTTTATTGTCAGATGCTATCCAGCCGCCAAACCCTTTTGGGAAAAATGGGATTGCACCGAGATTGAACTTAGGACCACTTCTATGGAAGGTGGAGGCCTTACCAACGAGGTTAATTGGGTACCGTTCTACAAATGTAGTAATTAAACAAAAGATAATCATCGCATCTCAAAATTATCAACAATATAGGATCAGGTGTAGAGAGAGAATCCGATGACCTGCCGACAATCACCAGCAAGAGTAGGGATGGAGATAATGGCAGATCAATTTCTCTGTCCAGAAAAAAAACGTTCTTTCCCAATATTCAGAACCTGTTTCAAGAGCACCCCTTCAATTTCAACCCTAATGAAAGAAACGTCAGATAAATATCGATAGTTTAATCGGCGAGGGAGAGAAATATAGGACGTATGAATCTTCGGAAAGATGCGGAATGGAGCAAGAGTGGGTGGGCGTTGGGTGGGTCTCCACGAATGCGTGAATGGAAAGGGGCCCATGTTTGAGTCACGCGGAGGGCGGGCGGATGCTTTGAGGGAGAATTGTGGAAGATGGGGAGAGAGAAAAAAAAAAGAGAGCAGACCGAGTATATAAGGTGGTCGTTCTTTACCAATCCTCACTGAATATCAGATCGCTTCAGATCCAACTCTTCTTCGGCTAACCCGATCACTCCACAACCCGCATCAACCATGTACAAGCTGGTAAATATTCCTTCTCTATCATAAGGGATTACTGTGTTTTTTGGATGTTGTTTCCGTGAGCTGAACGGTTACTTTCGTGTGTCTCACCTCTTGGATTACGTACTTCGATTTGTTATACCCAATAACTGCTGTGTCGCGGCGCACTAGTAATACCCTGGTAATACCCTAGTAGTACACTAGTAATGTGCTAGTGCACTGGCATTCGTTTACATTTGCGATATATTTCAGTTTACCCTAGTGTAAGTAACTAACGATACTAAAAATTTACGTTATCAATGTACCCCTTTCTTCACAGTAGTTTTAGATTTAGACTTATCCTATTAAACGTATTTCGACGATCTTCCACAAAATTTGAGTCGATAAGTATGTTCACTACAGAGCAGACAAGTATTTAACATTATCATATCCATTCGTGTTACGGTCAATTTTCATTTTATAACGATAGAGTAATTGTAAATTTACAGTCTATTTCCCATTGTGAGAGAAACTATCATACTTTTTTCCTATCATATTCCATTAATCTTTTGTATTTAATTCATCAACTTTTCTTGAAAACTTACGCTTTGAAAGACAATTATAAGATTCAGTGAAATAAAAAATACATAATGGATACAGGATGTAAAATATTCTCAGGTAATGCTTGTATTACCTTTGGGAAAAAGGATTTTAATTGTAGCAAGGAGGGCTTCTATATAGCCAAGTGAGCAACGCATTCGACTTCGGTGAAAGCGGTCCTGAGTTCGGTTTCTGGTGGGGTCTCACGTGCGAAATGACCTCAGCCGTCGAAGCAATTTTAAAATAACTACTAGCAAGTAACAAGGAGTTTCAGTAATCATTTTTTGTTGAGCTCCATAAATCAACCATATTAATGACAGGCTCATGCAGGTAATCGGTGAAAGTTCAGATAAAATTACGGATGTAATTTAATTTCCGAGTGTAGAATCCAGAATTGTATTTTTCCTTAAAACAATGCATGCCTTCACGGCTCAAACTTTCAGTGGGTTTGGTAGACATTGCGGCAGTAGGGTCGATTTTGGAACTTTCTCCTACTATACAAGGCTGGCAACAGAGACTATCGTAGATCCTTAAAAGCTATAGCAATAGATGATATGCCTAATTGTAACTTAAGTCCACAACATCTCGGACCAGCTGCGCAACCTTTTAAATCAAGGATCTCAGAATAATTAATTACAGAGGAATCCCTACGCCGATGGAGATAGTTATCTTAATATTTTCAGTCTCCTACGAAGGCGTTTTGTAATACATTCAATAAATCTCCGATTCTTTCAGGTCGCTCTCCTCGCCCTCGTGGCCGCCGTCTCCGCCGCCCCCGGCTTCGTTGGAGCTCCTCTTGCCTACTCTGCCCCCCTCGCCTACTCTGCCCCCATCGCTTACTCTGCCCCAGTCGTCCACGCTGCCCCCGTCGTCGCTGCCCCCGCTGTCGTTAAGGCCGCCGTCCCAGTCTCTTCTTCTTATGCCAACACCTACAAGGTCTCCGTTAAGGTAAGCCTACCATCAAATAACAATTCATTGTACGTTTTAACAATTATTTAGAGCGATTTCATATCTATGTTAAAAAAATTTACAAGTTTTACGTCGAAAATTATGAAAACTGATAAGTCTCGGGTCAATTTCAATGCTAGAGTTGAAATCTAGATATCTACACTTTGCGAGTAGGTACTTATATTGTGAAATTATTAATTGTATCAATAAATTAGTATTAATATTTACCAACACTACAAAGTAACCTGTTAGTAGAGTCCTATTGAAATCTCAGAATTGGTGAAGTTTTCTGTCACAGGAAAATTTGTGCAAACGCTAATGTCGATTATCTGTTAAACTGCTATAAGTATTTATTTATTCGAAAAAATCAATTTTCATTATAAGGAATATACTAAGCAAGCTCTCCGAGATATCAGATAGTAAACTAATTCCATGCTCATACCATTGGTGTGGTTGGAGCGTACAAACTGAATTTTAAATGCAGCGATATTGGAATGATCGTTTTGCGCAAATCAAGCCTGTGATTATATGACAATGGAGATTTTTACAAGTTAACTATAGTGAGAAAAACGATAAAACTCAGCTATTCAACTCTCTGAAAAATTTCTCAGCATGATGCATATCTTTTTCTACTCATCTATTCAAGAATTTCATTGGAATGTGATAAGAATTATATTTAATGTGATTTTTTTTATCACTGAACAGGCCCCAGTCGTGGCTGCTGCCCCCGTTGCCTACCATGCCCCAGTGGTCGCTGCTGCCCCCGTAGTCCACGCCGCCCCCGTCGCCTACGCCGCTGCCCCCATCGTCAAGTCCTACGGATACCTCCACTAAACTCCACCTCAGGAAATATCTCCACGGCAACTCTGTCGCAATCGTCTGCAAGTTTGCTGTTACTCAATTCCTCAGAGGCAAAACCTTTATTTATGGATCTGTAAATATAAAAAATCGAAAATAAAAACATAAATCGCACGAAGAATATGTTTTTTTTTCTAGAAATGTAATTCTTTCCCAAATTCGCCCTTTGGATTGCTTAATTTTTATGCCTGCGAAAGAAATAGAAATTTTCCAGAATTATGGTTCTCTGGCATACAACCAAAGCCTCTTAGACAAACAGCTGAGATATGATATGCAGTGTAGTAATCGAGCTTCTAACAGAACTTAAGTACACTTTCGAGTTGAAATACGAAGACTTTTTCTTACCTTATTTCAACAATAAATATAACATTTGATAGGAAGAAAATAAACCGACAAGTGAGTAGACTTTCATAATTTTTGGGGTAGTTTTCCATTTACTGATAATGATGTTTGTCCTCTTTTGGAATCACAAGAAGAGATCAAAGAACGCACCGAAAAACCAAAAAGCTAAAACTTGCCCCTTTCATATATTTTTTCTGGATGGATAATTTATGTTTTTTGATTTATCAGAGCCATTGCCCATTTCCGTTTTGTTGTTGTTATTATAAATGGTTGAGAAGTCAGAATCCTAAGAAAGTAAAAAAAAATAGGATTCAATTATAAAGGTTAATTGGCGTATATCTATCTTTAAATCTAATTAACATGGTTATATTATGGTAAAAAATATCCCTTTGAATTCAGTAATCATGAAAGAGTTTTGGACAGTTGTTTTTGCGTAAATCTGCCAAAAGAGATCGGGGCTCAAGTATAGAGTTTATGGAGCCACTTCAGAAAGCAGAGGTATATAGTAATGCTCTGGTGTTTCACAAAAAAATTGAAGTGTTTCTTGGGAGTTCTTCGCTATAGATGACGAAATTTGAAAGTCTTATGAAATGCATAACTGGTCATATACATCACTGGTTATATACAAGGGATGATAATTTAAATTTTTCAATCTTCGATGCGATGGACTCTTACCGATAGAATAGTTTAAATGTTACTAGGCGTGGTTGTAAATAACTGGGGCTACGGATCCGGGGAAAAATAAGGCGTTTGAAGACAATTGTGTCGGTATTACTGTGTTGTTTTTCAGAATACCAAAAACATCACGATGGACGTGCGCCAATTCAATAGAATTCGAAATGTTTTAAAATTCATTCCATGGCAGAAGGCGTAGTTTTGTGGAATTCTACGATAAGATAAATGAAAGTTTTTAAACTTTAAATTTAAACACGCCTAGCAGCAACGAATTATTTCAACAATTATTCTTTGAAATAGTCGTATTCAAAATGGACTTATGGAAATAGTACACTCCTGTCTTTATTTCAGTTTATTTCTAAAAATCAATTTATATTAAACATAATAGGACAATGAAACCAATATCTGTTTCAAAAATAACTAATTTTATTTGAATCGGTTTCGCTCTTCTTATCTATAACATAAAATTAAATTATTAGCATAATTATTAGCACAAATTGAATTATTTTATTATTACATTTATTTGTTACCGAAAATGGTGACGGAATTCCGTTCTAACATACTATCATAAACAATCGGATTGAATTATTTTTTTCCATTATTCAAATAGCAAGTGTTATCTTCTGTATCTCGTTTGCCTTGAGAATTGATCTTCTTTATCTCCGGCAGCCTTGACCTACCGGCTCTCGGATTTCCATGTTTATCACTTGTATTTTCGATCTTATCAACGGTTTTCATCATTCAGGGTCCTCGATTCAATTTGACACAGCAGATTATTTTAACCTGGCGTCACACGTATCAACTTAACATTAATACGGAGGAGACTCAAAAGTCGACACGCCTGTTTAACATGACAGGAAAGGTAACTTGTAGAAAAATGAACAGAGCATTTCCGGCTCACGAGGGTTAAAGGCTTTTCGCTTTGTTGCGATCAAGGAAATATTGGGCTTCGCTTCATTTTATTTGCGAGACACGCCCATTTAAACTCGGTGAAACGTATACGTTTACAAGTTAAGTTTGATCGGAAGAAATTTTTGGAAAAGACAATGGTAAATTTTTGTGAATATACTAATGCTTGGCTCATCTTGGACAAGAATTCTTCACGATATTTCATCGAAAGTGTACCTAATTTTTAAGTGTTTAGATTAGATGTCAGAGATTACATTTTCGTATTACACCAAAGTAATCTTTTTTAATCTAAGTTATCAACATTGAATTATTATTCCATATATCACCGAAATGAAAATAACAAACATTGTTCGTAAACTCAAGTTATACTAATATACTCCTGGAAAAGATCAGAATTCCATGTACGTCTATGACCTTAATTGAACGGCAAGTTGTTCATTCATAGGCTAAGCTTAAATTAGATGAGACATTGAACCACTGTTGATGTCAAATCCTTAAAATTTTAGATCTCACGTTATTAGCAACTGAATTTTTCCTTAATTCCTTTAAATATCTATTTGTGATCTTGTTGATTCTCACGTTTTCTCCTAAAACTATCCACTTATATCGCACGAATGTTTTTCTGGCAATACTGTTTCTCTTAATGATTTTTGACCTTCAGATATCCTTTCGCTCACACGTCTGATTCAACCTTCTCCATCTTTCGTGAGTCTATTTTTCATACCTCTCTCTCCTTGCGGTTTTCTCCTGCAGCGGTATTATTTTTACTGAGTAAAAGCTAAGGATTTTAAGCTCAAAAATTAATTTTCTTCCGTGCTATCTTTCTACAAGCTGTCTCATTTTAAAAATTTAAGTGATGGAGGGTTAGATGCAAGAAGAGACTTCTTAGTTTCGATTTTCCCCAAATAAAGTCACTACATTATACATAGCTAATGATAGTAACGGTATGCTTTAACTTGTGAAGTCGAAAACCATTGAATGCGTATTAAAATTGTCCAAGATAAATGCAGATTTTCTCCTAGAGAATATTTTGTGCTTCGAATGATGACATATAGTAGTTTACAAAAGTATTGAAATTAATTGAATAACAAAGGGGAACTGAAGGAAAATATCTTTGTAAAATAGTCTTCTTAGAGAGCAAAGGACGATTGTCTTGAATATAAAATGTGTATCGATGCAATGAAAGACTGGGAATTTTAGAACGAAATTTCAGGTGTAATTTTCTGAAAATTTTTCCCTCAATTAGTCTTTCGAAAGATTCCCTTAGTTTAACATTGAAGCCTTGAGACCTCAATGTGGTGGAATTGAAAACGGTCTAAATAAAATAATTTTATATAAGAAAATAAGACAACGAGGTGCTGCGGTTCTGATTAATAAAAGTGTTTCTTCTTCTCCATTTTTTAATACAGACTGTCTAAAAGTGGTTACCGAGGCATTAAAGGGGCTCTTGGACAGCCAAGTGGACAGCGCGTTCGACCTTGATGAAAGGGGTACCTAGTTCGAGCCCAATGAACTCAGCCGTGGAAGCTTTTTTAACAACACTACGTGTCGATACATCAAAGCCGACAGAAAGCCTTGGTAATGATTAGTTTTAGGTCAACTTATTATCAGTTGCTCAGTCACACAACTTCAATTTTTATTTATAATATCTCGGTCGAGATCGATATCCCAATATTCATATCCAATCGTCAAAAGGAAATATTTAACCCAAAATCTGTACTATTGACACTAACTCGTGCTTCTTCTATTTTAGTGCTTCGACGAGTGGCGTTGAAATTCCCACGCATGGTAACAGTCTCACTTTCGGCGATCGGATGAAATGTTTGCGGGTTGAAACTGGAGCTAGTGGAAGAATTGCATGCGGGGGTGTGGTGCGGAGGGGTTGGAAGGTCGCAGGGGTGACAGTTTAGTGGGAGTGCAAACGTCATTGTTTTGGCATAGGGTGGGGCCCACTTTGAGGGTTGGGGGGAGAGGAAGGATGACAGTTAGCGCATATATAAGGAGCCTGTCCACTGCCCTACGCTACAAAGCAGCAGATCTCTGAAGATCCTTCTACACTCTATCAACTGCACCGTTGTCCATTCCCTAGGAACCATGTTCAAGCTGGTGAGTCATAGTTTAATGCTGTCATTAGAAACTGCTAAACTAGGGTGACCACATAGTTATTTGGAGAAACTAGGACATTTCGAATTTTTTATGAGGACAAAACTATGACAGCTTACTTTTTTATTAAGATAATACATAATATATTATTGTAAATATGTTAATAAATTGTTATAAATTCATGATTTATTATCTTAAATGTTATAATAAATAAAAATGATTTATTTTCTGAAAAACTTAAGCAGCTACTAGCTAGAGATGCGAAAATTAAAATATAATTTGACATTACTGAAGCTATTACTAAGATCTTATTATTACCTAAGCTAATTTCCTAAAAAATATTGTTTCAAATTTATTAATTAAGATTGAAATTCTCATAGTACTCGTTTCCAGTTTAATATTCATTTTTGAGCTTTCAACAGCACTGTGTAATAGACTTATGCTACGATATAGTAGCGCTACAGTACTCGGATGGCTTTTACATTCTTTCGAGCAGTTTAAATTTTAGAACACACTATTTAATATTGTTTACTCAACTTAATAAGTAATATTATATTGAAAGAGATGATTGTGCTAACTATTAATACTCGAAATATCCAGATACATTGAAATCGATAAAATAAAGCTTATAAAATTCTCGAAATAAAGATATAACAAGAATTTTCTCGATATAAAAATCCCTGATTTCTGTTCCATAGAAATAGCAAGAGATGATATTTCAAAGTTTTATTTCATTGACTAGAATTTCGAAAAATTTTCTAGAAATCATGGAATTCAATGACCATATAGAGCTCATTCATAAATATAGTATTATTATTTCTAATGGAATGCTCTGCTGGACGATCTTAAAAGAGGAATTTTCTGAGCAGGAGGATTCAAGTCATAAAATAGATTACTTATTATGTATAATTTTTAATCTTTAACGGAGATAATTAGATGTTATATCAATTCTCTTATGAATTTCCTTCCCAGATCGCCCTTCTCGCCTTTGTGGCCGTCGCCTCCGCCGCCCCAGGCCTCGTCGGGGCCCCAATTGCTTACTCCGCCCCCGCCGTCGTTGCAGCAGCCCCCGTCGCATACTCTGCCCCTGTGGTTACCGCCCCAGTGGTTAAGGCCGCCGTCCCAGTGGCCACCTCATACGCCAACACTTTCCGGGTAATTTGCAGTCACGCCTGATTTTTTTTGATAAGCAATTACGGGGGAATTGAAAAATTTCCTTAAAGAATTTTTAGCAGAGTATAGAACTTAATTTTATTTGCTTTACATGATTTTACTCACATCAGAATCATGTTGCAGATGATTCGGAATAATTGAAAGAAAACTGAGTTCACTATCTAAATGGTTCTATTTTATTCCTTAAATCTTCATTAAAATCTTCTCATTACATCAAAACTTTGCCAAAGACAAACATATGCTCAGTATTTAACCATGTGTTGTTTATATGAATAATTAGATAGATTTTCATTTTGCATAGGAGTTCCATGTCTAACTTATTGTTGTAATTCTTATTAAAAGAAGCCAAAATTTTAAGGTATATTATTCTATTTTAAGTTGCTACATTAGCAGCAGTCATACAAAGTTATTTAACAAATATTAAATTTCTATTATAACAATATCAACAAGTCTACAATGCGCCTTAAATTTCAAATAGTTTACATAACAACAAAATTATAAACCAAACCAACTTTTCAGTTATTAATATGCCATATAATATCACATTTTCTCATTTCATGAAATACTTCCAATTATATGGGATAAAGAAATTAAGCATAAAATAATAATAATAAACGAGGACCGTATAAGCACAAAATTTAGGCTTCAGAGATATTTGAACTTCATTTTAAGATTTTTTATATTTATTTTTTCCACTGGAATGAGAATTTCTCCGGGAAGGACCTTCCATTTCCTTATACCACTTCTAATAAATGCATGTTTCGCGCCTTTGGTTTTATGTTCGCGGTCATTTTTCATCAACATACCGACTAGAATAACTGGAGCGCAGTAGCTATGTTCCGAATGACTGATTTTGTCTATTCGCAGGTCGTGTCTCCATACTCCGGCCCTGTCGTGGCCGCCGCATCGGTCCTTCCTGCTGCACCAGTCGCCTACGCCGCAGCCCCTGTCGTCAAGACCTTAATTCATTGAGTTCCTAGGAAATGTAATGCCCAGGGTTTGTGAAAACATCCTCACTCCCACCTACACCTTACCCACGGGCTGAAAGATTTCCATCGTCATCGGAAAAAATATAAATGTATATTATCAAACGAAAATAAAAACCGAAATCTTATCTCTTTGGTCTATTTTACTAAGTCCATCTATCCAAGCCAGTTTTATCTGAGTATTTTCATGGTCATGTTCAAAGAAATGGAAAATGATTTACTTTAGGAAGTACTGCAACCGTAGTGCTTGCACCCCCTGCCACAGGCCGAAAGGCGGCTTGCAGGGTACATATGTAGATGTAGATGAACCGATAACAAAGGACAGATCGGCAGGTGCCATCAATCAAGTTTTCGTTTTACGAGTCACGAATATTTGTTTGATATGGAATATAGAGTAGGGTCGAGGGGTGGAGGGGTCGAGTTATTGTATAGTAGCAGGTTATTGCCTACCCAACATCCGTAACATCTCTAAATATTTGGCGTTTTTTGACGAATTTTGGAGAACTAAAAAACCATTTTTCCTCATTCAAACTCGATAAAATGTTAATCATTTAGCAACATACAAGCGATACATGTAATATTTTGCCATTAAATCACTTAGGAAAAAATTGCAAATTCTCTTATTTTTTCACAACAATTTAAAATTTCGACTAAAAATCGCAGCCTCAGGAAATAATCTGATCGAGTTGAAATTTTTTTAAGGGTTATAAGGACTACCAACCTCAATTTAAGCACTAGCCGCTTACCAATGTTGAGAAAAAGTTTTTCGATCCATTATAGTCTTCCAGGCATGTTTAAGTACTCCAATAGCAGGGGAATCAAAATGAAAAATTTTTAGCTGGAGGGTGAAAGCCCGTTTGGGAAAAATTAAGAATTGTGGCTCGATTAAGTAATCTTATGTTGATTTGGAGTACAATTAATTGCTGGCATATAAGAGAAAAGTACTGTTCCTCATCTGCACAGAATACTTTTTGCTTTCAAAAATGTTTATTATCAAGTCACAATGGGACCTTTCTCTTTAAAATCAAATTTTTTCAATCAAGATTCATGCTCTGGTAATTTAACTTTAAATTTAATGAAAATAATTTAACAGTAAATATTTATCTCATATCTTTATCTCTCAGTAGTAAAAACCGTGCATTTCTTTGGAAAAATTTAGTGCAGCATTTTCAATACTTAATTGACTCATTTATATGAACAAAACTCTTCAGAAAAATCTATTAATTCATATATAAATGTAAAAATTCAAATATATGACAGAAACAAACTATACCACTTCCAAGGTGCCTAATAATCACATATCATGATATTTAAACGTATATGAGAGTGTTACTTAACTCATAAAAAACAGGTGGAAAGGAACCTGGAGAAAAGACCTGGTTGTTTAATGATCTAAACTCAATATGCCAGATAAGATCTGCTTGCATATCCATATTTCAAATTCAATTTTAATATCGGAAATATACTTCTTATGGTGATCTCGAGTAAAATGTGTTATCTACTTCAAAATAAAGAAACTTCGTAGGAAACTTTCCAATCTAGAAAATAACCCCTGCCTGCAGTACTAGTCGGGCATACGACATTTCCAGAAATCATCACTTTAATATAGTAGATATTAGAACACATCAGGCACTGATGGATAATATTATTAAAAAAATTAAGATATTCAATTTCCCTATAGCGAGAAATATTTTTAGGTCTTTTGAATACGAGAAGAAAAACCTAAGAATAAATTAAATTAAATAAATTAAATAAGAATTAATTTAAATTTACTTTTTTAAATCGGAGAAACCGAATGTGATCTTGATAGATATCTTGAAAGATAAAGGAAATCGATTCAAGATTAACTTGGTGGAACTTCATCTTCAATTTACAACACAGAGGAAGAAACAACTTGATAGATAAAATATCCCTCGGTCGTTGATGCGTCATTGACTGTGTTTAAAATCAAAACAACTGGATTTAGCTTCGTCATATATTTATTTTCAATCTTCAACTTATACTAAACATACTGATAGTTCAATCAGAAGACTGGTGCGTCTTCACAGGTCCTGAGTATGTCCAATTGAGGACTGGATTAACTTTGGTTAATAGGCATAGCGGACGTATCCAGTATACCAAGGAAAGTTCCCATAAGCGACGAATTTTGGATAAGGATCCGCCGAATAGGACACATAGCTTCTTCCGAAGAACGGGCCCTAGTGGATTAAAAAGTACATCCTTAATACTCCAGCTTTAAAACGTAAAATTTAGACAGTTAAGTAATCAGTATTTTTAGATAAGTTTATATAGAAAAATCTGTGTTTTTTCTAAATGAAAGTTATGTGTTCTTGATGTGTCACCACCCTTGAGATATAGAGCTAATTTATGACAATCTTATGATTGGTATTTACCCTAAGGTTTGAGCCTGCAACGACGGTGAGAGGATCAGCGTTGGTCCATTGGATAACAGCAAAGATGGAGGCAAATAAGACCAAAAGAGCGACCTGGATAAAGAATGGAAACTACTTTAATCTGTAAATTTCGATGTATCGAGGGTACAATGTTACCAGACACATTTCATCGAGAAGATTAATTACAAACTATTTGATACACAATAAATAAACAAATAAATTTCCATTTAGGACCCTGATATGAATGCTATATTTGTATACTTCAGTGCTACTGAATTCAGCAGAAGAAACTTATACATTAATACACATTTAATATATAATTTTAAGTTATCTTTCCAAATATTTTGTAACATATTTCGACATTTTGAAATATCCCTTGTGCCCATACAATTTCGTTTATCGTAAGAAACAAACTGATTTACTTATGTGCCATCAGCCTCCTGTTAAACGAAATACGATTGTGAGGTAAAGGGAATGTTAGGGGAAATGCTATCCAGAATGTTTTTCCTTTTAAATTTAGAAAAAAATTTAATTGAAATATATTGTATCAAACTTAAAAAAGTACTCTGGATTGGAGAAAATTTTTCAAGATTCTAAAAAGTGAGGAACTTAATAAGCAATAACCTCTCGGAATATTATGAAATATTTTAGTGTAGAAAAAATCAATGTACTCACCGACTTGTTCATGGTGCACAAAGTAAAGCTGTTATCTTGCGATGAGGGAAGTGAAGTAGCTGAAGTCAACTGTTGGACTATGATTTTCGTTTCCGGTTTTCCTCTTTTATAGGTACTTCAAACACTCTGTCTCTCCTATGTTTAAAATCCAAAAGGCGTACGCACCCCGCCTTTCTTCCTTTACTGTCATGCACCCTCTTCTTCTCTATGAATTTTCCTTATCACGTGGATTCTTTCCATTTTTAGAAGATGAAATTTGAGCTGAGAGATCGATTTCACTATTGACGTTCACTCCCTGCATTCTTCATTCTTCGAAAATGAACGCTGCTACATTAACATTTAGTGAAACAAATTGAAATCGATGTAAGGAAAAGTCAATTTACAGTCACTGAAACCAGAAATACGATTAAATTTACTGTAAATTTTGAGAAAATCCAGCAAAATTGACGAATAAAAATACAACGACACTTCCTTACTTGTCTCAGAAGAAAAGTATACTGAGTTTGACACAATTTAGGATAACGATATGGGCTCAGATCTAAGACAAAAATATAAACCCTGAGAATTCCTACCTTATACATATATTCCTATTAAGTTGTTCACAGCGTATTTTACATCAGCAAAATCATCCATTCAATATAACAAACGAAAATGAAATTTTACTTACACTGATAAGAAGAGCCTGATTGTAGGGGGATCTGAAAGTTCTTGTTCATCTGAAAATTGGGGAGCCATAAAATTTATTTCCTTGAATTTTTCTCGCAGTATTTATTAGGTCCACTCTATATATACCGCGAAGAAAGAGTGTGAAGTACTGAAGTAATTCACTAGGATCGAAATTTCATCCAAAAATGATCATGATCATCAAACACTTTAGTAAACTCTTTAATCATCAAAATGTGAACCCGCAAAAGTATCGCTCATGACTAATTCTATTAATAATGCTAAAGAATGAGAGTAATAATAACTCTGAAGATGATGTGGTATTAAATACTTATGATCGATAATCGTGTTGTTTTTATCAGAATGCTTTGATGATGATTACCCTAAACTTTATGTCAAGTAATAAGAATAATAATAATAAAAAACAAGGAAAAATGAACGTGTAAAAGGTCTGACAAGGCCGCTCGGGAGACTGTGTGCGGCCTATCTGTAGGTTCTGGCCGTTTAACCAAATGATAAGACAAACCAAATGGCTATTGGGAGATCCGGGTTCGAGTTCAGGACCTGTCAGACTTTCTTTCATATCTGTTTTTCCTTGAGAATTTTTCTAGGTACACCCTTTACATGCAAAGTCACCCTTTACATGCAAAGTCACCCTTTTACCCTTTCCCTGATTAATAAAATTATACATTCAATAAGTGCAATATTGAGATCAATAGATCTCTTCTTACAACTAACCTTCAGTGGGTTGCCTTTTATAAAATAGTTTACGGCCATGAATGTAGATTAACAATGACTTAAAATCGTTTATTTAAGGTCAATTTGAAGAAAACGTGGCTAATTCGATATTAACTACCTCAGAGTATACACTATTATTGTTCCCGAATTTTTTCTGACTTTTCTCAACTGTAACATCGAATATCTGATGCCCGTATTGACGATGTAATTGATATGAAATATTATATTTTCAACTAATACATAATGATAAATTGTAAAATGCGAGATAAAACATATCAAGTCTACATTACGAAATTGGATAAACTTTAAGCAATCGACAGATGCAAATTGCTGATCTCCTGTAGTGATTTAGAAGGATAAAAAAGAAGATGTGCTAAGCATTTTAGGATTTCTTCAGATATTTCAGCGGGAGATATTCGAAGAGATTATCTAATGGAGCATCTGGCGGAAAGAAAATTCTGTGATTTCAGTCTTCGAGTGCTAATTACTAAGCAAAACATTAATTAAATAGAATTAACAGCGCATTTCTATGGATGAGAAAAACTTCCTGCTTTAAGAATTAACACGCTCATTAAACCCTTTTGTAACCATTGATTTGCATGAGAGATAAGATCCACTGAACAATTTAGCAACACTATTTCGTAATAGATGATTATACAAGGCATAAAATGCGTCTTGATGAAAAAACAGTGATACTATAATGCCTATAATTATTTTATGAATTTCTGATATGATTAGTTTATACCATATTTGCGAGGAACAAATATGGCTCGGAAGAATTTCAAGGTCTTCTTTAAGTTTCAATGAACAATTCATATCGTAAATTTGAGAAGTTCTCAAAGATTTTGAAGTAAAAGCTGCGATATTTTTACGAGGTTCTGAATGCAATTCAGACACATTTTGTTTATTGCAATTTATCAGTAGTAAATTAAATGTAATTTACTGTATAATATACTTAATATAATAGATAGTATTTAAATATAATTTACTTTATATATATCATAATTAAATAGAGGTAAATTTTGATGAATGAATTATATATATTTTATGACATATTTAACTAATATTAATTTCTCATTAATTATGATCTTCATTATTTTAATATATTTTAAATCAATAATTTAAGTTATTATTGTATTTTTACATATTTTTATACATTTAATATAATTCTTTTACCGGAAAAGCACAATAAGTTTGGTGATAAGCTGGTTCATCAATTATACCAACAATAATTATAAAGTTTAGTTCTATGTCATAGTAGACTTTTGGAAGGACTATCTTTCGTACTATATCCACACCTTCATAAAATTGTGATAGTTAAAACGTGAAAATAAGTTACCATTCCGAATGAAACCAAAAAGTGAAAATTCAAGCTGCAGATTGAACGAACGTTGAGCTAATGATGATCACATGTCACAACGGGAGGGAAACGTAACGCATGAGTGAAGATGTGGAAACGGGTCGGCCATTTAAAAAGTGAATCTTCCGAAAGTTGAGGAAGAGAGCGTGGGAGGTCATGTCTCCATTAGGAAGTGGTGGGGTGGAGTTTTTCCCTCTCCGTAATAACGAAAGTGATGATGGAGTGGGGTTCGGGCGGTGTTTTACCAAGATTGGGGTAGGGGTTGGTGGAGTATGCGGGGAGGAGGATGGATTGCAGTTTTAATATAAAAAGGTTCCAAAGCGAAGAACTCATCAGTTCACTCAAACAATCGTTCTTCACTTGATCCAAGGAAACAACCATCCACTTACCAACCATGTATAAGCTGGTGGGTACATACCTATTTGGGATTAACACTAAGTTTCGAGATCATAAATAGTTTCGAATATTTTATTAGAAAATCTTAATTTTTCTGAAATGTTGATTCATCCTGAGCTACTTCTTAAGTTTTCCTTGGCTATATAATTCTAATATTTTTGGCTTTTAAGGGTTAACACCATTCATAGTATTTTATTAAATTAGTAATAGTTCATGGAAATCAGTAGATGATTGTATATAAATTATTTTTACGAAAAATTTTGAAAAATTCAAAGCATTCTTTCACAGTCATTCAATATTTTTAGATTATTTTCATTTCAAGCTTATAATTCGACCGAAAAAATCGATTTTTCATGGATTTGTGTCAGTTTAACATGGCTTGAATTCAATGTAAGTGTAGTGAATTAGCCTATCATAGTGAAATAAGAATTCCGCTGCCGTACATTCATCTACTAGTTTCCTGTTTTATTAGGAAAAGAAATCAATGGATATAAAAGAGGAAAATTATTTTTCCAGGAAACATTTCCTTTTGCCAATATTTAACTTCGGTTTCTTCATATTATATTCTTGCAGACTGAGAGGGGATGTAAACCTATGATGCGTTCATGTATAGTGCAAAAATAATTTCTTCGGCTACAATGTACGATTATTTGGAAGCTCGCATTATTTAATTTGTATGCATATTCTCCTTTTGCAGATCGCTCTTCTTGCCATCGTGGCCACCGTGTCTGCTGCCCCAGGCTTCCTTTCTGCCCCCATCGCATACACTGCCCCCGTCGCTTATTCCGCTCCCTTGGTTGCTGCCCCCATCGCCACCTCATACGCCAACTCTAACAAGCTCTCCATTAAGGTAAAAGCAGTAGAAATGCAACATTATCGCTCATACTCGCTCATACATAGTGCTCAAGTTTGAAGCAAAACTTACGTATTCCTCTATTTCCTAAATTATTATAGAGGGTATCAAGATCAGCATACCAATCATATAAACATGGAGTTAAAATACCGATTCTATATTCCTCTGATTTTTATAAACCTAAATGAAAATTGAGACTTGATAGTATTTAATATATTATCCAATTAATCTAATAAATTAATCTAATAAATTACTGAGGTGAAAGGGCTCCCAGATGGCCAAGTGGAATTCGAATTTGCTGAAAGCGGTCCTGGGTTCGATTCCCGGTGTGTGAAATGACCTCAGCTGTCGAAGCCTTTTTTTTGCAATATTTCTATTACCACTGAGGTGAAATTGGATACATGGGATGAATACCTCTCCGTTTCTCCTAATCTCTTTTACACTGCATACTTAAAATTCAAAACAGCAGTCCGAAGCAGAAGCAGCAATCCGAGCTACAATTTTATTTTAGTGAAACTTTGCGAAGTTAAATTTGAGAATGAAGAACAAATCTTAAGGAAACACCTTAGTAAATTTCCGAGGAAGATTTATTTCGCCAGTTACCTCAGCAATAATGCAATTAATACAGTAGTTCACCAGAAAATATCAATTCGCTACTAAGCGTTTTCTTCTTTAAGATGTTGATCTTAAGAAATTATAATGCAATCTCATACACCTTAAAATTCATGCCTTACTTTTTATTGTTGTTTAAACAAGAGAAAGAACAATTTTCTATACAAATTTATCCTAGATTAATGATTAATGAAATTGTTGCGTAAAGGTAACGTGATAACGATTTAATAAATTCCATTACATTCAGCCGTAGTCAATTGATTAATGGATGTTGCATTGTTTCATTACCAAAGACATTCCTTCCATACTATCATTAAGATTTCTTTATATTCAACTGTGACATGACAGTGAGTGATAAATTGATGTTGTGTACTTTTGCGAGCGCATTCCTTGTGTATTATCATTAAGATTTCTTTTGATCATCAGGCTCCCATTCTCGCCACCACCCACGTCGCTTACACTGCTCCTGTGGTCGCCGCCAGCCCACTTCTCCACTCTGCACCTCTTGCATACGCAGCTGCTCCTCTCGTCAAGACATACGGATACATCCATTGATCCAAGAAATTGTGGAAATCGAACTCACGTGTACATAAAATCCTGTCATTCAAGCATCTCTGTGGTCATTGATCTGATTTGAAAATGGGAAAATAAAGTTTCAATGCAAGCTATTGTTTTGATATGCAAAAATTTCACCCTGAAATACATAGGTGTATTTTCTTCGCTAGCTACGTGTTAAAGGAGCAAGAGGAAGTGGATGCAGTAAAGCTATAACAATGGCCTACGAATTTGAGCTGGGAAGTGTGGATTAGAGGTGTGTACGGACTGACATTTCTTGTCCGAGTCCCGCCCGCTCATTTTGAGGCCCGAATTCGAGCCCGACTGTTTTTAAAATCAGCTTAAATTCGGCCAGATATTTTTTGGTGGATATTGATGCGTTATATCAATTGTGATTTTTATGGGTTTGCTTCCAAATAAAGATACCTTATTTATTTCGTTAAGAGAATCGGAAATGGGTAATATTGGTTTTTCAAAAATGAAAGTCCTACATCTAATACAATTTTACCTCCTATGAAATTCGAAGATGAGCACTATTTATTGGGCCCGTCGGACCGGGCTAGGTAGGACCTAAGGGTCCGAGCACTTGCAGACCTCCAGGATGGATTGCCACTTCTCTTTCTTCAGGTTTCATTATTCCGTGACAATATTTACTTCCTTCGGATATAGCATCGAAAAAAATATTACATGTAAAGTATATAAAATATCACTCCTAACACGAGTAAGAGGAGTTCATTTAAAATTTTCTGAAACACTGATGATTTGGGTTTTTTATACAAATTTTCTGATGCTAATATACATATACGAGCTTTTGGAAGGAAACGTGAGATAAATTATTCTGAAAGCAGAATAAGTAATCCAAACGTAGGAATGACTTCAACTTGGAGGACCAAGTTCCATACATCAATGAACCCGATGGTGTTGAAAGGCTTAAAAAAATATTACTATAAACACTTGGATGATTCGAAAAAATGCTTAAAACCGCGGTATCTATCACAGCACCTCTGGAATATGGACCTCTTCCGGGATGTATGGTTTGCCGAACGAATTTCCTGCCAAAAGAGATATGAAAGTATAGTCCAAGCATTGTGAAACGTAGTATTACATAAGGTTTGAAAGAAAGAATATCCCACTTAAATGAATGAGACCTTTTCACGGTTCCTTTGGAGTTTTTCAGAAAGAGATGATATTTCCACATCGCCGCTCTGTGATAGCAATTCACGGTGGTCAGCAGTAATGTGCTGACCAGAGCACTATGCGTGAAGAAAGAAACGGCCCCGCGGCCGAAAATTATAGAAGACAAAACCCAAAATGGAAAGAATAACATGTTAGGAAACGGGCATTGACCCGTAGAGGGCTCACGTTTTTTGGCGCCGATGGAGAAGGACGCACAATCGCAAGCTGTCTGTATCGGTAGAAATGACCTCACAGGCTTTTGTGGTTTTGGGGAAAATTTGGAGGAAATTCCTATCTCGTGATAGGAATTTAAAATCTCTCAAAAATGTTCCTCGTGAAAAAAATGGATGAGCCAAAACAAAACGTGTTAAAGCTGATTTAAACTGCCTATTTGATTCATTTAGATGTTTGGAATGTCGCAAATCTTAGGAATTTCTCACTTAGTTGTGAACATAGAGCTAATTGATGTTCTGCGAACTAACCGTTACCGTATCACCTTCTTCTTTGGTAAAAACGTTTTTTCTTGGTTACAGTTATGTTGTGGATACCTAAATTGGCAATTGGGAGTTTAATCTATTTTATGTGCAATGGCACTGCTCCACCAAAATTAAATCAAACTAAGCTCCTTTCTTTGTAAAAATGGTAATATGTCACTATAAAAAGTAGAAACGAAAACACCAAGTGTATTGATTACTACTTTTCATTGTGACATGTTGTAGTCTAAAATTTCTACTACATAATGTTCTTTTTCTGTTCATAATTTATGAAAACTTATTTATAAATTTACAATAATCAAAATATCCTTGAAACAGGTGATTTATGACCTCAAAAAATTACAATCGGTTAAACAAAAAAAAAAAAAAACAACAGACACAACTGGTGCAAAAGTGGAATTATTGGCATTAATATTGACAAGAATATCTGATGTAATATAGAATATTTTGCGCTTAATAAAAAATACTTTCAGCTTATATAAAAACCTTACAGATTATATAAAATGGCAAACTCAATTCTTAAAAGCAGATTTCTGTTATGATTAACTACATTAATAAGGGATCGTTTAAATATCACACTATGCTTCGTGACGCTCCTAATTAGATAATTTCCTGACTCAGCGGAATGATTTAGGGTAATTTGATGATTTCTACCAATTTAAATTTAATTTGACGTATAAGTTATTAATTAAGATCTTCTGATAAAGATAATTATTTTCTGAATGAAATATTTTCAATTTGACTTTACAATTATAATTGCGATTAAAACTTAAAAGATTTATTAAGTTTATCAAACCTGTTGTTGTCCGTGTTTTCACAAAGAAATAATATTAAACAAAATGAAGTTTGTGACCTGAACTTAGAACATACTCATCGAACGTCATTTCGCTTTTCCTTGGAGGAATCTCACTCACTAACCCTCAGTTTTTTGTCATGAAATCATAAAACCTTTTTCTTATGCCTCTTATATCACAATAAAAATTTTACGAAATAAGAAGTGAACACACATATAATATAAGATTGTAAATATATTTTCATCATCAAGAATGCGTGAAGAAAGAAACAGCCCCACGGCCGAAAATTATACACGAAAAACTCAAAATGGAACAGTTAAAATTGGAACAAAATTGAACTGATTGAATAACCAAACCTAACAAAACCTAATTAATTATTAAGGACACGTGTACTTCAGTGGTGAATCACTCCGGTTTTTAATCAGCTTTCGTAAGTGAATTCGATGCCCTTGATCCATGCTGCTCGCTGAATTCGTCATGATCAGAACTTTCAGGTTCATTGGGAATCGATTTCATGAATTCCTGTCGTTAAAGCACAAAGAAGTTATTTAACGGAGAAAGTGCGCTGCTGCATAACTCACTGAACGGCAGCAAAATAATTCATTAAGTAAAGTAATTAATTCTTCATTAGGATGCAAAGGAATAGCAGTCTAACTAAATTAATTGATATTATGACCATTGATTGTAATACGGTTATTCTCCATTATTAAAATATAATAAATAAAGCATGCTTATACATTTGACAACTATCTTTCATACATACATACAAAGGTCTTCGTTGTCGGGCGAAATTGAGACTAGACAGTCCCATCTTACATTTTACCCATTAGAAATATGTATATAGTATATAAGATAAAAGAAAACAAAAGGAACAAATAGAATTACGATAACATTTCAGGTTTACATATACGAAGATACAATTCTTTGCAAATTGAAAAGATTAATTACAATTGAAGAAGTTTAATTACAGCTCAAAATTATTAATTAAAAGTTTTAAAGGAAAGATAATAAGCTCAGAAAATATATTAATTACAGATATAAATAAAAACAAACGAACTATTTAATCGAATAGCTGAAAGAATTCGAAGAAAATAATTCAAGACCCGCAAAGTTTACAATAGTCTCACTGCAACCCCTCGGGGTATAAAGGCTTGGGTACCGTTTACGAAGAGAAAGATTTCCAGACTAAGCATATCCGTTTGTTTCGAGGGTCAGCAAATAAGTAACCATTATTTAGGAGGGCGAAGTTGTTGGGCGACAGTTCTTCGTCGTCGCAACTTGGGTACATTGAGACACGTGGTTCCGTGAGTAATGCCAGAGCGTCTACGGCGAAGCCAAGGATTGCGCTCATGTCCTTATGTAATCGGGGAGAGAAGACATAACGTATAACAAGGACTATGAGGATGGGCGGGTCGCATCGAAAGTTGAGATGGACACACGTATGTTGTCACTTGGCGTGGGAGGAGAGGGTTGATGACAAAAGGGATCCCAATGAAGGAGGAGCGCATCGTATATAAGGAGCCTCTTCTGATTGAGTCGACACAACACATCAGATCCTTAAAGGTCCAACGTCTCTTCTGCAGTAAGAAACCCAATCAACCAAACAACCATGTACAAGCTGGTGAGTACCTTAGTGATCAGATATCAACGCGAGCTTTCTCCTCACTTTATACAAAGGAAGAAAATCGTGGAATTTTATTTTTCATGCCGCAAAAATATCGTCCAAAAATTTTGAGTTGTAGTGCTTTAGAGTTTTTGAACTGTTGGGATAATCTTTAAATTTGGTTAGGACCACTTCTGGTTGTAAAAATCGGTAAATTTCGAAACAATACGTATGTAAACATGTTGCGGTAGTTACGTCAGTTTCAGTTTCCCGCAAGAAAAATTTTTTTACAGTTTTCCAAAATCATACCAAAGTGAACCATACCCGTCAATATCTTCATAATGATTTAGATTGAAAGAGAATTTCGAAATCGAAATCACTTCTTTAAATATTTTGCAAGCGGAGACTTCAACGCCAGAAAGTGACGTGCATCAGGAATACATTAAGGAATTCAAGCTCAAGAGTCGAGTTCTCGGATACTCGACATTTGGCATCATTTTCCAACTACTCGTAGAATTCCACCGATCATCGGTACCGGAAATCAAGTTACATATTATTTAGTGAAAGATTTCTTTACACATTGAGTGCAGTGGACAAGCTTGAGAAGCGATGAGCATTAAATTTTTGTAGGATTTCTTCCCGCTCTTCCGTTCTTGTATCTCTCAGAGACTTTCGTTTTGTGTGCGATATGTTGTGTCATCAACGATAGACTATACTGATCACGTTTTAGTTGGAGCAGAATGATGTTTTTCGTCAGAGACAGACGAAAGTAAATACTAAAGAGGATTAAAGGAAAATGATGCACCATAGGTTTTTCAAATCTTTAAATTAAATATTTCATTGGTGCGTCTCGAGTAGTATTTGCTTCAAAGGAGTATTTTCATTTTACTATAATTGAATAACTAAGATATGAAACACGTTAAATCTACATATAGCGAAAGGAATACAAAAATATTATTTCACTTATGAATGTGCTCGATATTTACAATAATTTAATTTATATAATCCCCTTTTTGAGTTCTATAATTTTGACAGTTCCAACAGAAGATGATAAGTGTTAAAAGTATTTCTTTATTAGTTTAATTTTAAGTATTTCTCTAAGAATTTCAGTTCTCGTGTTATCAGGGATTCCAAAAATGATTAATCCATAATCCTGGTAGTTGAAAATTGAAATTTTAGTATTTTTGAATTCCTAGACTAGATGTAGTATTTGAAAGATTAAGATGGAAGATAACAAGGATATCTCTTTTACAGTTGGCTATCTTCGCTCTCCTGGCCGCCGTCTCCGCCGCCCCTGCTCCTGGAGGTCTCCTGGCCTACTCTGCCCCCGTTGCCCCCTTGGCTTACAGCGCACCCGTGGCTTACACCGCCCCTGTCGCCGCCTACTCCGCCCCCCTCGTTGCTGGATACCCCATCTCCTCCTCCTATGCTAACACCTACAAGCTCTCATACAAGGTAATTTCAGCAGATTGATTCAAAAATAGAAACTTAGAAGGATGCAACTCGTCCTTATCGTCACATCATTGGAAACGTTTTCACGAAATAAAAGCAAGTCGCAATTTCTGATTCATTATCTAAACGGTGATAGTTCCCAACGTTGAAATCATAATGTTTTTCAAAACATACAAAATTTTATCACACCAACGTCTATCGGTGATTCTCTTTAAATGAAATGACGATTGAAAATTTTCGTAGAACATTAACAAGTGCTGCAATTTGTAGAAGATAGAATATCACACAGTCATGTTCTATCTGTCCTCTATTAGTAAAAAGGACAATGCAAAAGATAAATTCTATGGGTCAGTTAATTTCAAATGTACTGCTGAAGGAAGCTTGTGAACCGTTTCCTTAGATAGAATCTGAGATTAGACTAATGATCCTAAAGGTGGAATATTTGTATTTTGTGGTTTGATGCCTTCGTGTTCAGCCCTTCTTATCGCATCTCCTTTTCATTTCAGGCACCAATCATTGCTGCTGCTGCCTACACCGCTCCCGTTCTCATCTAAATCATCAAATTACTTCACACTTTGACTTTCTTCTTTGACTCCGTGGAGAATCCCTCAGTGTTTTGTGAAATGAAGCTGTAAATATTTGAAACATTAAAAATGACCACGCTTTAAAATTTGTCTGATTTACTCAAAACCTTTTCCTACGGTAGTTGTCCCTCTGGGAGAAATGAACAGTGGCAGTGAACTCGACAAACTAGCTGGTGTTAGTTCTTTTAAGACTGATAAAAACAAAGTAAATATTTTCTTGCTTGTTCTTTCGGTGGAATTTCATCAATTTAGCCCTCGAAATCTCAAAATTTGTCTTTCGAATTGTTATTTACATGCTTAAGTAAATATTGCACAAAATATAACAAAATTGTTTGATTGATCGTAGCGATAAAACAGTTTGTTTTTACTTTGACATCTAAATATTCAGATAGCATTCGGTGCAGTAACGGTACGTAAAAATTATTACATGCGTAATGAGAATTTACAATCCATTTTTCTCTAAAAATAGGCCATTTTATACATGGGTGGTCTGAAAAGTCTCCGACATTTCGCCATTTCTCGACTTTTCTGAAAATTTTCCGAAGATTTCTGAAAAATCTGGGGTCGGAAACTCTTCAGACCACCCTTGTATATTTAATTAAAGAAGTCGTCACATACAGCGTATTCTTTTTCACAAACCACAATAACAGTCGTACTTTTATTGTTTAATTTTAATTTATTCCTTGCTAATTTAATTATTTGTTGATCGAAATAACTTTCTCCTTTGTATGTAGTGAGATGTAAAGCTTTGGAAATACTTTCAATTTTTTTTCGATGAAGATATGGGTAACTAAAAAAAGCTTGTACATTTTATAGGAATATGTCCTATCACAGAAATTCGAAATCAGATCAAATTCCGCGTTCTAGGTATGTATTTACAATCTGTTTGTGTTATACATTAATCACTCATTCGAATTTCGGAGGGATCTCAGAGCCGATGGCAGAAAAGTAAATCAATCAGTAAGTATTCTACAGTAAAAGCAGCTTGTTTGATTTCTTCTAAATTGTTAAATAAAGACAACCGAAATGTTAGTTATTGGCATCCTTAGATATAGCAAGTTTCTGAATATCTTTATTTCCTTGATTGCGATACACATGAAAAGGAAAGTTTTTCAGGCTCGTGTTTCCCCATACCAATACTTAGATATCCTGTAAGAGCTGTGACAGAGACTATTTTCTCTCTCATTGACTTTATAATCAAGGATTAATTTAAAAACGCTTTCTAAATCCAGTAAAAGCAATCTACCTCCTTTAAAGAAAGAAAATTCCTTAGGAATACAAAGTATCTGTAGCCATTAAAAGATATTTATTTTATTTGACCTGGGATTTTATTTCAGGTGGGAATCAGAAGGATTAATTTGCTATCTGATCTGGTCAGATCAATTTTTCGTAATTTGCGACTGTTTTAACTGGGTTATCAAAATTTGCATGTGAATTTAAAATTAACCTTCTATAAGACGAAAACTTAAATTATATACAATCAAAATTTCATGGGGATTTAGAATTCATGGAAACTCAGAACTTTCATTAGTCTAAGCGAGAGGTCGGAAAACCTCAAAACGATCACTGTCGACGGTACTTACACACTTGCGTAAGTATTTCGTCGAAGAAAAATTTAGGGCTTCCTGATAGCCAAGTGGGTAGCGCGTTTGGCGGAAGTGGTCCTGCTTTCGGTTCTCGGTGGGAATCCATGAGCGAAATTACAGCTTTCGAAGAACAAATAACAATAATACTACTACACATAAAATAAAAGTAAAATAAAAAAAGTTTTAATGGAACACACTTTATTCCGGTACAGTTTTAACATTTTTTTTGGCTGCTTTTTTGGTTGACGCGGCACAGACCGCCCTCGCCGGCACATTTATATCTTTTATAAAAAAAGAGAACTTGAAAGTAATTTTGATTTTTGGCAACGATGAGTTAAAGTCTTTTGTTCGCTACAGGCTTTCGTTTCCGTCACTCACAACCTAGTCTTCTTCGCGACATCGGGATTCCTCAAGCTGTCCAGTCTGGCGGCGTATTCCAGAGGGTCTGCCGATGCCACTGCCGCCTCGAAGAGAACCCGCTGTTCTGGCGTAAGGTACACCTTGGCCTCATCGATGCTCAGCTCTCCCTTGTTAGCGAGATGAGGGCGGATTCTGGATGGGAGTGGAGTGACCACGGAGACCTCGATTCCCTCATTGGGGGGAGCGGAAGATCGAATGGGAACTGAACCGGGAAGAACCTGGGGAGCCTGCGTAGTCTGCTCCTGCGAGACTGATGGTAGGATGGCATATGAGAAATACTGGAACAATCAACCTTCATTGCTATGAAACTATACTTCAGATAACGCTAAATTTTTGTGGGTATTCCATGTTTTCAGGTTGCTCTTCTCTGTTACCGTTCAAAACGAAACATCGCAGGCTTCAAAAGAATTACAATCTCGGTAAATATAAACTACCGAGGTGGAGGAATGGTTAGCGCGCTAAATTTCTAACACTAAGGTCCCGGATTTGAGTCCCGGCTAACCGGATATTTTCCTTGCTAGGGCATGGGTGTTAGTGATCGATATACGATACATATATGTGTGTGCATTGATATATTGGGGAAAACCTGTTTCCGTTAAGGAAATAAATAAAGAAACAAGCAAACTTGCATTGATACCTGAGCACCCACAACTTTGATTGACACGCGATTTCTTCAAATAAAATTTTAATATTTTTTTGGTAGGACGTTTTGGTCGCTGCGGCACTCGCAGCCCTCGTCGACAACTTTTATCTTTTTCTAAAAATGAGAACTTGATGGCATTTTCCGATTTTTGGAAACGGTGAGCAAAAGTCTTTCGTTCGCTGCAAGTATTTATTCCCGTCACTTACGACCTACCCTTTGGGCTTGGGTTTGTCAAGCTGTCGAGATGTGCGGCGTACTCCAGAGGGTTCATCGCTGCCACTGCCGCCTCGAAAAGCACCTGCTGCTCTGGCGTGAGGTACACCTTAACATTTTCGATGTCAACTATTTCGTCATCGGCATAGTGAGGCTTGGCTGGCTGAGGCTTAGGCTTCTCTGGAGCTGGCGCTTGAACAGGAGCGGGAGCCTGAGGCTGGTCCTGTTCCTGCTGTTGGACCGATGGGTAGTAGGATGGCATGTAAGGGATGCTGTAGGGGAGATAGGGCTGGGAGAATGGGAGTGGTACTTCAAGGGGACTCCTTACATAAGGGAAGGGGGAGAAGTTGTAGAAGGGATATGGATGGTATCCAGGGTAGAAAGGGAACTGTGGGGCTGCCGCGGCCAAGGCCAGCAGTGCGCCAAAGAGTACCTAAGATAAGAAAATTAAATTTAGGAGAATGGCACCTTAAGTAAGGTGTTGAAAATTAGGATTATATGTCTAAGCCTATTTTTAGGACTGTATCATCATATATATTGGCCAATTTACAGCAAAAAATTGGCTAAAGGTAATTTCATTTTCCATTTAGTAAGTCAGTCCTTTGGAGTGTCACTTTTCGCAAGCGTCTTAATCCCGATATTCACTCGGTTTCGGACCACATTAGCAACCAGCTCCTTAAAGATCTTTATTCCTCTTATTTATTTAAGACTTATATTTATTTATTATTTTATTTTATTGAGACTAAAAGGTAACTTCTTCCATCCAACCTGTAGATGTAAGAATAATAATAAGAAATAGACCCTCGTCTATCAAGAGCTGCCAACTGACCATGTGGCATACGATTTAAAAAGTTATAATATAATCAAATGGGTTCAACTCGACCGAGGGTCAGGATTAGGACCACCTCTATAGAACAACCCTTCCAATGACCGACTACGTGAAAAATGCCCCATAAAACTAAAATTAAAAAAAAAATTAAATTGCGGAGATAAGTGGTTTTTTCTAGCCTCGTAAAATCGATTCAGAACTCTCAGTCATCGATTGCCACACATCTCCAACTGTATTTTTTTACTACTTTAATTTTCCGCCGCTTCCTTTCTCGGCATAAAAATGTACGAATTAAAGCCTATTTCAGCGTCGATTGGATCGGAAGCTCCTAATTTCCAAAATATTTTCATCTCCTAGTCGCCTCATGTAGAGAGAACCAATTAGCATACTCGTGAGAAAAACGCCTAATAAGATTCCAAATAAAATGCCTTTCCTTATTGGAGGGTGATGGAATCAGGAGGCAACGTTCGCTCACATAATAAGGTAAACGAACTCTACTCCTCCAGAGGAAATTATATTACGTGAAATTGCTTAACCTGATATATGGAAACTTAGATGATAGCTACTCGAGACGGATGAGCATAATAAATAGGTTTGTAAAATAAGAAAAAACTGAAGATTAATAAAATACTATAAATAATATGATACAAATCATGAGTAAAAAGCCATACGTTTGATCGAATTCAGCGATATCTGATGTAAAATACAAAAAAGAAACTATACTAAAAAGAAGTATATATTTACTATCCATACGTCATATATAAGACGAAAATGATTTCGATGTTGAGTCACACCAGGTATGATGGTCCAATGATGATGTGAATGACATTAAGACCATGACTGTCTAGTAAAGAACCTGTGTACAGTATATTGCCATTGAAATACTTCTTGATGATTTTTTTGAAGAAGCAGAAAATAAAAATTAGATTTGTTTAAAATACATAGAAATTTATATCAAACTTCCTTACTATGCTAAAATAAAAGATAAGCAATATGACTACATTCCATACTTCTAAGTAGAAAATCTATTCAAAATCCTTGTAATTAAGATCCGAAGCGTCCTCCCTCTGTTTCAGAAACGGCCTGACAAACATGAGACAAACTGCATTATGTTTCTGCGAGGTAGAAAAGCCTAAGTAAACTATTCTTATCTCTGAGAATTCTCGAGTTTGAAACCGGGAGTCCATAGTGCACTTGTATAAGATTAAGAGCTATTTAAAAAATTTCAGACAGCAAGGTTTTATTCCTTCATTCATTAAAATACGAAGTTGAACGGATTTTCATAATTTATATCGAATTAGGCAACTAAAACTGCAAACTATCTCGTTCTTATGTTATAGTAGTATTAGTGTACTTATGTTATATAGTAGCAAAGTAAATAGTAGAAATAGTTTAGTTGGTAAATAGAAGTAACTTTTAACTGTATACGAACAATGTTAAATTTCAACTTTGAATAGATTATTTTGGCTACCAAATAGTTATGGATAGCAACATAAACATGTATGGATAATTAATGCCTTGTTCAACATAGTGAAAATATTCACCCACAGAATGTTGATATCTTTTCTGTGAGAAGAATCATCAAACTCCATATTTATAATACGGAAAACTCGAAGACTCATCAAATATTTTAATTTTACATTTTATATGAAGGCAAAAGTATTAGAAGAGGAAAACCAACTTTTCCAATTGTTGCGTTTATTTTTTGGGTTGATGAATGTAAATCAGAAATCGTAATTTATAGCTGAAAAATTATACAGAGGTCCTTAAGATGAACAGAAAATGGAAGGAGTTAAGTGGATAATTTATGGCAGGTAAATATAAGATATATGAGAAATTTTTCATGATACAGATTTATACATTCTTAAACTATGGATGCTTAGGGTGTCAAATTTATGAGTTTCATTTTATCTTAGTCTACAAATAATGGCGGACAGACGGATAATTCGGAAATCATGTGTAAGGATTACTTTCAGTACATTTTCCTTAGATATAAATTTTTAAGCATTCCAATATCCAGCACAAAAGTCATCAGCCTGAAAGCTAGGTGATTCTTCAACACTTCCACTAGTAGCTGCTACATTAAACGTTTGATAAACAGATAGATAGATTGACCCCTTATCGGTAAGGTTAGGCACACGCGGGCTTCTCTTCCTCCTAACCTTGTATGTAATTATAGCATGAAAAAAATTAATTACAGCAAAAAAGAAAGAGTGAAGTGTTCGAAAAATTTTTTGAGCTTGGGGTTGACAAAAAAATCACAATAGTGATGGAGGAGAAATAAAACTATAATAGAGTTACACAGCAGAGTGAATAAAATTATAAAAAGGAATTCAAATTATATAAGTATAAACGCAGAAAAGATAATTCTAAACGAGACGAATCGCAAATCTAAAAAAAGCAGTTAAATAAATTAATTTAAAGATCGTGATAAAATCCGCAAATTCTTAGAGGATAAATACACCAACATTACCCTATTTTCTCTATTCCAACGAGCTCTTCTCATAGTTTTTCTGAATTCTCTTACTCTAATCGAAAGACCGCTAATACACCAAGCAAGGAAAGAATTCGCCACAGCTTTCGATTTTCCTTAGATTTACGGAAAAGATTACAAGCTATCTCACCAAAATTCATGATAAATCTCTGATAAATTATGCGGAGACTGGTTTTATTCTTATCAAGTTTTCCTAATATGAAAGCTACACATAATCTGGATGTTAAAGCAAATTTTTATCACCATTCAATAACTGAGAGCAAAAGAAAATATCGGAACACTGAGATATTCACCGATTACTAAATATTTTGCGACACTAAACCCTTGGAGCTGGATAACATATCCTCTTTCACCAACACACGTCTTTAATAGTAAGCGAAAACGTGCGACATCACTGATAACACGAAGATATTCGAGGCGTCACGTAGATTTCAACGCACTAAACATTGAACACCGGCTAAGGGACTATGCGACGTGGAGGTGCGAAAAATAAAAATGGAGAAATTCCCCATCTTCACTCACCAGCTTCAGCATGGCCGTCCTTTGAGTTGCTTGCAAACAAACGGTTGTGGTCTATAGCTCTGTAGCTGTCTGTAGCCGGAGTGAGACGCTGAGGAGGTATATATAGTGGACCGGGGGGTTCAAAACCCCCGACTCCTCCCAACTCATAAGTCATTTTTTTCAAATTTTTTGTCCCTTTTCGCCGCGGTGAAGAAGATCCACCAGAGTGTTTGACTTCTCCTCCGCCCCCTCCATCTCTTTCGCCTTCCAATTGTTATGGCCAACTCCTCCTCTTCTTCTTCCGACGGACTTCCGTCCAAGAAGTACTAATCCCTAACTGCGATATGTAATTCCCTCCCCATCTTCACGCCTTCCTTCCGAGATAATTTGCTCTCTGCCTACGTCACACTATTCGGATCGCCATCGCGTTTTGTTGGGGTGTCCGGAGCCGAGATTGCGGAGGCACTTAAGGTGTCCTAATGAATGAAAGGGAGGTTATTAGAGGATCCTCCGGGTAAATGAAGATCCATCACTGTTGGGTGGAACCGCCTTGGGCTTGAAAGGAAACTCGGAGGACCGGAGACTCTTTGGGAGTCTCCCAACCGTTTCCCTTTCGTTTTGAGTTTTTTCCATGTGATGATACGCAAACTATGTATAGACTTCTCAAGTTCAAGTGGAATTTAAGTATCTAAAAAAGGCTGAGGATGAAAGCATACGCAGAGAAAAAATCTAGTCCGTGCCACTTTGGAAATTTTCGTCTGCAATATCGTCAACAGCAGATGAGTCATCAAATAGAAATTTTCTATAAAAATGCGCAATCGATTAGATAGATTGTTACCAATCCTATTCCCTTCCAATCCTTCTATTCGTAAGCGATTTTAATTTTCGAGTTCAGAATTCCATACTTCGTCCAATGTCATGAAGAGACCACATTAATCTTTTGGCACCGTGCATTTCTTACGGGAGAATGACGCGCGCTGTTAGTACTGTTCTATCAGAAATCAATTTTAATTTATGCTTAATGTCTTCAAAACAAATTATCGCCAGCTTTCATTTTCTATGCAAAAATCGCAAGAGCTTAGGCCATTCTTCCGCAAGTAATACACGGGGCCATAAGATATACGTAATCTCTTCAAGATATACGTAATCTCTTCATAACGTTGGACCAAGTATAGAATCCCACAGATATTTTAAAGGCGCAATAATTCTACAGATTAGAAGAAAGATAAGTTTTGGATAAGATTTCCTCCAAAAAGGTGCATACATCCATTTCCGTTCAAAAATACCAGACTGCTAGTCGAAATTTATGAGCAGTATTCTTTTGAGTATAAGCTCGTTAGCAATTCAGCCGAGGGAGGACTGAGGCTCATGACGTGCCATTCATCACGAAGAAACATATTAATGTTTGATATTTAGGAAGGCAGAGAGGTTGAAGGCGATAGATGTTTCAATTCAGACGGCTGTGAGATATAACTTATTTATAACTTATAACTGCTACATTTCATCGTATTGAAATATAATTCATGCATCCATCTCAGGAGACATCCTACGTTTTAATCCGAAACCTGGAAAAATTTATTGCGGCGAAAATATTCCCGAGATATCGGCTGACTAATTTTGTTCCAGTGCTATGAATCCTTAATCCCTCCATAAAGATGATCAGTAATCGGGTGGAATGTCCTGAGGTAGGCCCACAAAAACCTGCGATGAATTAATTTAACGCCGGAGAAAACGGTTTGACGGATGAAGGCATGGTGGAAAATGCTCTGCCACTGTAATTTCTAATGCTAATTAACCTGTAGCCGTCGAAAAGACGGATTGAAATTTGAGAAAAAGGTGAAAAAAGCATTCGTAAAATACAGAAGCAGAGAAGTATGCGAATCTCCTCTTATTGGTGATAACTGTGTGCATAAAACGGTCGCTTAGTTTGGCCACTGAGCAATCTCTGCCTTCCAGAAATCAACCTTAGTAATTAAAATGTTTTCTTACTTATTATAAACAAGTTCCTTTATTTTGATCGTCTCTAGAAGATGAGTATGGGACGTTGTCAAAGGAGTTTGCTTGAGGCTCATCCTGTCGGGAAGTGATAAGGAAAGTGAAAATAACTTATTTTGAAGTCATTAAATCTCTAATATATTTTTTTGGGCAGGTTCATGAATATTGGATTTTTAAATCTCTTTTTTTTGATTAATTGGCGTGCAATTAACGGACCGCGTTTCGTCGATTTAACCAAAACGGAATTTCATTCACCATTAAATTTCCATGGCAGACATAACAGTAGACAAACGTAGTTCAAGTAATAATTTACTATGCGGTACTTTTACATTGATTTTGCTCGTAAATACCTTAGGTGGAGAACGCTAATTCCAACCTATCCTTGAGTTTTATTTCGGTGTAAATCTTTGATGCACTTTATTGATATATTTATGTATGCAAACATTGGATTGAAGACCGAGAAGAATGTAACATAATCTGCATTAAAAATAGTAAAAACACCCAAGATTTTTTAAAGTAGGCCTCATCTCCTTGTTTTATCACCCTAAATTGCTACTATATTTAAGTATAATATAAATTCTACATATTGCCCCTAAAAAAATTTGTTTCATCGCATACCAAACTACACTTCCGTAATAAGGTGATTGCTGACATCACAGCGGCGTTTCTTGTTTTCATCTTGCATTTAAGAACAAATCAAAATATTTCTGAACGCTATCACTTTCTACGCATAAAAAAACACCACTCCATGGTCGACAACATCTATTTCAGACTATGGATATTGAACCCAAGAGATTACATGATTAATGGCTTTTGGATAACTGTTTTTTGTTACCTGAGGAGAAACGGAGATGGAAATCTCGTCAGCCGTTTTTCATGCGTATCTTCTCTGGGTTTTTCTAAGTGCTACCCTTTTCTTTGTTTAAGCTAGAAGTTATGATGTTTTAATATAAAAGGGATATGAGACATTGAAATAAATGACGTGGGATAAGCGATTTAGTAAGTTTTTTTTTCGTGTATGAGCGCGGAAGATTATAAAATGAGCCTGAAACACCAAAAATCTTCAATTTTCTAGTATCCCCGTATCTCCTCAGTTGAGGGTCCATTTCCGCCTCCAGCGGGATCCAAAGTGCGCTTACCGAAGACATTTCGCATATAAATACGTAGAGGTAAAGGAATTTTTTTATTCCACATCTCTTCTCCCGTTTGAAATTCATGGAACAGCGCTCTTTGTGGCGAAGCAACATTAACACGATAATGCTAATCGCTTGGGCTTTCGGCGACCTCTGGACAGAAAAGGAAAGGGTGGGGTTGAGGAGAGAAAGGAAGAGAAATGAGCTTTCACCGCGGACGGCAGAAGATGAGCACGGCTTAGAGGTATAACCGAAGGGCTAGACAATTTAGACGCCATTCTGCCAAATTACGTGTAGCAACCGCACATGATTGCGTGCGGAGTTATTTTCACAGAATTAATCCGTTAATGTCGTCGACCTCTCCTTTTTATTCCCTCCGACTCGGACGTGTTTTTACTTTTCAAGGACGTTTGGCCTTGAAAATTGGTTTGATAGAAACCATAGATTGGATCCAGCCAATCTCTGCCTCCGCTAGAGAAGCAGTTTCGTCTGGAGAGCAACGACTCTTTCGGCGGTCCCCCCGCGAGGTTCCACTGATTATGCTTTTCTCCGGCTGAGGGAGACATGCCATATAAACACGATACTAATACGTTTTAAGGCTTCAATTTTCGGGAAAATATTTGTTAGGAATAAAATACATGTTTTAGTGTCAAGAGTTATGTCCGAAAGAGTTCCGCGTGACTTTTCATATTAAGTTTGCGCCTAAGAAGTTTTATACTGGTGTTGCTCCTAATTTGTTCTCCTTACAACCAAAAAGTGTTTATCTCTCACCCGATGAAATAATGTTTATTCTTCAATAAAATAAATGGCTTTTTTACAATTGAGGTAGAAATTTATTTTTACTTTCATTTTTTGTACCATATTTTTCATCCCGGCATTCTATATGAATAGTCTGCTTCGCTAAGCATTGTTCACAATAATTTTTATATATTTACCAAAAAACGCTACTCTTTATAACTATCCGATGGAAATACTCCTGATTGCTGACTTTCTTGAATTTTAATATGTTTGTACAATTTATATCAGTGAAATAAAACATTATTATCTACGATCTTTCATTTTCAATGAATTACATTGTGGTTGATTTGGAACTAATTTCGTGCTTGATGGTGAGGAAGTTACTAAGTATAGTGGAATCCAGATAAATATCAGTGAAAAATATCAACATGACTCGGATTCGAACCCAGATGGTAATTTTTGATTTATCTTCTCTCTGTGACAGATCCATATGCTCACATATGCAATTCGACAAAAATATGCTATAGAATTATTATCTGCTTGAACGAATTGACTTCAGCAGCTTGTCTTCTTTCTATGTTGAACCTACCCTAAGCCCCTATATATGTTTATCTCGTGATTCACTTCTAGTGAACCAAATAAATCACTTGAGCAAAGACCATTTTTCCTGTTTGTGATCCCACCTTTCTATTCAAAGATAATCATTCTGGGCGAAATAATTATTTTTCATTTAACATATGAATATCTTTGGATAGAAGCAGACGAAGAAATGGATACAGACTTCCAAACTATTTGGATTATTGAAATATTACGTCAGAGGAAATTAGAGAAATGTTTTTGAAATGCAAGATTCTCTACAAACTTGAGATTTATATGAAAATTTCTGAGATATCTCATAATTATAACGGCATATTTTCGATATTAAATTCAGAGGAGTTCGTAATAATTTTAAGAGAGGTTGTAGGCTCAAAATGAGGATATTCATGGCGCCATTGTTTTTCGGTGCTCGATTGATATTCAGGAGGAATAATATTAATCGCTATTTAAATATGAGTAAAAAGAAAGCATGAAAGAAATCGATACCCGTAAATGAGAATCTTTCTCAGAGTTTTATTCTGTTTTTGGATTAGCAAAATAAAACATTGCCAGCGTAATTTCTCAAGTTAAAAAAAGTGTTTTAAACAGAAGTGAAAATAGCTACGTTACAGGGACTATTCTCAATTTTTCACTGCTGTTTATCCTTTGGTTGTGCACCTATTAGGATTGAGATATTATTCTTTAATCTTTCAAAAGTGTCTATTTTGTTACTTAGGAGAATAATTAAAATAGCTGACGAAAGCAGTATCAATATATAAACATTTACATTATTAGCATCCTTAATTTCAATTAATTATCATTTATGAGTTACTCTTCCCTCATGTATGTATTCTGTCATATGTTATTAAATTATTTTGGAAATTCGCCTTTGTTCACGCAATACGTTTGTCTCATTTCAAAAGAGTTCGAAAAAAAGAATTGATTTCTCCTTACTGCCCAAGGCACATGCCACTTTTCTAGACCGCCGGAGGTTATTCAGATTTTTTTTTGGAAACAGAGAAGCTAGCTCGGAATCTCTCTGAATTTCAATAACCCTTCCTTAAATTCCGATTTGATACGTATAATTATTGTTTTAGGCCACCTTGATTAGAAAAAAATAATATTCACTTTCAAGCATTCTCGATGAAGTTCGTTGATGATTCTCAGATATCTGAGATTCGAAATTACGACATCTAAAGAGGACGTGCATAACACCAATACTTATCAAAATTACAGTCTAATAAACGTCATTCTTTACTTTATTCGACCAAGGGAAGATAAAGTTAATTGGAAAACCAATCTGATACGAACGAAATTATTCTGATTAAACAATGAAATCATACTGCACTCCATAAAAATGCAATCAACGTTGGGTTAAATGCATCACGTAAATGAGTTTGCCGAGTGGATAACGCTTCATAATTACCGTGATTATTGGGAATTTTATTGTTAGTTAATCTTCTTTGAATTTATAATAGACTTTTAAATTCCATTATCCGAAGTATCGTTTTTTAAAGCGAACCTATGATTGCGTAAGGTGTAACGCATACACAATAAATTCACAAAAATTCAAGTCATTATAACTCTACAGAAGATGTCCAAATACCAATTTTCATAAGAAAATTACAGAATAAAAATCCGCTGAAACGATCATTTCATCATCACGAAACACGAACTTTTGATGTTATTAGAGTTTAAGAATATCAAATTTATTGTAATGATAGCGAAAAACAGAACTAATTGATATCATTATTCGTAGATTAACTTTTTGGGAGACATTGTTTCTAGAACGAAAAGAAAATTAGATATATCTTTTCCTTCCGAGTACAAGAAATGATCAGAATTATACGGATAATCAATAGGAAAATTACAGGGCGTGAGAATTGCGTGCGGGAAGACACACAAATTATTTCGATGCATCACGCATTTTCGGCGCCTGGTAAAAAAGGTCTTTGATACTAAGAAAAGAAAAGGAAAAAGTGTTTGTATCTGCAAGTTATATCTTCTATTTAATGATGAGTAGAAGATATAACATGCAGATACATGCCTCATTTATAATCCTCCACTAAGGTAATAAAAAAGATTCTCGCTGAAGTCGTTGTAACCTCAGAATATTGAAGTCTTATTTTTATGATTCATGGAAAATACTTTTTTTTTCATTATTCGTCTTTTATGGCTTTCTAAATTCGTTGTATATATATATATATATATATATATATATATATATATATATATATATATATATATATATATATATATATATATATCTACACACACACTAAAAACTCAGGGTTGGCAGGGATAGCCAAGTGGGCAGCGCGTTCAACTTTCATGAAAGCGGTCTCAGGTTCGATTCCCGGTGAATTCTGACGTGCGAAATCAACTCAGCCATCGAAGCACTTTTAAAAATACTACTTCTTACTTATGCATTGAGAAAATTTTTGCGATACTAAATGCAGTGTAACAGCTTCTCTATAGCTACTGATTCGTTATTACAATTTGTCAAGCTTCTGTCATTCCTCTGAATGAGAATGGACACTCTTAACTAATCATTAATCTAAAAATATGTATTAACAGAATTATGCAGTTAATTTCAAATAATTAATATATATTTATAAAAATACGTATGAATTAGTTTCTTTTTCCATTTGGTCTTACATGGTAAATTCTGTAAATTACCAGCAAAATTATTTGTAGACTGACATTCGTCTAATGGCATTGAACATTACAAAAATTTTTCAAGCATTTCAATGGTGATGAAGATGTTTGTGGTAATAAGATCATTGCGGCTAGGTGACCATCACGTAAAAAATCATTTGGTCCATCCAAATTAAAACCCTTAAACTGCTACTACACAGTGGATACGATGGATTATGGTGGATACTGCTGGTATTTTTCTGTGATTATCATACCAAAAATTTCTTGATAAAATATTGGACTTCTGAAGTAGTGTTAATGAAACAATGTGTAAAATCAATCAATGCTTGATACATAATTGATGGTTTCCGTAAAAATAGTATGAATTATGAATCTTTTTTATTATTTATCGCCATGCAGTTCAGAGACCTCATAAATGAAAACAAATTCTATAGTAATTGTCTTCTCTCATCATTCTGCAATTAGCCAATTTCCTACGTACCGATAAAAATGTGATTTTTGAATTGTGCGCCTGACGCTTCCCTTTGTATTCAGGGCCTTCACGCCAGATGGAGCTCGGTCAAGGTTGACTCCAAATACGACGTTAACCCTTTCGGGCCGTTGAACTCTCTAGGGAAATAGTTTCTCCAGAAACTAATTTACCGCCGATAATTTTTCAATGTGCGCGGATTCGAAAATTTTAAAGTCCTGCTTAAATATAACAGTACGCGGCAAGGTATGCGGCGTTAACGTGGTTAATAAATGGCTTGTTTGCGAGTCGCGTATTTTTCACGTGAGGTAATATATACACGCCTTGAGATGGGTTCGCAACACAATAAAATCACATTATGACGTACGTTCATCAGGGGATTTAGCTTTTCATGGCGATTCCTGACTCGCGTCACGATATCTTTCGGATATTGCGTTCCTTTCCCTGAGGCAGATATTACCAAGTCCCCGCTATTCGCCTTAAATATGTATTACATTGTAGCAAACGTGATTCACTTTTACTTCAAATGACGACAATCAAAAAGTGAAGCATGTTTACCACTATCTTTATGTATTATTTCTAAACATCCGTTTTCGGTCACCAGCGCTTTTCTCCCTTCACACTACATCAAAATATACAAATGACACATCATTTTAAAAATAAAGCTTCCCGCTTCCTGCTAAAATAGACCAACAAATGAAAAGTGCTCCATTTGGTATAAAAAGGGAGTAAAAATTTGAATTTGCCCATAGAGTTTCGTTAATGGATGTGCAGACATCGACATCTATGGATAGAAACGAGGTATGTCGAAACGGATACTGATACTCTATTTCCTCACCCAAAAAACATTTCAACAAACACTGAAATCACTACAAACGAAAACACAAACACAAAGACATACTTAAATTATAGAGTTTCAAGTATTAATCAATAACTTTCAATTTAGTTGGGAAAAATTTTCGCTCAGAGCAACACATTTGAATTAGCTTATTTTTTAACTAAAACACGAACAGTAATTTGTTAAAATCGTCGTTTTGTAGTTAGGCCGCGTTGTAGACGACTCCTATCATATATTAATCAAATACAATGGTGAAACCTCTGAAATATTTTAAAAACCTATCACATCATTAACTCAAATATGTGTGACTTGGAACAAATCACCGGCACTCATTATGTTACTTGGTTCGCAATGCAATGGAGCCTGTGGAATAGATTAGTATTATCAAGAGAGAGCATACTGTATAACTGTATATTGCAAAGGATATTATTTACCTTCTGGATAATATTTTCATATGTCACATTCATCTTCATGTCAATCTCATCTTTCACTCAAGCAAGGATGATTAAAATTGTCTCAACGTTGTATTGGAGTAGTATTTTAAAGGGGTTCTTCTTTATCATCAACAATTTTGGCAGGAGATAAGGCTACAGTACATGCTTGTATCAAATAATGAATGAATTTTGCTATTTTCAGTTTTTTTCAATTTGATTTGGAGTCATTAAAGAAGAAAGTGGGAATTAACCTTCCATGACTCTTCTGAAGTGGAAAAAGCATAAATGAATTTTTATCATAAATTAAATTTTAATATGACTTTAATAGGCATTCTTTCATGTTTGTAAGTTGATGAATTTCTCGAGGAAAAAACTCCCAACGAAAAAAAAACAGGCATAAAGTCGAAAAGTGGAAAATCCAGGTTCAAGTATTAGTCCTGTCAGACTTTCTGTTCAGTTACCTTGAGATCCTTCTATTATGAAACTGCATGGATATTAACTTCCTTCTTTTGATGCTAAAACCTTAGGAAATATTGCTAAAATGCATTTTAATTGACAAAGAGGGGGTTACTAGTGTTATCCCCCTTATATATTGTATATTCTATCTTTAGATATATCTCTGATTTCGAAAAGGAGTAAATTATTCTAATTCATAATTAAAAAAGACTACTAGGACAACTAATTCTTTTAATTTTACAAAAAGCATCACTGAAAGTTTTTATTTGGATGAAAACTAACGCTCCACTTAAACCGCCCGTTTCTGAAAGTACCGTATAGTAATATAAAAACCCCTAGTGTAGAAACATAATAAAAAGAAAATGTGTGGAGATTGGGAAGGACAAGAAGCATAAGAAATGTTTTGAAGAAATTGAGAGAGAAGAAAAAGAAATTACGCTTTAACACAATGTTTAGAGTTAAATGAAAATATCTGCCATCGTATTATCATTAAAATTAAACGAATAATCAGTTGAATTCTTTTACAAAGGGCATCATCAAAGACTTTTCTCTCCATATCTCGTTCAGGTGATTAAAAAACAAACAACGGATCCTATCTTTGATGTGGTAGTTGACGTAGTGGTCGGACGTTGCCTGATCATCGTGTGAAATGGGAAGTCGGTAAATATTTGCAGGTTCAAACGCCTCTCCGACAAGTGAGCTTTATTATGTTTACATTGGCCGTCTGAAGCGAAAGATTCATTTCGACTGTTTCTTTTTCACCATTTATACCCAAGGGTGACCACTTATATCCATAAAGACGCTTGCGAATCACTTTCTTATGATCATGCTCGTGATTACATGGCTTTAAAATGCGCGATCGTCAGCGGAAATAATGTTCCATAGATAAAGCGAATAAAAGAAGAAAGGGGATTACAAGGATATACATTATATATTCTGTTCTATAATATGTTGCTTTTGCAGATATAATATTTCATGTTACAGATTTTTGTTTGAATTTATTATTGTAAGTGTACATATTTAAATATGCATTCAGGTAAAGATTATATATGTATGAAGGAATTTATTTTATGAATGTATGTTTATGAAGGATAGTTCTCTCAATAAATGAAGCTTATGATAAAAAATTCTCTCAATAATCGATTAGTTCAATTAATTTCACTCTTACGAAAAACAAATCATCAGTGGAAAGATAATGGTAATAAAATAAGAATCTTAACAATGAAACGTAATAAAAATGAAATTTAGTAATCCTAATAATATAAGATTAACATACTAATATGCTATAATATGTCAGATGAAGGTCTACGAATGCTTCTCCAATGTAATTTTTTTCATTCCATCGTTCCTCTTTGAAGGACTTAAAAATATCATTCTACCATCTGGAACTACTCGGAATTTTTACTTTACTATTTTTAGAGCAATTCCTTTTCTTCAGTATGATTTCAGCATAAAACATAAAAGAATACAAAAAGAAAAGAGAAATTCCAACAATTACATAACCTGTTATTTCAATAATCAGTTTTTAGCGCTCAGCGAACTCTATTTAGGCAATCGTTGAATAATCGAGCAAATACAGCAGAAGGACGGTAATGTATGAGTGGGAAAGAAAATGAAAGGGTCGCCTGGTCTAAGAAACAACAGAATGGGACGTGAGGGATACAAACAGGGATTTTCACGAGAGGAACTTGCGTCAGAGGGAGAGGAAGATAGACGAAGAGGAGGAGAGCGGGGTAGGGGAGACGAGAAAAATTTTGTGGAAGGAGAGAGGAAATGGGAGAGGTGAAAATGGGGGAATCTGAAAGAATGGATGAAGAAGAGTCGCTAGAATATGTTTGGAGGAGTAAAAGGGACAAATCGGATAGGAAGGTTATAAGGAATTTTAAAAAATTACGATAGACGAAAACATCGGTAAACGTCGCGTCAGTAACAAGGGTTGGAAAAAAAGCTCCGGAATACCGACCTTATAGGAATCGCCCGATACACATTACTACTGCTATGTTTTCCTCAGGATTTGAATGAAGAATATAGCACAAAAATCGAAATGCGAATTGGGTGATTCTTAAAGGGTCGGTAATTCGTAATATCCGATTCCATCCCTTGAAACTGGTCCAACATTTCTCCAAGCGGAGAATATTTCGAACCTCTTATTCATTAACAGCCGAGCTCCATTTTCTTTTGTTTCGGAGAAGTAATGCCGAAGATGGGCAGGAATGAAAAGAAGAAAGATCGCAGGACGCTGGTATGCCAGGAAGGCAGGTGGACTCAGCTATAAGAAAGAAGACTGGTCCAGGAGAGGAAGGTAGGGTGCGGCGCGTAGAGGGGATGATAATGGTAGGAACGTCCACGGAGAATCCGCACGAGGAAGAAGGTCGACGACCTCCGGCGTCCCCCTGCGTGTTGTTGGGGAGGAAGGAACCGCTCTTCGGCGGCTTAGTTTCCGAGGAATCGGTTCTAAAACGTAGAGGGGGCATTCAACGGCTATGGGAGGATCAGGGGGAGGTCAGAATATACTGCGATAAGTTATCCTGGGGGGAAATTAAGAGACGTTGATCCTGTTATCGGAGGAAAGCATATATAAGCTCCGGAATCGGCCTTTTTCTGCGGACATTGTGAGTGTATCGCGACGCGCACGTTCGTCTCCAAAGGGATTCGGTGGAAAGAAACAAGCCATGCTGAAATTGGTGAGTGGATCCTTTTATCTGGCTCGCTTTTGTTCTCCCGTCACTCCTTTCTCTGCTTGTCAGAGATAACCATTCACCGGTCACTCTTTTCCACCCGCGCGAACTTACGGTATGTGGAGAGCCGTGGGTGTTTGCGTTTTTTCTTAACGGTGGCCATTGACACAGGGGTGTTTTTTGCGGAGGTGCTAATTGAGATTTTAACCGAGTGTGGTATCGAGAGTGGGGAGTGTTAACTTCGTTTCCTCTTCGCTCTTTCCTGCATTCCATTTACGATTTCGGACGGAGAATGTTCTCGGAATACGCGTGGTGGTGCCATTTTCTCACGCGATGACTATCCAAGGTTGACCGTGATTGGACGGATAGGTGTGTTAAGGCAATCTAAGAGGGCTAGAACGTGCATTTGAATGGACGTGATTACGGGGTTTGTGGTCCGATGATGGTCCGATAGAGGTGGGCAATCCGCTGGGAATCGGACGGTGACGAATCAAATTTTTCTGATGACGGGTGTTTGAATGCTTAATGGAATCGATCTAAGATGCAACCGTCACCCTCGGACATTAGCGCTTTCAAAGCTGTCGATGGAAATCGCAATTTCACTTCTAACGATCGAGTAGAATAATGCAAAGAGAAACATGAGGTTTAGTCTTCGGAGTAATTTTATGCAGACAATAATTAGTTTTCAGGAGAATATTTTGACGCCTGTTTAACAGTCAATTAAACAACGCTCTGACTTTTACTCTTTTACATATAACAAAGCTGTTTAAAAAATTCAAGATACGATACAATGCCTAACTATAACTATTCGCACGAATGATTGGATTCCAAAACATTCCCAGGACAATTTTTTCCAGAATTTAGGTTCTAGTGCTTAACTATTGGTGGTAAATCTGTTTGGTTTAAATAATTCAATATACGGTAAAAATACCTAATTATAACCATTCACAACAATGATTGGATCCCAAAACATTCCCAGAACGAAATTTCCCAGAATTTAGGTCCTGGTTGTTTAACTATTATGCAAGTGCACCACTCCTTGCCTGCCCAATATCACGCACATGCGTTTCTCGGCATTTGACTGTGGAAAATAATTTTTTGTGGAGTTTTTTATGACCAAGAAAAAATTCGGAACGCCGCTAAGTAACATAATGAGAGAGAATTGGATTATATCGGCGCGAAAAAACTGGTGTACTCTTTCGAAAAATCATCGACGAGGCAATCCATGACTTTGCATATACGAATCGGATACTGACCTCCAAGCAGAGAAAATTCGGAAAAGTATTTCCTAGGATGGCGGTGAAAAGAACGAAAATTACAAATAAATTCTGTCCAAAAGATATAGAGTAAAAATTACCACTCTCAACTTCCATGCAAAGAGAAACATGAGGTTTCGGTAATCGCAAATTATGAATCAGGATAAAAATGTCATAATTCAAATTATTTGAAAGTAAATTCATAATCCATCGCTTCGACAAAGAACTCGTAGCAAGAGTGCCTTAGTTTGATTACATTTCTTTCCATTTTGCTCGCTATTATGGAAAACTACCGCAAAGTCGAGGCCAAATTAGTAGACTAAGCATTAAGTACTTGCGTGAAAATGTGTAGAAAAAACAAACCATAGAGTGAGATTCTGATACTATTTTATTATGCCTACGATGGGATTGAGATGTTATAATTGCGCGAATAATCATTTTTTATCATCACTAATGAGCAGAATCCACATTTATTTATTCTGAGGTTTCTTTTTTTTTAAGTGATGAATACATAACAAGGATGATGTGACAAGGAGTTCTGCGTGCAAAAAAACATTCTTTCGCAGGCTTTTTTGGGCACATATGCCATAGATTCGCCACCTTTGGCTTAGAACCAAACAAATCCTTCATAATGGCTAGTGATTCAATATCAGTTCTTTAACTTTAAATTGCGGAACCTCCATAGAACATTCACCGATGATGACTGGTCATCGTCGACATAGAATTTTTTTGTGTAGAAAGAACTACATTTTAAAATTATTGATATCTACTAAATTTTGAGAAATGTGAATTTCGCTAGAATACTTGCTAAGGAGCAAAGACGAAGTATTTGAAAAAAAAATGCGGAAAACAATCCAAGGGTATCCACAATGTACAGTGAAATTATTACATATTCCAAAAAAAACTATGGGTCGTAACCAAACAAATTACGTTAGGGTTGCTAAAGGGAAACGAGGGATTTCCGTTCCATCTAAGTTAGCACGCATGACGAGAACCACGGAGATAATATGTACATATCGCACCGCAATTTCGCATCCTCAAAAAACGTTCCTCCCTTGTATCTTCCTGTAGCACCACCTTCCGCCAAACCCGACAAACCTCCTCGGGTTCAAAAACCTCTGCGCATTTAAATGACCGTTATAGCGAAGCTGAGAAATTCTTCACGTCGTCCTATACATCATCTTCTTCCATCCTCAGGTCATCTTTGCTGCAGCCCTCGCGGCCGTGACCTCCGTGCCGGTCTTCCCCTCCTACATGCCCTCTCCCTATTACGCCTCTCCTTACTCCATCCCATTCGGATACACCGGCCCTGTCCCCTCAGCCTACCTCAGGACCGGCATCCCCACACCCTTCGTGGGCGGTGACCATCCCGGCCCTGTCCCCACAGCCTACCTCAGGACCGGCATCCCCACACCCTTCGTGGGCGGTGACCCTTATTCCGACGTCCTTGCTGCCCAGGATCAGGAGCCACTCCTTCCCTTCACATCCGTGCCTTCCAAGCCCCTGTATCTGACGCCAGAGCAGCATCACCTGTACCAAGATGCTCTGAAGAGTCACGACCCTTTGGGATACGCAGAAAAGGCGCAGGCTGAGAAGAAGGAAACTCAAAGAAGGCATTGACCGGCGCACGAACGGACTGCAAGGACATAAACGGACCGGACGTTGGAACGAAATGAAATGATGATTTTGATTCTGTTAAATCTCATTTCATCTGTCAACTGAAATTTTTTAACGCGAATGAAATAAAGTACCTGTTTTAAATTATGAAATGATCGACTTTTATTTTTTCGAAGGGATGCGGGAAGAATTATTTTCTATGACCTCAGCTGTTGAAGTATTATTAACAATGCTACCACAGAATTTTTTTGTTAGTTTAATCATGTTGTATCCTGAGGAAAGAGAAAGATGTTCGACTACAGCAATTAAAGTGTTTCTCCAAGAATGACATGCCCTTACACATCGAATAACAGATAGAAAAAACAATATTATAATATTATTGCTTGTGATTTACAATATATAACATTGTAAGCGGAAGAGTGTGTGCAGGCAACGGACTAACCTGCGGTTAAGAACTAATTGCTGGTAGCTTCCACATGGTCATTGCAAGCTCCATAAACCGATTGGATTGGATAATTTATGTCACCATGAAAAAATTGATGATGAAAATAAATAATGGTCACTAAAGTCGAACGGACGACTTTTACCGCCTTTACCGGCAGAAGAAATTTCGGCAGATTACAAGTGCAAGATAATCTCGTATTTTTGATGGGCTGATTCTAAAATAATTAACGTTTACTTCTTTAGTTTAACTATCCTAACCTTATCCGTGGCTAGTTTTTTTGTCGTGCAATACAAATACATTAACACGTCATATGCGATAGATTTTATGGCCAATTCGGAAAATCTTTTGGTTAATCAAAGACCATTTATGTTTTTATCATGAATTTCAGTTTACTGATTGAATGTTCCTCAGTTATGGCAATTCGATGAGGCGAATTTCGGTAGCTTCTCGGTATCAGAAATTAAACCTTGAAGCAGTCTTGAATCTTACAAAGTAAATACAAAACTCAACTACCATAAAGTAATAAGAAAACATAGATGCCGTTCATAGCACGAAGGACAAAATATAACCAGGTATAGGATTAGATTCTAAACTGCTCAGGAAACCCGCAACATTAAAGAAAAATATAATAATTATGATAATAATAGAAAATAATTCGTAGAGATATCTAGCAATCGATATCGTTACATAAGAAAACGATACTTTGGAAACTAATACACAGTATCAGTTGATAATAATTATGAAATAATCTACATAGATATGTTGCAATCAATATCCTTACTTAAGAAAACGATTCTACGGAAACGAAGGCACAGCCATTATCCACCGTCCTCATTATTTCAGTTTTTGGTATTGTATCCATTCAAATAGTACTGTAATACTGTAATTCGAAAGAAAACCTTTTCCTGAACCTATTATGTATATGCGTAAGACAAATATTATTTCTATTATTACTTAGCATGAAAAGTTCGCATTGATCGTAACAGGCTGTATAATAGCCTATACCACATATGATCCATGGTTTGATAAGATGCTAGTTAGATAGTGAATAAATTTCTATGATTAATTTTCGATTATTTTATTCGAAGGACTCAATAAGATCGATGGAGGATTGCCATTCTTTCCATCACTGGCATCCATCACTTTCCTTCGATTCTCTCACAAGTACTCCATACCCCTCAGAATGTGCATACTCTAGATTTTCCCCATAAAAATATTCGTCCAGATCCCGCAGAGATTACATCAGGCCGTGAAGAGTTCCATCACATTTGTGTTTGGACCTCCGTCAATGGGGTCGATTGATTCACGGAAACCACGTGAAGAAGCGGTAAAGAATACTGGGAAAGGGCTGATTACGCAACACAAATACAAACACAGGAGAACGCTTTCACCCGAGGGGAACTCGAGCGGAATTCCAATAGGGGATTGCGTCGAATGATGCGCCTCAGAATGTCACTTGTTTAATAGGCAATCGCGGTGAACGACACGCCTTCATAATATTGAAAACAGATTCACCAGAAGGCGCAAGAAATCTATCCTCTAAATCAATGACAACGAAAAATGTGATGAAATACGGAGAAGAAGATTTCTGACATTGTTATAGCTTCTTTAAGGAATGAATTGGGTTGAAATCACTATTATTATTTATTATATCATCTTAATTTACTAAATTTTATCATGCTCTTTCGATTAATTTATAATATAATTTATAATATGTATTGCTATTTTGAGATCTCTAATTTTAATTTGTTGGCAACCATTCCTCTCTTTGAAACTTGCATTTTTCTGTACTTTTTTTCCTTTACTTCCTTTGTTCCCTTTACTTCTACTGAGTAACTTTATCATTTTATACATTTCCTTTTATTTGTTACTACATTTTCTCGGTTTTTATCATCCTCATTCTTTGTGGGTTATTTTCCGCAAAGTTTCTCATTGTCGACCTTCAGTTGCTAAGTTTTTTCCTCCCTGTACTCATTTTGCTTTTAATTACTCTTTTTATATACTATAATAACACATGAGGTTAGCTGGAAGAGATGTCCACATAGGCCTAACTTCGCCAATAAATGGTCAATCTTTCTATCTAGATCTAGCACATTTCTCAAGAAGAGGTGGGCCGCATGGATTTAAATAAAAATTTTCAGAGTAAATGAAGAATTTTGAATAAAAGGTTATTTATAATATTTGCAAAGAATTTTTGGTTAAACATAGTAATATAAGTAATTAATATGATCAGCTTTCTTCAGCAGTAGGCTTTTTTTTACTGTACTTACTATGGTGATTCAATAAATGATCGATATACTTATGACTTCTAAACGCTCAATAGCTTCGGAGGAACATTTTAAAAGGTCTAAATGTACTAAATGCACAAAGCTCTAAATGAACATAATTCTCAGTACGACTATTTCTTTTTAATCTTAAAATATCAATTTTTGTAAATAGTCATAAATCACTAAAGCCACAGCAGGCAGCTCACTGAACTCTAGTAAGCCGCATAGAGCCCGGAAGACTTATGATCTCAAATATGGCACGCACATTTACGAAAACAAAAGAACCGGATTAAACGATTACTTCGAAATAATTTTCTGGCATCACATTATATCTAATAAATAAAATTTTACAAAGCTACATGAAGTTTTTCAAGAAATGTGCCGCCTGAGTGGTCAATTTTTCAAGATGGTTATGACACGTACATACACATGACACGACCTTCCTGCGTTAATTTCGGGAAAGTTAAAACTATGGAGTCCCATGTTAAAATTAACTAAAATAAAAATAGTTATACAAGAAGGGCCATGCATAAATAATTACATGAGATATTTAAGAAGGTATGGATAAAACTGTTTAATAAACACATAATCGAAAAGAAAGTACAAAGAATAGTTAATGGATTATTTAGAGGGGAGAGTGAAATATTTGCAGGAAGAGGTGATTTAAAATAGGGTTAAAATGTGAAACAGATGGAGACATGTTATTGTACTTTGAGAAGTAAAACGAGAAAATTAATGTAAAGGATTTGATTTTTTACAGATTGAATGGTTTATTTATAATAAATCAAGGTTTGAGGTGTTACAATTTAAAATGTTTCGGATATTCAATAAAAATTTAAGAAAATGAACATAAATTATGCATTAAATACAAAAAAGTTACGCGATGAGCACATTTCAAATAAATAGATCATAACCGGCCATATAATGTAATACATATCAAAAACTAATTTAGTCGTGTTAAAACTATATCTTAGAGGAGAGATATTTAAATGTTTGTATTTTAAAAAATGCAATATGAAATTTAAATAATGTACGGGCATCCATTTACTTTGTTTACTTAATTTTCAGTGTAAAGGAGCAACATTGAAGGGATTTGAAAATAATGGCTGGATTATTAATTTTAATCGTCATTTGGACAATATGACCACTGATAAATAAAAGAAACGTACCGGTTTAAAATTAACAAATGCAATATTAAAATATGTTCCAGAATGTAAAGTTTTGGGTTTTAAACTGTAATACCTGAGAATTGAATGTTGAGTACAAGAAAGAATACAGTAATTTTTATCTTAACCGATAGAAATTTTTATCAAGAAATGGCAGGAGCTCTCTGTCTGTACGCCAAACTAAATATAATAATATAAAGATGACGAAATTATATAATTTCAACATTTATTATTAAGCCTCTGAGGCAATGTCAGAGGGAAATATATTAGGAAAAGTTTTCAATGTATTTTCGTGGATAGATTTTAGATCATGAATGGAGAAATAGTAGCCATTCTATCGTAGACGAGGCTAATGAAATTTATCTTCCGAAGAGAACGAAGAAGATATTTATGACATACGTATGTCATATATTCAATATAAAAGGGAACACTGCAATGAAGAAATTTACAAAATCTTAGTTATTCATAAGAATATAACGCGATTTAAAATAGCGACGCAAACACTGGTCGCTAACGGATGGAGTAGGTTATAAAAATGTCAACATTGATTTATTTGACATGCAAAAATACATCTTATTTTATCGCATAACTTTGCTTGTACCTGTAACAATGAGTGTTTAAGGTCATTCAAGAGACAGCAATCGCTAGACGATCTGCGAACGTTAGATATAGGTTAAAATTAGACGCAGTTGAGATACCAACATCACGATCCTCAAGGCCACTTCCTATTAGTCAACAGCGTGCGTGACACGCACATGGGCACACTCTCACCAACGCAGGCACATTGTTGTCTTTTCGGTCTGTAGCGGAACGCCATATCACGCGACCCATGCCGTTTCCACGTCTTGCGACGTGATCGACATCATGTCACGCTTTCGTTATTTGCTGTCCCGTTCATCATATGCGAAGTAGCGGTTTCCTATACGCCGGGATTTTTAAATACTCGATTCATTGAAGAAATTTTGTTTTTTCTTGGTTTCAGGGGATGAAAATTTGTCAGAGAAATAATATAGTCACTCGTTTATATATTTGCTTTACCACTGTCATCAACATATGATGCTCAAATTCAATGATGCTCAAATTATTTCGGTGGGCATCTAAAGGTAGCTTTACATGTTCAAAGATAAACTTCTATTTACACAATCCATAAGAAATCAGGAAAAACTGCATTTATTCCATTTAAATTTGGATAAATGATTTTTACCTGAGATTTGCATAAATATCTTTAATTTTATATAATATTCCACTCACGGAAGATACGAAACTACTGGACAGATTTTTAAGAACTCGTGAACTTTCAAGTCTGGTAACTGCATAAAGTAAAAAAATTACATTCAAGCTCTGTTGATTATATTTTTATATTATATGCCAAATAATGAAACAGAACTGAACTTTTTATGAGAGAAATAAGTAAGATATACTCATGGTCTTGAAGGGTGGATGTGTCACACAGAAATTTCTGAGAATTAAAATATGTGACAACAGAAATTACCAATTAATACGAATTATTACGAATGAAAATTCGGAGTATAAAGGAACGGACCGCAGTAAAATATTAGAGATTGCACCTTAGAAAAATAAATGTGAATAGAATTTAATCAAAAATACAATTCAATACTGAAAATATACACTACTGAGCTTTTAAAATATGATTCCGATTAACTTCACTCGATGTTCTTGTTAAGAAAGAACAAAAATTCAAAAAGTGGGAGAAAGTAATGAAGGTGAATTTCACGAATATATATTGACAAAATATACTCTGGAAACAAAAACGATAAATGGTAGCGGAGAATTCCTATGTTCTCAAGGAATTGAAATTATTTCCGTAAAATTGGGGATTCATAGATAGCAGTTTCGTTTCATTATCTAAATTTAGTTTAAAAACATTACTTTAGTACTTTACAGCCGGTGCATACTATCTTATGGATTTTATTTTGCAAAACGAGCTCTACCGAGTAAGTAAAGATGGCAAGAGCACCTTGATATCTTTAATTGTCCAGAATGGCGTTTTACGAAGTACACCCGTCTCCGATTAACTCTACTGAATTAGTACTGGTTGTAAGAAGACTGAAAAGCACAACTGAGATTTCCCATACTCGTTTGACTTCGTATTCGTAATATAAACTAGACTGAAAGCTACTCAAATGGATCTTGAAACGTAAAAGGACAATAAAAACATATAAAGATTTACATCGACTGAAAATACATTTGTTCTGATCCTTCATTGTACTTATAGGAGACAGATAAATTCTTGAATTCATCCTTTGTTAAAGCATTAGTAGCAAACAACAAATATCCAGGTGTATGTTGATGTACTTTAAAGACGCCGCTGAAGAAAGTATGTTTTGGTATGCATTAAGCTGATACGTTTGAGAAGAGCATGACCGCCCCACCCCGGAAAATATTTCGGGAGCGTAGCAAACGATCTTCGCTTTCGTTCTCATACCAACCCATATATCCAATATCGAATCGCAATCGTCCGTTGCTCAATATTTTTCGACTACCGCACTCATCTTGGGTCCCTCTAAGGCTTTCAACCAGGAACTGTGAACCTCACGCCCTTGTTCGCCCCCCATCATCCCTGATTTGGTGCCAACTATTCCAAAATCGCCCTCATCGCCCTAGTATAAAAAGACCTCCTCAGGGTGGAATTGTCATCAGTTCTCTGACAGCATTCAGAAGAGCAATTCAACCTCGTGTTATCACCCAAACAACAAAACCAACCTCCAAGATGTACAAGGTGAGTACTTGCATCGATTTAGTTCCTTTAGACGGGGAAAAAATTGAAAATATTTGCAAACGTAACATTCTATACACTCAATTTTAGAGTGTGTGCATTTCCTCTAGTAGAGAGTTAAATGTACGTTTTTCTTAAAACTTGAAATTGGGTAGCTGCTTTAACTACACCATAAAATAGTTACTAGGACAATGGAGCTAAATGAGGATGAAGGAATCGTATTTTATAAAAAACAGTTCTCTGCTGTCGTACATTAGGAAGTACATTCACCATGCTATTCGGATACAACTTCCTTAATTTAGAACTAGCATGGTAAAAATTTAAAAATTGCAAATACGTCAGAGGACAATCAAAATTGAAAATTGACTCTGCTCTCGGAAATTAAATTTAAGGTAGATAAAAATTGAAAAAATTCTTAGCAATCAATGTCATAAGACAAAATAGTTTATCATAAATATTCCTGTGAGCAACATGAGATAAACTTCGCTGATAATTTGAACTGAAGCAGTTTCTTGGGCAAGCTGTAAAACAGGATTCGCCTGCATACACATATGCACAATCTTTTTAAAATTAACCCAGATTTGCTGGGCTCGGATACTTCGATGGAACTTTTATTAGACTACCTCTGAATAATTTCAATTGATCACAACAAGGCAAATATAGTAATTCATTGAAATCGTTCTTTTTAATTCTTCTCTAGGCTACCCTTTGCTTGTTCGCCGTCCTCGCCGTGGCTTCTGCTGCCCCTAAGCCAGGCTTCCACCCCCTCACCTACGCCGCCGCCCCCGCCGTAGCGGCTTACACCGCACCCGCTGTCGCCGCACCACTTGCCTACAGCGCACCCCTTGCTTACAACGCACCACTTGCCTACAGCGCACCTCTTGCCTACAGCGCACCAGTTGCTTACAGCGCACCAGTTGCCTATGCACCAACTGCCACCAGCTCCCAGGTAAGATTTCACCACTTCTCCTAATTGAAACTTTTATCATACACAATTATGCCAACGAGCACCCAAAAATACTTCCCAGCTATCCTCTGTCAAAAATTATTTGCTACTATTCCCTTTGTCTCACTAGTGCCGTCTCAAATTAGTGATTACACGAAGTTTTGCAATAAAATCTAGTTTTAAATATAAAATTATAAAAAAGCATTCTAAAAAATATAAATTTCATCTCTCTATTTCATTCTATTTCATCCATCAGATATCTTTCCTCTATAATTGCTGTTCAAATATATTCAAGTTTATTTTTCAAGAACGACTCCCAAAGTCACGGTTTTCCGGTTAATGGAATCAGGAGGAACGAGGTCAACGTTGCCTAACATTTTTAAATATACCTCATATAAACAAATTAAAACGCTCAGCAATTAAACGGCATCCCACAGTCAAAAATAAATCTATTTGAAAAACCCGTAATTTTTGTAAAAACACTTCAAGATACGGAGACCTTATAACTTTCTTCTGGAAGAAATTGCCCTCAACCATCACAATTCATCCCAACCGACAATGAAAATAAACAAGTAATAATACGCTGTCCTCACCAGTAAGACAATCAAATCGATCAGAAACACCGAGCGCGTCCGCTCATTTCCACGAGATCGAAAAGCGAGAAGCGTACGTGCTGCGAGGGATGCATAAGATCAAGGATACGAGAAAATTTGTTAATTATTATTCCCATCCCGGGCACGAAGGCGTTTAACGAGACAAAAGAGGTCGCAATAGCGTACGAAAGAAATTTCGAATCAAAATCTCTCGTTGCAAAACGGCGAAGGTCCGTCTTCCACGTGAGTATGCGTCGCACTTACGATTTCTTTTCTCTTTAAGGCTATCGTGCGCAACTACAACAGCTTGGTTTCCCCTGTCGTCGCTCCAGCCGTCGCTCCCGCCCTCGTTCTCTAAGATGGACACACACGTCTGATCGCCGAAATCTATCGGTGAACCAAAGGAGAGCCTTCGTCATCCGCCATTTCTACCATCTTCCTCGAGGTGGAGTCGCCGGAATTCACATCTTCGTCGTCTCATTAGAGGCCTTTCCGAGGCAAACTCCTCATCATCAATGAAAATGCAAAAATAAAATTATTTAAGCTGCAAAAATGCCTTTTTACTCGTTTACCTTTCCTGAGTACCTCCGTGAAGCTGATTCTTATTTTATCTTATGTTTTTCTTAAGATGTCCTACTATACTCAAAGCTCTGTCTCTAGATTAACGCAACTATCCCGTAGCAATAATCAAATAGAACGACGTCGACTAAGCCAAAGGTTATATTATCATCTGATTGCTTATTTCTCACAAAACCACAAAGGAATCTGAAATAGGTTAGAAATGCGAATTCAAATGAATACGACTAATGATATATCGATCAACAATCCATCCATCTCTTCATGTATACATCAGTACAATGGCAATAACAATTTCGAAAAAAATTATCCTAGAGCACTGAAAATAAATAGTATTGTTTCAGGGAAATAGATAACAAAAAATTATGCCAAAACGTATTTATGGACATGCAATACCATTCGATAATCATTATCTATATTTTACTAAATTTATTTGAACTTTTTCCTATAAATAAATCAGTTTCCAATATTTGGAGAAAAATCAAGTGTGACTTATTAGTAAAATAAAAATAAAATTTATAATAGTATTATTTTAACATATGAATAAATTAGCTGAAATTAATGATCGATGTGATATTAAATTATAATAAAATAATGCATACAATATATGAAATAAATTTTAAATATAATAAATTTATCTCGAGCAAAAGATCTCCAAAAAGTGATTATCAAGCATTTTCAGTGCTTTCATGTTATAAACAATAATTAAGATACATAGAGATTTGAAAATGTCATATAAATATAGAGACAGTTATAAAATATAACGCAGAGTTAGACGAAGCATGCATGAAGAATTATTTTTCATAAGGTTAATCGTTATGTATAACATCAAATAATGTCTTTTTATGAAAAATAAATTCCTGCAAATATTCAAAAATTATCTTCGAATTACCTACTCTGGGGTTTATGGTTTAGATGTTTATTAAGTGATTTATAAATTCTAGTTTCTAAGACTGATATTAAAAAGAAACATATATCACTGATTACCACTATTAAAACGCAAAACCTTTATGTTAAAGATTTTTCAATGCCATGCATAGAATTGTATCAAGGCGCGTAAAAAGATAAGTGACTTCGGCTGCAAAACAGTCACACTTCTATTTATGACCAATAAAGAGACCTCAATGGGAAATACTTAGAAGGGATTCTCATTCGATAACTCCCTTATGTCTTTTCCATGAAATGTTTTCTCAGACCAAATAGCAAGAAAACCAGAATGAGTTATCCGTGCATTCCTCGAAATGCTTACTAAAAGAGTGACAATTGCCACGCCTTGCCAAGATGGTAAGTCTTATGCTGCATCTTTTCTTCTGTCACTCTGAGGAAATTCAACGTACTCTTTCAAGGTAACTATTATCATTTTTAATTAATAATAAAAGAAATATGATAATTAAAATAAGGAAAAATTAAAATAAATCATTAATAAAAAATATATAAATTAATTACCTTATACTTTTTATTACAGATGTAATATCTACGAAGATTTGGAGACAGTATATTTTATTGAAAGGGTTTTTTGTTTGATGTTGAGAAAACTATAACAGAAGATCCTAAAGCCCGTAAATATTTTTTTCAACTCTAATTGAATGAACTGAATTTAACATGCTGAAGTGAACGAAAGGTAATTTTATCCTATCCATCAGTTATCACAATCATCCTATCGTATTTAAATAAAATTCTATCAGTTTTCCTATTCTTTTTTTTCATTTCGTCCAGTACATTAGACGATTCTAATAATAAGACGAGTACAAGACAGACACAAAAGTACAGCGTATTATATAATCATAGCAGCAACAGTTATAATCGGTGCTTGCAAATCTACTCTTTTGAAATGGTGCTGCTTCTGGGAAACAAAAGGAAAAAATTGAATAAAATAATTAAAGATATTATTAAAAATCAATTATCAAAATTAATTAACGATCGTTGAATATATAATACCTCACAATATCTTTAAATTATATTATTTTACTTATCCATTCCCATAAGGAAATGAAAATTCTGAAATACCAGTATTAAAATCTGTAGTTGTCTGATTTCGTACTACGCCTCATCATATTATTTAATCTATATGTTTTTACTAGAAAACCTCGGACAACTTATTTCCAATCCCTCTAAGAGCATATTTTTCAGTAATAGATATTGTAAAAACGAAAATTGAATCCGTAAGTTCGCAGACTATTGTAAAAAATTAATTCTTCTCCTCTAAATCTAGCATATCGTGTTACAAACTCCTTCTTATGTCTCATTGGATTACATAATCTTCTTATTGAAACATTTACAATACACAATTTTCTTTAAAAATTAATAGCTCACACGATGTAAGATTTTTTGGAATACCTCGTCGCCTTGGTATGACAACCTTGTATCTTAATCAATAAAAATTAATAATAAATAAATAAAAATTAGTATAACAGCATTTTTAGATTAAAAAAAATAAATTAGCTAGTACCTCAACACAATGCAAATGACAATCCTTTTAGCTTGGTTGAGGTAAGTATTATTTAAAATGAAATAAAACATTTCATGATTTTTTGAGATGTGAGGTTTTCATCAAAAGGTGATATTTTATTTAAAACGATTAATTGATTAATTTTGAAGATGGCATTCGCATTTACTTAAGATTCAGTTCAATAACAGATGCTGAGAGAGGTTCGAAAGATATAACTAATATTGTCGTTCGTAACCCATAGTCTTTTATGGGTTGAGACCTTCCCACCCAACATTTTATGGGAAAAATGACCATCCCCACAAGAGGTGCACGAAATTAAAGAGAAAAGACTTTGGGAATAATTCCTATTATCTCAAGAATGGAAAGGGACAGGAAATGTCTCCCAATGAGTATCATTGAGCTCCTTTCTAATAATTGTTGGGAAATGAAGAAGAGATTACAAATAATTTCTTGATCTTCAGTTTCATTTTCTCCTCCTGGTTAAGACAATAGTAAACCTGTTTCTAATTATATTACTGTTGTTCTGTAATTATGACAGGTTGCCGACGACTAAATGTGCATTGCAGATGACCTTGCCAGCTGGTTTTTGGCATATCTACGAGGAATATTTCAAAATCAATGAAATAGATAAATATCCTTTGAAATTGTCCTGAAGAAAGGGAAACGATAATTTATTTATGTATATCGAAGTAGGCAAGGGTCAATAATTAATGAAATATTTGAATTTCCGTTATTTTAGCAATTTGTAACAACAACAGCTTTTCCATTCCAACTTAAAACCTCATAGCTTCCGAATAATTTTTTTTGTTACGGATAAATGATCTTGTTTTGGTAAATGACCTTAGAGGAAAAGACTACTACTGCGCAAACAGCTTCGCCCTTCTTGAAAACGTTCAAGGAATACTATTCAGGCATTTAGCATTCACTGTGACCGCTTCAATGCCGTTGCATTACCATTCCTCAGAGACACTTCGAGCTTGGGATTGCCCCAGATGTCACGAAAGTAACAACACAAAAACATATTGCTGTTAGAAGATCGATAGATTTTGATCCAATTACGCTGAAAACCGTGTACGACTTTTCACTGTATCACCCAGTTTTAACCAATTCTACCTTTTACTTTTACGTAGTTATTTACATTATCATTTCGACCACCGAGAGCGCAATGCTGGCAAGTCTGTGCTGAGAGGAATATCATCAGCGTATATTTGGTAGTCGGCCTTCTTGAGAAGGTCCAAAACATTCAAAAGCGACGCACGAATAAGAGTGAACTGTCTTTTTTCTCGAGTTTAACGCAAAATTCAAGACTGCTTCCGGAAACTCCCCGATGGATGTTTTTTCTTGGATGGAGGCAAAGGATCTGTAGCTATCTTCGACTAGGAGTGGAAGACGTATTGTCCGTCAACTTCGCGACATCAGTTGCCAAACGATGGAGAGAACTTCAGACGATGTTGTAACAATGAAACGCATTCCCTATAACAATGCTGGTTTGAATTCCGAATCATTACAATATAATCACGCGTTTCGACATAAAGAAAGTGTCATTATTCTCGATACAATAGATAAGAAATATAAGGGTACTGAACTCTGTGATATTAAGTGAAGAAAGAGGGGAAGATAAAAATGTGATTTGAAATATTGTGAGGTAGGTGTTTGGAAGGGAGCTCGATGAATCATTTGAACTTGAGGAATCATTCAATAAAATTCAGGGGTATAACATTTCCCATATCGTGACTATCACCAGGACTGAATTGTGTTTCAAAATTCAAGCACGTAGAAATATATTCGGGGCAACGTTTTCTGTTTATTTCTTTTCGAAATAATAAATGTTCGAATTTATGGCACATGATATGATTGGAAGATTATTAAATACACCATCTTATCATCAAATATGACTTAAATCAGATAAAGTCTCACACTTAAATGAAATTTCCTGTTTCTATCAGTATTAAACACGCTTCTAAGACGAATGTTTCATGTTGATTCGTGAAGTTTTCACCCGAACTATTCTGAAGTACACGTTTCAACCTCGTGATCGACTAGATGTATCAATTGGCAAGTTTTTCCCTAAGTCTTACACCAAAGCAAGTAGGCAAAGAGCCACGGCTTTTATCTCCCTCAGGAAGAAAGAAACTTGAGAAATGATCCCTTTCTACGCAGCCCATTTCATCGCCACCCTTATAACTGTATTCTACACACGGAAAAGGTGCCCTAGTTTTTATAATCAAACTGTACACAAAACCACCCTTCCTGAATTCGATGTGGAATGTTCTTCAACATCATCGCGAGCGAAATAAGGATATTTCGATTTCGAAAAACAAAACTTTCACAGTCAAGATTCTTGGCCGTGAGTCATGATCGAAGAATTTCTCAATTGGTTCGATCTCTTGAACAAATTCCGAAGAATTGAAGAAAAACTGTCTATTCTCCTACTATTTGATATTTTCATTAATCGGTTTTGAAATCCATCGTAACATTGCTAAACGTACGAAGTATATACTCCGATGCCTTGACCTTGGCTGTCTCTTATGTGTCACCAACTTTCTTTCCGAATGTCCTAACCTCAAAAGACCACGTAAAATTTTTGAAAAGTGAGAGCTAGATTGGTGTAATGTTTTCATTATCACTCTCACAAATATTTCGTCTTGAGTCTTTCTAATACCGTTAAATGCATAGTTATGTTCACTGTTATGTGAATCTCTTGGTGATGATTTTTTCCGCATGTTATACTAAAAAAGCCAAACCTTTTTGAGTTTTTTTTTTAATTCGTGAAAAATTGTGCATATTGAAAATAAAGCTCAATCCTTTTGTGCTTTTCCTGTTTTCTTTTTGATTTGAACATTTAATTTAAATACGTAACAAATAATGAGGTTAGGTAAAAGAAAGGCCAACTTGGCCCTAACTTCGCCTAAACAAAGAATTTCTTCATTCATTTTTTCTTTTTCTTTCTCTTATCTGAGTTGTTTTGAGGATATATTAGGTGTTATTTTCATTTCAGAATATCCACCCTTATCTTATTACATATAAGAATATAAATATAGAATAATATAGGGATGGATGGTGGTAGTAATGGATCTAATACTCTAGATATGAAATCGAAATTGAAGGATGAGATAGTATACGAAGCAGTGAAGAAAAAATAATTGCAAGCTATACATAACAATGGGGACTCACGGCTACTTGAAAGTTTTTAATCGGTAAACTAATACGATATTATGGTGAAGTTCTTGAATTATTGCTACACAATTTTACTAGTTTTCAACATATACTATGATATCAAAGTCACAATTCTACTCTTAGTGCTTCTCAAATGGTAAAACATCTCCTTTTAAATCAAACCCTTTTACTAGCCGGCATTGGCACTCCAAATCAAGTGTTTAGTAAGTTGGAAATTCCCCCGCAAATATATTCACTCTCATCTTTCTTTTCGGTACGAACGCGGAATTTTATCAACGGGCGTTGCCAATAAAATAAAATGTAGGCTGTGTCGTCCTTGGGTGGGATCTCGAAAGGAGCCCTCGAAACCGAGGACTACACCCTGGTCATCCTTCATTCGGACATACTCGGATGCATACGCCGTATACTCCCATTGCCTAACAACTGAGTCTTGTACACTCATTGAGGCTATTTTTCCTGGCTCTCGATAAGGTTCTGCCCCTCCGCCCCTTCCTCCCTAATGGACACAACCCCTCGAGGACCACTATAAAAAAGGCCGATGGGAAGCAGAAGGCACCAGTCTCCAAGTAGGCATCCTCAGCTTATCTCTCTCACGGATAACTAGCTCTCGAGCAACCAACAAAACTCAACATGTACTCCAAAATGGTAAGTTACTACCCCTGAACCGTTCCTTCAGTACGCGGAATCATTAACTCAACCTAGGAATTAAAAAGTGTTTCTAATAGTTCTACGTCCGGAATCCCCTAGTAAGCAAGGGATTCGCATGGAGCAGATCTTTGATATTAGAGAAGGAATCCTGAAAGCAAAGAATCTTGAGACGTAACAGGAACACGAATCCAAATCCAGCACTTGCAAGGCTGGTGCTTTAACCAATTGAACTCATAGTGCAAAAAAATCTTTGCTCCAATTTGGGAAATTTTCTTTCGAAAATCGCATTAAAAATCTATCGAATTTAAAGCTAATCCCTCTCGGGATATGGGGGAGATTTGGGTTCCAATCTTGAATATCTTTGTCTATTTTCCTCTTTCAACTCGATCTCCAACCCCCCTAGTCTTTTTACATAAGGCTCAATCTCCAAGTCAGCTTTGATTCCGTGTTCAGGCAGACAGTTTAAAATGATTCTGAAGCTCAAATTCATACTTTGTTTACGAAACATAACGGGAATACTTTCTTTTGTAAAAAAGTTGTAGGAGACAATGTAAGTGTATAGCCGAAGTACACATCATAGAAAAATCCTACGGTTTCCAACGGTGTATAATCACAGTAGGCTAATACGCTGAGTTCCTGCTTGTAATTATTCCGATCCTTTTCAAGTAAATGCTACAGAAACGTCGAGAAAATCGAAAAGCAAATGTATCCTCATCAATACTACGTAAATTTGGAACTAGAATGAAACATTCGCCATTTCCACTTACTATTGTAATAATCACAACTCTTCTGTTACCTACGCGATCGTACTCTTCACTTTCTATCGACAAGATTTCGTTATCAAATTCGGAGTCATTACATTTGAGAATTTAAGACGCGCATTGGCTTCGGAATACAAGTTGGACGTGATCGGAGAATGAATTGTAAACGTGATTTCCTTCCATCACCAGATCGCCCTTTTCGTCTTCGCTGCCGTCTTCGCCGTGGCTTCCGCTGGACCTAAGCCAGGTTTGGTGGCTGCTGCCCCAGTGGCTTACACTGCTGCAGCTCCCCTCGCTTACAGCCCACTGGCTTACACCGCCGCTGCTGCCCCAGTCGCCTACACCGCAGCTGGACCCGTGGCATACACCGCTCCTGCCCTTGCCTACTCCGCACCTGTTGCTACCAGTTCTCAGGTAAAGGGGAACACATATTCTTTCCTTTAATTTCCTCTGAAACTTCCAGCACCATAACTACTGGAACACGGATTACAAAATCTTTCGCGAAATATTAAAGTTGTTCTTCCCAAAGAGATAGAGTATCAAAGAATGAAAATTCAATATCAAGATCAATATTTTTTTCTTATCTTCAAAGAGGGAATTTAAGGAATCTACGACGTTAATAATAGGTTGCTAAATTGAAAAATTCTTCTGTTTTTTACAAATTTGAATCAATGAATCAAATCACTAAAAGTTATTTTGTCCAGTTGCTCTCCATTCTCTTATTTCTTAGATCAAGGGGTACAGGAAGGTAAATTAGCTTCGATTTTCGGATCGGAGGTGAATATTTTAAACGCTAAAGATAAATAAACTTTCAGAAAATCAAAATATCTTTTCATATCTGTTTTCACTGAAAGATCTTCACTAAAATTCCTGCTTTGAAAATATACAAAATTTCCTTATTTCTTCTAATTTACATGGTTATACAAAGAATTTTACAACTGTAAATAGTTTTTTGAAATTGTTTGTTGAGTACCTCATTCTGTGGAAAATTGTAAAATCCCAACAGAAAATAAATATCAACAGTAACATTTTCACAGTTTGCTGCTCTAATCCTCTACTTCTTTTAGAACCTAATGTGGCTTTTAATGATTCAACAAATTTCTGTTCTGTTCAATGCTCATTTTCTTAAAGTTTATTCATCACTTTTTCAACTCTTTGGACAGTCTGTGGATACAAATCCGTATGAAAATTGATTCTATCCATAACTCCAATCTTGAGTCGTAGTGAGAATGACATTGAAATGCGATTATGTTCTTTTGAAATTATTGTGATATTAAAGTTGTATTCCTTCATCCACAGTACGTAGCTCGCAACTACAACAGATTCGCTGCTCCCCTCGTAGCTGCCCCCGCATACGTCATCTAATCTGTCAACTGGATACCTGAACATCTCTCCAAGGAGGCTGGAGTTTTCAACCTTCGGTTACGAAACCTTCCGATGATCTGAAGCCAAGACCAATCTCAAAACAAACCCCAACAACAATGCTATGATTCAGTGCTTCTGTTGAAAACCAATACGGAGTATATGCACTCTAATAAAGTTTAAAAAGTAAACAACCTATTGTTTCTCATTTGAATACCCGATATCTAATTTTAAGAAAATTTTTAATGCGGTGAAATAGTCATTCATTGTATGTATACATGTATCACGAAATCAGATTTAGCGTTACATGTTCTTCCACTGAATCATAACCATCACATCTATATTTTGAAATCCATCCAATGGATGCAGAATTAAACTTAGAGTTCGTAGGTGAAAACATTAGATTATATTTTATGTTATCAAAAGATTAAAGAATTTGAACGCTGTTTCAGAATGTACTAAAAAACGTAAGAGACTAATATTTTAGAAAGGTTTAAAATTAATTGAGCATCTAGTGCAAACATACGGGCAGTTGTAAGATAAATTGATATAATAACTTAATTACTTAAAAATCCCCGATCATGAGAATTTACTCAGGATAACTCAGTAATTAAACCAATTTACTGATCAATGGACTGGGAAGTCATAGTTTACTGAAAACTTTTCAATATCTGGCAGAGGTTTTACCTGAATTGGATTCTAAAAATATCGATAAACTCTAAAAATTAATATATAGAGGATCTTTTTTGCTCAACGTTACTTTCTTGAAATTTTATTATTTTTGTACAACTAAAAATTTCTGGAATACTATATATTAATTTGATGTAATAGAAATGAATTAGAAGAAAGAAGCAAAGATTTAATATATACTTGAAGGACATCAAGTTATTAAAAATAGCAATCCATTCGACTGAAGAGCTGAAAACTGTATAAATATCAAAGATTATTCAATTTAAAAACCATTCATCCATTAATTACTCAAGTAAATGGAATGGAAAATTATATTTCTTAAGGTTAACTATTCCGTCTTTAAATGCCGTCTATATAACATATAACCTATACCGTCCACAATCCATTTTTGTATTAATTTGTTTTCTATTTTTTCAAGAATATAGTGGTTATTAAGCTGCACGCAGTCGACATTGATTTCGATCTTTTCAATTAATCGATCGTCATTAAAAATAAAGGAGATTCAAACGAATCATCACTCACCACTCAAATACATTTTATTTAACTGACTAATCATATCACTCTTTTATATCAGTCGAATTCACATTTCTTTCATCGTAATTCAGTATTTAAAGATCGAACAAAGCTCATCGAGAATATACGGTGTATCTTTGTCCCCGAAGACCACCTGGAACATCGATCCCTTGATCATTAGCTACAAAAAGGGTAAGAGAAGGAATTGAGGGGTAAGATGAAAGATGAGGAATTACATGGTTTACCCTTCCTTCTATTTTTCCTTAGCTTTCTCACTGAAAAAGAATGGTACGAGTGAAAAAAATTCTTGGAAGTGTTATAGGGTGTCCTAATGAAATAAAAAAGGAGTAACAAAATGAAAGTCACTGCATCCTCGTTAGCTTTGAATATCACATTCATGAACAAGACCGAGAGAAAAGTGAGAATAATAACATTTACTCCAACCTGTAACAAAAGATAAAAGGAAAATTTATATACGAGATAAATCGTAAATTATAAATTTACGAAATAAATCCGATATACCTGCTCAAGTTCAATATTTTGAATATTTCTAGAATCTGCAGCTAATAAAGAAATAATAAAATTTATTTGAATCGGCTATAAAATATCCGCAGGTCCCCAGATACCTGGAAGGATATCGCATCTGCCTAAAGTGTAAGGTGTTCATGGTTTCTCAGGTTCAGAAAAAACTCTGCATTATAAAATATATTTGACGGGAAAGTTACTGAGTTAGACTTGCGACACAAAAGAATATTTTTATTAGTCTCCCTTAAAAGTTGAGCCTTCTCACTGGGGTATTATTTAACAATTCCATCATATCGTTGCATATCATTGACCAAAAAATATACATTTTAATAAAGAATGATGACAAATGATGTTTATTTTGATATTTGCGCGAAAACACTATGTAAACCTGCTTGCTGAAAATATTTACAGAGAAAAAGAGATTTGGCTAGAAAAATACGATCTATTTCCATTTAAATTCCTTATTTTACCGAAAGTAACATGGAGGAAACAGAATATTGAATTATCTAACTTATAAATCCTATTATACATTTTTTATAGACACTGAAAAAATTGAATCCAAATAAGAACTGGAATGAAGTGAATTAATGCTCATATCATAATAGAGTGATACATATAATCGTGAATTATCAAAAATAACATAAAATTAAGAATAACACTATGCGCAGTATGAAGAGATAATCATAAAGTCGTGGCGATGCAAAGTCAGTAAATGTAGAATTAAGTAATCATGCGTAATACTTATTATGAAAGAAACAGATAATATCCAGATGCATATCTAATTAATCATTGTTATTCAGGGTTCCTCCTGGAGCCCTTTCTCCACACTGGTTCTTCTCTGGTTTCCACACTGTTTTTTCAAAACACACACCTTCATCCGGGTCTCTCCACACCATTGCTTCATCCCATTCAATCGCTTACTTCCCTCTTTTCCATCTTTCGGGCGTTGTCCATCCTAAGATTCTTTTTGGCTACTCTACTCTACCATCTTTTTCCGCGTTCAAGCTAAATAAGTTACTTAATTTTAGCATCAAAATAGTAATTTGGGCACGACAATGACTGCCAAACTAATTTACCCCACTTAGGGTTGGGAACTAGATTTGAGGCACACTAACAAAACTTCATTTTAGGTTCGCCGATAAAAATGAAGCAATGTTTACGTTATATGTTCAATTTTGGAATCTCAATCATAGAAAATGTTCGTTCTTACACGTTCGACATTTGCAAATTTATTGAAAATGAGTCCCTATAAAAGATGATTATGAATTCGCTGATAATCAAAGCGATAGAAAAGTCAGCAAATACGCGAATATTCTCTGCTTAATCTTTACATAATTGACGTAATAATAACTAAAATCCTCGCAAAAATTCATAGTTTCACATTGATATTAGAGTCAATTTTTTCGCGGTGCACTTAATACTTCTCGCGACACACTATTGCGTCGCTGGGCATAGTTTGGTATACACTTGGTTTCATTTCAATGTTTAAATGGTTCTTAATTTCGATCTTACGTAGACCGTAACTTCTAAACTAACACCAAAATTGTTTGACTTATTTCCCTATATCCTACGATTCCGCTCTATATACATTCAATTAGAATAGTTTTCTACTTTTTCATAATTTTTGCATCCCGTAAAATAAACCAAACGAGAAGATTGACTTAATTCTCTTCTGTATGATGAATTTTATTTCAGTATCGCAACTTTCTGTTTAAAATTGACGCGTAAGTATTTACAGGCAATATTGCGTACGTTATTTAAAAATATTTAAGACGGCCAAATACTGACAATATCCCATTTTTATAAAACACCAATATAGAAATAGGTTATTTTAAGTTCTTATTAATCGTTGAATCAAAAATGCTAAAGTATTCAGTTTATTATTATAACCTTACCTGCCTTAATATAGAGAAGCAGCGAGAAATAGTAAGTGCAAAGATACGAAGATAAATTCGCAATTCCCTGGGTTGAAAGATAGAAGTTCAGAGAAAAAATGTGAAATAAGAAGTTTCGATGAAAATGCATCTGCTAGATGACACTTATATAATTAACATAATTTAATAAGAATATGGGTCTCTGATCAACATCTAGACTATGCAATCCAATACAAATCGAGAATTTCGTTTACGCTCGTAGGACGAATCCCAGTATGTCTGGTATTCCTTAAGATTAGGATGTAATCCTAGATTAATTCCCATTCAGTACAATGATTAGTTAATTAAATTTAAAAGGCGCTGTTACATGATTTTCCACAATGCTCATTCGATTAATGTCAGAAAATAGCATTCATAATATATTACTGTATACTCTTGTCTTTTGTATATCGCTGTGTCAAATATTCTCAAATAAAAGTTGAAACTATTCTTAGTTATAAATGAGTGAAATTAAACAACACTGATATGAATAATGCCTTCATAATCTATCCTAGTACTATCTTAATTCGACCATACCGATTCCTGTAGTTATAAAAATTATAGGAAAGAGATTATAATTTAGGATTTATTTGCAGTCTATAAAAATATTATATGCAAAAATGAGTTTTTGTATATTGTGTTAAAATACCATAAAAATACCATCGTCATAAATTTATTATCATTTTCTAAATAGTTTTCCGCACTTCTCAACGGCTGGCCAAAGACAGAATGCTTAAGGCTAATTAATACTATATTTAATGAGTAAAAAGAGATTAAATGAGATGATTAGAATCACGATTATGGAACCACATAACACAAATAAAAACCATATATGTTTAAAAATGAATTTTCATTCTATTCTCTTGTTAGGAAATACTGGCTAGTGATAAATATGTTATGACCGAGAAATTACATCCTATCCTATTACGTATTTTACGCAAGCTTGAGCATCCTCTTAATATAAAAGTTCTCATCGGAGATTAACGGAGACGCTAAACTTTTTTCTCCAACTTCCATTTTCTGATAAATAAAAACACATAATAATTTATTCCTTAAATTGTCTACTTGCAATTGACTAATTTCCACTAAAATAGTAGTGGATAAAATAGTTAAAAATGTTACAAGTAAGGTCATTTCGTATATATGGGCTCCCAACAGGAATGGAACCCGGAACAACTATCACCGAGAGCAGACAAGCTACCCACTTGGTCATCTGTGCGTTCTACGGCAAAATACAATAGTAAATTTATATCGCTCGTGATATAATTACCAAATGAAGATTATAAAGCAACTTCAATTTCCAATGAAATATAGACTCACCAGAGGAGAACACTTATTTAAGGATTTCCTATTGCAATAGGAGTCACAAGAGCTAACTATATGTACTCGTAAAACCAGATAAACATACATAAAACAATGTATAGTGTGCGATTACTATGAATATGAGACAAAATAGTTTACATCAATAAAGAAAAACTTTTGTCTTGGAGAAATAGATCAATTTTTGAGACCTCAAAAAAAAACCTCTCTTCTTTTGAAAAATCAAAGCATTCGTGCATTATAGTCAATATACGAAATTATTTTACCAGAGTATTTTAGTATAGAATATTTTTTACAAAATATGCAATTTCATATGTAGTATGTTATTTAAAAACATGTTTTGCAAGTCACTGTCCCAAACTTCCTAAATTTTCCGTCAGGCTAAACCCCCTTCTCTTGCGATAAAAACCTCATCATATTTTGTCATAAAATTTCTATTACCATCGATAACTAATCTTATTAAAATTTTACGTTTATTACGTTTGATTATTATTGATTATTAAGTTTTTACTTATTTATTGTTAAAAACAGTCGCAGTTAGTGGCAAAGACTGGAGGCAACTTACATAACAAATATTACAAAATATGTCTCACATTTCGTTATCGACAGGCTCATTCGTCAAATTTTTAGTTTTACTTATACCATTACCAAAATTTTTAAAAGTTTGAATAGTTAATGTTAATAGAAATCCGAGAGATTAATTCATAAGAGAAAATTTACTCCTTCTCTTATATTCAGGATTACCCTGATAAATTCGTTATTACCAATTATTTGTTCATTTTCATACTTTTATAAAATAAGTTACTTCTACTTTTTCTAAAGAAAGGAGAAAATTGGGATGATGAACAAAAAGACTTGGCAGTGTGGCAACAGATTTAAATTTCAGGGAAGTTACAGCTTCGAATAATTGAATTTCTCTGACCTAATAATTAAATCAGTCTTGGAGGCTCTCGCCAGAGAGTACGTGCCAATTATTTGTATCATTACCAATCGGGACTTCAATTCTCTTTACGATGCCCACTTGGGTTCATAACTTCCATATTCAAATTCCTGCACATTGCCGTACTCGAAATTGATAGACGCCACATCCCAAAATTCTACTTAACGCTTCATTGTTCGTCACCACTTTATCTCAACCCTTTATCTTAACCCTTTCGAAATTCTAAAGCATTGACCGGTGATAAGTGTTACCCAATATCAAAGGATCGCGTTCGCTTAGCTCTTCCTGGTTCGCGATGAGACCGCACCCCTCCAAATCTGAGTCGCGTCCATGCCAAGAACTCCGCAAGACATTAGTATAAAAAGGACGGACTGGTTGCAGAAGTCACCAGTTTCCAACGAGACATCTTCAATTGCTTACAAGTGATCCACACACACAAGAAACAACCCCATCCAAGATGGTGAGTTATACTACAGTGAAGGTGTTACAGTTTACTTCTAATTGAGGTTATTTCCTCGAGTATGACCTCTGAGTATCAAGCTCAAAGAAGCAGAAAATCTCTTCAGATTTTCATGTGCTTAAGGGATAAGAAATAATTTGCACTTTCAATTGCCCAAGATAATCCTGATTTAATTATAAGTAAATTACTCATTGATAAATCTGATTTCAAACTAAATTTATCTAGTCATACGAAAATAGCTAAATCTAAAAGTTTAACAAAAATTTAGGCCAATTATATAGAGCACTATGAGTTACTGTCAACGTTTTACTCATTCATTGCTAATTTAATATGAGCAACCTTCTCAAACCCCCTCAACCCTCATTACAAAGTTCAAATTTTAAAATATCTTAAACAAATTTCCGGAGTCAGATAAAAACTAGTAATTTTCGCAGATATTTTCTGTAAGATGCCTCATAACTCTTCTGTATTCTGATTATCATTAAGTAAATCAACATGAAACTCATTTTTTAGAATTAGGTTATAAAACGCGTTTTCAATTAATTAAACATACATGCGGATTAATGTTGATATTTAAAAGAGAAAAAATTACGGAATTTCAAGGTTTGTAGGTAAAGGAAATACATTTTCCATTCACAATTGCCTTAATCTTGCAATGCAAATGCAATAATAGGGAATAATGCGTGTAAAATGAGAAAGATACTGAGCTATGAATGATACTGAATATTTGCGCTTAGCTGAATACTGTACAGAAAGTATATACCCAGGATATGCAGTATATGCATTCTCTAATCAAGTATATACCCAGGATATGCATTCTCAAATCGAAGTCTTCATGCATTTCAAGACGGCTTCTGAATGCGCCGCAGTGCGGAAGTGCAAACACTTTCGGGCAGATGGAATAATAATGGTTTACGAATCATAAAAGACTCCGCGGGCCACTTCAGAAGGCACCGCGTGATCATGCCGGTATGCATTTTAACCATTAATTCTTATTTCTTCCAGTACGCCCTCATCGTTTTCTCTGCCGTCCTTGCCTTGGCTTCTGCCTCACCCAAACCAGCTCTTGCCGCCGCTCCTCTTGCTGCCGCACCACTCGCATACACCGCACCCGCACCATTTGCCGCTGCTCGTCTCGCTGCCTACGCCGCACCCGCTCCTCTCGCCGCAGCTCCCCTTGCAGCCGCACCACTCGCCTACACCGCTCCCGCACCATTCGCCGCAGCTCGTCTCGCTGCCGCACCTCTTGCCTATTCCGCACCCGCATTCGCCGCAGCTCGCTATGCAGCCGCCGCACCCCTCGCCTACACTGCCTCAGCTCCTCTAGCCTACACCGCAGCCGCTGCTGCCCCACTTGCATACGCCGCACCCGCCGCTCCACTCGCCTACACCGCCGCCTCACCATACGCCTATGCCGCACCCGCCGCAAACGCTGAGGTTAGCTCAGAGAATTCTCGAATATTCCCAAACATGAACTCCATCCTTCACACGTTTCCTTTACTTAATGTTTTGTTTCTGATTGCAGGTCATCTCCCAAAACATCAATGGACTCGCCGCTCCCTTCATCGCAGAGCACAGATTCACCATCTAAAAGCTGTAAATTATGTCGTCCCGATTTCTTGCGAAGAGGACTGATTCGGCAGTCGCAGTAAAATCCTCCGAGGCCGAGACTTATGGTCCTATGTAAATTTTGTTTCTCTCTCGGGAGTTAACACTTCAGGGAGAATGTTCCCGTTTGAAAATAAATCTGAATTATTTGAAATATGCATATGTTTAATTTCAAAAATCACATCTAAGCTGTTACACTTAGAGTCCTTGATTCTTTCACGAAATGATTGGTAATTAGATCCACCTTTAAATATGGGTTTTAATCTCTCCGGAATCAACAGGACTGAGGCCAAATATTTGTTCAAATACCGAAAGTTTCCCACTATTTTCAATGAAAAAAGCTTGGAAACTGGAGCGAATAAAATAAATCTGTAGGAATCGGGCCTATATAACTGAAGTGTTGCACTGAATAATTCGGTCAAAATGATTCAATGTTTTGGATAAAGTGAATCAAATTAAATTTTATTAATTTATATTTTATGACTGTAAATTGCCATCTAGCCTAGAGGTAATCATTCGAGGGGCAATAGATAAACAAAATCACTACCCTGCATTATCGCCTAAAACTCTTCAAAAACCTCCCGAAGAAATCACGTCTATAAAGTTAGTTAAAAATATTACTATTCTATCGCAACGATGCCAAACCTTCTACTATTCAACATACGATTTCAAATAATTTGCCTTATTTTAATTAAACCCAACTATAAAATTATCAATATACCTACATCATACAATATTACATTATCTCAATTCATAAAAAACTCCTAATTCTATGGAATAAAAAACACTTTCAGTTTCATATGTTTTTGAACCATTCTCACCACAATAATAATGAAATCAATATGTTCTGGCGTAACTTTGTGGAAATCCATAATAAATTATACAACTTTGTAATTTTCCACGGATTTAAAAAAGTAGTATAATTTATTCACAATAATAATGTTTAAAAATACTTTGAGAAGACAGACTAATTTTATCAATCCATTAAAAACTGAAATCAGGAAATTTGGCACTTCCGTATTCCGAACGAGCTCTTTCAGCAAAACCCTGTGATCTGCCCCTCTCTTGACTTAAGTTCATAACGAACTCGTTTCTCGATAAAATGTTGAGGTCAGATTTATGGACGCATTTTCTACTTTTCGTGAATTGCGAATATGAATGCAAAACTACGACCATAAAGTTGTAAACTATTTTAATATCGATTTTCATAGCATTAAGTCACAAGAGAAAGATGATTTGATATTTATGACAAGAAAATAATTTTGACATCAAATTTGATGACAAGAAAATGATTTTGTCTTTATAATGGATACCTATAACCAAGTGGAGGCCAAATTAATAGCTTCACAAGAAAATCTACAAGGTTGAGTAAAAAGAGCTATCCACAAATTACATTTTTTCACAAAAGATTCCGAGGTGCAGTAAATTGGAGCTTCCTTTAAATGTAATAGGAGGGCGTTGCAGTCACCAAATATGCAGAACCGCTACCATAGCTTCTGGAGAAGTACTGGGGAATAACAACACAATTTTACCGTGATTATCACGCAGGATAATATATCATCAAGAATAAAATGCAAAACAAGTTAAAAACCTGGCGATTGGATGACAATAAATAAGCAGGTGGTTGGTGATTATTTATCTGAGATGGTGTATAATGGGCATTTCCAGAAACCGCTTCACCAAGAGTTTCATTTTTAGTCCCTGGGTTAAGATCGGCAAAGGTAATTCCAAGAAGCACAACAAACAATATGACCGTCTAGTGAAAAAAAGAAATTGAGAAGAATTTTCAGAATCAGGGAGATCACTCGTCAAAGTATTACATTCAATTAGAAACTTGTAAAAACGTGAAAATATTTATGTGATTTTCCTTTCATGGATGGGAAAAAGATTAGGATGGAATCTAAGCTATTTCCAAAATACAAATCGTGAGGTAATACTTTTATGAATTCAGTATAAATTCATTAAATGTATAGAATCAGTGAACTATCCGAGTTTGTTTTATGATATTTTGTTTAAAAGTTTCAATTTAAGCAATATACTCCAATTTAAGGCGTATTTACTCAATTAATTAACTTCATTTAAATAAAAATTTTGATTTACTTACTCCATTAAGAGCCATGGCACTTTGAAGAGGAGAATGTAATATCTCTTTATAGTGACTGCAGCTCAGGAATTAATGACGTTCTGCATACTGGAAGACTTATATATTAACCTCTCACACATTAGCGACTCATCTACCCAATGTTGGGAGGGGTCAAAAGGAACTCTATTTTCAAGGTCGGCTCAAAGTCAAAAGATGAGAATCAAAAGGATTACCAAAGATTGAAATGGAATCGATAGCAGCGATTCTGCAAAAACGCGCCCTTAGTTTTTGTTGGGATAGAAATTTATTCTTTACGTTTTCCGGTTATCTTTAAATATTTTTAGTGTTGGATGCTTCCTCGTGTAAATAAGATATATAGAGGCACTATTAATAAATATTTTAAATTAGAAAATATTTCGTATATAATAAAGAGATATGAGTAAACTAATAATAAAATGTATAATATTTAGCAGCCTATAAAATTTGCGTTATGATTTTTCTTATTTGATTAGAGGCACCAAATCGAAATAATTTCTATGATATGAAATCAGCGTATCGATTAAAACAAAAAGAATGGGGTGAACATAAGAAGGGATAACCAAAACTCTATCTCGTTTCCAAAAATTGTTAATATTTTGATCAATTCTTTTTCACATGCTCGAGATATACCAAGGTGACTTTTATATGATCCGCGTTGATCGTAAAATCCATCAAAAACCTCCTGAATTGATTTATTGAGTCAATGCAATGTTTTTGTAATATAGTAAATTCTTACTCTGGGACTTTTACATGAAGATAGGTCTTATTTTTTTATCTAAAATACTTCTTTATTGTTATAGAAGCGTTTCATTTACTCAGGATGAATCGCAAAATACTAATGTCATCAGAAATTACTGTGGGTTAGATAATTTAATCACGCTACACGCTCAGTTATTCAGTAACTAAGTCAGCAGAATGAGAAATAATTTCTCTAACTTTTCGTCATTCCCTGCTAAAATAAGAGATATCGGTATATTAAATACTACACAACCAAAAAAGAAATCCCTGAATTGACGCAATCGAATTAATATATTGAAATATACCATATAAGATATTATAATAGAAGAAGACGTTTAAACCATTACTTAACACATCCGTAGAACGTGATGAAGGACGGAAAGGATTTCTCGACTATTTAGTTACTCATAATCCTACTATATTCATGCATAATTTCAAGCAAGGCTAACCTTGGAAATGGTAATGCTCGTAATCCCTGAGATATGATCCTTACAGGGATGTTTGCATCCTCTGGAGCACCACTATAAAAGTGGACCAAGAACTACTCAGATCATCAGTGTTACCAAGAGATTCATCGTTAGAATACCAGAAATTCATCTGCACATCAAGAAAATCATCATGAATGCCAAAATTGTGAGTATATTACCAAATATTATCTTTTTCTATTATTTGTGTTACGGTAATAGACGAAGAGGTCAGGTAGAGAAAAAGTAACAGATTAAAAAATCTGGTTAACTATTTCAATGGCATAATTAAATGAGTTATTTATCAACCTAGGAGATTTCTTTATATAAGTAAGATATGAAGTATTTAAGTGGAAACTGCTGAACCAAAAATAATCTCGAACTTAAATAGCGGTAAAACTATCCACAATTACGTTTTCATACAAGGCAAGGATCACTACTATTTAAGGTGCATGATTACCCGTAAGAAGTGTATTAAGACTGAGGAATATTTAACTTCTGGCTGAATGCCGATAAATTTCAGCCCCCTCTGAGGTTCGAAATCAGGACCGCTTTCACCAAACGCGAACGCTTACCCACTTGGATATCTAAGAGTTTTTCAATCACCTTTAAACGCCAGAGAAAAACTTGATTTTTCGTTGGTTATGAGTTCGTGCTGACGGCATTAAATTGGTATCCTAACTAAGAAAGTAGCGGAATTTCATATTTTTGAATCAGTTAACTATATTAAATTCTTTTTAACGCTAACCATAGGTATTCGTTGTCCTCTCTGCTGTCCTGGCTGTGACTTCCGCATCTCCCAAGCCAAGGGTCTCTAACTTAACTCCAGGAGAGACGGCCTACACTGGAATATCTGCCGTCACTTATAGACCCGCAACAGTGACCTACCACCCAGCCTCTGTCATTACTTATCCTGTGGCATCAAGCGGACATGTAAGTAGAATTTTGTTCATAAGTATCATAAACTATAAAAATTTTCGATCTCCTACATGAGTTTAAAAACTGTTGTGAACCAAACCAAAAGATAACGATACAAATTTATTCAATGATGGTTCGATCCCTTATCTTGTTTTTACTTCATTCTTATTTGATTTCCTATTGAATATAAAAGCTAAAATTCCATTTTATTATTATATATGCATTATTCTAGTCTATCTCTCTGCACAAAAAGCGACTGTTTTTCATATTTCCTTATGACTTTTTGAATGTGTTTCGAGAAGTATTACAAAACGTTTGCTCTCTAAAATACATTAAAAAACGGAGTCATCGTTTACATTCCTTCCTGCAGCTGGTCTCCAGTAACTACAATGGAGTCGCCTCATCCGTGGTCACTGCAAGTCCTGCTTACTTTGTTTGAAGAAGCAAGTACATAAGGATGGCAATGAATGGAAATGAAAGGAAATACCGATTTCAGCGAATTTAGATGATTCAAGCCTACGCTTTTGCTTTCAAAATTTTTCTACGACATTTCTGTAATTCTCATAAATATATCCAGGAAATAAAAGCTTTCACTTAAATAATATATTTATTTCATTACATTACGATGAACTAGGGGGAGTAATTTTGATACCACAATGAGATTTTTAATTCATAAAATTATCTGTCGTCTATTCTTCTGCATAAGTCACATTTTTTCTTACTATTATTTCCAGTTAATTTTCAATATAATTCATAAATTCTTCCAGCAGCATGATATTTTTATTGATAAATAATTAATGTTATTAATAACTGTGCAAATTCGCTACAAACCACAATTAACCTTTCCATCGAATCTAGGGAATATTATTTTCTTACGATTAACCTTCTATTATAATATAATATAATAAATAAATAAATAATATAATAAATAAATAAATAATATAATAAATAAATAAATAATATAATAAATAAATAATATAATAAATAAATAAATAAATTCATAATTCAATTCACTACATAAATCATAGGTTATTTTTCGAAGTTTGAATAAACTGTTTGCTATTGAATTATGCTTCTTGGCGCTATTTATTAAAGCAAAAAAATTAGTCCACCAGTATTTATGATCAAGACAAATACGGAAATCCTTTTCGTAATAGGGAGCTAGAAAGAAGTTGATCTACGCAAATTGAGTATGTTGTTGACCATTTACTCTTCTTCCCTCAATAGTTTTCTTAGCTTCCTCGGTCAACTCATCTCTTGGTCTTTTTCCATCCGTCTTCACGCTCATCCATCTTCACGAACCTTTCGTACTTTCTCCTCTACCATTAATGCAGTTATTATATTGATATCTCTTCTGTCTTGTCTCTGATCTCCTACCAATTCTCTGGCTCTCGCTTCTCAGTCTGTCTATTCTATTAGTCCATTCATTCTTATCCCATATTAACCATCTAGCACTCCAGAAAAATCCTTCAATCCTTCAACGTCCTTTCTTTCGTTTATTTACATTATGCTACCTCAACATTCTTCTCGTATCGCGCTTCCTAAAATTTTCTATGAGAATAGGTACACTGTCTGGGTGATAGCGACTAAATTTTTACGTTCGATAAAATTTTTTATTATTACATGAACTCAAACACCCCTCTCTACAAAATGTGAATACTATTACTTAATTAAATATTATCAGGAAAATATATTATTAAGAAAATGCAATATCAAACATCTTGCCTCCCTCAGTATTTTAGTATTATATGTATCATATGCAACAAGGTAGTAAAAATATACTTAAATCTTTCAATGGAATAACGAAGGAACGTCATTAATTTCGAGAGGTATAACCTGAATAATTAACCTGTTGCTTGAACGGATTCTATCATTCTATGGAAAAACTCCACGTTAGTTATTTTGCAAGGTCTAGAGCCCCATAAGTCGCAATTACCTGACGTAAAAGGACTGCTTGAAATGTAAGACGACGGAAGTCGCTGTACAATAGATGGAAGCGTCTTCGAATCCCTTACTTTCGCTCATGCATATGCAAGATTGGCAAATGCACTTGAATAGGAGTGAGAAGTTTCGGTTCTGAGTTTTACATTCGCGAATTGCTTCTGAAAAAATCACGTTCATATGCGGTGTATCGTCGCCAGTTATTTTGGAGAAGTCGATAAGCTGGCAGTGTTCTTACGTGTAAACAAGACCTAAAATCATATGTGATTTAATTTCAATGGATTTTATTAACTCTAGTTCGTATCAAAATATAAATATTGTATTTAATATCCTCCATGATTACTGCTTATTTTAATCAATATTTTGTTTTATACCGTAATTCTATAGATTTAATTATATATAGTTAAGGAAGCCTAAGGCATAAATTACAAGTGAAAAAAGCATAACAGAAGTAAACTAACGAATATATGAATTTTTTGAAATATAATATCCGGTGTCTCGCAGCACAGAAGTCCGCTTGAATCGTCCTTTCTAAATAAATTAATTAAATAAATAGCCTTAGGATAGTTTTTAACTATAAGAACATTAAAACTTTGGATGTAATTTTAAGCGAGGAAAATTCATTCTTTCAATCATGATATCTCTAATAAAGCAAAAATTAGGCATTCGGTCGTTTAAGCAGTGCTTCTTTGTTATTTTTTATAAGGCTATAATTTTTCATGTGATATTTTTATGACACCATTTAAATGCTTATATATGAATTCTGTTCTTTCTCTTTGCCTCTCTTTTGATATTTGGATTTATACCTGCATTAAAGATAAGTTTTTCAAGGTTTTATGTACAAAGGCAAGTTAAAAATTTGGAACTGTAGACGGTAGTATAAGAACAGATCATAGTATTAAATTTAGTATAGTAGATGTGTTAAATACATGAAGTTCTTTCCATAGGGGTAATAATAAAGAGTTTATAAGAAATATATTTACATAATATAAGTAAGAAGAATTCTTCGGAATTTTAGATATTCCTACGCCAAAATTCATTTAGGATTAAAAATCTCTTGACGAAATCCATAAGTATTTTAAAGAAGATGTCGACCATGATAAGAACCATCTGGTGATGACTGCTTATGCCAATTAACGATCGTTTACGAATTAAATATCTGAATGGTATTTTAAAATTCACCATAAAATAATTAAGAATTAAATATCTACATGGTTTTTCCATATTCATGAATCAATATTAATTTGTTCATTTACGAAGTTTCCGAGAGAAAACTTTTTGAGTTTGATACGAGGCTCTATTCCAAGTAGAATTACATTAGGCTCTAGGTATTCTTGCAGGGACCTTGCCACATCACTTCTGGATCTCAGCAGCCCCAAGATATGCTTAGGGTGGAGTGAGGGCAAATGTCGAGGTTTCGTCACGTACGGACGGATGCAACGAGTGAAGCAAATTTCAGATGAATAGCGAAGATTGAGCCAAGGGCGGGAGGCACGAATCCTATCATCGGTGATGCAGAGAAAGCAGTGGCGAAAGGGAAAGTGAAGAAGACTTGGAGACCTTCGGATCGGTTAGCGGAACCGCTATTGGAGAAATGGAGCATTCCAAAAGTAGTTCGATTGTGCGAACTCAGAGAGTAATAAATTTGTCACTGGTTGAACTGTAATTAATATACGATGGAGTTATAGCATTCCATGCGTTGTTGGTTGCCCCGATTATGCATGATAATGAATGAGATTAAAAAGGGTGGTATTGAAGAAAATACTATTTTGCGCAAACTATTCACAGTAGCGAAAAACAGAGTACATAAGTTTTTAAGGTCTTTATTAAGGCGAGATTGAGACTGAAAAGTCACTTTTCCATCTAAACTTTTGTCAATGATATTATATACATAAAAGGTTTTGTGTAAGTGAATAGAGAAATAGAGAGGAAAACTTTAGGAGTGGATGTATTAAAAATCTAAGTTGTTACTATCTTAGTATCTTAGCAGTATCTTAGGAAAAAAGATCCACTGCAGGAAAACATCCGCAAAGAAGGGGTAGTGTGAAAAACCTGCGCAGATCTACTGATAGTACATGCCAAAATATATAAAAACTGTCTATGACATGGAAATTACAAAAGCTGTACTATAAAGTAATTACAAAAACAATAATAAAATCAGAGAAAGGAAAAATTGCAATAGTAAACAATGAGGTAATAATAAATATGACAAAAACATAAGATAAAACTTTAAAAGAGAGTTTTACCTGGGTAAACGATGAAAGCGGAAAATAAGGACTCCGCTTATATTATTAAAACGAAATCATAACAATAACTTTTATACGGCATGATGTTAAGGTAAGAACGATTTACCGAACGAATTTTAACGAACTACCACACTTCAAAGGATTATAACATAATGAGAATGTGGATTCAAAAGTATATTTAAAGATTAATCTTCTATAAACCTGTAATGGAAATTGATTTTCGACATAACGTATATTCTGTAATCTAAAACGCTCTTTTTTGAGTTTCTAGAGCTTCTTAGATTCTTAGATATGGTGCATCTTAAATTTACGATCTAATATGCATTATCACTAATATAGAAACAATGCTTAGACAATGACGCGTACTGGTAACCATGATACATGTAATGTATAAGGGAAGATACCGCAAAGATACGTCCACATCGAATGGCATGCTTCTTACATTCGCGTTGCAATTTTTCACTACTTCGAAAACTTCGACTTCTTGTCTATTCTAAGAAACCGTGCGTCTTAGAAAAGGCAATAACCGAGTATAGCACTCCAAAAGCGGCGATAGGTAAATAGGTAAATACTCCTAATACTAGTGCATTTCCAATAAACCTTCAAGCTGATGTTTCTGTTTCTAATTTTTTCTCTTTAGTTACATGGGTACATTGCGATTCTATATTTTTAAACCACGATAGCTCTGTTCTAAAAAATCTATATCTGTCCTAGCAAATTAACATGCAAGATTCCTCACGTCGTATGCCGACTTTCTTTCGTACTGCGAAAAATGTTATCCAGCAGTTCATCTTTTAAATCAATAAAAATCTTCATCGATTTACATAGATAACCTAATAATTTAACACGTTCTTTCTATAACATATAATGCGAACATTTTTATGCATCACTCGTAGTTCGCCAGGTAAAGTGTCCTTTTACTCATGAATTTCTCATGGAGCTGTTATAGAGTTCAATGTGCGACCTTAATGCTTCCAAAGTAGCGAGTTTGAATCTGCTCAAGGTTGCTGATGTTTTGGTAGGGTTTCACCACCCGTCCTTCGCCCTTACCTCCCTTATTGATGCAACGCGACCTTAATAGAAACACGCAAGAATAATAACTACCAATCGAATCTTTTGTCCCTACATAAATCGTGAAAGTAATCTTATAATTTATTTTATGATGTAACAACAAAAAGGATTTAAACGTGTTCGATTGAGACCCCTGCATTCATATAATAATAAATCATCAATTTACTAGACTTTACATAAGATGAAAAAGATTCTATGTTAAAAACTTCACATTAAATATGATTGATTGTATAATTAATTTATGAGTGCTAGCACATATAAGTGAAAATTCAGAATTCTCATACTTCACAAAGGTTGAGATTTGTGAATATTTTGTCAACTTATTAATTTACTACAAGAATCGTCAACCTATCTTACAGTTCATATGTTCTAAAACTCCCTATATTACGCACTTCATTTTATTTTTAGATACCTTACCTTTTATATTATCGGACATCTTTTGTCTTTGTAATTTAAAGTAGCATGATAATAGAACAAAGCAGTTATCACCTGAATAGAATATTTTTTTGAGTAGTGGAATATAATACAAAGTGTTTCATTACTCCAGTAATGGAATTCTACATAGTTACGGCTGTTACCGTTGATTTTTTGAAGTTTTCGTTTTCCTTCTTAAACCAAAATTATTTTTTTTACTAATATTTATCTTCTGATTTCCGTTACTCCTAATAGAAAATTTTTATTGGATTATTACTGGAAAGAACGTGATGTGAACGTATCCAACATTTCAAGGTTTCCAGGGGATCTATTGGGATCAACGAAGACATTAAACGATAATAGTTATTTGTATGTAAAGCTGTCAAAGTTGCTTTTGTTGAAACCTGTTGGTAATTTGATTGATGAGCAAAAGGAGTCAAGGAGGAAAATTTCTCAAGTTTCCAACCGTTTTCAGGACATTTCCTTGGGGTGGACGTGGAGGAATTGCACTTGGCTAGGAATCTAAGCTCGTTCAATTCCCGTCAGGTTGATTCTTCCGAAAGCGAACTAAATTTACGCACGCAGTTTTACCCCAAGGCATGGGCATGATCGGAATTGGGCCGTTTAAGGACAGAACTCATAATTCATATTTGGAACATAACATGCGCCGAAGTTTCCTGCACCCATTTCTCTCAGAGAAGAGAAAGAAAAAAGAAAGCTACTTTTTAATTACTTCAACTATTATGGAATACAATGCTCAACTTCCAAATGACCTTCATTGCTTAAGATAAATTTTATATCAGGAAACATAAAATTATTCCGTTGTGATTCCAATATTTGTTTTACAAAAAATGGACAACTTTATTTCATGCCATAAGATTTGTTTTAGAACCTAGGCTCTCCATATCATACCATTTAAAACTATATTTGCAGAAATACATAAAACTAATTGAGGTAATGATATTTGCAATAAGGACGTTTTATTATTATTTTATTTAATATTTTATTGGAAGGCCAATTGAAGCTTATTGAAGTTTTGATTAATGTTAAATATAAGATCTTGCTAATTTTTCTCTTAAATAACTCAAAGAAGAAATTAACGCTAATTAATAACTATCTGTATTTATTGTATTTAATTTTGAAATTTATTTTCGCATAATTTTAATTTTTCCAAATTATTTTCTTCTAGCGTGACCAAATGAAATATCGTTTCAGATTCCTACTACTATGTCAAATTTATTCTATCATAATGATTAAAACTTCAGTGCAATACTCTAAGATATAGTAAATATATATATGTAACCATACATCGCAACTTCTTTTTTTTTCATAGGGTAGATGAGCCATGTTTTACGAATCGATACTTCCCGCCTTATCGTCAGTGGAGGAGAAATTGTGGTGGACTAGATACCGAAATGGAACAAAAGCCTTTATGTCGCACCATCCCTTTCCGTAGGATCCCAAACACAACGGGATCTGAGATTCAATCCTCGGAGACATGTTTCTAAATCCTGTATTGTGCCTTGAATTGTTTCGCAATGTCTAATCATCACATACTCATCACGGCCAACGATCTCTGGCGGACGAGAGGGATGGCCTCTCCTTACCCCGTTTGACCATCTTCAGGCACGCCTTCCAATACCCCCTGATTCGCCCCCTCTCCTAAGTAACCCTCACAGAATCAACTATAAAAAGACCGGACAGTACAGCACAAAGCATCAGTCTTCAAACAGGCATCAACAGCTCATTTGCTCGTTCCAGTCACCCAAACAACAACAATCCAACATGATTGCCAAGGTAAGTTGTAAGCAGACGAAACCGGTAAATATATTATCTCATACTAGATTTCTATACTAGGAATGGATTCAGAGTTATTCGATCTCCTCAGGGAATATAACTGAATATACTCTGAAGACGTACTCCGTAGTTTTCACCAATAAATCGGAAATAATTTTATAAAATATAACATTATGTAACCAAATAAAAATATATCAGATATTTTTTGTAGTTGCAGCTGAAGTTAAATAATTAAATTTTTTGAATTGTTTCAATCATTCGCTGCTTGAAACACTATCGACCGAGAAAAACCGGTGATATCTCTATTTGCAAATATTTGCGCTACCCTTTTAGCTCTCACTGTCTTAATTAGCTAATAGCTTTCGGTTAAAAATTAAGTGGTTCACTCACCTCAATTTTCCTCAAATAACATAGATAATATTATTCTCCTTCTTAAGACTCTAAAATATCAATTTTCATCAGCTAAAATGTGCCCCATGCTAAGAAATAGATTTAATATTTGTTGTTCCATGAGATTTTTCAAGTGAAGCAGAACGAATTCAACGAAAACAAATAAATTGCAAACTGCATATGATGCTCAGTATTCGATAATATTTCAATAATAATTGTTCCCCGAAATCTCTATATTTCCTCCTTAGGGGAATTCACCGTTCGTTATTAAACACTAAATAATGTTATTACAGTTATACAGCTTAGAAGTAGCACAAAAATAATAGGAATCGATCTCTCCGTGTTCGATGGTGCAGTAACTTACACTTATGAATTTGGTATTGCATCCTTGTTAAAATCATAAAATAAAATTATGAAAAAAAATCGAAATTACTAGCCACAGGATAGATATACGAGGATGACGATGAAGAAGGAATAATGATATATACTAATCAATTGATTTACTTTTTTTCACCTTAGACCCTCCTCGTCCTCTCCGCCGTCCTCGCCGTGGCTTTCGCCGGCCCTAAACCAGCAGTGGCTGTAGCTTCACCCCTTGCCTACACCGCCCCCCTTGCTTACACCGCCCCTTACGCTGCCGCCCCATCTCTGGCTTACACCGCCGCTGGACCCGTTGCCTACACCGCTGCTGGACCAGTTGCCTACACCGCCGCCAGCCCCCTGGCCTACACCGCTCCCGTAAGTTGATTACCCTAGGATAACATTCCTCTATCATTGGCTTTCCTACGCCGATATCAATAACTCCTATTTAAAGATGTAATATTCTCAGACACGTAATTCAACGTTTTTTTATCCATGAATACCTTTCGTCCACAGTACTACAGCCGTTACTACAGCGGAGTTTCCTCCCCATACGTCGCATACGTCTAAAATAGCTTCTGGAATCCCGAGCAACTGTTGGAGGAGCCATCTTGGACCAAACAACTTCATCAACTTCAAGTGAATCCGTATTACTCCTGACCAACAACTTCCGATTCAACGCTGTTCTGACCATTTCCCAGGGAACAAAACCATGTATTTGAAAATAAATGCAGATTGAAAAATATCTATGGATGTCGTTATTGTAGACCACGCAAAATTCACCGTCGAATCGTAAGGTTTGAACCAAGGATTTCACTATTGCAAGAATTCTTCCGATTGATTCATGCAGTGCTCGAGAAAGTTCATAGGATATAGAAGATACCTTCTGAAGAGACGCTACGAAAAAACCTTTATTTCGAACGACCATACTCACACAATTCACCCGATTATTCTCATCATCCTGAGCAGAAAGTTCAGATAATCAACATTAAGATAATATTTAAGTCAACCTTCGAAGGGATAAAACGCATCTCCATTCTCAAGAGCGGTAATAATATTGCAAATAACCAAAATGGTTGTTTTAAATCTTACCTCGCCACTTTGACGTTACCATTGCAGTTATTGCAGTCGCGCCTAATATCGAAAACACTACTTTCTATATAAATAAAGTAAACGTAACAAATATACAAGTAAGTTATTATGGTTATAACAATGGATTTTATTTTGATTTTAATTTTCCGTGGTACTTATCAAATAAAATTGTCCTTTGAAAGGTTCATAAAAAATTGAATAGGCGAAATGCTATATGATTAAGGCCCTTATCTTCGGTGAGAATACTCCTGGGTTCGATTCCCCAAAGGGGCCAAAGTTCATCAGTGTTTAACCAATACTTTGCTATTTCATTTCAAAGTCCATTTTCCAGTCCTACCACGCATGAAGCACCCTAGAGGGTGATCATGTGACTCCAAAATATGAGTTATTCTTCGCTCATTTCGTAAGGAAATCAGTTGTCCTGAACCCATGCGACTACTCAGAGCCTAACTAAGCATCAATTTTACTGGATGGCTACCAAAGTTCATAGATTAAAGATATAGCCCTTGAATCACGCAAGAAAAATTTCAATTTCTTGCACATACTTTCACCAACGCTACTTGCCATATTCTTCTACAGCCAATTTAAATATATTGGGTAATTTCTAGAATTTTCTCGAGCCTCCTGTTCTCTCATTTTCCACACGTGAGTGAATACGATGTCCACATATTCCTCCGACCTCCACACGTTCCATTTTTCAGCGGCCTCTTCCTTATCGACAATCTAAACACGTGAATGTCCGAACGGTGAGATAACACTCGTTTATGTCCGAGTTAACGAGATGCAAAGACGGATTTTATCTTGCAGTATTTCGAAAATCGCATCTGATAACGCATTAATCTTGAATCAATTATGAAGAAATCGTCAGAAAATGGCAACCGATTTTGATCAAACGGAAGCGAAAGTAAAAACGACTTGGCCGTATTAGTTTATCTTCGTTTCTCATTAAATAGCAAGTGAGAATATATTTGCTGTAACCGGCAAAGTAAAAAATGTCAATATCCTCACTAAAGAGGTGAAAGTAGTGATCACCGAGAGGAATGGATATCTTTATTATAGTTAGTTCGTTTTATTGTTCGAAGTGAAACACAAATTCGCTAGTAGCTCCTCTTTCCCTTCTATCATATCGTTAGAAGTACAGGAGTTTGAGAACAATTAAGTTCTGAAACACGTGGTAAAAATTATGCTTATTCATCCAGAAAAACTGGATAATTTAGTTTCAACCAATAATTTCTATTTCAAGGTTGGTGATTATATATTCATTTCTGCCTCCATTAAGCATTGATTTCTTTTACTTTCCGTTCATATGCTGTAGGATGGTATCACAGAACACACCGCATAGGGTATACTAATAAGTAAAGGTCATCCAAGGATAGGGAATAAACAGTACCGTTTAAATTAGTTAATTCAATTATTTATGTGGGTTTTACTAGTTTATAATTCGTTTTTAAGTAAATTTGTATTTGCTTGAAATAATTCTCATATCTTTTTCACTGTAGATTGGGTTATTTGGAAAATAAATTGCATAGTATCTTTCGGAAAATACTATTTCTGTTGTGGATCAAGTTTCAGATTTAGTAATTAAATAAAATATGAAAGTCAGCACTGAAAATGAAGACAAATAGGAATAATTACAAAAGAATAGTAGCCTGTAGAAAAGTAAACCCCAATAAAAAAAAACCCTAGTAAAAAGAAAACCCCAACTAAGGGTTGGAATCCATTTCACCCGAATGATTTGTTATAAATTTCTAGTTATGGGTCATCATAAACAAAAGAAAAGAGTTTTCCTTTGGGTGATCCCTAACACTACACATAATCTTCACTTGAGTAAGCATTGTTTTTATCTGCATCACAATAAAGTTATCATCAAGAAAATTTTCGTCAGACTGAATCAATATTAACAGGATACATGGGTAATACTCATGCATTTCTTTGGATTCCACATTCGGAGATTTCAACGCCCGGTACAGTAGGCTAAGGCCAAGCTGTGATGTAAGAAAGGAGTTGGTGGTCACCCAAAATAAAAAGATTACGGAACTATTGTATAATTTTCGGAAGTGTTATCTAGCTTGACAGAACTATGACGACTTGGAATCTTCTGGAACGGTACCAAATTACGTGGAAGGTCTGTTTCGCCACTGTTTCGACGCCTCCATCAGAAGAGGGGGAGGATATCTAATGTGAAAGTGTTACCATAAACATTTCAGAATGGTCACGGATCGGTCACTTGCCATACGCACGGATCGCCGAGAGACCTCGCACTACCCCAATTACGAAACTGTCACTTTCCATTGAATACTTCCGTATCTATTTAGTACGTTGAACGGACGCGTAGGTAATCATGTATTTGAATACATAAACCTAACATTTTGTAATATGTGGGACGTAATACTTATCTGATTCTCGCATAAAGTATTTCCTAACCCTCGACTATTTAAAATCCTGATCTTTTTTCCTAATTCTTTTATTCTACGCATCAATTTTATTCTGATTCCTGAGATTCTGTGAGTTAGATCACGATTGAAAAATCCCATTTCCCCATAATAATCATTATTTGCCTGTACATTTAACCCGTGATTCCTTCAATAGATTGGTTCTACAAGATTAAAAGACAAATCTAAATAGTGTGAATAGATGAAGGCAGTGATTTATATAATATTATTATTTTTATATATATTATTAAATAAAATTATAAAATAAGAGGATGGGTTCCCAAATATATAAATATGGCGTGTTTCTTATAAACGGAATTGCTATTAAAAGTCTCCATTCCATTTAAGCCCTTAATAACCCGTGATGGTTCGCAAGATGGTAAATTATTTGTTATTAAATTTAGTAAGTAATATGAAATAGCCTGTTGGAACAAGGTATCGTGGAAAAACAAATGCATGAAAGAAAATGATAATAGAAATTTACTCTGTATCAATCCAAGTATTGACACAGAGATATGATGATGGTACTATTTTACTTTGTATGAATCAAATAATCTTTTTTCTTTTTTCTAATCTTATATTATTTACAATCTTGTTAATATTACTCTCACTATCAATGTTATAATGATATCAGGGTCACTGCAGATTTCTTCAACGTGAGGATAATTTTAAGTTCTTTTCTTGTGATAAACTCTGATAAATTAGCAGTTCGTCATATATAAACAACAACAAAAATTTTACGACCTTTTTTATTTTTAAACATACGAGGGTGGTCTGAAAATTTTCCGACCCCAGATTTTTCAGAAATCTTCAGAAAACATGTCGAGAAATGGCGAAATGTCGGAAACTTTTCAGACCACCCTCGTATGTTTAAAAATAAAAAAGGTCGTATTATTGTATGTATGTATTTAATTGAACCGTACAAAGATAAACTATAATATCATTCATAAAAACCGTTGCCGCAATTCGCTGAGCGTACTTAACTGAAACCTTATCAATCACGTACCGTACAAGCGGAGGGTTACACCTATTCCAATTAGTAGGCGAAGAGGAAAACATCGAGAAGCGTGAGAAAGTAGGTGATGTTCCAGAGTAATTTAAACTTTAACGCTTTAGAGGTAGATTTTAAAATTATGAGAGATGTGGGAGAATAACTTGGAAATAATGGCGTACACCCGAGAAATTCAGAGGGCAGAAAAAGCTAAAAATGGAGATAACAGTTAAAACTGACTGACTTCCTTTTCGCCAGTGATTGAGACATCATGATAAACTCAGCCCAGTTAACAGTATGAATACGAAAGTAAAATTTATAGCGTTGAAAGATGGCGAGAGAGAGAATTCACGTCGGACCAGACTCGTTTAAATGCAGCCATGCGAAAAGCTGGCTTGAAAGACGTAAAGGTTGTGGGGCTATCAAAAATACTACAGTCCGTGCGAGTAGGGAGTATTTGCGGAAGAAGGAAACGTGGCGAGGGATGGTGAGGTCCATAGTGGTTCATAGATGAAAGTAGGCTTTGAAGAAGTATTCTGAATATTGGAACGAGTATGTTGGGGAATTTCTCGCGATCTAAGACCAATCGATCTCATGAGAACGTCACAGGGCGTTTGTCCAAGCAAATCGAAGAGGGAGAGTGTGAAATCCCATACGGGAATCCGCGAACGTGACAACGCATGACAAAAGCTCAGGGTAAAACCAGCTGCGTTGGCACTGTTCAAACTACTAAGTCGGTCATCACTCGCTTTCGAAGAACTGTCGGAGGTTATCTCACAGAACTCCCATGTGGACAGTGCGTTCGGCTTTGGTGAAAGCGCTCCCGGGTTCGATTCCCAGTGGAAGCCCACGAGCGAAATGACCTCAGCTGTCGAAGCAATTTTAGCAATACTAATACTAATCATAGTCCTCGCTAATAAGATCACTTGTCTGGTCACCCACAGATAGTGTTCTACCGAGAAGGCTCATCTTCATCACCAAGTAGAATATTTGGAGCAGAGATAATCTTGGAAGACTTATGCTTAATGGTATATTCAGTATAGTATAAAGCGTTGAGGGAGAAGTTTAAGATTTAAGACATTAAAATGCTGAGGGAGAAACTTTTGACTCCCAGCCATGAGTAATCGTTTGGAAGAGCTTCAAGTAAATGGGTGTTTCTGGCACGGATTATCCCAGAATAAATTATTTTGATAGATGATTCTCTACATATTAGGTTAGCTAAATTCAGAATAATATGGGCTATACTATCCGATAATATACATTCTTATGGTAAAGTATTCGTATAGTATGGTACGGTAGATTACAGATGGGAGCTTCTTGAATAATTGGAAAAATGTAAATCGAATGAGGACGTTCCAGGTATACATTTTTCGAGGAAAGGTTGAAGTATATGAGCAATCAAGAATCGATGACGAGAGCCAGAAAGCGAGTCAGAGTAAGCTCACTGTTTGATAATATCAAATATAAGGTTGAGGATGCAACTACTTTAGTCATATATTTCCTTACTGAAGAATGGAAGATACTTGACACGTGAGAATACATTTTCCAGTCACGAGATTGAGGGTAAGGCTCCCAGATAACCATGTGCACAGCGCATTTGGCTTTGGTGAAAGCGGTCCCGGGTTCGAATCCCGGTGGGAGCCACGTGCGAAATTACCTCAGCAGTTGAATCACTTTCAACAATACAACAGCATTCAAGATTGATGATACTATATTTCTTCCTACAAGTCTCCGGTAACTTACAAACTACAGAAATATTTGCCAAGTTCTTCTTCAGGAACCTTTTCAAGGTCGATGGATGGCGTTACGCCCAAAATACGTTCTTACGCTTTCCAGACGCATTTCTCACTTCAGTGTTCGATCGAATGTTTCCACGTCATTGCACTTCCCGGAACAACAGTAGTACGGACGGAATCTGGGGAATTTCGGAAGTCATCCTCTTAAAATACAAATCCTTAGATAAACATCTGAAATTCCTCGTGGCAGTGGACGGAAAAATTGTGAAAAAAATCTCATTTTATAGTAAAAAGAAGTTGCAAGTAGACCATGTGGCAACACTTTCATACTTGATGCAAACATATTTACTTATACCGTATGATATCGTAAGAAAGGACCGAACATTACATTGCATAATTAGATAAATCAATTGCTATACGAACCATTAACTACTGATTTATATAATATTTAATATTATCTTAAGGAAACAATGTTCACTAATGATTTAAGTATTATTTTTCAAAACAAATAAAACTGACTTTTGGTATCCTGACACTACTCATTTTATGAATCAATAATCATGTAACCAAATCCAACTATGATTAAGAATGGAAACAGAATATGGAGCTATACAATTCATGATACCTTCATATTATTTGAGCTTGATAGAATTTAAGCGATGCTAAGTTATCATGCGGCCAGTGTTTTACTAGGATGTGCAATATTATAAATGTGATATAATCATTTTATGACATTTTGTTAGGCTTATCCGTTTTATGGCACTTACTATTTTTCCTCAAAAAATTTGGAAGGAATAGCTTAGACGCTATATCTCAACAGAATAAAGTTGATCAAAAATTAATTAATCTTTAATATTTAGATATCCAAAAATAAAATTCTAAGCGAATAGAATGATCGTCCATTTCTTCATTTAATCAAATCAAAATCTTCATCCTTCTAATTTGAAATAATTTATCATATTATACATTACTTTAAGAAATGTCTGCTTAAGAAATTCATACTTAAGAGGATTGCAAGAGGCCTACTCATCATCCCAGATTCCATCTAGACAATTCCATCGAAGAAAAACGGGACATGTACTCTTTAGGGTAAAACATTTATAGTGGAGAACGTTTGTTGCAGTGCATACAGTACACACGTTTCAGTATGCATTGAGTGCAAAATCGTTAACCTCGATAAAGTTACTTAAGTGAAAAGAGCTGTGAAAATGGCATTGTCAACTACTTTGTTGTAGTAGAGCAACTAATTATGGTAAAAAAGCGTTAATGCAAAGTAATAGGAGAAGATTTGGACAAATACTATTAGAGCCGAGTCTAAACCTTAATGTTTAGAAACTTACGCATGTTTATTTCCTAAATTTCCATTGAAAGGTTGCAGATTAACGAATCAGCATAAACTGTCACCGACTCGATAATGAGATTCCTTCATTTTTGGGCCGTCGGATTAGAGTGTATAATTTTCTCCTCATGGGCCACGTATACCCGAAGCTATGAAGGATATCCGGAAGCCCTTATAATTAGTGCCGTAACGATTGTGTTGCGATCTGCATCCATTTCGATCGGGAATGAAAACAAAAGCCAGTGATTCCATTATGCAACTGAAGACCCACGTGTAACCAGTATTCGGTTCCGCATTCACCTTTTTTAAATCCTATGAATAATGAATACATAAAGTTTCAAAATCTGTCATAATTGTCTTCATAAAAACACGTGAGATTTAGGCTGGATTAAAACCTGCAGTAAATGTAACAAGTAAAATCTTTCAATTAGGATCAATTCTTCCATATAGTAATGAAAATATTTATACAATTATTTACATGTTAACTTGGCAGTGCACTAATGTTTTCATTAGCTTAATGCCTAAACCTTGATTTAAAATCTCGATGATACCCTTGAACTAATTTTCTGTAGTGTGTCTATTAAGGGAAATTATTTTTATGCTTCCATTATCATCGCATTTGCAGCATTATATGCCATTTTGCATCATCATCATAGTCTGGGTCAAAATAATTTCTTCACACAAAGTGGCAAGATTTTACGTCAGTTTATATTCCCCATTTATAATTCTTTACAATTTTATTATTCTTAACAGGTTTAAAGCAGCGAAGAAATGAAAAATCTATGTAAAACAAGTAATTTGAAAGATTTAACGCCAGTCAATAGATAATAAATTAAAATATTTTATTAGTATTATTGGAAAATGTCACACTATAGGTATGGATAGAACCTAGTATCAGTGGATAGTATTAAAGAAATAAATAAATATGACTGATAATTTAAGTTCATGAAAATAGAAAATGCATGGCTTCAGTTCATCCATGGATAGGAAATAGCATCCTGAAAATTCTGTATAAGTAATACCTGTATAAGGTTTGATGGACCTTAATACATAATTTACACTAAGATATTGATCATTATTATACACTGGTATATACAGGATAAATTTATTGCTGTAAAATAAATATTTGAAGTCTGACCCTAAACGCCTATATTCGGTCCTCATAGATAATGTTAATACATCCTCCAATCTTTCGCATTTTTAAAACTAGCCGAAAGATTTGAAATTCAGATAAAAACAACATCGAATACGACTTGAGATTTTACCCACAAAAAGCTAGTTATGTAAATAATGAAAGCGGAAAGCGGTACGTTATTTTCTTTTATCAAATTGTTACAATGTAAGATGGTGTGGGTCGGTGGAGATTTCCGCTTACAAATCCAGGACAACTGCGTTGGAGCGTCTCAATTTTGAGAGGTTATCCTTGAAAGTATTGATGATTTAAAGCTGCGAAGGAAGTGTAGAGGTTTTGTGGCCCTTGAAAATCTCATGATACACTTAAATAAAAAATATGGCAAAAGTAACTGATATATTATCAAAAGAATAAAGTGCCCTTTTATTTTACTGGCATTCTCACCAAGGTACTTTTTGATGGCTTGCTCAATGTAATTTCGAAGGAAAAGGAGCAGTCGAGGTCCAGATGAAAAAGTAAATATTTCAATGAAGTATCGTGGTTCAATGAAAAATCGCTCCTTCGATACTTAACTTCAATGCAATACAGCACTGGAATGTGATTTTAAACTTTGATTTATCATTCTAAACTAAATACAGTCATTAAAGTAGCTAATTTTAGGTTTTAAGTCTCCTAAGAAGATGAGGAAAAGTTTAAATTTTTAACTTGAAAACATTTAAAGATAGTCTAATAATTGTAAATGATCCACTATAAATAAATATTACAGTTATTTGGAGGAGCCTTTTCCTGGCATTTTGACAGTAGTCGATTTAAATATTTTTAAGAGTCCAACCTATACGATATTTTTCCAACAATTTTTGATAAGCTCTTAAAATTTACGAAACCTATGAAAAAGTTGATTTTGAATTAAATTTAATCGTCGTACTAATCAATAAATCAATCTCAACGTTGCGATCTAATTAGATTAAAAATTCGCAGACTAATAAAATAGATAACATCTACGTCACAAAGGGGACCTTGAGATTAGATAGCCTATAAATCCAAAGAAATCTTTCCTAAAGTGATTGAAATATTTAGTTTTGATTAGCTTTATCGGAAGAAAGCGGAAACAAAAATTGAGAGATAAGAGACATGGGCTCAGAATTCGAAATACTTTTTCAAGGTAAATCGCTGAAATGGAGAGAACAACGGAAATGGAGCTACCCTTGCCAAAACTTTGAAGGAAGGTTAGTGAGTCTTACAGTATTACCGTATATTTGGGAAGACAGTATTTTACCATCAGATTCTGGCACTCTAAATCAATTTATGCCACGCAACATGCCTCTTTCCTCAATGATTTTGATGGATGGAGCATAGGTAAATTATGAGTGATCAAAATCAAATAGTAAAAAGATTCTCTTGATGTTATTAGGAAAATAAGGGGTTTATTCCTGAATTTATTGAGAATTACTATCTGATATTAAGAACACGAAATTTATTAATTGTCTTCGAATAAATTAACACCCAATAAAGTAGTTGGCGAATATATAAGATAAGAATGATTTCTAATCGTTTTAACTACTCAAAAAGAGCGGTAAAGAGATATCTGAGTATGAATGTTTAAAAATCAGCCATGAGTTCTTACAATTTTAGTATGTATTTTCATACTTGGATTCTATTTCCTTTCGTTCAATGAATTTCAAGAAATCAGTATATTACTGTAAATTATAAAGTAAGGGAAAAGAGCAAACCTAGAAAGAGCTGAGGAAGACTTCAGAGGTTCCACCCAAAAATAACAAAAATTTCGAATAATCCCAGCTCTATAGACATTTGGTAGACACCTCATGCTTTTTCATTTTATTTGTCCTTTCGTTGGCGATACCTCTAATTAACCTACTAATTTTGATTTCTTAATTCTATAAATACAGGGCAGTTGTTAGAAGCTCTTTCATAAAAATATCACAAATCATAGTATATAGGAACATGAAGGGGTGTTATTGAGTGACAGCTTCACAACGTCTCCGATAAACAGGAGTAGAGTCATAAAAAAGAGTCATCGAGGAGAGAAGGATTCTCGTCGTATTACTCTTCTTGGAGAAGAGGGGTGGAGTGAGAGGGAAAGTGTGGGTGGGAGACGAAGTTTGGACGATGGGCACTCTTGAGTGGGAGGGACTTCCTCGACGTTTGGGGGGATGGGTTACTGGGGAGGACACTCTGACAATAAGCCTTGGGTGTGGTCAGATGCTGCAATTGGTGCCACTCAGTATATAAGGGCCGTTTTGTCTTCTGAGGAGCATCACAACTTCCACAGCTCTTCAACGCATCACCAGCTCAAACAAAACAACCTTCAACATGAAGCAGGTTGGTACTCAGTTGAATAATTCTACTCTACAACTCAGCTTATAACCGCGGATTGACTTGCATCTCATTGTTTACGGCTCAGTGTGTAGTTTTCGAATTGCTTTCTGAGAGGTGCAATTTGCTTTGCTTTTGCTAGAACTATCAACTTGTTCTAGCTGATCAATAAGGGCATCGAACTTTATCATGGAAATCATTTTTTTTTGGCTTTTCCTTCAAGTTTTGAAAATTCTCAACTTTTTTGTTTGCCCACTTTTACAACTAGAAGAATTCGAACAAAATTCAAGTATTTTTCTAGCCCTTCGCTTGCCTTTGAAATTAGCGACCGTTCAAATTTGGAATTTTTCACTACAAAATCCGCTTGCTTTATTTATATATATATTTATCGTTTAGTTTATGGTTTAACTCCTAAATTTGACAAAGTAAAATCGGCAAGGATTAGGAGAAATTCATTGTTCTTGGAAGTTTAGATACAAAAAAATTTCAGCTAATCCAGTTCTAAAACGATTTGTATCACTCTATTGAACGCTAAGTAGTTAAGTAACGACTATTCCAATCATCATCGAATTTATATTTCGATAAAAAGGTAATGAAACTAGAATTTCATGAACAAAATTCAAGTATTTTTTAGGCCTTCACTTGCCTTTGAAATAGGTGACCTTAAAAATTGATATTTGTCACTACAAAATCCGCTTGCTTTATTTATATACCTTCCGTTTATTTTTTGGCTTAACTCCTAAAAAAAACTAAAAAAGATAATGGAATTTGGCTAGTAAAAATAAGGTTAAACTTGACGTGTTGGATGAAGTGTTAGCAACCTCCTATTGAACTCTCGATTGTGTTACTAATTGAAAATGTTCTTTCTCCACCGCAGTGCGTGCTTATTGTCCTCTTCGTCGTCCTCGCCGTGGCCTACGCTGGACTCGTCCCACTTGCCTACAGCGCACCCTATGCCTACTCCGCCCCCTACGCCTCCAGCTACTCCGCTCATGCCATCAACCACGCATACGCACCATTTGCAGCCTACGCCGCAGCTCCTGTTGTCTCAGCGCCATACGTGGCCGCCCCCGCCCTCCTCTGAGGTGCATTACCAACTCCAGGATCTTCAGATGCGGAGACATGAGCGAGAGTGATTGGAACAACACGGATACGTTGAATATGGCTGCAGTCCAAATTTGGGGGGAGTGATTCTCTTGTTTTGGAACTTGGTTGTCTCGTCGCAATAAATGTTTTCTCTTTTACACTGATCTATGTCTAATCCTTGTCGAATTTCCCTCACCTCCGAATAGAAAAGGTCGTTTGGACTATTGGTCGTTCAAAACGAAAGCTTCGCACGAAATATCGTCGAATCTCCTGATTCCAAATTTTAAAGAGGCTTCAATAGAAATATAAAATTCACAACAATACTATTTCAACATATACACATATACATCTGGAAAATTACACACACACACACATACTTTTATTATATATATATATTAAAAGTATCTAATAGCTCTGTATATTATACAGTTAGATCACTTCAATGAAATTAGCAAAAATTCATACGCAAAATAAATATCACAGGTCAATATATCACTTCCATTTAATAGCATCTATAACATATATATCTATATGGAAGGATAAAAGTTTCCTTTCTTTCCTTCTTCTACTTGAACTTCACAAATAACAATTAAACCGAAAAGGCAATACAAATAATACAATGCAACTAGAGCCAATAACAATTTCATTGATATCTTGGAATCGGTTGAATTTGCACAATTCCAAGTATAAAATGTAATCTTTTTATATGTTTTGCAATATTGGAAATTTTATCGTTTTCGTTTTTTTTTTCATACGAAACTGAAATGCATAAAATAACTTGGGTCGGATGCAATGGAGCAGCTGCGATTACATTTTCCTGGCATTCTTCCCTACTTTACGAAACTAGCGAGACCAGAAGGTCTTTGGTAAAGTTCTTTGGCTCCCACATAGTATGCAGAAATAAATCCCAGAGAAAGTGGCATCGATGCATCAGAATCCGTTTCTTAACATCCTGATAGTAAATCACGTGATATATGCACACCCGAGCTCGAGTTGCAACAGTGAACAAAATCTCTCATAAAAGATCTTTCTGAATTGCATTTTTATAGAAAAAGAAAACTTCTCAACCGATTAAAATATTCTAGGATAAATTCTACAAAACTTTTAGAATTCGGAAGCAATGTTTGCAGGCTTAAAAAAAACTGAAATATATTTTAGGAAATGGCTATCTACTGCTTCTTAAAGGCTTGTCTGTCACTGATCAAAGTTCAATGTTCGCAGATGAAATGCAAATAAAATAAAAACATTGCTGCTACTATTGAATTAAGTAAAGAGCGAAGTAAGTGTAGGTATAAATCAAAGAGCAGGTTTAAAACTTAAGTTTCATTCAGATTGTATGCGATCCTCATGCGCAAGTAAGAGCAAAACGCACAATTTCACTTTAATATGAATGAAAATTTTAGTACGAACATTCTTTCATCTATTGGTCAATGTGGTGAAATTGTAATTAATGAATCACCAACATTTAAAAAGCTCGTAAGGCATTTAATTTGGATTGAGATTATAACCACTAAAGTGGAACTTCTCCCTCCTGCCTTTATTTTATTCATTTCATAGAGTAGAAGCCCGCTATAATAAAAGGTAACTATAAGCAATAAGATGACTAATAAAACATAATAAAGCATTAAATTTTTAAGTGTCGATCAAGGAAGAAAATGACATAAATTGATAAAAGCGAGAGAGTGCAATTTTGTAACATTTTTATTGCATGCTAGAGGTTTGTCATTTGCATTTCATGAAGAATATATGCATTCTGAATATGGCTTTATTTTTTTAGGGATTTCATTAATACTAGAGAAATCAGAGTTACAAAACTTCGAGTAATTCGAGGAGCAAAAGTAAACATTGATATTTCAAACAATTACTTTGAATAAGAAAGTGAGCATCTCTTTTTGATTTGAGCACTCAAAATGAGTCGATTAGAAATTATCTGACTACTATCTTTCTTATTCTAATATAGCCCCGCTGATATTTATTCAGAAGGCTTAAATTTACGGATAGCATTTAATTTGAAATTGATCATTAATGTTCTCCTAAATCAATTTATGAGAATGATACATTGATATTATAGGAATGTTGAAGTCGAAGAATGGGAAAAAGTATTAGCCCGCTTACCCCAGCGCAAGCCGGCACAACATGCGGCCCGCTATGACTTTCGGAAACCATGCTTATTTACTAATTGATTCACTATTGATACTTGGTAAAGGTTTAGTTGGAAAGACATAAATAAAAAACTACCCAATATACTATACTCCATGAAAGACTTATTGAGCTCTCATGTGATTCTAAATTACACGAAGAATTACAGAATAAAATTTGATCATCACTTTAGCTATCGCTGTTTTTATGTTTAAATAAACAATTCGTTAATTATTGACATCGATTCCAATTCCCAAAATCATATTCATTATTCATTATTATTATATTATTCATTTATCTGCGGCCTGCGACTTTTTTGACACATTCATGCGGCCTTCCGTTCATGTAAAGTTGTTCAGGCCAACTCCAGAGTAACCACTTCCGTAGCTTACCGATTGGTACTCCGGACGTTACTGCCTTAAAACCATACTTATATTAACGTGAAAACAGGTTCCAGTGATTCTGTGAGTGACTAATATTGAATTTTCATGCAGTGAATTTGTCAACGACCGTCTTGAACTTGATGATAAAAATGATGCAATTTAATCCTTGAATTATGCTCCTTGAATAGCATTTAGGATACCTACTGCAGGATTTCTTTGATGTTCCGCACCGTAAGAGTGATTGATGTGAATAAATCCTCGTTTAAGTAGTTCCTTAGGAGGCAGAAGAATTGCAACCCGGAATCCTCGATGAGACAGAGAGAGAAATATTTACATACTAAATAAGATCCCAGTCGGACTGGATTCTTTCGGAGCTATTTACGCGCAGATTGACCTTGCAGGGGCCTGTCTTTCTTGCTACCAACAAAAGGTGAATCCAACCTTTTCCGCTTGAACTTTCATCGGTCATTAAACTTCAGAATCTGACGCGATATCTGACCCATCTCATCCTCCCCTAGACCGATGACCGTAGGTCTTTAACGGAATGGAAACATTTTGGCAACTACAGTTTGAGGAAGGTTTTTTTCTTTTTTCTTGCGTCCATTTCTCGTGAATCGGAGCAGTTATCCCATTTTGATGCTAATAGAGAAAATTATAAACGGGTTAAGATAAAAAATATGGTGAAGGAATGAGGGTAAGTTATATCTTGGCCCGTATAGAAGTAACAAAAGAAACCCAAGGAGAAACAGAGGCGAAACAAACTGAGAAAAGGCGAAAACATGATTGGGACTCGAAGCTAGGTCTCCCACTTCCAGTGAAGGTATTCGAACCACTAAACTACCACGCCGAGTCAATTATGCTCTTTTATGGGATGCTTTGTGAGCAAAGTAAAGTGGGAGATCTGGGTTCGAGTCCCGGTCATGTATAATATGTACAATATTTTCCGCTTCTATTTCTCCTCGGGAAAGATAAACCATTAAAAAGGATTATTACTTGAAAAACTGGATGGATGCGGAAGATATTTTATGTTTGCTTTGTATTGTTTCCTCAATATGATAATTAATATCTACCTTTACGCTATTACCCCGCAAGATGCTTCTAGGCGTATGATAGGTGTAAACACCGTGCGTTTCAACTATTTCCTTTGCCTGTTGTTATCACCAATCGCACGTGGATATGATGGGTTCATAAAACTTGTATTGACGCCTGTTTTTCTCCTTTTACACCCGTTTTAAGATCGGCTGAAAGGTTATGGGAGGGGGTCGCATAATACCAATTGCTTCTTACGCAGACGTAATTTCTCTGAATCCATCAAACAATCTCAAAATCTCAGTATAGCTCTTTACGTCTACACTTGTTTAGTATACATTGCAATATTTAATGATGAAAATATGCGGTAATGTGGTAAGAAATAAACTTTACAGATTGGCGAGTGACTTTGTGATACTCAATGACTATGGAAGAAATAAATATATATTTATATATTGAAAAATATATAAATATATATTTAAAAATATTGAAAAATAACGCCAAATGTGAAATAGGGTCATTTTTTATCCATTTACGTCATTCATCATTATACTCCACGGCAGGTGAATATCTCGGAAAATTCCTATTTTCCTTTGTTCTTTTTCTTTATTCACCGGTAGCTGATCCTGCCATTTAATTCTCCATCGAAATTCGCAAAAGCACAGAGATGTAATTATTTTTTATATCCCAGCCGTTTCCCTTCATCACGCACACATATACCGTTAAATTTTGATACGCAAACTCGTCATTTTCCAAGAATTCATTTCGCTCCTGGTAAATTACGGTTTTGAAAGAAAAAATAATTAAGGCCGTTATTTAGTTCAGCTAAGATTCTGAGCGTCTTCAAAATGTCTGCCAAGGTGGAAATAGAGGATCTCATATTGGCTTACTTCCTATAAAATGTCTATAGAGGAAGATTAGGAAATGATATACTTCAAAATCCTAGAGATCCCAACATTCCGTGACAACGAACGCGCATTTAAAAAAGTAGGAAAAGTTAACATTTTGTAATCTTGAAGAATTTCTAACCTACTCTGCTTAGAAATTCTCCTTATAATTTAAATAAATTTTATGCGAATATATTATGAAATAAAATTATAATTTTCCTCTCGTAAAGTGAGTTTCTGATTCATAATCATAATCAATTAGACAGGAGAGAATCAACAATTAATAGAAATACAACAATATACTAATGAATGAATGGTGTGCCGGAAGAATTTTTCCAAGCTTTTCTCCGAATAACGAAATGAAGCTCCCCAAATGTTACATTCGAACTTATAACATTCATTTTCGCTTCTTTTAAGACTTACTTAGTCTAAAATTTTGAAATGCAACAACTCGACTCGAAATACAACAAACTCAACGTTACCACCCGGAATGCATGTGGATAGCGCGTTCCCCTTTGGTAAAAACGGTCCCAGGTTTGATTCTCGGTGGGAGCCCACATGTGCAGAATGACCTCATCTGTTATTTCAAGTTTTTAACTTCAACCCCTAAATATTATCAAAATTCAGTAATTAGAATTACTTAATTTTTTCAATAGTACTTACTTCAATCCCCAGGTCGAACTCTATTTAGAAGCCTTAGGGGAGAAAGGAACCACTCAACTAGGACATGGAAATGTTACAAAGCTGCAGAGTGATCGACGAAGTTAGGTCAGGAAATAACTTTTTACGTGAACAGATTACAGTTTTAGGGTATTTTTTCGAAATTCATACATAAGATAATTCAAAATGAATATTATTTTCATTCACAAAATAAACATAATATTCATTTGAACTTACTGAGTTTATAAGATGGTTCATTTGAATTTCTAGATCAATACTATAGACGCACACTACTAAATGTAATGAATTTTACCAACTATAAGTGATTCTTACATTCTTAAGTAAGGCAATGATGTATGTTACTACCGATTCTCTTTCTAATCTCCGATTTAAGCAAATCGAAGACGAATTCATTTATTATTCCAGGAACGCCGCAGTGTGAGGCTTGAAAGGATCCTGGATCGAAGCCAAGATACGACGAGAAATTCGAGAATAATCTCATACGAAAACACCATTAAACATTGCCGTGCGTTTCAAAATGTAAATACAGTAAAACCCCCTAAAACGTTGTCGCTCAAGACGCTAACCCGCTTAACAAATGTTTTTCCCTGAGTCCCGGTTAATTTCACACGAAGTACATGATATAAATACCGCTTAAGAGGCTCTGCTACCCCTTATAATGTGAATCTTTCCCGTCTCCAGATACACTGCAACCCGCTTTAGCCGATCTTCCGCCTCATTTATAAGACTAAAAATTTTAATCTATGTCGCCGACCTCTTCTTTCTTGTTCCGCCTTGTATAAGGGCGGGTCCCTTTTACTTTCTAGTTCAGGATTACTCATTATGTAAAAGGAAAATTAAGATATCGACGAGCAGATCGATTTTCTGAGCCGATAATAGCTCTGAAATCGAGTGAGTGAGATCTTCCCCCACAGTCCTAGATCTTAGAACAGAACGTCATATTAAATGTTCACGTTGTAAACAAATCAAATTAACGATAATGACAGTGTGATGTGGGCAGTGTAATGTTGAGCGTAGTCTCATAGAGAACATGATGCCTTTTCATCACCGCTTTTAAAAATCCGTTATTCTTCCTTAATTATTTATCTGGTAAAAATTGCTTCATCCTTGAGTGAAGAATAGCCAAAAAGTATCAAACAAAGGCGCGCACTTTGTCCGAAAAGCTGACCATTCTTCTAAAATATGACGAGAAGGGAACAATATTACACAAGAAAAGTTCGCGGACTCTTTGGATACTCAGTATACAACTGAGGCAAATAAATGAAACAAAATAATTATCCTTTTCATTTTTAAGGCGTAAGTATAAAAATTAAAGAGTCAAAAAGCTCTACCTTATATTTTCTAGCGTAAAAGAAGTAAGGAGTTAAAATAACCCGGGAAAAATACTATGCTAATTTTAACGTGTTTTTCCCTTGGCTCCTTGAAAAATGTGTTAAGCTGTTTTTACTGTATTTAAAGTAGCAAAGAAATAAAAATTAGCAAGGATATAATGAAATAAAAGAAAAGGATCTCGGCGATCAATGAATAAGAGACACAGGAATTCTCTAAGCAGCGAATACCGGCAAACCGTCTGGAGAAATTCCTCGGAAAAGGATAATCACCTACGAGGTCGCCAGTTTTCAGAAGCTCTTGAAATGCGCATCGAGTGCTTCTGAAAACTGGCGGTTACGTGGGTGATAATCATTTTCCGAGGAATTGCCCCCGACGGTTGGGCGATATTTGGCGCGTGGAGAATTCCTGTGTCTCACTTAAGGATGTGATGTCTGAGAGGCGTTGGAAATTATCCTTGTTTATGTAAATAAGGTTGAATCCATAATGGACGGAAATGTGCTTAGGTTCAGTATTTATATTTTACGTTTATTGAAAGTTTGCTTCATTTGAATATACTTAGTACTTGAAATGGATTCCACCATTGATGAAAGCTTTACCTTTTCTGCGATTTGGAACAATCAGAGGAGAAATTTATCCGTAAATAATAGCAATCAGATTAATTATTACATTATTACTTATTACATTATTACTACATATATTATGCGGGTTACGAAGACTAAAAATATGTAATTAGATTATAAGGCATGTATTATAAACATTAAATATTCTTTTCTGGAAGTTAATTTTGCTCAGGAAGTATCGATATGCAAGATATATTGTAGAACCTACATCCTCCAAGAAGAATCAGTTTATGATATTGGCTATATATGAAATAAACAAATTCATCGTCTCCAACTTACTTATCTTGAAATAAGGGAACGTTTGTACGGTCATCGGCCCAATGCTGGTTTAATACTCAACTCCTATTCCGCGTTAGCTAAATTACTTTAAAGAGGGGAATATGGGATTGGGAAAGGTGAGGGAGGGTCCTTTTCTGGGAGGGTCCTTTACTTTGCCTTTTCTTCTCTCACTGAGGCAGAATGAGTGGAAGATATGAGTGCATAAAGTCCTCATAATCCAATCCATTAGTCTATACTAATAGAAGAATAGAAAATCCTATTCGTAAAGATATGGAGCATGAAGACGATGGAATCGAATATCCATTTAAGGAAATGGAATAGGAACATTTTTGGTGGATTCATCCAAGTTTGGCATTCCATTGCTGGCAGACGTCGGGGTTTACCACACATAATAGGGCTTACGTAATGCATAGTAGAAGCTTCACACAAATTCCTCTCGTCCTGCCCTATTCCTCCAACCCATAATATCCTCTCATACCCTTCGATGCGTCATTCGCTGACCAATGGGGGACACAATCCATTTGGACAAGCGCCATCTTGACATAATCTCATCTAGAATTCCGGCGGCGAGCGATTCGAGAAAGTTTTTTGCTTCACACCGTAGAACAAATGCGTATGCATACATATTTGGGCGGACGCATCTGAACGTGTGGTCAGAAAGGCCTCGCATCGTCCCACGCTCTTCTCAGTTCTCTCACTTATTGTCGAGGTCTCTGATTAGAGGGTATTGCGATTCGGACACTGTTAGAAGCCACAGTGGTAAGTACACGAGCACCTTTGAAAACATAGTCTTCATAACACTTCTTCGCGTAAACTCATTCTGGCCCAAAGGATTGTGGCGAATCAAAGAGCGGCATTCATACTATAAATTTATTTTATTTATTTTTTTACGGGGTTTAAGTATTAATGTGATCGGTGTTTCAGAATGTAGTAGTTCCATCTGTTCAGTTTTGAACATAAAGAACCTCTTCATTAACAGTCCTTCTTCGAAAGATTTGGTGAGGGAATGAGGCATACTAGGATGAGGAATGAGGTAGTTTCCCCATAATTTTATTACTCATCCAGAATTATTTAAGCGGAATAAGTTCACTTATGTGCAGGAATAACTCTATTATAACTATTTTATAAGCATTCAGTAAGGTGACCAGGAGATACTATTTATATTTTTTCTACCTTGTACAAGACTGATTTTCAGACAGAGGTAGATGAGAAATACCTTTTCTCTATCCTGTACCAGAAGAAAGAAAAACGTTCCATTCATCAAAATACAGTACACGATTGGAGATGTGGTAGCAGGAGAATATTGTATTTACATGATTAATTTTTCTTATTTCTTTTCAACTTTTAGGAGCTGATTCTGAGAACAAAAGAGATCAATTCAAACATTTTGGAAGACCCTGTCCAGGCAATATTAGGGGATGAAGAAGACCTTCCCTTACTACGCCTCCGAAAAATGGGGACATTCTCTCATTGGGATAAAAACTGTTTGTACCAAGAATGAACAGCACTTTAGTGATTTTTATATCCCTTAGGGTTACGTTAAGAAAATGTTAACGAGTTGAATGTAAGGTAAGTCCAAGTTTGAAATTTTGCATTTTATGCATTTTTAGCATGCAACTATTTTACAGGGGCTTCAGGACATCCAAGTGGGTAGCGCGCCTTTGGTGAAAGGGGTCCCGGGTTAGATTCCTGGTGAGGGACTATGCGTTTGAAATGATCTCAGCTATCGAAGAACTTTTCAAAACACTAATATCTCTATTTTTCAACTACAAGAAGGATATAAAAAATCAAACATTATTATAGACACTCGGGGAATTCAATGATAAGATAACATTATCAATCACACGAAATTCTTTACATCGTCTTTGAATTAGTAAGTTACCTGTTTTACATATTATCACGGTTTATTTAAAAAGCATTTTTTAACCTGAGTGCAGTGGTTCCGTATCCCATTATGTTTCATTTTAAACGACTTTCTTTGAAAGTAATTTAAGTATTTGATGGAGAAAACATGTTAAGTTTTTCGTTCTCCTCTTTGAATTTTCTTTCGGAGTCGTAAAATCCTATTAATATTCGATTTATCTCACACATACGTAAATGTAAAGCAATTTTGTCTAAAAATTTTGGGGGATTTTAGTAAAATAAAAGTTAATCCCTAATGATAAGTAAGCATCCATAATGTACTAGTACTTCTTAGTTTCCTAAGCGGCATAAAGGACACAATTATGATTCAAGACGCTAATATTGTCTGTGAAATACATGATTAGAAATGCTTCCACTTCATTAACACTATGAGGATTACCCAGCACTTAATCATATAATCCTTACATAGATAATCATTCAATGATATCACTCAATAGGATATAGTGTGTACAGGTGTAGAATACGATATGTACAGACGTTTTAGTTTATATTTATGGCTTCCTCTAAATTTCAAATCATGGCGCAATGAAATTTTATGACAATAATACAATGGGCATATGAAAGTCAACTCCGAAAGAGGTTTCTGTATGACTAACGTCAAATGACTTTTCCTTTTTTGGGTAGCAAGAAATAAAGTTGGAAGCAACACCAGGTATGGTGCAGAATAAAATAAATCTTTTCCAATTAAATTGTTATATCTTTGAATATTTTCGATGATTCGTTTACAAGAAATTCCCGCTTTGCATATTTGCAGTTCGGTTCCTATTCCAGTCCAATGGATTACTCTTCCACCCTTCCTCCAGTTATTTCTTTTCCATTCCATATATAATTGAAATAAAAGGTGAAATTCTAGAAGAGATTAATTTCAAAGATAACACTCTGGGAAATATAAAACTCGATTTTCAAAGCAAATTTTTATATCATCACTATTTCTACCCTTTGAATGTGCATGAGGAATGTACATTTTAATATAAATATATAAAATTATATTCGCATCCATCATTCAAAAAGCTATCATTGTTGGCCAAAATCGTATTATTACTGATACTATCGTCGATTTATCACAAAACTTAAAATCAATTCAAAATATGTCTAATTTTTGGTCCATTATCTACTCATAATCTTAGAAATAGAATATAAATGTGAAACACATTGGATAAATACGGCGACGATTAAAGGTTTTTAAATACAAAAATATAAATAAGTAGAATGATAAAATAATAAATAAATAAAGCAGAATAGATGAACGCATGCTCATTATTACCATCAGAAGAAAGTGAAGAAAAAGAGGCTAAGAAGGAAGATCAATAAAACATTTCAGAGTATCATTTTCTCCCGTTCGAAGTCTTAAATTATATTCCAAGCTGACTTAAAATAATTTTATGCCATTAAATATGAATTAGAAACAGTTGGTCTTTCATCTTCAATGGAGATTAATTTTGAAGCAAATAACCTTTGATTTGGAATAGGCCATCTCTAGTCGGAATGGAGTTTTTGCATTGCTATCGTGATTCAGCCATTTCATAATCTCCTTTCTCGCAAGATTAAACTTTCAGTTAGTATAAGACATCTTTAGAAAAGTTGAAATCGAAACCAAAGCGGTTTATCGGGTAGAAAATGGATGAGAGCGTCAATAAACATTGCGGTAAATTATCGTTGAATTTGTTCCCTCGAGACTCTGACCTGGAAACTTCTGAGGTCGCATAGGAAGATATGAATCTTTCATCCCTATTGCCAACGGCAAATATCTGAAGATAAAACAATCTCCATTCGACACAACTTAATTTTCACCTTCGCCAACCTCTGCTATTGATGACGTTTAAATGACAGCTAGAGAGGTTTTTTAAGTGGTCGTGCGGCTATTGGGAAAGCTATTTTTAATTGAAACTTAATTGCCTGCCACCTGTTTCCTATCGAATCTAAACTTCGCCATTCTTCATTTCTGAAATAACGTTTCAATATAGCTCTGTCACTCGCATATTCCACTTTCTGATGAACCATCGACAACGCCTTGACGCCTTCATCACTGCTGATTTCGACAGAGAGAAAAAAAATTTCAAGAACATTAAAAAATATATAAAACGTCGAAGAATACGGAGATAAAAAAAGCGTTTTAAACGAATGTTGTTCCTGCTATCCTTCTTAACGAATGCAATACTTTTCAGTTGTCTTTTGGTGCAGCTCAGGGAAAATGGCTCTTTTATTTACTTTTGTCTCAGTCTTGTTCGTTTATGTGATAATTTGAAAGCAGCTGCAGCACGAATGATGCTGAATAACGCCTTTCATTTTAGTCACTTTTTGAATGATACAGAAGGTGTTATTCGTAGAGTCATTGAGCAGCACCTATGTGGACATGTTCCTCTAAAATCATTCAGGTCAATGAGGTAAGCAAAGGAATACTACCTCACTCCTCACCTCATTCCCCATCCTAAGCTTTTTGTTGTTGATGGTGGAGGGTGGAAGATTAAAACCAGCCTCTGCTAAATGCTATATAGAGAAACAATCTGCCTGTAAAAACAAATCTGCAGAAGAATGATCTTAACCTCTGACTCATCTTCAAAATCATCTATTTAGGAAGAATTTACCGAATCTACATCTACATAAATACCCTACGAGCCACCTTTCGGCGTGTGGCAGGGGGTGTAAACACCGAACGATTGAGCTACTTTTTTAGACTGTCATTATCGCGTATTGTTCGCGGAAAGAATGAGTCCTTAAAACGAATTGTTCTAGCGTCCATTTATCTTATTTTGCTCTCATTATCGAATAGGCCGAAGTAACAGGGGGGTCGCATAATATCAATTACGTCCTCAGAAAACGTGCTTTCTCTAAATTTGTTAAGCAGTCTACTACCTACTGCGATAGTAAAGGTTGCGAATTTTACATCTATCAGAGTACATATAGCGCAAATTAGAGAGGAATTATGCAAATAAAGATGGATTTACAGTGTTAGAAGATCTAAACATAACCTTTTTATACCCACTCATAATTCCTTTATGTCAGCGAGATAACCTGTTTATCCAACCATCCTCCTAATCCCACCCGCCGAGTTCACTCGATCGCCACAGTCTGACCCCTTTCTTATTTGCGATTGCACAAGTGCCCTCCACGCAATTCCAACCCTTTTGCATTCTTTCCCAACCCCCTTCGCTTCGCCGCAGCCCTTTATTTAATTGGGACGTGGTATTCTCTCACATTCAACGCTTGCTCTGTTGCCGTGAAGAAAGTCAACCTGCGTCGTCCAAGGCAGACATTTTTCTAGCACTTTGACGGACAGTTCAGAACTTTCATAGCTATAGGAAGCTAAGCAGGCGATATAAAGCGGATTCCCACAGCTACGAGAGAGAGAATTTCTACGAGAACGTCTTCCTTTGAGCAGCTACATGGATATTTTTATACAAGGACACATAAAATAGATATTCTAAGCCTTTAAAGTATTTATACTTGAAGCCTATTTGAAATTCAACCCCCTACTATTATAAAATAAAACCCTGCAAGCATACTATACGATATGGGAAAAGAAGCTTACCTTCCTCACTGAGGAAGAATGCTATAAGCGGAAAAATCCACGTAAGTGCAGCACAATGAATCATAATTCCATTCAAAAAGGGGTGACTAAAATGAAAACCGCCAATTAGCATCATTCACACACCATCAGCTTTCATAATGTCACAGTTATGACTATGGCTTGACCATGAGTAAAAGACACTTTTATCTTTTCCTGAACAATGGAAAATAGCCAATATTGGTTGAAAGATCCTCGGTAATGAAAAGAAATCTAACATTTTCTGTCGAAATTCTGTTTCATAATGTAATTAATATTTCCGAGAAATTCGGTAAATCGAGCCGCCAGTACAATCTACTCTACAGTTTTTCTATTAGGTAGATAAATTTAAGTAAGACTTCAATAGTTCCATTTTAAAGGGTGCAAATACAATTAATGTATTAGATGATAACTTTTTTCGTGACTGTGTGTAGGAGTATGATATAAACTTGAATAACCTTAAGTGTTATACACTTTTTGCCAAGTTTCTTTTCTGAGTTCTGCACAAAAGCTCGATTTAAGTAGGTGAGCTCGCAAGACCTAGTTCAAACTTGAATGGATGAACACCACCTTCATTAAAAAGGAAAGAAGAAGAAATTATAACTCAAAGGATCTGTTGCTCTTTGTTTACTCCTTTCATCACTTGATTGGTGATGCCTCTAAAAAATGTATCATTACTCTCCTGTTTTTCATGCTGATAGAAGAACATCTTAGTTTGACAATATAAATTATATTTCATGTCAGACAAAATAATCATACTATAAGTGGATATTGCATGTGATGAAACATCTATTAATTTCTACATTAATTTCTAACTTCTAATTTCTTAATGTTTCTCTCTAACTTGTTAACGAGCACATCACAAATGGAACAATCATTGGGTCATTCTTTTACTCCTACATACTCCAATTCTTTCCAAGAGCTATACTCTATATAATTCAGCTCGAACTGGAATTCAGATCCTATCGGCAATGGACGTAATATTAATCAGATACTAAGCTTAGAAGGAGTAATTACATTTCTTCGGGATAAGCTTTTATGGATTCTCGTTTATTTACATTTACTGGGAAGTAGTCAGACTTTGGGATAATTTTTTAAAATAAGACATTACTTGAAGCTTACAACCTCGTGAAATAATACGCACTGATTTGAAACTTTTCCATTCGGATTTATTTTACTATATCGAATTAAGATATTGAAGAGAGCAACTTTTTCCATTCTACGCCATCCTTGATGTTATAACTTAACAAAATCGCTTAGGTATTCGTATGTTCCGATTCGACTTCTCGAGTAGCGAAAAAGATAAATTGTATAGTTCTGCTACCACTTCTTATACCAAAGCTTCAAATGACATAATTCGCGATGAAGTTACAAATAAAATTTCCACACTGTGAGCGAGAAATAAATTATTCGATGAGAAACTAGGATATTCCCCCAAGCTATAGCAATCGCAGCTTTTCCTAACGGAGATCTCGAAAAATACCTTCGATAAGCACATACAGAAATAAAATTCAATTAGGTGTTACCCAGCGTTTCGCTTCTAACTAATAATGGTAGCCAATAAATGGAATATTTTACGCGCGACCCACCCTTAAAAATACTCGTTAATGAAAAGGTTCCGATAAACAAATGACCGGTAGTTATTTCCATTCCTCAAGGGAGATTTTTAACACCCATTCGTTGGGATTGCGATTTAATGTTATAGCTTGTAAATGACTCCTACTCAAAAGAGAGTCGTCCTGGGACGATTCCAAAAGGGTCATATGAAACCTGCAAGATATTTCTGAGTTTGTTGGCAGCTGCACCACCGCTGGCACAATAGAGATATATAATCTTGGATATTTAAATTATTTATTCGAATAGATATTTTTTTGGAACAAATGCTGTTTAAGTGTGAGGCATAGAAAAGATACTTGGACATTCAGTCTACAAAAACATTGAGCTATGTATTATATTTTATCAGGAATGGGAATGAAGATGATATATAGACTATTGCGCACACCAAGAAATCTGAATTTGCATTTATTGAAATATAATATAAATATAGAATACGAAAAGAACTGTAGCTGAAAAGGAAAAGGAGGATAATTCCATGATGTATTAAAATAATATTCCCTCAAGAAGAAAGTAAATAAGTAGTGAGGTGTAAATAAGAAAAGAGATAGATACCCATAATTATATTGAAAAGAATAATTTGTATGAGATGGAGCAGTATTTGTTAGAAACATACAAAAGCAGAAAAATGGCGAAATGTACAAATTTTTATGAATTAAGTTAGGCGTTCAATCAAATTGTCTCACATATGGTTTAACTATGGAGCAAGTAGAATGCAGTTATATCAGCATATTGGTATGATTTCATTATAGGACACGCATTACAGCAATCTTAGAACTAGAAAGCAACACGGCACCCTTTTAATATAACATTTCAGACATGGTTACGGTGTGGATAATAATATAAAGTAGGTAAAATTAGCAATAAATATGTTTAAAATACGTTAAGAACAAGTAAGAAGTAATTTTTCTGGAAAATAACCATGTCGTTAATTGATTGTCTGTAAATTCATCATCTCGAGGGCTAGCTGAATTCTCACCCCTTTCATCACTGGCTACCAAGAGCTCTAGGAAGGGATGAATAGGCAAGATGAGGGGTGAGGTAGTTTGCCCTTACAATCTTCATCATTGAGGCACAATGCTAAAATTGGAAAAGTTCACCGAGGTGTAGCACATTGAATGACACTTTTTATAGAATTTCGAGGGAATGACCAAAATGAAAGATACTACTCAGCATCTCTTACGCCTCTGTTGATTTCACATTGTAAGCCTTCAATCATTAGTTTGGCTAATGAAGATTCTTATCTGTAAAATATACTGACGACATAAGTTACATTTATTACGATAACTTTCGAAATATAATCAGTGGCGACTTGTCAGCGAGTAATATCTATCGTTCTTTTCTTCAGAGGTATTTCGTTCTTTCATGGAATTCCATTCTTGGGAATATCCTAGCTTGGCTGCCGGAATGGGCACGCTTCGTCGTCCTCTCGAAAACGCATTGTGCTCAACTCGATTTCTAATGCAAATCTCCGCACTCACTCTTTTCCGCGTTCGACTTTCGCATACGCGCCCTTATATCGCCACCATAATTTCTCATTCTTCGCAATGGATTTTTTTTTAACCCGTTGAGTGCAAAAAGGAGTTCTTTAACGCCTGCAACATATCTCATGGCCCATAATCGCTCTCGAACATTGCGATTGATCCCCGTGACTGTATTTGTGAATAGGAAAGCGTATCCCCTCGATTGAAAGGAATGGCCGTTATGCAACGGCCTGTCATCGTGGAAGGTTTAGAGATTTTTATCTCTTGTCCCATTAGTATTTAATTCGCTTCGGAGGAGAGGCTCGTGTGACAGTTTTCTGAGAGGTGTGGGCAGTCGCGTTTCTAGATGACTTTGGTTCCGCGGGCATCGATGGAGGAAACATATGCTCCGAACCTATTTCAAATTGGGTTAATGTTAATGAGGAAAAAATATGACAAGTTGAAAGAAGTTTTTATCTATTTTTATCATAAGTTTTATCTATTTTTGACATAAGAATTGCCAAATTACAACTGATGGATAAGCAAAATAATGGTCACCAATGCTTAATTTGATTTTATGCAATTTCTAAAACTGCTGTTAGTATGATGTGATTCTGAACTCAGTTTTAATATTTACCACTAAACTTTCCAAATCAATCAAGCACTTATTTTACATTGAATCAATGAGAACAGATTATATTTATTTATAACATAAATTTTTGTCAGTCTTGATAGAATTTAAAGCTATAAAAGTAAACGTTATTCCAAACATATTATGTTTTGAAATTCTTTTGCATATACATACAAACTGATACAATATAAACACTCTGCAGTTCACGAGATTCAAAAAGTTAAAATAATTGTGAAATCTACATTCATAAAACTTTCGTAGTTTTCAATTCTTTTCGGTACATTTCATGAGGAAATAAGCTCTAAATCTTCTATTTATTAGTAGTCTATTGGCATAAATTTCTCATTTATTAATGCGAATAAGCTCGGGTTCAAGAATCCTTCTTTGCAAAGGGAACAGAAATATGCTAAATTTTAAAGTTTATCAGTTCCCGTGTATTTCACCAAATTTCTCACAGAAAATCGAAGACTACATTTCATGACCAATATAAGAAAATTTATTGTGTCTTCCTACTTTAGGCACTTCTCCAGAATCCATAGGAAATTTTTTCCAATTATAATTAGTGAAATAGAAAATAAATATCTCTTTGAGAGTAATTTACATGAAAAACTCCTGGACGATCTGGAGTTGATCCCGGGCTATATCGAAGATTTTTAAATTTTACTCCTAATATTCTTTACTTTTAGCTTAGCAAGACATTAAAATGTACAGTACACTTGCGAAAGATACCGTTCCATAACATAAAAAAACTTACCAGTTCTCCGCTTGTTAGGCGGAAAACAACGCAACCGGCGATACGCTTTGGTTGCGTAACTCCAAGGAAGAGGAGGAAAAAACAGTTCCATTTTTACGAGTGTCTTTGAGTTATCTCGGAATTTTCATTTCTCTTAAAACTTGGACGTCGTGTTGCAACGCATGTTTTGGCCCACGATCGCCAAGGAAAGGGAAGAGGTAGCAACATCGGTGGTAATAAAACCGATGGCTCCGAATTTTATCAGAATTGATACCTGTTAAATTAATCGCCATGTCGAAACGGGATCAGTTCCTGAGAAGGCGGCTATTCTATTCGATGAAAAATCTGAGAGTTTTCTCAGATTCACCTTTCTAAGCTCTCGGAATGTGTCAGAAATGGTAGACGATTCTATTTCTTCCAAACGTAGGTAAAATTTAGGATCGAAAATTAAAATAATAGTGTTGGTGTAGAGTACGGTGACTACAAACTGGTTGCCATCGAGGATAAGAAGTTATTTATAATTATATATAATTACGTATATAAAATATATAAATATAAAGGAAAAATTTACACATTCTAGAATGTTCCGTCAATTCCAATCCCGGCATCGCTTCCTTCACTAGCTTAGTTTAGTTCAGTAAACAATGCATTTCACCCGAATTATTATCATTGCAAATTGTTGAATACCTTCTTGAAAATGTCATGATGTATTGATAGGAATAAGATAGAGATAATGGAGAAAAAGTAACAAATGAGAGTAAAGTAGAAAAAATTGGTAGAGAAAATTATATTGAGGAAAAAAGTGATACAATTTTCCTCTATTTTTTCTTTATATTGGGTTTCGAAAACTCACTACTCACTGCTAATATTTTATTAAACTATTCTTGGCCGAACAGAAAACCTCGCACCTTTATGGGTTTAAATTGAATTTCATAATGAATGTTCCCAAGGAAGAATAGACTTGAAAAAAGTCCGACGGGACCGGGAATCGAACCCGGGTCTCCCGATTGCCGGTCGGGTGCTCTGTCCGTTGAGCTATCTCGGCGGAACATTCTCTCAAGCTATTCGGGATTTTCTATTTTTTTTCAAGTCTATTCTTCCTTGGGAATTTTCCTGGGTGCACGCCCTTACGTGCAAAACCACCCATTACCTATTCCTTGATCATAATGAATGATATTCGTATATGTGGATCGGTCGTTCTTGGAAAGCCAAATTACAGGGGCGTGGGAGTCTATTCGCTGACCACGTGTCACCCACGGTAATTTCCGCCTAGCTGGGCCTTATCCCTGAAAGGGATGTCAGGCCACGGACTTTATTTTCATATGTAGGTAGGTAGGTTTAAATCAGAAAGACTTACAAAACGCTTTTGATATCATTCCAGCAGGTTGAGTTATTTGGTATCGGACAATGGAACAGAAAGTAAAACTAGGAGTTAATTTACAATTGCTCTAGCTTATCCTTGCAACTAAGTCCAAGATCAATGTCGAAATCTGTATACGAGTCATTTAGTTGCAAAACCTTCTGTATTGTCTCTCCTTTGATGTTGAGAGAAAGGATAATCATTGAAGCCCATCCACCCACTTTATTCGAGCACGAAAGGAAGAATTGTTTTTAAACTGCAGCTGATTTCATGATCCAATTGTTTAGTATAACGTTCTAAAATATTTACATGTTCTTAAACGAATGATATTCAGAACTAGATTTCACATATCATATACGAGATAACAATAAACATGTAATTTACATTTAAAGAGACAGAGATGAAAAATGCGGCAAAAAATTAATAAGTCTTGGACCGGTGTTAGCTATCGAACACGGGAATCTCTGAATATCAAAATAAATATATTCAGTAGTCAGCTGAAAGAATTAGTTTAATTGAACTGATACCACGGTGTGTAAGCAGGTATAGAAATTTACTTTTTGGGATACTCTACACAGCTTGCTTTTTTCCAATGTGGTTAACAGAATTTATCATAGAAAATTGTACTTTCTAGGAAGTGAAGAAGGAACTATCTACTTAGCCGCATGAAATGAATTAAACGGCCGCTGGTTGGACACCTTGTTGTAAAGAATATAAATTGCTTCAAATGGTTTGATATTCTTGTATGCGAAATAATAAAACCCACGTAAAATATCAAAAAACAAATTAATTATATTTTTAATCCGCTCACTCTATTTATATGGGTATTTGATGTTGGAAATAGTTGCCCTCAAGATGTAATCTATTTCCCAGAAAGATTCACCGAATAAAAAATTGGTAGCAGTCTTTATTTCGAGAAAAATGTAGCAGAGAAATTGCTTTTATTCTAAAGTACTTGCTAAGAGATGATAGAGTAGTTATCAACCTTGTACCTCGACACGTTACTCCTTAAGTGTGAAGAGCATGCATGGGCGTGACAATGACAATCAGCAGGATGACTTATGTCTATATCTTATGGCAGAGTGTGTGTGTCAGTGACACACCCATCCAACAGGTGGACAAGAATTAGTGACGCAAATCGAAGACGTTTGGAAGGACTGACCAAAGGTGGCGTTGGTCACAGACGGCCTTAACCTGGATCACCCTGATAGATATTTGCGAACTAAGATAGGAGCTCTCTTTTGATATGCAAATTTGCATACTCTTCCAATCCTATAGAACTTCGACCTCTGTGAAGGCATACTTTCGGAATGAAAATCAGAGGGGATTAAGTATGTACCCTTGCTGCGGGATATAAGCGGAAACATTTTTCGTGTGGTAAAAATTCATCACTTTGGTGGGACCCTGAAATTCAGAATAAAGTTCAAAGATGAAATAGATCGATCTTCAAGAAATAAATGATTAAAAATCTAAATATTTAGTAGCTGAAATTCTTATCTGAAAATTTAAAATCTTTATCTAAGTATTTGAGAATTCCTTCCTTGTAGAATTTTTTGAGGTACTCAAGATAGCTATATCCTTCATAAAAATCCTTGAAGAATTTTATCGTCCTAATTTCATGCTCACTCTTCCTTCCGAATGATGCGTTTCTAAATTAGTTTGTGCTATCGATTTATTTGCCGATTTATTTATATAAGTCTGAGCATAGGAGTAATAATTTCGAAGTCATAATTTGTGTACAGTGGTGTTTCAAAGATTTCATACATCATCTTGCAAATTATTTAGTTCTGAGATTAAGGTTTATTTTTTAGAATATTTTTAGATAGAGAAATAAAGATTTAGGGTCTGCTTTGTTTTCCACTTCAAAACGCGTATTTTAACAGAGTACTTTTACCTATCGTAAATATGTAGCTGTAATAAGGGTGATTTTTGTCGAATTTTACGGAAATTATTAAACGATCGAAATGATTATCAACGAACAATAAAACATTTGCTTTTCGTCCGCGACCAGCTAGAATATAAATATATAATATATGAATAAAGATAATAAAATATAATGTATAAATATATAATAAAATCCATTTTTCAATCCCTCTCTCAATTCTTTTGAATTTTTTATGAGTGAGAGATCATAACGTTTTTCAAACAAATAAATCACGTTTAAAGTAAATATTTCATCTGAAAGAAAACCGGAATTATAAATCTGGGGTAATATATCGAATATTCATGCTCGCAAGCTAAATTTATCATTCAAAATTAGGATTTAAATATACCCATCTCTTTTAGAAATTGGAAAGGACAGTTTGAAGACATTCATAATCTCATATTAACACACAAACTCTGGATAAGGGCCACTTTAATCAATTGAAAACAATTCAATAAGCTTAAGGTTTTTTTATTGACCTTGCAGGCAAGACAAGAATTGAATTGTAAAATTAATTTGGGATGAAAGGATTTCAAAATAAAGACTCATTAAACGTTCTTTTGCATACCTGAAGCTTTTACTCGTGTATTTGAAAGGAAGGCCTCACTAGATTTCCTCTCTTAGATTTGTGAATGACCATGAGCATCATCCTTGATGAATTCATTAAAGAATTCACCGTTTCTACTGATAACGATCCTCGCTCACTAAGGATACTTAAACAGCACATTAAGTCAAATTATTGATCTTAAGATTCCTAACTCTTGCGAATTGAAATTCTTTACGAAGTACGACGATATAAGATATACGAGTAACTTTCCAACAAAAAACTCCTCAGTGAAACATCGGCATTTTCATTCCTTTATCGGCATTATTCATCGATAACGTGACCTTAAGATGTATCCAAGAAGAAAATGCCTCTCGGGACATCACCAAATTTGAAAATGGGCTAATGACGTCACCGGTCGAATCTCTACGGCAACAGACGCATAAAACTAACGGGTTGAAATTGCAGGCATGTGCTAATGGAGCAAACGAGGCGATTTTATGTTTTTATTTCACCCTTAATGCAGAGGAGCTCGTTAAAGCCACTCAGAGGGTAAAGGTGGTCTTGGTGGAGGCGCCTATATGTTGACCACCATTCAACTCTCCGGATTACGGACAAAAAAAATAATTAGGACACTTACGAAACTACGCCATGACGCAGATTTGGTTGCGAAATTCCATCGCGAGAGGGAAATTATTATTTTCAGAACATCTGTAGCGACTTAAATCTTGGGTGTTACAGGCATTAAAACGTCAAACTATGGGTTTTGCTCCACGATTTTTATTAGAGCGAGCTAATAAATATGGAATTTTATCGCAATATTTCTGCAGGAAGGAAAGAGTGACAATCAATCGAGAAAGAAGGAAATGTTGAGTCGTTCAAACAGTTAAAAGTCTCGGGTGTTTTGAGCACTGATTCTGTCACATGATCCGTAAAGTTAGAAGTGTACTATACATATCAGTTGGTTCGAAATACTCGGAAATAGACAGTTTCTATTTATGATATTCGTGGATGGAACTCGGGTTTAAAAAATGAAGCGTGACTGGTAGCATGTAGGAAATGGAAATTGGAAATACAACATACTAAATTTGAACCATGAAGATGTATATATGATATGATATATGAAGTTAGATTTGAATGATTGACTTCATTTCGATGCCACCGCATATAATTTAATTCTTGACATTTTCTCATTTTATTTCGTTGAAGGAAATGAATTTGCATATTATCATGTCAAAAATTAAAATACCTTCCAATGACTGATTCTACTCAAAGCGAGTGCTGGTTTTCAATGAATTTAACCCCATTCAGCATCCAATCATTATATTGATAACGACTAGAACCTACTAGTACATGCGTTCATAACAAGGATATGTGTATGGGACTGATTTTGACTCAGAAACTATTCTCGGTATGGGATACGAGCTTCAATTACTTATGAACAAATTTTATTCATTAAAATTGGATTTAATAAGTGCCTGAGATGGGCTGTTTTGACGCAAAATCGATATGATTTTTCAATGTTTTAGACCCAATATCTCATGTACTATCGACTTGTTTGTATTTATAACTGTGTGTAGTTAATCTAAGTAGAAACTTTCGGTCACAACTCTGTAGATTGGCAAAATGAAAAAGCGTTCGGAATATATTTCCTTGAAGCTAAGTCAGAGTTCATTGAACAGATCGTTACATCAATTGATATGCAAAGAACTTGAAGAATGAAGAACCAGAAGCCTTTTGTCTTCATCTTCTCATCATGCTTCCTCAAAGTCAAGGCTGAAGAAGTCTGTCCTGTCTGATGTTCCTCCAGTATTTTCGAACACGAACACTCTTGAACGAAATTACTATCGCCTTTCATCGGAAATTGCTTTAGCGCCTTATAATCATCACCATTTAGGGATTAGAAGACTTCCGTCGGCAGGGCCTCTGAGGAACTAGTTTGATCCTTCCTTGGAGAGTGCTCCGCCCTCTTTTACCCACCCTGATAATGGACATCCAAACCATCAAGGCAGCCATGAATATGATTAAAAACAAACCGAACATTGGACATGAATCATCGAGAAAAGCTTGAGTCCAAGCTCTCGAGCTGCATCATGAAAATTTCGCAGCAGACGCAATTGGAATAACAAAATCCTTTCAGCATTCAAGTGATGAATAAGTCGAGTTCATCCACATCGGTGCAACAACAACCTTTACGTAGAAGGCAATCCGGGGGACAGGATGTCGATCAACTCCGCTTCGGATATCAATTTTGTTTCTTTACCTGTCTTTCGAGCATTGATCTCTCCGGGCGGTGGTGGGACTGTTTCACTAATCCCGTCACGTATTTTTCGGCGAAAATCACCAAGCGAAATTGGCACGAAAATATCGAAACGATTCCGAAATTTTGCAGGTTTCGTTCGATACATCGTTCTCAAATGTTTAATGGTACGTTTGAGGGATGGTGTCCTTGATCGCCCGGGAATGGGACCTAATTACGGGATCTATCAAAGAGGGTAAGGTGAACAGAAGATTTCTTAGGAATTAAATATCACTTATAGAAGTAAGAGTGCCTTCGAGGCGATTGAGATGAGTTGGAACTAAAGGCGATTTGGTTGCTAAATGAATTGAAATTTTTTATTGCGGTGCGTCAAGGTTTAAAGTGAAACGATTAGAAATCGCTATGCTGTTTATTATAATTAGTATACAAATGTATACAAACGACTGGAGTAAGCAATTGGTGATTATAAATGAATTTGATAAATTTGGGGGAATATAATTTTTGAAAAAGTCACCAAATAATTTAAGCCAATTCAAGACGAAAGATTGCTAACTGCATATATGTATAGAAATTAAGAAACAGCCATTTTTCAAACTTATTTAAAACTTATGTCAAATCTTTTGGATGCTTTGAAAATTAATTTTCCTTGATCTTTGGTAATTATTACTTCATAAATTGGAATTTTCAACGCACTTCATTTAAGGCTTTCAACCCTATCACTGTGAAACCTATTCGGATTTTCTGTAGGAGCTGCCTGATGGAAAACTTAAAAATAATAATGCTTATCAGAGAGTGGATTTTAAAAAAATGTAATGAGGATTACTTGAGCAACTAACGGATGTTTATCGTATGTCCTCAACCACTGTTGTAAATAAGAAGTGAATTAAATATCTACAAATTAATTTTCCTCTAAATGTTTCTAAAAATATGCTGTGCTTTATAAACTCACGTAGTTTTTATTCTGTCCGTGATGCAAGTTTCCTGACATCAACCGTTTGACAACCCGAGAAAACCTAATCGATGGGACAAATAATCCAGCGAGACCTAGTTCTAGCGTGGCCTAGATTACGGACAAGGTAATCTTTATATAATTCAATAGGGTGATTATGAGATACCATCCTGGCTATAAATAACACAACTAAAAATGAAGTGAGAATATTAAGCACTGACATCTGGATTTGTATTATGTTATCAACGCATTACGGTAAAGACAATTAACTTTATCTGTTTCCATCCGAAGCAGATTAATTTTCGGCAAAAATATGGTGACATAAAAATTTGGATTCGAAAACTTCCGTTATCTCTTCCGAAATTAATCACATCGAAAAAATTGACCTAGAGTATAAATAATTCCAAAAAGCTCACTCATACAAAACATATCTTCGACGACTGTTCTATTAATTAAAACCCTTAAAAGCGGAAAAGTATAACTATGTTCATGTCTCTAAAAAATTTGCATTTTACATGTTTTATTCGTTTTTCAAGTATATTTTGGAATAATCAATTCCTATCAGCAATTCAGAATTTTGGCTTTTTTTCTTTAAAATTCAAATTATATTCACTAGAAGCGGGATTTTTATACTCATGCATTTAATTATAAACTTTCCATACTATGAATTCTCTTTGTAAGAGAAGATATGTCAATGTAAACCAAATAAAAATTTAGTGGGGAATTTTAATGAGGGAGTGCAGGTAAGTCTGCTTCCCAGGGACATTGCAGAATGTTTTCCTAAAATCCATCAATTTTTAGAAATAATTCTCAGTGTTGCGGCAAATAGTTCTCATTGTGTGAGAATAATAGCGAACTATTTAATCCTCAATAAGTTCACTAGAGATGTGGAATAAAAATGATTGAGTTATGATTGTAAGGAAGATTTTGGCCCCATCTTTGGTGCAAGTCTATGACTAGATATGTACCCTGGGATCCGTCTTTCGATGAGTGCCAGGTTTTGGATCCATGCATACCTTAAGTACCTTTCTTTAATCAGTCACTGTCACATATCTTCCATGGAATAATCGTATTTTTGTACTTCATGGTGATTATTTAGTTTAAGATTAAGATTAATCCTAGATCTATTTCACTGGTCATTCTCGCTTTCTCAGGTCATGTAATACGGTGTATGAATAATATGTTTGTACCACGTCTTCTGATAACGTTCAATCTTTAATTTTATTGAGTGCGTTAAACCTAAAATTTTAGATTCCTTTAAACGATTCTCATCTCATCAAAATGTGTCAAAGAGCATCTTGATAACAGTTATTGATTTGTCGTAGCATTTCATAACGAAGCGCACGGAATTCTGCATAATATCCGCATCATATTCCAAGAACGTACTATCTCTGATAGTACTGAGTGAAATAAGCCTTGGTTCAAATCTTCTTCCTATAAAGGTTACTATCCTACTCATGAAACATCTGGGTAACGTTTACTGATTTTCGGAATTATTCTCAACAAATCGTATAGCCTATCGCTGTCCCCTCTTTAATTCTTGTACTCATTACTTGTAAATGAAGAATGACCAAATACTTACAGATTACGTACCTCTTTAACCATTAGATACTACTCCGTTTTCTAATCACTGCATTCATTATTTCCTTTGTGAGAGAGCTCGAAACCATTTTGGATCATTACGTTATTATTCTATGAAGAATAGTAAATAATTTCAAAAATGACACATTCCTATAGGTTTATTTTAAGTTCCTATCGATTTATCCTTGTCTTTACCGGATTATTATTAGAGATAGACTTCTTCTTCTTCATTATACATGCCCTGGCGCGCTACGTACAGAATATTCATATTTACACAGATAGATCTCGATGCATTTGTGTACCAGTTTTCTGAATCTGAAACTGCTCAGAATCAGGTCAAAATCGCACGCCTACCTTCAACGAACGAACTACTATAATCTGTAACTTCCATCTCTATCGTGATGTGTGTCAGTTAGAGAAACCAGAACGCCAGCGGAAGTCAACAAGAACATATAGCATCGTTAGTTCAATGTTGGACCTATCATAAATCTGTATTCAATTAGAAACTCTCATTTTTATACTTACACCATAATAAAAAAGAATTAAGAATCCATTATTTGCTCAAGCAACATATAATCTTCGTTTAGTTCTAAACAAATGAACAGGGCCGGCAAAGAGTAGGGTTCGGTAGATGCATAGGATTCGGGCCCCCACTTTTAAGGGGAACCATTTTAAGAAGGCAACTATAAGGTCTATAAGGTCTTTATTAAGCCGAAATTGGGACTGAAAAGTCTTTTCTTCCATCTAACTTTTCGTCAATGATATTATATACATAAAATGTTTTCTGTAGGTGAATATAAATATAGAGAAAAACTTGAGAAGGAGCGGATGTAAAAAAAACCTAAGGTGATATCTTAGGAAAAAATATTCACTGCAGGAAAACACCCGCAAAGAAGGGGGGTGTGAAAAACCTGCGCAAACCTATTGATATAAAAATGCTAAGAGATATAATAGAAAATTGCGTATGAATTGGAAATTACAAAAGCAGTACTATAAAGAAATTACAAAAACAATAATAGAATAAAATTAGAAAAAGGAGGCAACTGCCTCCTGCAGAAGCCAAGCGATTTTTTCATAGAAAATTTTAATACCTATAACTTGATGCTATCTTTATAAATCAAAACCTATCACATGGGCATAGTAAGCGCATATGGAAATTCCATATGGAAATATCGCACCCCTTCGCTACATGACCGGTCCTGCACTCGGATGAACATTTTAGATCTGGGTTGTACTCGACATTTCACTCACGCTCGTCCACTTCGACATAGCCCCCAAAACTTCACCAGTCAAGTTTGACAAGTTGTCCTCTTAAGAGCACTATATAAATGACGATAAAAAAACCGCTCATGAGAATCTTGAGAACATTTTACGTCATAATCGCCCACCCGCTCCTTCTGCCCTCAAAAGTGAGGGATCGAGCGGAGATGTACGTGTATTTACGATAGTCGTGCGCCGGTCGAAAATAAAAAAAATATCGGCGAATATCCTTCCCACGCCCGAATTCACTTTCGCTGGATCGAGGTCAGTGGCAGCGACCGGTAAGGCCATCGTTTCAAGGCCGCACGGACTAATCGCCAATGCATTTTAACCCACTAACGCCATGAATTACGTCTCGATGGATTGATGTGTTTTCCAAATCAGGACCAAGGGTCGTCGCGGAATTCGTGACAGTATTATCACCGCACACGCGCGAAACAAAAGCATTCTGTCATTCGTAAGTAGGAGTGATACGGACGTTCGTCAATCAGGTTATTTTTCGAATTGAGAACAATAGTCGTTGCGTATGCATATGAGTTGATTCCACGGAATGATGCGGAACAATGTGAACCTGTGATTTACGTACGATCGACCGGAAAAACTACGTTCGTGATACGTCTTATGCAGAGCCATTGATGTTTCCACCTTGATTTCTAATGGAAATGGACAGCTTTATTTTTATTTCGTCTATACAAAATGTTAGTGAAGGATTAATCACATGTTCCACTACAATATCCTGGTACGCTTATGTGTTGAATAATTCGTTGGTAGTGGTGATTTAAGTGATTCGTCAGCTTAAGTCATTTCGCACGTGGCCCTCCACCGGGAATCGAAACCGGACAACTCTCGCGGATGTCGAACGCTATCACAAAGCCGAGAATAATTTGGTAAGCAGGCAAAGTGAAAGGGCAATCAATACCAGCATTAAGATTGCAAACCATACATCAAATTTTGAAGAGCTAAGAATTCAAAGGAACGAGACTGCAAACTTAAAGTTAATAAAAAGAGGAAAGAGAACCCTTCGTGTCATAATATTCGAAAGAAAGAAATACCTTGAGAAAAATTCACATAAAATAGCTAATTTCTGCGTTTAAAACCTGACTTAGTCCTAAGGAAAAAATACCCCATAGCAGGAAAACACCAGCAAGTGTGAAAAACCAGCGAAATCCACAGATAGCTAATGACTAAATTCTGCGGACAGTGCAGACTTTGAAATCTGAATGCAAAAGCGAAAAAAGACAATACATGTACAATTTGGATAGCTAATAGGAAAATAAATGTTTGCAAAAAATAAAGAGATAATGAAGGTCATGATGTACGAAAAATTTAGGCCACAAGATATGGCAGAGTGATAAATGGCAATAAAAAACTAAAATGAACACAAAAAAATAAAAATTCTCTTCTAGTCACCAACTTTGTCTGTAATAATTGATAAAATCAATAATTTTTCTTAATTTTAGAGTAAAAGTCATATGAGGTGATGAGAAGAAATTACGCGAAACTGCTTCACAGATAATTTCATTTGCGAAAAATATTAATAATAGAAAAATGATTAACCATTCCATTCACATTCAGTTTCTGTTGCTAGAAATTCAGAATTCTTCCAAGGAAGGAAGGCTCTTTTCACACGGTTAATAGGTTGTGGGAGATTCCAATAATTTCACGAAATTCATTCATTCATTTATTCCGAAATATTCGTAAAACAAGCTGATGAATTAAATGAGGATTATTAACTTTCGTCAACAAAATAAGGTAAAAAATACAAAGTGCATTTGATTGCGATCAGAAATGCAGAGCACCATCATCATTATTAAATGTCCGGTTTGCGTGGTCCTCCATATCGAAAGTGCAGTTTTTTTGCCTCCAAAAGAAAAAAAATGCTGACCGTCTAGGGTGGGTGATATTTCTGGAATCGAATGACACAAGAGAGCCGCTTTAAGTGGCCCGATTCCTTGCGGCAGTTTAAAGCTGTGCGGGTAGATTATCCTGCGCATTGTATATGCTTCGTAACAGAGTCTGCAAGTGGTAAATGCGGTCGAACGGGTTAATGGGGACACTGGATGCAGGTGGGGAGTGGGTGGGCAAGTGACTGACTCACCTATGATCACGAAAAAGATTAAGAAAAACAGGGGCAGAACGTAAAAGGTCCGAGAAAATTTCACATAATATATTATTCCGTCGATAATTCGAAGACCACGCACTCCTAAAGTCATAACCCGTGATTGAGGGGTTATGGGAGGTTTTACGAAATTTAAGAAGCTATTACTTCGCTTCAGAATTATCAGGTATGAATTGAGGTTAGAAATGATTTTCAACGGGAGCTTTGAGAGAAAAATTAAAAATTAACGAGGTACCTACTGGAGGTTTAAGAATCTGCTTTATTTCCTAGTTCACCAGTGCTCCAATTATTTTGTTTCCGAAAGATTGACGGTAAATTTTAGGATGTTTGTTGGAGGAAGTACTTTGTTTTCTCATATAAATTACCACACATGATGGCATTAATTGTAAATACATTAGTAACAAAGCCGCAATAATTTAAGACAGCTAATTCAGAATCATTACTAACATTGTGGTATATACGGATTATATGCTATTTATTTTTATTTATATCTAGTTCCTAATCGTTACAATCGAGTCCATTCATTGAAAAATTAGAGGAGAGGAGTAAATTGTAACATGCTAGTACACAAACATTCATGCTCTCGGAAGAAGACTGTAAGCCGGTACTCGAACAGAGAATGTTGGTGGCATAGCTAACCATTCTACCAACGTGGTTGTTGAGATTCATCTAATTTGAAGGCCTTAAAAACTTCATCGGCAGCATTGCCGTGAAAAAGATGTTGCAGTAAGTGAGATTTCAGGTTGGAAATTTAAAAGTGCGGGCTTGAAGTGAAAAATCTTTCTCTAAATCCTAATCACAATACTTCACCTTCATGTTGGAAAAAATTCTTATTTATAAAACTGAAGTCGCTAAAAAAATTTCAGGATCCCAAAGAACTAAAATGTTAAAATTTAGGCAGGAAATTTTGCAAAAACCCGACGTAACATAGAGTATGGAAATTATCAGTCAATTCAACATATAATTGAAAGTAAAATTTAATGTCAATTCTCTTGTTTTATTTATCAACAAATGCCCTTTATCCTGCTGAACAGACTGATTTTGGGTACTACGCGAATAAAGGAGAAGGTAAATTTCAGGTGGAATAGTAGATTACTGACTCTATAGGACCATTCAATACATGGCAGAAATATATAGTGAACATTTTGATGCGAATAGATTACGGTAACAGGTTGAAACTTGTTGCCCATTTTTGGCTTAATGGTGTAAGAATATGCCAAACAGTTTATTTAATTTTAAAATTAAATCCTTATATTTTGATTGGAGAAGATTTATTGACTGAAAAATAAATACTGAATACTGAGACGCAATAATCACCTCTTTTCTAACGCATTTTATAACTTTTCTGGCACCTTTCCGCGCTTTTTGCGAGATCAAGCCGCGATCTCGAACTTTGGGTTACTGAACCTTATCGGCGATCTAAGTGAAAAGTAAAAAATGAGTGAATATTTTCGAGAAACGCTCAGTCAACTACTCCAAAGCGAGGAAACAGAAAGTAAAGTTCCTCAAACATCTGAAAGCAACAGCAGTTTGTTTTCATCGCGTTGCTACGTGGAAAAAAACGGAGAGCAAAAAAGCGAACGCTCCAACGGTTGGTATTTACTTTCCCAGTTAAGGCCAACAATGTTAACGAGGGAACAAACGACGGTCTGTCCCCGCCATCGTTCAACAATACGTACGCTTTCAGTCGCCAACATGAAAGACCCGTCTATGATTATTCACGCTACCGAACGTGAACTAGCAAACTATGGGTAAATATTCCCTCGGAATCGTAACTGCAGTTTTATATATGCCTATCAAGGACTCTGGGTGAGATGTGACATACTAAACCACTTAGCAACGCCTAAATAGATAAGAAATCTTTGAAAATAACATCTCAATATCGCGAATGAAACACTTTTAACTAGACTCAGCGACATCAGAAATGCTCTTAAAATCCCAAATCCAAAAGAACATCAATAAATAATTTACCAAAAAGTAAATTAAATTATTCCACAGTAATACAACGCGGAAAATCCAATAATTAAAAAGCTGTGGTCTAAGAAATTCAAATCGAATACAATGTCTACAAGAAAGATTTCCCCTTAAAATAACAGGATAGACACAAAATGATAGTAGTAGTCCTTAGTAAATAACAGGAGAGACACAAACTTAACTCTAAATTAAAAACTGAAAAGAAACCTGAAAAATATTACAGAAATACAATAATTCTGAAGTAATTAAAAATTTAAGAAAATAATTTTTAAAAGGCAAGACTACAGTAAAAATTGATGGAAACTAAAGAAAAGCAATGAAAATTTTTAAAAGGATTACGAAAATTATAAAAAATAGATATAATATACAAGCAGAAATATTAAAAAAAATAAAAATAAATTAATCCTGCACGAGAGGAAAAATATTTCTAAAAATATGCAAAAATGTGCGAATCACTCAAATCTTATCGCAAATTTTTTCTTTTCACTGCAGTGAAATCCGTAGATTCCGGGAAATTCTGTTTAAAATAACCACTTAAAAATCATAAGGCCTGTTAAAAGGGGTGGCCAAGAAAACAGCGAGCATCCACGAATCACCATCAATTTGGCAGTAAGATACTTGATGACGGATGGAGAGATGTAAAAATATTTCCCCGCTCATAGTTGAGGGACTGAAAAGTCGCCCTTGCGTCGAAGTGCACCATTTGCTCGACTGTCTCATTAGTTTCGTTGACCTAGTAAATGCGGCCGCATGATCGGGTTTCTTTCATTGCCATCTCGATGAAATGGAAACCATTCTGCAATTAAGGCTCAAGTAACCCTCGGCGCAATCATAGTCTACCAATTTTTTCCTTTCTACAATCCAGTTCTCCGCGAGCCGTATTTCCCATCGTTAAATCCCAGAGAAATGTTTCATTTGGACGTTGATGCATGAAACTATATTCTGGTTTTTGCCCTATTAATTATTTATGAACTTTTACCGCCTGGTTATCGATGGCCTTCTCGTCCTCGGCTGATTATAATAAATCGCCCCATTTTTATTGACTTCGGCGGATCAAACGCAGCCTAGTAAAAATGTATAAAAACATGGAAGGCGTGGAAAATGAGGCATTCGGGCACTCGCGAGTCGATTCTGAATAAAAGATATAAAATAAATAAAAGAAAAGCATTTCGAAGGTGACTAATGTGGCACGAAAAATGATCCGATAGAATATATGGAAAATTCAGGGAAAGAACTTCTTCGTTACTTATCGAAAATTAAATAACTATTATATCATGTAACTTTCATACTTATGATTTATAGAATGATGGCAATAAACAAATAAAACAAATACATATGCTAACATTAGGTATACAAGAAAATAAGAGTGAAAAGTGAGAAAATAAATATGAAAATGTCATTAATGCATGATGATAATAAATAATGAGCGAATATTTTCAGGGATAATATAATTTAATTAAATGATTATGTAATATGTACTTTGGCTATTGACGAAGCTGACTATTATCTCCATAAATGACATATATTTATATTAAATTATTATATATAATATACATTAACTTATTACATTATTATATAAATATTCAGTTATTATATATTATATAAATATTAAGTACTGAGCTAAAACGTTACAGTGAATGTTACCGAAATGAGCCCAAGATGTCGTAAAGAGGAAGCCGTTTATTACGCCAATGTGGATACAAATATTTTTCAGATTTAGGTTTACAATGGGTAATAAGACCCCATACAGCTTCCGGCATTATTTAACCAAGCGCGACGTTGAATATTTATCAAGAAACTTTCGAGACATTTGTCTTATCAACTTGCACCTGATATTTTGGGAACGTTCCCAATCCGAAATTCGCCCAAAACTTTCACGAATTTTGGATAAATGACTTCGTGCACAATCCCCATTGTTGCGAAAATCATGACAAAGATAAGGATACAAGCGGTACAAGCAAAAATTATAAGGCATTTCTTAACACCAATTAAGAGAATAATATCGTAATGAAACATGTCTCGAAGAATGCAGCAATAATAATAGCAATAAGAGCGAACAGGGTTAATTAAAGTTGCCAATGGTTTTACCCTACTTTCTCCAGTTATTTAATTTTAGAAAGGATTAGGCAAAGAAAATGTAGTAGAGTTCATTCTTAGAATGTAAAGATGAATAACAATGCTCATATTCTTGCAAAAGTATGCTATTTGCAAAGGTTCCATATTTATAAGCCTACCTGATTCAGTTTTCATAGCTAACTGATATTGGATAGTCTCTTTGGTGGCTGTTATTACATCTTACGAAATAAAAGATTTTAATTGGAATGTTTAAAGAAGTAAAGATTGTTTTTATTCCAAGAATTTTCAATCATGTTGTGAAGTATACTTATATATAATTTTGTACCTCATAATAAGTATTAAAACGTCCGTTTAGAGAAAAGAATCTTGGGTGAGTATTTTGGGGATGGATTACCCCCAGGTTCTTTGTCACGAACACTGACATTCTTTTCTCCATGGTTGATCACACATTCTAAGCTCGCCATTATTTCATATCAAGGATTACATATTCCCCGTAGAATTACATAATATGACAATTTAATACTTTTCGGGGAATTTTCTGATTTTAATTTTTCAACTGAAAAAAGTTATGGCGGATTAGAATATGGATTATACGAAGTTCGACTTGAAAAATTACTCCGGCTTTCCCTTTTCTTTATTTTTCTTTTAATTTTTGATTTTAATCCTCATGAATAACATTCAAAAGTATAGCTCTAGCATATTCTGTTACCAAGCGTTTTACCCGTAAAGAAATATTATTGTAAATGAGGACTTATGACTTATTATTGTATCGTGAAACGACAGACCACCGTGAAGAATCAAAATTGCTAGAAAATCATCAATTATATCTACATTTTTATCAAATATGTATGAAAACTATCAGTTCATAAAAATAGTCATCCTTTTAATTATTGATGTAACGTTTATTTCATAGTAGCAGCTCCTTTTGTACTTTATTTTGGATTTGGTAACTGAGTAAATGTGAGTTGTGGCTCCGCAATATGGATATAAATAACGCTATCGACACATCCTAATTTCAAGCTTGTGTACTTTGAATTGTGCTAATCCGGTGTAAATAAATAAATAATTATTAGTTTTACGCACTTATGACTAGGCTATATCTAGAATAACAGATGAAAGAAGTTGAAAGATTCCTTAATATCAGAATTAATATCAAACCTAACACCAAACACAGGAGATTATTGCTATCGCTCAGCGTAGCATTCGCCGTGAAGTAATGAACCAGACTTACTGTGATGTCCTGAAATCATGATGAGAATATCATCATCATATCAATATATTATCAGTGGAGAAGATTCTCTTCAAGTTAGAACCTTATTTTACAATTTACAAGTTTAATATTTCATTAACACTCACTGATATATTATTGTTTAGTGAAATCAAAGTATCTTCCGAACGTAAATAAATATAACTAAAGACAGATCCTCGACGGACACAATCAATGTTTTAGGCATATATCTATCCTTAGTCTATAAAATGCCTAATAAAATAAAAACTTTCAGATCATATTGGAAGTACATGATAATAATTGCAATACATATGCCTTTTGCATATATTTTACTATATATTCGTCATATTCGTTTTGATAAAATAAATTTTTATGAACAAATCTAACATAATCATTCCATAGTAGTAGCAGGGAGCTTTGTTTAAAATATTCATAGAATTGTGCACACTTAAATGTGACAGGTGCTACCATCTAGGAACTGAGCGACGAAACTCTAAGACGTAAGTTCTACCTGGAGGACTATGTCGTTGGCGCAACGTTCGAATAGAGAAAGGAAATGAGCTACAGTATTCGAGCAATGTGCATATTTTGGTATGAAAAATTTCAAATGGACAATGCTAATTCACTCCTTCGTTCAGATTTAAATAAACTAGACCGACATACCTGTAATTATATATTTTAAAACAGAATCGCATCACGGTTGACTCATTTTCATAGGAAGTCATAGTTACTTACAATTATCTCAGGTAAATAGACGCGAGTAACATTAATTCGGAATAATTTTGATGGATGATTCACTTTAATACAACGATAAGAAAAGTTAATTCCATTATAAGCTATTTTGAGTTCGATTGAATGCCAAGAAATGTATGTGATGCACCTTTCATTACTAACTTTCTTTGAACGAGATTTCCAGTAGAATAGCACCTAACTATTCCAGATATGGAGGGAGTATTTTTTTGACATCTGGTTCCTAGTGATGTGCAAATCCTCCTTTTGGACTTGGAATCGAATCGACTAAATTATTCAACTTTCAAATTGAACTGATTAAATATTCAATTCGATTCGATACGCAATGCTTTATCCGTTTGCCTCTTGTAAAATTCACTAACAGAAGCTCGCATTTTTATCGTCTCCTACTTATCGCCACCATCTGCTAATAATACAATGCTAATTTATGACAACTAAATTTTTAGATTAGATATAATTTCATAACTGTATCAATTTTTAATCGTAAATTAATTTTGGTTCGGAAGGTACAAAAAATATGCCACATATTTCACGTATGTAATTGAAAACGAAACAAAAAACGAACAAACGCAAACATAACTTTCGGCCAATTAAATATTTTATTTGAAGTTTTGCAGATGCCTACTCGGTTCGAAATATTTGTCGAAGAAAAAAAGATGAAGAAGAGATGACTTGAATTGAAATGTCGATTATTCACAAATCTCTACCGGTCACGCAAAGATAACGACAATCCACCGCATTTCTTCGTGGGAACATCGATATGATATACATGATATTGCATAATGGTGGTATATTAAAAATATTTCCCTCAATAAAACATTCAATAGATCAGAGAAACTGAATCAGAATTGAAAGTCATAATCCTCTTTTCGATAATACATATTCACCTTGAATTCCTCTCTGATGGTTGGGTTTTAACTGGGGTTATTGTTTCAATATTCCATTGGATATTGGATTTTAGTTTGGGTTGATTAAGACATAAATCGGATGAATTTTATTATTATAGTAATGGAAACCTCACAAAACAATGTCGGGAAATCAAATTTTGATTTGAATATTGCAGCATATCGGCACACCTTAGCAATGATACGACAGGATTTCGTTCGTAGCCAATATGCCTTTATCTGGAGAAATGTGTTGGTAATTCTGAATCTATGTAACGGGAACGGGATATTAATTGTTTCAACGGGATGTTGATTCTTAATCTACTTTAATCTAGAATATAATCTTTAGTTCCGACTCTGAATGGTTTATCCCGTTTTCCCTCTCTTTGGTTTGTGGAACGCTTTTAGCTTACTTCACAGTAGAAAATGTATCAAAGAATGTTTTAAAAATTTATGAGGAAATAATCTCAAAAATAATTTTGAAGTTTTTAGGAAAACTTACAGATTGATATATCATATTCATTTGTCAAATTTAATTCACGAAAAAGAGTGGATGAGCGATGGAAAATGCTTGGTCACATGCTTGAATTAAGTCGAAGAACAATATCAATTGCTTCAGGGGCGACTTCGTCGTAGTACTCCAAAACTTAAAGAAGGAAAAAAGTCTGCCGGCTGCCTTTTCTCCCACATTTCTTCATTTACAATTAGAGAGGCATAATAATAATACTGCTGGTAGCTATACTCAAGAATATGTCGTACAGCCATTGATACAATGTTAAAAATAATTCCTGTGTCAGTATTATTTTAAGTGATACCTTCAGCGAGAATGCCTCTCGATTCTGGCTAACCTCACCAGTAAATTTGACATTCCATTTCAAAAACTAAAAATGAAGAGGTTCCTTCTAAGATGGCCGCCTGAGAGGCCAGCTGATATTTTTTAAAAGGCCGCCTAAGCGTTCATTCGGATACCAAACATTTCCTAAGTTTTTGGAAAACCTTCGTCTACTCTACTCATGAATAATTTTATAGAATTTCTTATACTTAATGCCTTCATAAGATCACACTTCGGTCATTTTTTTATTCTGCCATACAACAAAGAAAAATTTAAAATTTGTTGTTTACATTCTTCCATTCCTTTTATAATCATAGTGCAGCTCGGTGACCTAAACGCCCGCTATAATCGTCTTTTTCTCAATTTTTTCTTTTATTCCCATAGACGAGAAAAATTAGATGGACTGTTGAGGAGAAAGAGAGGTTACGAAGGGTTGAGAAGTAGCATTTCGGTCCTCTGAATCTTTACGGTGCCTCAAATTTTTAAGAGTAATCACTAGAGCTAATGACAACCATTTCCCCCAATCGAAAGAACCGTCTAAAATCATTCACGCCACGCAGTTTCAGGAACGCTGGTAAATTGTAAACAAATGACGCAACGCAAGGGATTTGATGATGGATTTCCTCGGAGGAAAGAGTTCCTTCCGTGAGCGGTTCTCACATTGAGTGACGTCCGCACGAAATGCTGGCCTGAGGGTGCACCTCGAAGGACTTTGATCCCCGGAAGCTGGAATGTGCGGACTCCACGTGTGTTTCTCCCATACATAAAGATACTCTAGCTGACAATCCATCTTTCTCCTTTCCTCTCTCTATCCACATTTGACCTTGAAGCGGATGGAGAAGAACCCAATGCAGAGTGAATGGAAGTCACGAAACACTTTACGGACGAGAAAAGAGATTTGGTCTTTGCAACTTGTGAAAGAAAATTCTGGCGTTGTTTACCGTCAACTCGAGTACCGGTGTTTAGCATGCCATTCTGCGATCCATTCAGTAGAATACATTCAATGGAATACAGTCAACGGAATACATTCAATGGAATACATAAACTAGCACTGTGATTGAGAATGGACGCCCTGGCCACAGCTGAAGAGCCTTTGGAGTTGTTTAATGCATAAGCATAAAAACTATAATTTTAGGAAGGCGAGGATGCTCTTTTGAAGTGGATGAATTAAAAAGGGGTACACACACTTCGTTTTCCATCGAAGCAGATTCCACCTCAGACAAGAAATGGCGAATTATAAACGTAGAGTCATACAAGTTGTAGACTATCTTCACTTGATTCTTTTGTACTGACAAAAAGAGTAAGCATTCTTAGTCTAAGCTAGTATCTCAGCTTTCAACACAAATGATTCCAGAAATAAACGATATCGCCACCAGAGGGTTCTGGGCTATTCAAGTGATCGAAAAGAAGGCAATGGATCGCTTGGTATTGTTATTTTCATCACCCAATTGAGCAGTTAGTCCTCGGGTAGGGAGAAAAGATAAAGCGAGAGGTTTTCATCATTGAGGCTTTTGTTTCGATTTTTAGTGAATTTCCCCTTACGAACCTACCGTTTGCAATATCTAAGCAAAAAATAAGTAACGGGGAGGGGGCACGATTGGAAGCGGTGCATGTAAAGTGGGTGCCAATGGTGGGGTGACTAAATAATGCTTCTCTTTTCCTTTCGATTGACAATAAATAGGAATTTTATATATTTAATAAGTGCTACATAATTGAAACTTTACAGATGCGACATTCGTATATCGCTCGAGAAAATTTTAAGGTTGAGAAAATTTTTTCATAAAAATTATCCGGGAAACTCTACTTTGTATTACAATCTGAGAAGGGTTAAGTGGAAGATGGGAGACTATTTTCAATTTTGCCGAATAATAATGTCGATTTGTATTGTACTGTAGTGTATTGTATTGTAATTTGCAGCTTTTGGCAGCCAAAATGCATAAAAAAGATTCAGGAATGACCTGAAATAAATTTCATTCTAAAAGTAAAAAATGCTGATATTCAGTTAAGCTGCATTTATCACCTTTTTTCTAGATAAAATATCTACAGTAACCCAATTGAAACAGGCCATTCTTGAGATATTATTTGAGAAAAATTCTCCTCCGACAACTTGGCTCTCATATTTCAAATCTTCTGTTACTCTCATCCCTTTTCTATGAAACTAAATATGGCTTCCTTATTTATTTTATCCACGTTCGTTGCGAAGTTTACGGGAAAGCAGTCTCCGTAACAAAAGAATGAAAATATTAATAACTGAACCCTTTTTTAATTTTCCTACCCGGTATCCTTATTGCCTAAGATTTGATGGTGCCTATTGGGCAGCGCTGCGATTGGTCACGAACTACTTCTTAGAAATAACCGTTTGTCAATTTATCGACCATGACAACTCTTTCAGTCGTTCCGACACGTGTTGATATCTGCATCTAGCCGTCACCATGCAATTTCGAATATACCTTCACTTTCGTTGAAGTTCGGTCACGTGCAGACTAACGAAGATGTGTATGGCAAGTTGTGGCGTGTTTTAAGATCAACACACTTCTCAATATACTTATCAGATTCGTCATATTATGTAATATACATAGCCTGATTATAGATAATATACAATGAGAATTAATGTTCCTCAGTTACAGAAGATGATGTTCACCCCCTTTTTCGTGGAAGTTTAAACGAAGGTAAGTTAATAAGATGGACTTTCAAATAAATTTTGTTAATGACTAATAGGGACTTTCAAATAAATTTTGTTAAGGTTTTGTAATTTCCAGAGATATGAGCTACGGTATAATCTTTTTTCCTAAATTATAAACTTAGTAAATTGCAAGATTTTCAATAATATATCAGGGCATTAAAGTAATTCATCTTTTATCAAAATACTATACTTATTTTAATTTGTGAGTGGCCTTAACAAATTGAATTTATTGGGTTAGAGATCAATGAACAATCTGAAAATGAAAAGCATATGCATCATTTTTACTGTTGATATAGCTCAAAACTTTAACTCTGGGATTGGTAAATTTTCATCCTGGAATCCCAGGATAATGAAATTGCGAGAAACAAGCCCTGATGTGAAACAGTGAATAATCATTATGGCGTGTTTTTAAAACAACTTCACATCATTACTTAAAAATTGAGATTTTGGAATCTATAAGAAATTTTTAAAAATAATTTTGCGCAGCCCATGACTTACATTCGTGGATAACGGCTGAGGAAACTGCTTTGGAGTACTTCATTTCCAGCTCTATGAATGATTACCTTCATTCCCATGCCAATCATAAGAGCTATATGCTCTGCTAATAATGAGAAAGATTGATTCTGGCGTGTTTTTTTTCGAGGATTGGCAATCGCAGGAAAAAGGTCGTCATCGATATCCCCCGGAAACGACACCTCATTCATTATCGATCCAAAAGAAACCTGGCAGCAAATGACGCACGTCCGGTTGGAATGCAACGGAATTCCAGGATGCTGATAGGATGATTGAAACGATCTCCGAATTCGGACAGATCACGCTCTCGAGGAGATAACGGCGGAAAGAAGCGAAGGCTAAGTGAAAGGTATTGTCTTCAGGTATTGCCGTAAATTATGCGTCCTTAGAAAAGTTTCAGGCGTCTATCGGCGCCCACTTCCGCCTCTTGAGACCGCAGGCAATAACGAGACGGAGAGCGCAACGCCCGACTTTGCTGGCCACTTGAGGACGTCAACTTTCTCCCTTTTATGCTCTCCAATGGAATTCGAATGATACAATGAAAGAAAATAGCAATCGTAAAAGAGGCTGCAAACATTTCACGACACCCAAAGGTTTACATATTCTCTGTTCGTGACGGGAATATCATGTCATCTGCTGCTAAAATATGAAGGGCAAGATTAGGGCAACTTTGACCTTGCGTCCACCGTCTTAATCGTCGATTCAGTGTTAAGGATATAATTCACCGAATCCCAAGTTCAGCTTAAGAGGTGCTCCGTGAATTCCGGCACGTATACCACACGGCACTGATGGATCAAGAGGTTGAAGAACGTTATCCCGGTGTCCTCAACGGCGCTGATGGATTAAAAACATTGTGGAGCGTAATCCTGAGTAACGCATGGATCATCTCATGAAACGTGACAGAAAATACGTTGCAAGTTTTTTGCATTCGGTTCCCTACTACTCAGCACAAGCGTTTCTTAGAATTAGCTTAGAAAAATAGAGTGAGTCATATGCTGCTAGAAGACAATAGAGACAATTGTTATTCGCGGAAATTAATGAATATTAACAGTCAGATGATTATGTCAATGAATATTGACATTCAAATGCATGTCAAATATCGAGAGACATGATTATTTATGCCTCTGGGTACTCCGGTGCAAAATCATATGAAGTATCCCCTCTCTATTTTTCTGCAGCAATCAGGACTTTGAGCTGTGCTTATTTTGGTTTTACTTTTCGTTCCGGTTCAATAAAAATGATAAATTTAGGTTTAGTATGTTTCACAGTCGAACCAGTTCGAGCCCCTTTCTTTTCACCCCAATAAAACAATCCCTGCCATACGTTTATTTCATATACATGAAGAATCTGTCTTTAAGATTTGCAAGTTCATTGGTAAATTCCAAGTCACTGTTGAAGATTCTTATGAAATAGTTGCATATGCTTTAATTTATGTGTTGCTATTGCTGTCTTCCATGAAGCTTAAAATGTTGATATATTTAACGTTTAGGTAGACTTTACGTTATCTGCTGATGAAATTTTACGAATTAAGATCATTTTTTTTATTTCCGAAAAATTATTAGCCTTCCTTTTCCTCATGAATACTTCGTTACGCACGTAGCTCGGGTTTCACAAAATTTTCGTATTTTCTCACCTACCCTAAAACTTTGAAATAATATGTTACTTCTGATAAACTGAAAGAAGAAGAGATTGGCGTTGGATTAAGCAAGCTTCAACTCAGACGCCTCTCATTGCTTTGATGAAAGAGGAAACTTTTAGATTCAATCTCGCCGGAATTATATAAGACGTCTAATTATTATTACATAGAAAATAAATACAGACAGTAAGAAAACCAGCGTAAGACATTCCTATGTACAGAATGTCTCTTCTTCTCAACAGTTCCTTAAATAATGCTCTTTATTGTTGATTGCTTTGAACTAAAAAACGAAGTCAGGATTTATTTTTTATTATAAGACATTCAATTCCCCCCAAAAAAGAAACTTTTCGAAACTATTTTAAATTACTCGAAAGTAAAGCGTTTAGATGAGAAAAATAATATGCTAATGTTAAAAAAAATACTCTTAAGCAATTATAGACAAAGAATTTAAAAATTTAAACATGCCTTTTTGAACTCTGAAAAGAATATCTTGGCAGAAATTCTCATATTTCACCATTTAATTTTTGCAAAGGTATAACATTGTTAGAATCAACTCTAGAGGGATATACTAATTAGAAATATGAAATACAAGCGTTGTGAAATATAGGAGCAGTCTTATTTATATAAATTCTTAATAGGCCATACACATCGTTAAGCTGCGTTAGGAAAATAGCCAAAATAAAAAATATTCTTCATCACTTTTTATCTTAATATAAAAAACGGATTTCTTTCGTTAGGAAACCTTCTTATGGACCTTTTTTTACATCCTGGGGAAACTACTGTTCACCATTGCCGACACCTTGGTCGAATACCGCAATAATCCAAACAAAAGGAAAGGTGTAATCCGGGTAAGCTTCTTATGGGGCTTTTTTCTGGAACCCTTGGGACAACCTTGACAGAGGAGGGGTGTGACTGTTGGAGTGATGGCACGCCTTCATGCGACCTTCAGAGCAAGGAATGGGAGTGATAGATGGAATCTCTGAGAGCAAAAAAGGGGTGGACCGAGGCGGCTGAAATGAAAGGATCGCGCGATTGTTATGGGGATTATTATGTGTGCGTCGTTCCCATTCTCAAACCACCCACGCCCATTCCGCGACATGGAAACATCACGTCTGTCTCCATGCACATGACGCCCGTCGCTCTTTGAACCTCCCGTCTATTCTTATTCAGTGTTATTAGTATTTTTTGTCATTCATTGGCTCTCAGGAATTTCTTCCGGTTTCGAAGCGACTATTTCTAACTCTAACCAATCAATGATTATACATTCTAATCATACGTGTAATAATATCCTATTTATGTGGTAAGTATACAATTGCTGAAGGTTTAATGTGGCATGTGAATATTCATGTGCATTGTTTACGGATAAGAGTTTTCCTTTGTGTCCTGGTATTAATCTATATGTGACTTTCGTGGGTTTTTCGCAAATATTGTTTTATTTTATATAGGATGAAATGTTTTGATGTTAGTTTAACTATATTTTGATCATTACTTCGTGTAAATGATATCTCTAAAGAACAGATGTAAACTGTGTGGTAACTTTTTTGTGGGATTTAAGTGATATAACTGTGTTGATGATAAGGGGATCCTATGAGATACCTATGGGAATGGTCAATGGATTGAGCCTTACTATTTTTTGTATACTCTGGTAATGTTTGTGGTTATAATGATTTTTTTTGGGGAATTTTGATACTCATGGAGCTTTTAGTTTTAGGGATTGTGGAGTGTTTGTATGCATTGTTATAAGTCTTACTTAATAATAATACTCTTAATAATAATAGTATGACAATATATGAGCTACGAATATTTATTATTGATAAAAAACACCAGCATTATTGAGAACTTTTTCTTTCACTCTCCTATTTACCCTAACTTATGGAATTTCCCAAAGTAGTATTACCAGCCATTTTCCTCTCCAATTAGTTCCCGGTATTCACGAGATTTGGTTGTGTTTTTATTTATATACGAAATCCTCAAGGTCAAACGTGAATGCCAAAGAATGGTGATTAATCATCCTAGGAAGAAGAAAGAATGATTATTATAGGATTAGGAGAAAGATTATAGGAGAAATATCAGGAGAAAAATTATTTGAGGATAACTTTGGACCATCCCAACTGGTGAGACCATTCAACCTTTCTTCACTTCCTTTAACAAAGAATTGTATAAATTTTTATTCTCAGTATCCTTTCTAATTAAAGTGAAAATAAACTGGGAAATTTTCTCTTTAAGATTGATAGGCTATTAAATTCGTTTTCTCAAGTCAAATTTCGGCGCTTACTATTTAAATGTAAACAATACGTCACTGAAGTGCAGCCACATCTCCCATGCTGCCGTGTGGCCCAACAATTCATGCGGCCCGCAAATGGTTCCCCACTTCTGCAACGCATCTAATTAGCAAAAATAAATTTAGGGTCTGCGAATCTCGATTTAGTTTATCTTACCATAGCTTATAGCGAATAAAAAATAAATGAAATTGCTTGGCGCATATAAATACTGGAGTGGTATAAAAAACATAACATAGAGTCCCCTTAGTATCTAAATTTTTCTACGTTTGAAGATTCATGGCTTTCATCTCACAAATGTACTGATCTACCGTATCCGTACCGTATTTGTAACTAAAATATGTAGTAATTTGTAAAAAATTCTAGTAATTTGTACTGAAAAATCTACCATTGAGATATGGGTACCTTGATGTAAAAATTATAGAACTATTATCCCATATTGCGATCCAGTTTTCCTAGTCAGTTTTATGGCTGATAGCTGTAGCTGAAATATTCTGATATAAGCTAAGAATCGTAATTTTAATCGTCAGAACAAAGAACACCGCATATAGACGACCTGAAATGAGGCTGTTAAAACTACATAGGATTTCATTCCCCTATAATCCATCATTACTGACTAGAAAAGCTGGAACGCATCACGATAAGTAATACTCTGGCCTGAACCCGATACACGACTTTTTTCAACATGAAATATTCACCCCCAGTATTTGACTTTTGTCTTCCTGGAATTGATTTTGTCGAATATTTTCGGTCCCAATCCTTTTTGGGAGCATGGAAGCGTGCCATTAAATATTCGTTCTATAATTAATGCCCAAAAAAGCAAGTGATCATTGGATGCTTTGTTCTACAGAATAGATAATCGTAACGTTGTCATTTAATGTGTCGCCTAAGGAAGGTGTTTGCGAAAGTGGTATATGGTTAGAGTGGGCGTGAACTATTTAACGTATGGATGGATGCGGATATAGCAGAAGAGATTGAAGTGAGCAGAGGGGTTTCTGGAGGACGGAGAAAACGGAAAGCGAGGTTCTTTCGATCTCAAGGTTTCCTATCATTATGACGCAAAACCACACTTCCATTCTCAAACCCTTAAGTCTGTCTAAAAGAAACTCCATGTTGGGTTTGTATCTCTAAATTTCCTAATTTGGGAATGACTTCACGATAGCATAAACTCTTTCTAAAGATTAGCTGCGCTGAAGCAATGAAAAGACTCCTCCGTACCTTCGTTCGTTTAAATCTTAATTTAATCACTAAAAAACAATAAAATATTAAGGTGATATAATTATTTCCTTTTGATTTCTCTAAATTTTCATTTCGCTTAGATGTTTATTTATTGCTCTGTAAATTTTAAAGCCAGAGAGAGAACTTTTGTAAATTTTCCTAAATATTAAAAATATTACCTATTTTTTGCGTAAACATGAATATTGTGGTCGGAATACTTAGTTAGTACTCTATTGATATTTGTAAGTGTTTTAGGGAAGAGCTTACATAATGAGTACAAAGAGCACAGAGGCATAATTATACCTTTTGTTTTATTGCTTTTATGATAGGAAATAGTTGCATTAGTTTTTAAGATTTTTGAAATGCCTTTAAAAATATTTTTTATCAGTAAACGTAGGCAAAATTGTTATTCTTCCTCAATTATATTAAAAATTAAATGGGCTTAACCAATCTGTTAATCTAGGAATTAAAATACTGATAGAAAACACGTAACTAATCGTATTTAAACAAAGTAATTATCATGTTACAAGTACCCAAAACGATAATCGTAGCATGGTAATAAATATACCAAAAATAATAATAAATAATCTCATAAATGTTAATATTCATAAAATATTAAAGAAAGGATAATTAACTAAATTACTAATGCTGCAATTTATATATACATACTCTATCCTGTATACAGCACTGCAATATAAACGGTAATAATTTTTAGAGCAATTTATGAGGAGAATCAATACAGATAATAAACTAAATAGAATTTGGTACCCCAAGATATCGTCAATTTATAACTAATTAGGTTAAGTTTTAATATGAATGATATTTCCGGAATGTCATACGTAGATCATGATTCAGAATTCAGAAATTCTCTGCGAGCAAAATGTATCCATAACTTCTCATCCTTAAATTTCCCTCTAATAATAATCTGACCTTACCAATTTTTTCAAGTGAGGGCCAACTGGATCCCGATAATGCTTCTCTTCTTAGTATTCTCATCTTTCCGTATAATTGCTGAATAACTGGAATAGTGCGCAACAGACCTTGAACGGACGTATGATTGTGTTAGGAGGAGCCGCTGAACAATGAGTACTTAGAGGAATTAGAACGTTCACTTTTTTCACAAAACTTTCATTATACCGACATAATAAGACCATGCCGCCTTCCAGACATCTCGCACTTCATCTATTCCCCACACCTCATCAGGAGACTCGTTAATTTTCTTGTCACTTGCGTTGGACGTATGCGATGACTCTCACCTGTCGCATTCCTCCGCCACCGTCTTAAGTACATGAAGTAAGGGACGGATCAGCTTGTTGAATTGCGGCGCCTCTTATTGGAAAATTGAAGACGTTTATGATAAAGCATTAAAGAGTAAGATGCACATCAAAGAGTTACATGGGTGGTCTGAAAAGTTTCCGATATTTCGCCATTTCTCGACATGATTTCTGAAAAACCTGGGGTCGGAAACTTTTCAGACCACCCTCGTGTATTCGTTTGCGATGTAATATTTTTCTAGGAAGGAACCTAAAGCTCGCTTCTCACTGAAATAGCCTCATACAAATTTCAGGTCTTGAGTTTGGGGAATATCTCTATAATATGGTAGTAAATACATTAACGACGGTAATTCGTTGTAAGATTACCATCATCGTCGTTAACGAGCACTGCCTTTATCTAAGGCGCGATTTCACACGATATATAATTGTAAATAGATTAATTTGTTCTTGCACCTTCCTAGGATAATAGTACATATCAAATATATAGAAACTCAAAAGAAATTTCATAAAGATGTGGTGAAAATGAACTTAACATTACTTTTACTTATCAACTTATAGTTGCTACAAACAGTGGCAGTAATAAAATTAATCGTTGAAATAAACTGTATTCATTCATAAACCTTCGCCAGACGTATCGTTGCGCATACGCAGTAATGTTTACTTAAAGAAAAACATGCTTGGGCTGTTTATTTCTGGCTTATATTTTATAAGAACCTCTTTAATGTAATTTATCAGAAAAATGCATCTGCTACATACGTATCATATGTAATCGTACAGGTGGTTCAAAATCATCAAATGTTTTTGTGGGTTATAAGCTAGACTTGTGAAGAAATCACAGCCTGTGATGTTATCCGGGACATTCTTTTACAGTCACACGTCTTTAAACAGGGTATCACTGAATCAGGTTTTTAAAACAGTGAGTGACCATACATACGTAGACCAAATTCCAAAAAGACTACAAAATCTGAAATATATGACACCCTAAACTATTGTTCTATTTCTGTTCGGTATCACATTGTTTAGGTGGGAAATAACAACCCATCAAAATCCTCATCCTTAAACGGCCTCTCACTATTACGTATGGTATCCAGCTTAATTTAACAAGGAATTCTGTGAATATCCTCTGTTGCCATTAAGCCATTACACCCTTTTCTCTTAGTAATAGGATGTGGGAAATGCAATGCTGGCTTGCAAGATAACCCCAGGCAATTGGATCCTAGCTCTCAGAGATTAGTGTAATCGTGCTAGCAGTTATTATAATGAGTTGAGATTGCATTGCGTCCAGCCAGCCCATTATTGATTCAGAATGAGCCGTTTCTTTTCGTTGGAAATAACGTTGACTACAGTTGACTTTGAGTTATGAATTATCTTCATGTGGTGCATCCCCAAGTCTCATTTCTTAGTTTACAAGTCTCAGCTTGATAATTGAGTTTTCAGTTCTTCCTTTTCGATTTTCTTTGAGGGCTGATTATTGACGGATGGAAAAAGTCTAGGATGTGATTGAAAATTAAGGAAAGAATTCCATTAAATCAGCGATGAAAAAATTTATGACCTGAGGATTTTGCTATGCTATTTTAAAATACGAAAAGTTGATTTTCTCGATTGAAACCTTATTTGGAAAATCAACATTTAATACTGCAGCGGAGACACCTAGATATCGGAGCAAAATCAATTTTGCTAAAGTTAATTTATTCATGTTGCTGTAAACTGCAATTTAAATTGGATTTTCTTGAATTCAAGGAGGCGATTACGATTTGCTACAAGTTTGCTTCATCACCCGAGAACGCAAAACAATGGATCTCTTAATTAGAGAATCCACAGCATAAAAAACTTCTATTTTATCTCGCCTATTACAGACAACTCCACCGGTTTTCGCACAAAAAGATGAATTTTGCGTAAGCCATCCTTATCTCCACCATAAACGGAACTTGGTGGACTCTAAATCAGATTTCTTAATTAAGAAAAATCGAGGCCAAGTTTCGTTGCAAAAGTGAAATTTGCATACGAATTACAATGATAAAGAGAAGAATGACTTAGGGAACGCCCTTTTTACTTTCAGTCGGACCACGCACAGGACTGTCTTCTTATTCTTCAGTTTCCGCTCCCTTTATTCCTTTTTCTGTACATAAAGAGGTTCTTTCACACAGTGTGAGAGAGAGGCCTTCCTTTCTCGTAACACCCTTAAAAATGCTAACTCCCTCTCGAAACCTCACTTCTTTATTGCTTCTCTCCTTTATTCTGTTTGTGTGTACATCTACCGGTGAACATTTTCCCACAATTGCAACAGGTAGAGGCACGCAAACAGAAAGAAACTAAGGGAATCGTGCCGCCTGAAATGAGAATTTCCGTGTAGTAGGAATCGTAGTACCAATTCTTCGTCCTTGGGGTATAAAAATGACCTAAAATCTCCTAAAGAGTTAGTTTGAAAGAAAAAAAGAGCATCTTCGTAACCTAAAGAGTTAGTTTGATCGTTTAAAACAAAACGAAGAGCTTCAACTTCATAAATGAATCAGTATTGTATTTGTTTCTTTCCTTTTTAATCTCACTATTAATATCTGAATAAACTCAGTTGACTTTTTTATTGTAACAGTCTTGGGAAATTGTCCCCAAAGATTCTATAAACTTATGAGAGGTAAATTAGTAAACATTAATAAATATTAAATAATAAATATTTCCATTATAGGAAAAAATAGAGAATTATTCAAAATTGACCGACTTAAGTGAAGATTATAGAGTGTATACCTATTGAGAATAGATTTTGGAACATGTTCACCGAGATATCTATGAAGATTTAGGATAATGCATATTTAAAATATTATTCTCTCGAAAATAATATGAACAAGCCTTATCTATAATACAAGGAAGAGAAAATCGAATATGATATTTAAGTATTCTCCTTGGTATCTTACAGAATTCTAAGCAATTACGGTTTTGTAGAAAGGTATTCAATCTTCAACTATTCTTTTGATGACATCATAATTTATTAAACGACGTCAATACTTCAAATGTCAGTGTTAGAAAGTCAGTGCTATATTAATACCGTGTGAATAAGAATGTATTCTTCTCAATTACAGTCCCTTTTCAGCTGCTTGCAATTAACCAGTTAAAATTTTCAGAGCAATAACATTATTCATGAGAATATAAGCCATAAGAAATATTGAGGACCTACTTTTTCTTACATTAATTTAACTTAGCATTCACTTTCTAGAACAATACGACGCATTATCCCTTTGGAACGACCATAAAATATACTTACTCTCATTCTCAAGGTATATATAATTGTAAAAAAGTCAGACTTCATAAATGGAACAGAGAAATGAATCATAAAAAACGGTGCAAGGAATTGAAGTACAAAGAAAAAGAAACGGCTTCCCTTTTTTCCCAGCGATCTGTGACCTTTGACGAGTCAGTTCTTGCGGAACTTTTCAGTAAAGAAAAAAACCGATTCTGAGACATTTCACTGTCAAGTTCCATATGGAAGAGAAATAATACACCACGCGGAACTCATATATATGTAGCTAACGGTTGTTTTCGATTATTGCTGCAAACAGGAAAGAATAGATCATACCGAATACACTATAAATACTCGTAGTGAATTCGAATATTTCCTGAGAAAATGTACGATAACAAGTACTCCGCTTCATTTTGAAAATAAAAGTTGCTTTAAAACCAAACAGTTAATAAACATCCGAAAAATATAAAAATTTGTCGCCACGGTTAAAAACAAGGGTTCCCTGTATTTTATTGCATCAGTCTCAAAAAAACAGTACCGAAGTTATTGCGAGAATACAATATTACATCTGTGCCTTCAAAATATACGTGCAATTCACAATTATTTAGCGTTTCGTTTAAAGCATTTTTTCGTAGTACTCTAAGATTAATATGCAAGAGAATGATTTATTCACAGAAAAATATCATGGCATCAAAAGCTATGAATGAATCATTTTCACTTTCCTTTCGGTACTGGATGGAAAAATATATTTCCCATTTATTTTTTATGCACGAGCCTTGCTCATGGCTGTATTAATATTAAAGAGATTATTCGGGTATATCTGAGAAATTGCATTCAATTCATCAATACTTATTGAACTCTGTGAAAAATGGAGAAGGAAAGCAAAGAGAAAAATATCTCATTCCTCATCTTGCTTAGAAACCCTAATTTCCTCTATAATGGTTTGAACCAGCCTCCGGCCTGAATATTGTACAAATATTAAAAATTATAAAAACTACCATTTCATTTTATTCTACCGAAATTCCAATCTATGCGTGTCTAAATTGAATACTAAAATGAAATAATAAAGGTTAAGATTGATTATGTCAGTAAGTTGGGTACCAAAAAAAGATCGATATATGATATATATGGAACGAATTATTGATTCACTTCGGCCACGGCTCAAATCATTAATAAATGACTGGAATATCAACTTAAATGTCATGATAGGCAAAATGGAGTCACAAGCAACGAACGATCTATCTAAAATACACACAAGGGAAGCTAGTACTCTACTGCACAAACCGGTGCTGAAGTAATATAAGCTTCAGTAAAAAAGCCGTCTAATTATTCAGAGGCCTAAAAAAATTGAGACGTATCGGTGAGAGGCACTTTTCCATCGAAATATATTCAAACGTGTTTACAGTGATAAATCGGTGTATTGAAAATTGATGTGAGATATTGAACGGGTACTGTTCGTGATACCTGTCTTTACAGTGGTTAATGCGGTCTTGGAGGGACGCGTACTGATGGTTAACGAAAGGGAAAGTTACGGCGTATTATTAATTGAGGAAATATATTAATCGCATTGGAGACCTTGCGGAAAGAACTTTTGCAATACTGTCCCTTGACCACTCTTGCGTAAGTAACAGGAAATTTCAAAATTATAATAACGTAACAAAAACAACCTTATCGTTTCCAATGACGATTTCTAATAGATATTCAAACGGATAATAGGAATTTCAAACGGGAATCCATACTTAAAAACTAACTTCCTCAATGCAAAGAATGCAATTTTCTAAGACAGTTAACATTCCATCATTTCAGAAACAATATGAAGGAAAAGCAGTTCATAATGCCGCTTTACAACGTTAATAATAAAGGTTAAATGAATTCTTTGACCAACTGCTAATCAAACTGAGTTTTTATACAAAATTATAAGTTTCAGATGAAATATTACAGAATTAATTAAGTTGAATCCACATAATTCTATGGAAATATTTGGGTTGGATTCGCGGGACTCACGTGAGAAATTATCTCAGCTGTCGTAGAACTAATAACAATACGATTAAGGAGGAATTAATATAAATTATTAATAATTTAAGTATTTTGTGAAGGTAAAACGGGAATATTTTCTGCAGATTGGTAAATATCTGCGCCCGTGATATTAGTACTGCAGTAAGGGTGAACGAAATGAAGTGTCACATGTAGCAATCACTGCGTTAACGCAAAATTTCCTAATCTATTAACAAAGATATTATTCTCTTGATCTTCCTAGCCGTTTCCATCTGTCAGAGAAGCATTTCATTAATGATCCCCGAACCTCTTAATTACTATACATCGAAAGTAACATTTCTTTCATCTTATATTATTAATTCTTCGAAAAGAAAATTACGTAAATTTATTGATATGATTGTATTGGAAATTTTCGTGAAATATTTATAGAACAGAAAAAGTATTTATTTACTTACTGCGCGGCAGTTAAACATCTGGTAGTAGCGTTTTACATGCTATTTATATTTAAAAATAATAATAAGAAGAAATTATCAAATTAATACTGGCAACATTCAACTGAATTAAAAGATTAAAGGATTAAAGGTAGTCCTTGCACTATATTGGTTCATTCCTTGCGAGGATTCGACACGCGTCTTAGCCAATGTCTCGGGCATTTAGATGAGGTAAACGAGAGGAACGAGATGAAAACTCACGCCAACGGAGGTTCTTTGATAAGAGGATGGCGAAAAAAGGGCGAAAGGAATGACGTGGAGTTCGAAGCCGAGGCCGTCACGCTCTGCTTCCGTCTGCATTGCATGGACGCTGGAAACGGGCGCGCGTGCCTCGATTCCCGCCGTTCAATCGAGAGAACATATTTTAGAGCTGAGGATAAGGTCGGAAAGAAACCATTCTCACGGAATAGCAAAACGGTGCACTTTTATGCCATTCCTTGTTGTTCTCGCTTCATTGAAGCACGCAAACGGACGTCAAAGAAAAAAAGAGACGAAATTCCCCGTTTTTCTAACGAAATTTTTTTTATGCGGCGATACGCATGATTACGCTATTCTCCTCCCTGCGAGACCGAAGGCTGATCTGGGGAATTTTTAATTGTAATCGAATTTCTTTTACGAGCTTCAAATATGTTATTTAAAATTACAAGGAGAGAGAAGTGAATACCTCAAAGAAAGTAAGTATACTTCCGTGAAAACTAAAACCATAGGGAACGAAGTGGAGTGCAGGTCTAATGAATGGAGTGCATACCTTATACACATGTTCCCAAGAACTTAAAGAAGTCAATCAATTCATTTTGACTTTCATGGAAATTTTCGTCTAATACATGCTACAATGTATTTTACTTCATTATTTATCTAAGGCAAGGATAAAATTTAGTTTATTACGATATTTTTATTCACTCTCACTTTCAATCTTTTTTTAAATTTGCGGAGTTCCCATTATAATTATTTTTATATTTGCTTGCGTTTGTGTAAAAGATAAACAGAAAAAGAAAAGAGATAAGCAACATGTTTATCAATAGAAAAAAGGGAGAAAACAATATAAATGCTTATTGGTACTAATATGCAGATAAACATAAAAGTTGAATTTAAATTACAAAAAACAAGTAGTGGAATAAAGTAACCGGAAAGAATAGCAATAAAACATGGGAAAGGGGTTAAAAAATATAGAAGAAGAAAGAAAAGCTGAGATAATAACAAAATTAATAATAAAAAGAAATGAAAGATACTCGGTGCAAATAAATATTTAAGAATACACCGGTGGTATCATCAATCTCTCCATTGAAACTAATAAGAGATAAAAAAAATGCAAAAGTAATAAAATAATTACAGTAAATTAAAAACAAATTTAAATTTTTTCTGTTTCTATCCAAACAAGGAGGAAGTATTTAATTATTTTCACAAGGACAGAGTAAGTATTTTGTGAATAGGAGGGCACAGATAGAATAAAAAGCAGTAGTCAATGAATAATCATATAAGCAACTCTTTTCATAGTAATAAGGAGTGACTAGTATGAATGCTATTCGTTAGAGCATTACTCATACTTCCGTAGCGTTCATATCATATAGCCATGGGACAAAAATAGACAGAAAGAAATATTTCCTGCATACCGAGCCACCATGCGAATGAAAAATATTCCATTCATCCGGATAGGTTTGAAATCGAACAAGATAATCATTGGCTACCATTTGGCTAACTTCCCTAAAGCTTAACGGCCACTGAATAACGTTGGGATGGTAAAAAAGCAGTGGGGAAACCTCGCTTGATACGCCAGATAATCGAAACAAGGTGAGATACTTACTTTTTCGGGAAACTCTCTCAACCAAGTCTAATTTAAAATCTGATAACTTGCTGAAAGCTTTTTATCTTAACAATCTAGATCTATATGTTTTGTTGGTTTCACCCGAACTCGAATTTATTTTGCCCAGTTTTTAAAAAGCTTCCTTTTTCTCGAAGAACTGGAGAGCTTTTATCAACAGTTCTATCTTTTTCATCATTAACTATATTAATATTACGATTTCCTTCATTTCGCTCCCGATGGATGAATGTATAAATCTTCATTAACCATAAAAATTTTCAATAACAATATTTTTCATAGGAGACTTCTATTAGCAGCTACAAGGCTCGTTTATTTAGGAGTTTCTTCACGAGGATAAAAATTTACCGACTGATAGAAGAATAAATTTGTTTCAATAAACCAAGCATCCCGTTATTTTTGCAATTAAGTATAAAGAACAGAATGCTAATTAACGAAAGAAATTAAAAAATCCCCGAGGATGTCCGAACGATCTGAAACCGGATTGTGGTTTTAAGTTGTGGAAGCGTATAATTTTTTATTTGTTTATTTTTGCGAATAAAATAATATTCATTGATTAATTAGTTCTGAAAATATTTGGTGGAGCTTCTTGATTGTATGGGAAAATCACAATTTGACTATGTGCACAATTCATAAATTGTGAACATAGATTGTGGTTTTTTCAAATCTATATATCTCATTTATAATATTATAATATTTTTAACATGGGATTCTACAAGGTTAAGCCTGAACTTCTTGAGTTAACGAAAGGAATATTTCTTGAAATCCTACACCAAAAGAATTAGAAAATTTTCCCCATGCGAATAAAAAAGTTAACTTTCAATTGATAATCTATATTGACAAAACATATAAATGACAGTTTGCGTTCGTTTTCTTTCTTTCAAGGATACCGCGGTTAGATTATAACCAAGTCGACCATGTCATTATATATTCTCTTGGCTACATTTTCTAGATTTTCTTGAACCGTTTAAAATAAGTGAAACCGGAAAAGTGTTAAATTTAGGTAACAGTGTGAAAGGGGCAGTAGAATGCAATCAATTAGCCGACCCCTAAATTTCCGTAATTGAATATTAGGAAACTTTTCCCCCATAAATTTGAGGCGGCGTATCCTGAGGGGTTGCGCTCGAAATCGAAAGTGGTCTCTTTAGTCCTTCGGCTGTCGTTCTTGTAGAGAGGATGCAATCCGTTTTATATTGAGGCTATGTTTGATTTTTAAATTAGGAAATAACTCCTTAGAAAAGTATCTCTCGGCCGTTCCTTTCTACGGAATTAATGACGAGGACGCTCTCAATATGTTAATGTATGTAAATGTAGCGCCGTTATTGGGTACACCGATGTGAATTTATATTACCTCGTTGAGCAGACAACTGCATCGACTCCACCTCTTCTGAAGCGATTCTCATTAAATTAGCCGATCGGAATTCCTCCATCTACCATTACATATTTTTCTAAACTCTTTTAAAGAAAACTGAATTCTAGAAAAAAAAACTTTCTAAAAGAAAACGAAGCGCGTTTCCGATATTTTCTTTTACATTGGGATGTCACGGTGAGATTAGACTTTAGAAATTAAGTACATTAATTTATAATTTCTACAGTTCGTATATCCCTTTTCCGCTATGTAATGTACTGCTAACTGTAATCTAACAAACGCTCTGACAATTTTTGTTTTCTGCTCTCTTAAACCTAATAATTCCTTGTTAACTCGATACAGTATATTCCATTAAGTTTCACCTGAGTGTAATTTACTGGATTTTGAATTAATATAACAATAAATGAATACGCAGAAAAATATTCAGAAAAGAAAATCTAGCGTTAGATACATCTTGTGAATGATTAACAAATTTAACCTTAACATCTTATTTATTCCCTCGATTTCCTAAACTGCATTGATCAATGAAAGATGGGATTTAAAATATTTGCATTTATTTAACAAATGAGGAGAGGCATAAAGTGATTTCACTTATTCACTTAAGTATCTCCTTATTCATATACATTTATGAAGCATAAAGTTAAAAGATTTCTCTTTCAAGATAGATAAAATCGTTTAACCATAGAACGTATTATTTTAAATAAAGCGTCAATTTGAGGTCCGTGGCATTCGAGAAGCGGCCTTAGCTAAAGCGTCGAGTTACTACTATAATCTCTTCCAGAAGGGGTTTTCTAATATTTAATTATCATTTTATTTTATACTTATATTATAATTTTTAGTTTATCTTAACATTTCAGTTCTGTGTGTTTGAAAATTGCCGCAAGACATTTATTTCTTATCGTGATTTGCAATAGGATGCAAAAGCTGAATTTCGCACGTCTCAACTTTGTCGATTTAAGTTTTTTTTACCTCTAATGATGTACCGATCACAAATTATCATCCTTAGGGGATAATCAATATAAAAAATTATAGTAAAATCCAAAATTACAAAAAAATCATTCATCATGAAGCTAATTTTACAGTCGGGAAATATTCTATTTAGTTTTGGATATTTTTGCCTCGCATACCGAATCTCTCTTTTGTATTCTTTTTTGCTATATTAATTTTTAAATAAAAATGTCATAGGAATATAGGTGGAAGAGAAGTCCTCTTGGGCACAGCCCCTCCATTAAAGAGTCATATAGTAATAATTCATGGGAAATACCTTATTTAATTTTCATAAATAGAACACATAATTCTTAGAAATGTATAGCAAAATAAGATTTGTGTTAATCCGCCAACAACTAACACCCACTTTATATCATATTTTAAATGGAGGACTGCTGCAGTTCTGGAACAAAACTGGAGATAACACGCCTGAGTTTTTCTAGCAGAGAAAAACAATATAAATGACATCATAAGTGACCTCTACAGAGAGACTCAACAGTCTGCATGGAGACAGTTACTTCATCCACGAAAGAAATGAGCTGGAGGAAATCCCTGTTATCTAATCCCATGTTGCGTGCTGGAAAATTCATTTCATCTCCATTAGGTGGAACGCCCCGAGAAAAATAACAAGATGATATTTTAAACCAGCATTCCTTAATCACGGGCTCAAAGTGGATTCGTCCATGGGTTTTTCCTATCCATGGAGATGAGAATTATTTTAGACGAAATGTAGTGATTATTGGATTTAAATTAGAATGTAAATACGAGTATTTCAGAATGTAGTACGTGTAGTGTACTTAACGAGTATTTATTTAGAATGTAATTACTGTTGGTTATTATTTCGGATGACATGTAATGATAATTAGTTATTATTTTAGGCGAAGTATAATTAATAATGTAAATATGTAGAGTTATGTATTGAGTTGCATGGAGTTGCCATGTCCAATTATAACTTAAGTAAATAATAATAAAAAGGCAAAATTGCCTACACTCAGGAGTAGGAAAATTCCACCCGTACTATAATACGAGAATTTAATAGAACATATTATAGGAAATGTAACATTTTTTTAAAGTAATATTTTGTCAATGCTGAAGGTTCATTACAATTTATTCAAATATTTGGAGCCAACGATTGAGCTTCTTTCTTCAGCCACGTAAAAATCAATGCACCTAGGGAGAATTTGGGAATACCTCAGTAAAAGCCTGCATCACATTCATCTACATCTACGTTAATACCCAATAGTGAAACATAATTCACATTCGCACAGCTACCAAGACCTTTTCATGTAGTTTTACATCATATAAAAGACTTTTAAACCGTAATTAAAGAAAGAAACAACTTTATTGTAAAAGATTACGATAATATACAGCATAGTTCATGTTAAGCTTGGCTCCTTTCTCGTAGAAGAAGGTTGAACCACAAACCCACCTTGACTATACCCACTCTATCAAACTTTCTACTATAATTCTGCCGGTAAAACTGCCCCAGATAGTGGTAAATATTTATAGCAGAGTGCTTGGCAATATCTCGGGAAATCCCAGTTGATAAACATAGGAAACTAATGCTTCCAAGTCACGTAATCGAGAAAGTCATCTTGAGAATCAATCAAATTTTATGGAATTATATTCATACTGTAGAATGTCTAAAAGAAAGAAGAAGAATTCAAAAACTGTTTTTCAAATATTTAACATCGAATAATTAGTAAACATTTAATGTACAGCTAATGAATTTCGTTTGGAACCGTCTATGTAGACTATACAGACAACCTTTAAATCATTAATTGTTTCCTTCGTAAGAAAGTAGTAAATGCATCGAGTAATGCCTTCGGTTGAAGAAGATCTTAAACTATTGGTAATTGCGGAAATGACCTTTAATTTATATCTTTAAAAAACAATTGTTTTTTGGAAAAATGTTTTCCATAATTACGCCGCAATTCAATCCAATTTTCGAAAACCGAACGTTACCGCTACTAGATCTAGGTGAATGCCTTTTGGTACAGGATATAGGGAAATTTGTCCTTCCTTTACGATTGCCTCAGGCGATTGTGATGATACGAAAGCAGCTGAGAGATAATGGCGAATAATGGATTTGACCAAAGCTTCAAAGCTTTTGACAGCTTATGACGAAAGAATTAATGATCCAATCAGCTTTCGAGGTGAATATTTAAAAATCGAAATATAGCCTTTTCCATGACAGTCTCTGACAATTGTGCTTATCTTTTGCTTTTAATTATACTACTAATAGAATTATCCTTGATAACAAAAAAATGTTATCTTAATATTTCTTAATATTCTTCATATTATATAACCTAATTTTTTTAAATATCGGCAGAAAATTACACAAGGGGATTTTCTATAATAAAAGTATAATTAGTAAGTTTTATTCTAAATCGTTTGATTCCAAATTTCGAGTAAGTTTTATTCTAAAATAACTTCAAAAAAAGGAACGTTTGGAACTTTGTCAATGGAAAATCATTTTCAGAAAATGGCACACTTAAACTCTTCCAAGCATTAGTGCCCCAACTCAGCCAGGCTACAGATGTCCAGAGTAGGGGGAAATCGTCCACACCGCCTCTTCCTTGGATCCGCTATTACTTTCGACTAAGTTTTATTCTAAAATTTAGCGTTTAGTAATGTGAACACTAGAGAGAATAAAAATAATGAAAACGAAAATTTCAGATAAATATTACATTAAAACGGTCGGAGCGAAAAAAATCCGGTTCTAACCGATTCAACGTTGTCATGAGGAGTGTAACCGAAATGTATTTTTCACTTTAACCTAAGCGAGAACCGGAACGATATATACTACGGTTCGATGCCCTGATCTAAACACACTGCCGACTCAGTCGATTCCATCATTATATTTGATAGAACATTACTTGGAGCGACTCCCCCCGGCACGTTAATAGTTTTCCTCCCCAGAACTTAAATGAGTCCTTCGCGACGGTGACAAAGAGACACAAGAATGCGTATCGATGCAATACCCACGCGAAATGGTTCGCCAGCAATGTTGTCGGAAGTGCGGCCGAGTCTTATGAGCACGGCTTTCGCGTGATTCGATGGCCTCTTGCGTCACTTCCGCTTAGATCAGCGCTTGGGTTCGCTCCAAAACCCTCCTTTTGATCACGCCCTCAAGCCGTGCTCCCAGACGATGCCCCCCAAAGGGAAAGAAGCCCCTTTATTTACGAAAGTGAACATCCCTTCCGCACGTATGCGGTTGCAGAACCGAAAATCGCTTCCGTCAAAGTTGTGCTGATCGTTTACGAGATTGCTATGCGTTGATCTTAGAAAGTACGCCCCCTCGTGCTTCGTAATCGGGAAGGAGCAATCAGAATGAGATCGATAGGGAAGCGCCCAAAAGTGAACGGGTTTTTAAGGAATGAAATTAAGCAAACAGGAAATGGATTCGTGCTCTTCTCTCTGTCTCAGAGGATCACGAAACAAGGCTCCTACTCTAGTGACCATGCCCAAATTATAGCTGATGAAGATACATTAAAATATTTATATTGAGATAAATATATGGAAACTATCACTCTTATTAATAAATATTGATTTTTAAAGCAGTTTTACGGACGAAGAATTTTTCATATTGTTCACTCGAACTTAGAAGATAAAGATCGTTTTTAAAATGTATTCTAGATTTGTAATTTCATCAAAATATACGCCATCAAAACTATGAAAAAGAAATAATCGCACTGTATTCCTCACATCGCTTCCAAATCTCCATAGAATAACAGTTATAAATCTCCAAAGATTTATAAGTAGGTACTATAAGTAAGTACTGGGATTTTATAAACACACTTACTTTCAATAAACATGAGTTTCCTTAAACATGGCGTATGAATAGAAAATTGACGTACTGGTAGTAAAATTCATATTCATCAAATTAATGTCATGCATATGAATCCGAAGGAGCCTTGAAAATACCCGAGATCTTTACTATAAAAAGACATTTTTTTCTGCAAAGATTTTCACCTTATATATAGCTGTAATTAACCAGAAAATTTCGAAGATTTGTTTCCATTGCAATTTCTTAAATTCTACTGCTGATAATAAAATTTTAACTGTATCGTTATAGTAGCTCTTTGTACTCCTATTTACTTACAGGAGAGGTGTATAAATATATTGACTGAAAAAGAATTAAATGACACCTTCAGTCGACATTCACTGTAATTGATGTTTGCACAACTATCAATTCTATAACCATATACTAGATAACTTGTGAGGTACCAATGAATGTAGCCGGCCTTCGGCAGGAGGGGATTAGAGCCCTGTACTTCTTTACTCTTGTCTTTAACCAGTTACTGTCGCATATCGTCGACGGAAAAAATTAGTCTTAGAAGCGGCTACATCAAGGATCTATTTCGCTATCTTTAAGCAGTATCTACCCTACCGATGTAACAGGGTGGTCAAATAATATCCACTAAATATCCCTAAAACGAATTTTAACTGAATTTAATTATTAAATTCAGCCATAAACTCATTCTCTCTTGTCAGACGATTCCCATCCAACGCCAAGAAATACCTTGACAACATACATCGATTTGACATTGAAAATCTTATAAAAAGCAAATTTACGCCAAACGCTTTTAAGAATGCAGCGCTTGTCTATAAACTTCCATAAATTATAATAATATTTATTATACTAAGGGAGACTCTCATAAAGCAGTCTAGGGAATGTATTCCAAATAATTTTTCTGATCTCATAGAGAGAAACAAAAATAAACGTTTACAGTGAAATTTATATAAATATATGAGGTCTTCTAAAGTAAGGAAAATTTTGGGCTGAGGTCTTTTTTCTAAGATTTGATTTAGCCCCTGGAATCATCTTAGTATTCAATTTGTGTGTATCACACAAAGAATGAACTTAGAAGATACGATGAACACATAATATAAGAATAGAAACTTTGTGGAATGAAATTAATTTACATTCCAGGTATAGCACCGTTATATTCTTGGAAATTCTATAAAAAAAGCTTTGATCTTTTTTCTCCGATGAAATCGAAAAAGTAATTGAGAAGAAATGCTGAGCGGAGAGTTCGGCGATCCATGGAATAAATTTGCGATCGATGTATGGATAAGATGGGTGGATTTTCTCGAAAAACTTTGCATTTGCTTCAGATTTTCTGCTGTTTAACTAGATTATTTCATTGCGGATTAGATGACATCATCGCAAGTGAAGTATCGCGGATCTGAACTGCTCAGTTGCATGACACGGCGTTGTTAGCAAGCAATTTATTACTCTGGTTTCTTTAGCCAATTACTCACCGATTCCATTCACTGCGCTTTATCTGATTCTATTATTTGATTACGAGAATTCTGGATTGGTAGCAACCATATTTTATAAGAATGGTAACGAATGAAAATCGGGGTTGTCAAAATAGAGTAATGCTGACGAAATAGAAGGATTATAGTATTCGCTTTCGTTGCAAACACTACGAAAAAAACTATTTTATTTTCTCTTTAAAATGGAAACCTTCACGGGTTGTTCTTTGATTTATATATCCGGAAATTTAAGATCACGTGGAACTTACTTTAATTCGTTGCAAGCATGGTTCTGAAGAATTGAGCATTGTAATAGAAATAGGATGTAGGTATTGAAGTTCGTAACTGTACTCGAGATGAGCTAGAAACTTCACCCTTTCCAGGAATTCAAACGTGGAGGTGTAAGTCTCTGTGACAGCCAATTAAGCTCCTTGAGCAATTATCCTATAGCGATTTACTAATCGCTCAACTTTCATTCACGCTACGCAGAATCTCCTTCTAAGCAAGGTCATTTCGCCATCAACTTGAAATTTAGACCGGAAAGGACGTAAACGTTAGATTTAATCTACAGCTGATTTAACGCAACATCTTGTACTATCAGAAAATGATTTTTAAAGCCCATATCCTCGATTGGTGTACTCATCAGGCGATTTCGGTCTAGGATGAAAAGGATTTCTCGGATAAGGGAATGTTCCCAGCTTTTCCTCCAAGCCTAGGTGGGTGACATTACCAAAATTAAAAAGTCAGAGACTTGAATAATAGAGTGATTCCCAATCGCTGTGACTCTACCATGAAGCGTACTTCTTCGAAGATGTTTTTTGAGCCTTTAAAGAAATTGTTGACAGTTTCATTATTTGGACGTACGTATTTATTCTCATTCAATATCCTTTTAACATTAATCTATTCGTAGGGATTTAATCCATTTATTTCTATGAATGTCAAATGAATTAAACCTCAATTTATTGTAGTCGAAGGAGGGTGCAATTTTCGGGATATTCTGCATGTGCAATAAAGCCTGTTTATTAATCATAAGTTCAGAAATGTCTTTGACAATCCTCAGCTCCCCAATTTCAAACATTTATTTCATTTCAATGTCATACACCATCTAGGAAAGACTGGATAAGGAGCTTATGCTAAATTTTCCCAAGGAACTCTAAACTCTTCATTGCTTTTTCATTTTCCTTTCCATATTCCATTCGGATGGAGGATTTTGTAAAATTAAACAATTATAAATATCTACAAAAATATTCATTCTAGGGAGCAATAACGACTTTTCGATTATGGATTAATCAGTAATGGATTATTTTATTTTTACGCAAAACTCTGCCGTTGAGAACAATCGAACGAGGGTTCTGTATTGAGACCAATTAATACAGTCCTATCTGGAAAACCCTCTCGGATCATAATTTTAACAATGAAAAGTAAAAATCAGCTGGTGAGAAAATTTCACTAACATTGGAAGTGTGAGAATCTATAATTCCTTAGACAGGTGAAGAGAGATGCTTAACAGAGACTCCATTCTAAGCTGAGTGGTACAGCTATCTTACGAAACCGAGAGAGAAACTGGTGCGTCACTTCTTGTATTATCTAATATGTATTATGTGAAATTCAGAGATGTTCCGAAACGTTGCAGAGTCATGCAGTTGAATGTCCCGCATTATCTCTCATATGATTCTGGCATGATCTCTCATATGTTGACATGAATTCTTACATCAAACACAATAGATTCGTAATATGTTTCACCGAGGTTCTCAAGGAGAGTGGAGTTCAACCTGCCGCTTTGCTCAATAAATTTCTAAGCTGAAGGATAGGGAAAACTTTAAAGTCGAGCTTGAGGATAATGTAATGCAGCGTTCCGTAATTGCACATCCCAGGTGTTACACCGTTACATTCGTGGAAATTCTTTAAAAAGCTTTTTTTTCTTCCGATGAAATCGTAAAAGTAATGCAGAAGAAATACTGAGCGCGGAGAGTTCGGCGATTCATATAAAAAATTGCCATCTACGCACGGATAAGAATGCAATCCGACGTGCGATGAAAGAGCGGCGTATTCTCATGAAATATACGCATTACTCGTTTCTCACGGCGAGTACCACTCTCCACCTGCATTCTTATGCACTACCACAGTTCGTTTTCTCCCCTCTGCTTATTCTTAATCCCCTCTCACACCTCTTTCAATTCGGCGACCTGTAGTCTATTCTACAGGTCGCCGAGATGGTTCTGGTAAGATTCGTTCGGATCACATAAAATGAACATAGAAATAAATGGAAATGCAGCAACCTGCAGCATGCAACCTCAGTGTTATCATCGATGTATCCAGAGGGGTTGGTCTTTGCCGAACCTTTAGAGTTTCAGGTGCAAGACATTCTACCGAATTTAAAACCATAAAAAACGTTTTTTTAGCTTTAATAAGCGCTCCGAAACGTTATTTTTTGATGCGCAACTCCCCACGAAAATAATCATCATATTCAGCAGATAGCACGGAACAGAATATGCAGGGACCCCATGGAACTTTAATGTTATCACAGCAAAAAATAAGAATGAGAAAAAGTATATGAAAAACACATTTTCCTTCATCTTGTGCAAAAAGTCGAATGAAAGTTATGCCATTCATCAAGATATTAGTCCGTATAACGTCTAGCGGACATCCTATTTATTCCTGGGCTATACGCACATTTCAGATTCACTTGAGAAATGCTGAAGAATTTTCAGTTATGTTACATATCTAATACGCGGAATACTTTCGTATACATAAAGGTTCTCTCAGAACTCTACAAACTTTCAAGTGCTGAAATTTACACATTCTCGTTCAGATTTTAATAGAGAAATTCCATATATAATGACATAATATACAGGATAGTATATTTTGAAGGAGATTCTCATGATCACAATAAAACCTCGAGTAGTATTTATCATGGAGAACTGATATTGACTGAATATATCTTGTGTATACATAAGTTAAAACTATACGAACATTGCCCCACTTATATGGGGGTAAAAATATTTAACAATCTGCCGGCTGAACTAAGGGAAAAATTTCATGTAAATTTCAAAAATTTTTGGTAGAATTAAAAGTAGTGTTGATTGAAAAATGTTTCTATTCAATTGATGAATTTATAAAGTAAAACTGTAAAATGTAATAATGAATAATAAATTGTATGTAATATCTCTATGTAAACATTCATAATCTTGTGATCTGACGAGACATCTATTCATTATCATTGTATATATCAGTGTATGCATGAGTGCATAATATGAATGTATTATGTGAAAAACTACTATGACTATAACTATGTGAATTTGTGTAGTTGAAATAAAGAAGATTTTGGCATTAAGACAAGAAATTAAGCTGGAATTGTCTCATAAAACAGTCGAAACCTTTTACCTAATCGTCAAGGGCAACACTTTTGATAGAATAGTCTAGCAGTTGCACAAGAGGTCATTCCTACGGCCACGCCTCCCTCCAGTTCTATTCTTATGAAAGGAAAAAAATCCATCGCCGCTCTTCCGCATCCGAAAGACGGAAAATTCCAAAATGACTTGCAATTCTGCCAAAGCGTTCATAATTCGCTCCCATCGAAGTCTCATTTAAAATCATTTCCGTAGCCTTTAAGGTTTTTCACATCTTAATCGTGTCGTTTCATCCCTACCTCTCTCTCTACACCGTTTTCTTCTTAGCGGTGTCACCTCCCTAATGGCGATTTATGTTAAAGTAAGGGATTTAAATTTTTATTAAAACTCCAAAAAATTTCTGGTTGTGTTTAAAGTCGAGTATGATATGACATAAAAATTGAAATACAATAAAATCATCACCATTTATACAGATCTTCTCACTGCTGGTAAAAGTTTCCAGATGCGTACAATGCGTATTTCTCACGGGAAAAGAGGTATTTCCAAATATTCTGGCATGCGTTTCAGAATCATTGGTTCAAAACCTGCTTTTATGAAACCGTCAAAACGGACTTAAGTCATGTACGACATAATTCGCAAGTACGTCCATCGGAAATAAAATGGAAAGTTAGCAATCTGAAAACCTTGGAGGTCATAATTTACATCTACGTCACAAATGGTCCATGCTTTTAAAATTTCACCATGAAACGCTTCAATTTAGGGACATCTAGAGAGTTACCTTGATGGTGAAGCAACTTTTCGATTTTCAAAGGCTGATTTTTCACGCACTTTTTACGGCAGATTTCATAGAAGTTACAAAAACGTGAGTGCGACGCTGCTCGCCATTCAAGGTTTACGAGCTATTTGAGAGCCCGAGAAAAAAAGAGGGAATTTTAATCGCGAATTTAACATATTTACTTTTGTACCATCACCGATATTAGACATGACCTTCCGCTGAATTTAAGAGCGATTCTCCGGATGTATTTGGCACAGGGCTTCCTCGTACCCATTCAAACCCTGAGATGTCAGTTTTTTCCTAATTCGGTCCTTATTAATAAACGTAGCATAAATCTGCAAGATGGACCACGAAAGCCGGCACTGAAGTTTGAATTTTTTTACGTGCACTTTATGTCTGGTACTCTATTTTATGACTGTTTTCTCGCCAATTTTTTGCCTGTTCTTTGAGGTTGCTTTCCGCATTGTAGGTCATCTCTTCGTCAATGCTTAAGTGCGAAAAGTATTTTTTGTCACAAATCTGCTCTTTCTCTTTTCCGCTATTTTTTTTTAGGTATAAAAGCAATATGCAAGGTTAGGCAGAAGAGAGGCTAACCTCGAGAAATAAATCTTCTAATGCTGAAAATCATCGAAAATACTCACAAAAACTCTAAGTGGTCGAGCGTAAACTCGATGCATTTCAGCGGTAAAGCAATAAATCGTCAATTTTTTCAAAATGTTTGATGCAATCAACCCATTAGCTGCGGCACGCAAATGGAAAAGTACATGTAAATGAATCGGTTGAAAATATATAGGTTCAATTTGATATATCAATATATTTTAAATTATAACTTTTTCTTCGATATACGATGGTGATATTAATGGATAGTTTTCCCTGCAACCAGACTGGTAAAAAACCCAGTCATCAAATAACAAAAACTACAAAAAAGGGAAATAATAAAATCTCAGTGGCACAATTATTCCCACAACCCTTAGGATCTTTCTGCAAACCGCTTTATCCAGAAAATCTCCTGAAGAAAATTTGGGAATGAAAAATGTAAGCGATTGGAAAGCCTCACTCACTGTAGATTAGATGCATTACAATTCGGATTTCGGCCGTGATTTCTAATAGCAAAGTACCCTTTTATCTTCTCTATCCCATAATCTCCTCCCATACTTTTCGGAACGAGAGGACGAAAATCACAAAGCTGCTAGAACAGCACTTTCAACCTGTCACTCTAACTGCACTCTCGCTCTTCTAAAAGGCTGTCCTTCGGTTACATTGGCTGTCCTCTCTTACTTATTTTTGACCACAAAACCGTTATATCTTTCATTAGAAAAGATTATTCTGGAAAAACGGAGGTGAAGGGTCTGAGGAGACCATATGGACGTGATTTTGTTCGTTGGATTAATATTCATGAGCATATACCACCATGGGGTCCTTTCTAATCGTGCATTATCAAGGTTGCGAGAATTTGAAATACTTGTGGATCTCTTTTTATGAAGTAAATCCGTTCACTTTACTGGCCCTGAAGAAAAAACCCTTCTATAAAAAAATTCTCCGACATAAAACGATAGTGAAAATTTTGCATCCATTCATTAATTAATTTTATTTTTTACCTTCATGAAACTAAGCATCGCTAAAATCTCGAGTCTTGAATTATCTGGACGAATTTTTAACATAGTAAATAGTTTACAATAAATAGACTATATATCGATTACTTTTCCAGTTATCCTCAGAAATCAATCCTTACTGCCTTAAATCAATCCAATGCTAAAGAGCATGAAATGAAATGTGTTCATTTATGGTTGTGAAGCTTGGACTACCTAACAAATGACTACAAATAAAAGCTTTTAAAATGTATGTAGGAGGATGTTAAATGTATAGGAGGATGTTATAAGCATAAATTCATAAACGAGAAGGTTCTAAAAAGAGTGAAAATGAAAGAAGATTTAATTTAATTAATGAATTAACAGGAAAACGAACTGTTTTGGACACACATCAAGAGGACGTGCTTACTGGGAGATGTGTTAGAATGAACGGTAGATTTAAAAGAGGAAGGAGAATAGTTAAAATGATACACAGTTTAAAGGAAAGTAAATGAGATGGAGACATCAAGAGAAAAGCCCAGAACAGGAGTGGATGGAAAAACACCTAGAACCTGCGAGAGCAGACTACAGAAGAAGAAGAAGATAACTTCGTATTCCAAACATGGGATACACATTTCACTCTAAGTAAATTAAAAATTAATTTGGCTAAAAAAATAAGGGCTGGAATCAAGCAGATTAAAGTGCGAGAGGATTGCTTTCACTCTAATTACCCTTTGTTTCTTAACCGTGGATAATGCAATAGCACTTAGCACCTTCATGAGAAAAGCATTATCCCCTCGAGAGCGTCCACATATTTGTAACTTGTCACTCCTATGAGAGAATTCCGCTCTGCTTAGAACATTCACTTTTACTCTAAGTATCCTGAAAATCGTTAGTTTGCATGCTTTAGATCGCTCCGTGAGCGTTTGCTTCGGGAAATTCCCGGCGGAAAAGGGTTTCTCCATTGTTGCCCACTTCATAAGGCACGGCGAGGAAATTACCTAAACTTTAATCGCCGCTACAAGTCTTGCGCAGTCCAAGTCGTCTGGAAGAAATTCCCACGAGAGAGAACAATGTCATTTTATTGCCGTTGCGATGGAAATGGTCTCGCATCATTTCTTGATTCCCTTCCGTCGCTCACTGCGGCGTGAAGCGAAAGAATTCAGATAATATCGTACTGGATTTCATCCTCTCTCTAATTGACAGGGGGAATATGCTCATTCCCTCGCCAGTTATCACTTTAACGGCTTCCTTCCGTGTAATTATTCGCGTCTAGACTTCTTATACATGTAAATGTTCTACCTTTCGATAGATTCATGAACCTTAACATTCCTTATTCAATGTAGGATTGCCAACTCTTGCCTCTAGGCTTCTTATATACGTATGTGTTCTACCTTTCGAGGCTCATGTGTCACAGCATTCCCCATTCAATGCAGGGAAACTCTCCCGGATTATCCGGGAGACTCCCGGAATTCGAGAGAAAGTTTTATAATCTCCCGTCACCCGGATTGACGCTTTTAATCAACTACACTTTTTTTCCTAAGCACTTAGCTTAGGTTTTTAAATCCGCAAAATAGTCTTCTTCAGTGTTCTGTTTCTAAAGCTTATAAAAAATGTATATGATGAAGGGTTAGATGTAAGAGAAGAGATTTTATAGTCTCAATCTCGCCCTGAATAAAGTACATTATTATTATTACTTAAGTTTCATGCACCAAATTACCGAATTTCGTAACTATTAGCAACTTATTTTCTTTTGTAGTAAATTTCAGTAGTTCTCCACGTAATCTAAAGTATGTTCTAACTTCTTCTCAAAATATTCCGAAATGTTTTGGAAGTTTTTTGAAATAATAACGTTACAGCTAATTTATAGTATAATAAATTATAATATAATTATATTATAATAAATATTATTTATAATCTATGGCGGAGATAAAATGACCGTATTGTTAGTTTATGCCATTTATTAAACCTACATACATATTCTTAGCTAGTTGAGATTATGCTTAACAAAGTCTCCCGAAATCCTCCGGATTAAACCTCTTAGAATGCAAAACTTCCGGAATCGAATCTAGTTGGGATCCCTAATTCAATTCCTTTCTTTCGCTACTTGGTAAATTATTCCGCCTCATAAGACATTTAAAATCTTTAGTCTTTGTATTCTTCTCTTTCTCTTCCCTAACATTTTTCATTCGATTTTTTTCTTTAGCAAACTCTCCCACGACATTTAGCCCACCCATTTCCTCTGCCGATGGATAATTACTTCAATTAAAGCCCTTTCTTCCCCAAGCATATTTAAAACGTCGGTGCTTGTTTTCCTATCAACCGAGCTTACTTTTTCCATTCTATGCAATACGAGTATCGTTTATATTTACTGACCAATCGGATAATTTTTCCCCGCCATGTTCTAATATAGTATCAATTTCAACAAAGAAATAAGGGAGAATAAATAGCTAAGGCAACAGTTCCTTTCGTAAATTTCCCGACTCTATGAGGAAGGTAAATTACCTTTTCACATTGCAATTGATATGGAATCATTGCGTATGGACCGAAAATTAAATCCTTCTATTACGCTAAATAATTAATATGGTATGAGCCAATCACTGACGTAAAATTACCAGAACTCAACTTTTAAGCTAGCAATTGACAAAAGGGTGCAAGCACTATGTCACGATCATTCAAAACTAAACATCTTAGCAAAACTAAATATATAAGCTTTTGGTGTTTTTCATGCTTTCACATCCATTTCACAGCAATGCTCGACTTCTTATCCGTATCCAAAATCTAACCTAGCCCCGCCGTGTTATGCGATCCGCAGAGCAATTTTTCGCAACGCCTTTTCCCAACTGCGATGGAATACCGAATCACACGCACGCACCGCTTTCACTCATCGAAGGGAAGTTGGATGTCTCATCGCACAGGGACTGATTATGCATAAGTGCATCCATATCCAACGATGTCTAACACCCGGAAGCCAGATACTCCTTCTCCTTACAAACATGTAATCAGGAAGCGTTTAAGATGCCGAAGAAAAATTTGCCGCTACATGTGTATGGTTTTCAGGCGTTCGGGAATTTTTCGTTTACCCGTTCCCGAATCCGAAGAATTTGAAGCACAAAGTTGGGAAAACCTGCGCTTAGAACCATGTAATGTCCGCTGTAAAAATTACTGCTCTTTATGCATGTTTAGATATTCTTCCGTTTTTTTCCTATACTTAAATTCAAATGTGCGATACCGGAATCGAATTAAAAATGAAAAGTAACTTTTAGTTCCCGTAAATCGAGTATATTTGATCATTGAGAAGGAATTTCCTGGAGGAAAGTGTTATCCTTCCCACCGGAGAGGTTAGAAAGCTTTTAATTAAAAATTAGAAGTAAAATGGCTGCAATTATAATTACTGAACGTTCAAAAATTTGATACAGTCGAATCCTAAATTTAGATTGAACAAACTTAATTCAGAATCGTGAAAATTTCGAAATGTTCTCCACTGAAATATTCTGTTGTGGAGAGGAAAATAATCAGGAATGAAAAGAGGGACTTGCATACAGACGGTAAGTATATTCTTCCATTAGGAAAGAAATAAGATTATATGAAGCAACGTATTTTTACACTCCAAATTGATCTTCTGGACGCACTCTTAACAATTCGACTGGTATCTTCGGAAAGTGATATAGAATTTTCTACATCGAGTTCATATCTTACCAAACAAAGATCACAAAGATAGGGCAATAAATTCTCCATGTAGCTTTATGATTTCTTTTAAAAATACAAAATAAATAACAATTGAAGTATTTATTGCTTTTCAAACGATGTTGGAATTCGTATCGAGTCATGACATTTCGGCCTAATGGAAATAAGTATATTATATTTGATTGGAGTCAACGTTTTACTTTTAGGGATACTTCCATACAGTCCTAATGGTATTACTATTAATTTTATCTCTGAAAGACTGCGCCGGGGCACCATCTCCAGAAGCCTAACCTCTGAGGATACTTCTTAATTTAAAGATCTGCATATACATGCATTATTAAAGATTATCGTAAAATATTTATTAAAAATATCGTTTCGAAAATTAAAGAGATTCCTCGGGAAATACGATTTTCCGTTCCCAATGATCAAAAGTTTCAAATTGTGGGGAATTTCGAAACCCTATTCATGTCTAATCTCTGCTGTATCCTGATGAATAGAATACCATCATTAATTTTCTGGTAGAGGATAGATGAGAATTTCTCATACATTTACATTTTACTATCTATACTTACTGAGTATCCCCTTGTAATAAGATCAATTCAAAGAAATTTCGAACTGATTGAGACATCGTTCATTATATTTGCTGTGTTCTGCGAAGTAGTCAATCACTTAGTAAATGATAATGGAGGAAAGGAATATACACGTTTCTATTTAAATAAATTGACTACTAATGTCTATGTTGATATTAAGTATGGCATTTATTCCTATTAAAATATGAAGTAGCAGAATGTGTTTGAGGTCATCAGGTGAAAACCGTTGCATCAAATGTGAGAGCGATAAGGTGTAAGTTATGTTATTTTTATTACTTGGGAAATATTGCACTACCAAGTGCATAGCTGCACCATCAGGAATGCTAAGATCAAAATCGTGAGCAGAATAACAAACGACTTCCATGGCGCGTTGCAGCGTACATGCTCCGCCTTGGAAAATATAAAGGTATTTCCTGTGTGTGAAAAGTAAGAGCGACAACGGAAATTCACTTATGTGTCTATTAAGAAATTTACCCTTTTTGCTAAATTAAATACATAAAGTACTATAAATTCAGGAAACGGGGATCGCATGATGATAAAATCAAATAAAAAATCAAATGATCCACGTTTATGGTAGAAATATTTGATATCAAACATAATAAGACAATTTGAGAAAAGAACTGCAGTGTTACGTGAGAATATACTGCTGATCAAATGAAGTGATAATAGAAAATTAAATTAGAAGCGGATTTTATTCCTTTTCCCGAGTTATTACGAAAATTTTAGAAAGTTTCTGGAAGAATTTATTCACCGGATTTCTTCATGATAGAAATTCCACTCGTAATCCACGTAACGAATTTCATGGAGATCCAGAATCCAGAATCTAATTAATTTACTCTTGAAGTCTTAGCTTTCCGATAAATGTGTCCAAGAACATAAAATTAAACTATCGCATGCATTAACCTAATTTTCAGTCCCGCTGTTTTTAATTTGTTCTTCGTATATCCTATAATTAAACGCAATTAAGAGAGTTTAATACGATTATCACCTGTAATATGAAACTCGGTTTGATTTATTTTTTATACTGAAAACCTTCCCGACGAAAAAAGGTTGGCATCACTCCAGAAATTCAGTGTGTCAAATCTTTGATTGTCTTCTATTTTTTCCTGTCGTAAAATGTTGATTTTCTCAGACGTAAACACGAAATATTGGCGGACGATCCCGGCGTACGCTCTCTCCCTCAACCCACGCGCTTCCTCGTTCCGAATGCGATGTGAACCGTGGGAAAACCAGCGAATACAATGGAAACGCGTAAAAATAGAATAAAACGAACCAATTACTCATCTACGAAAAACACTCCGCCGGGAGAGAGAGCCAAAAACTCTGTGTTCGAGCCGAAAATTTCTCGTCGTTATTCAAATGATGAGAGATGTCGGTATACGGTCAATTTTCCCAGGGAAATGAAACGAAAGCTTCGTATAACAGAAGATGAGGATTGCCTAAATGAATTGGATTACAAAGTCTGGAAGGGCTTTGCATGGGAGGGGAATGTATTGTGGGGACTAAAGACAGAACGATATATTGTAATCGTAAAGGCTTATGAGGAACCGTGAAAAATCTTACTCCAAGTGAATTGGCACTCGCTGTTTACATGTTCCCTTAAATGTTTAGTTTTGCATGATCGCGACATAGTACTTGCACACTTATGTCAATCGCTACTTTAAGAGTTAAATTCTAGCAACTTTCAGTCATTGCTTGGCAAGTAGCATATTAATTTTTGTTTAATAAAAGGATTTAGCTTTTGGTGCATAGGAAATTATATTTTTTACGATTCAATATCAATTGCAATGAGAGAAAAGGTAATTTGCCTTTCACAAGGAGTCGGAATAGTTTGCGAAAGGAAGTGTTGCCTTAGCTATTATTCTCCCTTATTTCTTAGTTGATATTGATATTATATTAGAAGGTGGCGAGAAAATAATTTTCCGATTAGACAGTGAATATAAACGAACATGGATACAACGGAAAATACAAATAGTAAATATAAACAATAATAACTGAAAGTAAATAATATCATTAAAATTTTAATATGAATAAAATATTCTAATGATCAATTATGTTATTACATTATATCGCTCTTAACTGTTTCCTCGAATGTATAATAATTATATTATCAAGCTTAACTTTGTGGAAATAAACACACGTGTTAAAATTCCTTATAATATCTACGGCAGGTTTATTGTTTCAGATTAATTGCTCCCGATAAACCCGGAACAATAAAGGGATTATTTTCTTCATCATATGCCTGTCTTTTAAATGGAAGAAAGGTATCTCTATATTTTTACAGCGAATGGTTATTTTACTAGAGGAAAGTACTGTAGAAATCTGAGTACAACGTTGCCACCAGATTCGTCCACCTGTATCGTAATAAATAATATATATTGAAATCAATGAATAACATAATGAGTGAAATAAAAACTCGAAATTTTCCAAACCAAGTTACGTTCAACGACGAAATTTAGAAGAAAGGAGAAAAACGATAACGAAATGTAAAATTACAAGCATTATATTCCTGGGTATTATGGAACACACTTTGAAGCTTACATTCGCCGCACCGGTGCAACATACTAGATATGAACCGCAGGATTAGAGATGCGCTACCCGTCACGTTTCTCTGTGGCTTGACCAAAACACCGAAAAATGCACCCAACCCATTATTCTTGCCTAGTAGGTTCTTCATAGAAACCCCACCCTTTCCTCCCATCATCAACTCCCTTTTTCCGAAATGAAAACAACCGATTGCCCGAAATGCGCGTGAAGACCTTGCCACGAACTCCGGAGGGTTGCCCAACTATAGCCCTCCCATCGCCTGTGAAGGGAAGAAGGTAACCCATCCCAACGACACCCCCAACGAGAGACGATTAAAACCCCGTGAAATCGTTTCTTAGCGTCCGCCCACCTCTTCCTCGACGTAACCCTCGAGACCCTTTGGATACCTCCCTCCCCTACCGCTCCTCCACTCCCTCTCACTTCCTCCTCCGGGACGCTATTTAAAGGAGAGCTTAGTCCATGTTCATCATCAATTGTCTAACAGACAACGAAGAGTCCACAGCTCGGCCTCCAGCCCAATCAACCTATCAACATGTTCAAGCTGGTGAGTGCACCTTTTCTTAAGGATTACTATTCCCGCCGAAGTGTTTCTAGGATACGAAAATTGTTTTCCGTCTTATTAGAATCTTTGGGGATTACGGAAACAAATGTCCGAGTGCTGAGAATTCAAAATCTACTTTAGAAATACTAGTAGTGTTCAAAAGAACGAATTTAACAACTCGAGTATTAGACAAAGATGGAATATAAACGTTTATAAGCATTTCTATAAAAATTGTGGGGCAATTAAAACGGTCGTGAGTAAATACCTCTGGTTGCCTACAACTTTTTGAGAGTAATGGTTTTCATTCTATAACTAAATGTTTATTCATTTTATCCGCGGAAGAAAATCAAGGGGAAAAAGTTTTAGAAATCTGAAGTGAGAACTCTTGATTAACTTTGGGAAATTTTAACGACTGCCTTTAAGATAATAAATATTTGGTAATTTTTGCGCAGATTTGGAATATAATATATTAAATGTAAAATATTAGGTGGATTTTTAACTAAAAGAGAAGAAAAAATAGCTTTATTTAGATTTGATAACATAATGGTAAAACGGTGTTTTGAAGATGACTCGCGGAGAGAGCAAAAATAGAATTAACTTAACATTTCTCAGGGATCAACAACTATAGAAATTGCGGTTTAAAAAGTACTATCTTTCTTTCTGCACGATTTTCTCGGGCCGTTTCAAAAATAACATAATTAGCACCGAAGAAGAACAAGAGTTGATGAAGACTTCCGCTTCATATTACTGAATATCAATATCAATCATATTCATTTCCGGTCGATTTATTGCCGTAGAATAGCTTGGCAGCTCTGAATATCCACCACGATATTTTTCAGTGCCTATTCCATCCGACGAAGCAATTTTTTTATAGCAGCAGCTCCTTTCTTTTCCACCTAATAGAACTCCTACAAAACCACCTTCTACGTTCATCAATTTCATTATCCTGATGAAAAGCAATTGATCGATCACCCAAGCCTTTTCAGCTTTTTATTCCCTAACGTCTGAAGTTGCGCCAAGTCACGCAAATGTACACCGAAGTCTCCAAGGACGCTGAGAAAGGGAATACACCGTTAGAGAGTTTTAGGGTAATTCATCGATCACAGCTCAATAAGAAGGGAACCTTCCCATCGACGCATTCCTATCAGAAAAACCTCTTGCGCTTTCCTTTCACTTCTTCGGAAACTCACTTCATTGGATACGCACTTCGGAAAACGAGTTTTGATAAAAAAAAAGGATAAAATGGAATCATTTTTTGATGAGGAAAAGTCGCCATAAATTAAGAGGACTAGATTAGGCCCTATTTATTGGGAGTTAAGGGACTTGCTTGTCGTAGCAATCGTTGATGCCAACGTTTTAATATTTGTCTGTTAAATATGTTTAACTTCACCACTTTTTAAACTAGTTTTCGTGAGAAGTGTAAACATATCCTATGAAGGGAAGGGATGCATCAAAGGAATTTCTCAGGAAATTTTAATTTAATTACCAATACCAAAAATTTGATTTTTGTTTCTTAATCTACGCGTATTATCTAACAAATGCAGAAAAAGACTGATTAATATCAAAACTATTTCCTCTAATATTTAAGGAGTTGCTTTTAGAAACCTATAATCCTTATCCGACAAAAATTTCTATCAGCTCTTAGGTCATTCTGTCCAGAAATTGCGAATATATAACTAAAGTATCTCAATAATTATAAGTGAATTTTTTTATACTACTCCATAGTTCAAGAGATCATCGTGAATGTCGTTATCATCTAAAATTTCAATAATTCAAAGTATAAGTAGTTAAAATAGAGCGAATATATTAAAAATATCATTAATATCCTTCCTTGCCGAAGTTTCAAAAGTTTCTTTCTCCAGGAGACTTTCTGAATGTAAACTGTTCATCCTTCTAGTAGCGGCAAATTCCGTATCAATCAGAGACCAGTCCTTGGCCCTCGATTTTTTGTTGCATTGCCACAGAAAAACCGTTCTTCAACGCCGAAATACGAATAGTAGCAGCCCAAGGATAACGTTTCCCACGAGAGCATTCAACTAAATCACTCTCGTTGTCCTTCCCGATGGTGTCAATCCTAACCGTTTGATATCGTCCACCTTCGCTTTCACTCCTCAATTAACGCCGAATCGGTCGTGACGCAATGAATCCCGGTGTCATCAAACATTATCACAAGTGTTGCGTTCGATTGCGATTAGGTATGCAAGCTGCCCCGCTTCCGCTTCGAGGAAGGACAAGCGCTATAAAGTGAAAGCGGAAAATCTGCGGCGAGCGATATAAAAAACGAACCGTGGGAAATTATATGTATATATTTATATATGTTACGAAAATTTATTTTCCTAACTACTGTCCGCTTCTGAAGAGTCTGAAGAAACTGAAAATAAGTCTTTCGTTTTTTGGGGAAACGCTGAGAGACTGTTGGACGCTAGTCAGAGGGTAGCTTTCATCATTCCAGTTCGCTGATATGTGTTCCTTAGATATATAAGGCATGATTCAAAGATATTACATTTGAATTTTGCTGAACGGAAGAGAACATTGCAAAATTAACAGAGCTTTGTTTGAATACTTTTGATGGGTAAATACAATATGCTTGAACGATAATTAACTGTGAGCTAATAAGCTTGAGAGTAGTACTATAAATAAGGAACATTAAACTTTAAACATACGGAAAAATTCTATCGAATTTTATTTATAAGTATCGAATCCTTATATAGAATATAATAATATAATAAATGTAAGGATGTTATTGCTACCTATCTATGTGCGCAGTCTACTTAGCAAGCACGGATATAAATATCAACATCCCGGAATCTTAGCAATTCAAGAGATGAGGAATCCGGATTCACAAGATTTATTGACGCTTTTAATGATATTTTTAGCCATGTTTATATTTACTAAGCTTATTATAGAAGTATAACATTTTTTTAACGCGTTGATTCTTTTGAAAAAATATCAACCAAGAATTCAGAAAGAAAATATTGAAAGACATTTTTAGCCATTTCTACCGTCCGATACTGTTTGAAAACATAATGAGAAAGTTATGTATACAATCTAACAAAAAAAACTCGTACAATGATCAATCAGAACTATAGGCAGTATGTCTAGCGATGAGTCTTCTGATGTTGGCTTCCATAGCCGGGAGATATGAAACGAATTGCCATTTTAATGTCCTTCCACATCCGTCCTTTCTATCTTAATGAATTGCTTATTCACTATACACACTTCTCTAAAAATTCCTGTCGTTCTAATTTTTCCACAGCTCGCTATCTTCGCCCTCGTGGCTGCCGTGTCTGCCGCACCCGGCTTCCCCTTGGCGTATGCTCCCGCACCATTCGTAGCCCACGCACCAGTCGTGACCTACGCAGCACCTGTGGTGAAGCACGTCGTACCCCTTGCCACCTCCTACGCTCACCAATACAGAGTTGATTACAAGGTAAGGCTTTAGAATCTATTGAATCAATCAATGATCGAGGCGAAGGAATACCCAGCAACCTTTAGCAGAAATCTTGAAGCAAAACATTTCAAATTTGATATAAAAAATTTCATAACCGAATTCATTAAAAGAAATTTGCATTCGGTTTTTAATGAAGAAGAGATCGAAAAACTTTCGTTAAGCAAAATACATCAATGAAATGTCGGACCCCAAATGGAGAAAATAACCGGCGAATTACTGAATCATCCCATGATTAATAATCACCCAATGCGCATTTCGGTAACTACACTACCATCCTCAGGGGGGGTGCAGAATGAAATGCACACTGGGAAATTCTTAGTAACCCGGCGGTTATTATTCGGGAAAGACGCCCGACCTGCCATTGATGTATCCGGCTTACTGACAGTTTTTCGACCTCTACCGAATTCACTAACAAATTATTATTCATTAATTGAAGAAGCATTTCCGTGGTACTTCTTTGAGCAGCATAAGAGCTGTAGGTTTACCGCACACTTTTGGGGAGTTAGTTTTTCAACTTAAGTAATAAAGCCTAGAATAAAAACCTAATAAAATTAGAGTTCTCAAATCTATCGTGAAACGCTAGCGAGTTTTTGTAGTTTCACGTTTTTGCGCATAGATGCTTTTTATCTAACGAAATATTTAATTTACAAGCAAAAGTTCAGACAAAAATTCGTATCCAAAACTTAGTTACCTTCTTTATTAATTCGAAAGTAAATCTGACAAGAGCATGATTTAAAGTTCCAAATAGTTTGTGTTGATATACATCAGTAGTGTAGACTAGATGTAGTTGTAAAACTTTTCTTTAAAGATATTATTAATGAACATAATCATTTAACGTAGTTCTATCTACACATTTAATAAGGTTTATCATCAGATAAATTTATTTATCTAAAATAGTATTTATTCACTATGGTGTACGATGATTATTAAAATATAAACTGGTTATATCAAAGTAACTTTTTTGGGCATTCAATAAGAATCAGGTCTTACATCAGATAAATAAATTTATTTACATACAATAGTATTTAACCACCATACGTACCACATATGTACGATAACTATTAAAGTATAAACTAGTTCTATCAAAGTAACAATTTTTCAATTTTTCGTGGTTAAATCATGTTTTACTAGTACTTTCAGCATCATTTAAGTTAGAAATCAGTACTATTAAGATTTAATGCAAATGATTTTAACCTTTTACGCTCCTAATTCTCATGTTTTTCTCTCCATTTTCTCTACAGACTCCGGTGATTGCACCAGTGGCGTACCACCCATACGCGTACGCCCACGCACCCATCCTCAAGACCTTCATCCACTAATTAAACGGCACCTGGGATTATAAGATTGCGATAGCCAGCTCAAAAATCTCGCACCTACCGTTCCTTCCTTGAGTTCTGAATGATGAGATCCTAAGTTTGGAGGCGGAAATGGAACATCGAAAACTGATATCTCTCTTTCACAACTCATCTTCTCCGCGAGTCAGTCTCGCTTCCTAAGTATTCATTACTGTATATATTTAAAGCCGATCCGAAAATATATATTTTTCTACCACCGTATTTGTGTGTTTTCCTTTTTATTCCCCCTGCACCTCAGAACACGAAAGTCTTGCTGATTGACGGTTGGGCAATCAGCCGAGGCATTTACCCTAAAAGAGGATATAAAATTGGAATAAAATCCTAAATTTTTACTCTAAGAATATTCCGTTTCACTCAAAGAAAACAGGAACAGATGAGTACCTTTTTCACAGTTTTATCATTTTATGTTTTTCTGGGTTATTTTTAATAAAACTGTGAAAGTATTCAGCTGTTCCTGTTTTCTTTACTTATGATGCAATTCCACAAAACAACGCCTTCTGTAAAAATTTTATCCATCAAAATTGATCGAAACGTTCTCTTCTGCTAAATTTTAATTCAATATCCAAATAAGAATTGCATTAAAAATATTGAAAAGAAACAATAATGAGAAGTACATTTAATAGCTTAAAAAATAAAGGAATAACTAGGTTTTAAAATAAGAATCTCAAATTGCATAAGAACTGAAAAAATAAAAATGAGAATAAGTACATTAAATAGCTCAATGATAAAGGAATGACTAGAATTTAAATTAAAGCATCAGTAAAAAGGGTTTTCAACATTTGGGTTTAACTTTCCTTTAAATCGGAGTACATACTAAACTCGTAATAATGTAATTCATGTAATCACGACTCCTGCGCAGAAGGTATACTTCGATCTTGGCAAGTCCAACTTCCAAGGACCTTCGAAAATGGTTTGAGTGGTCAATGAGCCGATAGGTAAATGGCATGTGACTTCCCATTTTGCTTTCCACAATGGAAATTTCCCCTTCGTTCCTTGACGTTCGGCGCAAACAAAGAACTCAAGTTTTCAATTTCACTACTCTCAAACATTAAACTGCCATTTCGATTATACCACTACATCTTGTAGCTTAAGTTATTTTGCGTCCGATGTGAAAAAGCAGAAGGCAGAAGTCAAGTGAACACTAAAAATTTAATCAGGGTATTCATAAAAATGAAAAGGCATGCCAAAAACGCACCTGTATGTGAATGTTAAATGTTGTCAGCGTAGGAAATGAGGAATTCAGATGATGACTGAAGGAATTTGTGCGTGACCATTGATAGCATAATCAATGGAAAACGTTCTGTTATTGATGATGTGTCAATATAAAGTTGTGTAAAGTCACAAAAATTTGTATGGATGTATGAGGTAGGTTAGACACACTTTCATACGAAAATTTCAGTTCGGTTGTTTGAGTGGGATAATATCTTTCCTGGTGTATCTTAGTTGAACAGGTTGCTCAATTATTGAAATGTTACTTTCACCACGAAGATAGTATGCATAATTTTATCCGAGGGGTTTATTGCATTTTCTTCTATATCAACCTCTTTTCTTCTATATCAACCTCATACATTATAAGCACAATCCCCTTTTCATTATCACTGTGGCGAAAATCGCCAAAATATACTCATGTATGCAATTTAGGAAATTAGCCATGTGAGACGTTGGAAGATAAAATTGAAACACCGTTTATCACGCAATATAACACAAAAAGAATTTGGAAGAAAGGGAATGCATTTTTAAATTAAAAACCTAATTCTACAGAAAATGCGTAATATATGCCATATTCATTGAAATAGTAAATTTATATTAGTTACATTTTACACTTGCAGGATGAGTTTATATAAAAATAACACTATAAAATTGTAATTACAATTGTAGTTACATTTTACACTTGCAGGATGAGTTTATATAAAAATAACACTATAAAATTGTAATTACAATTTCACGGCACTAAATTAAATATTAAATAACTTCAAAATAAAAAATAAAAGGTTGAATACTATTACACCCAATTAAACATGGTTAGAAGATACATAATATCATAAAAATTATATCAGAAAAAGAATAAATATTTCAACTGTCCACTTCAAGTTGCTCCCGAAATAGTTGCATTCATTTCTTTTCGATCACAAAAGTAATTCTGGAGAAATAATCTCTTCCAGAAAAGAATTCGTTAGTCTTCCATAAACTTCCCCGAAAGTGTCTCTGAGAAACCATCTTCGGGAAGAATGTGAGAAACATTCCAAAATTCATGATAAATGTCATCTTGTGCTGCGTTACCCCTTTTCGCAGAACGACTTATCGATTTCCACTTTAAAATAATTATTCACTCGAGAAATTGATCATGGGCATTTTGAAAAGTGTATTCCCGAAATTTGAGCGTGACCGATGGGTCCGAGTTCCTAAGACCGAAAATATATATAAATTAATCTTAAGCTGTAACCTACTATGGGTTCAACCTTAGAGGAAGGTATGTAACGTGCCAGAGACGAAGTTCCAGTCACTGTTATCCAATGATCCATGAATTTCGCGATATCAGCTCGAGCAGAAGATCGCGTAGAAAGAAATGGAAAGAAAGCGGACAGGAAGAGGGGGTTTACTGGTTCACGTATCCCATATTTACAGTCTCCCTCATCACATGCGTTACGCCCATTCCTTTGCGAAAGAATAGGCAGAACTCAACTGGACAAAGGGACGAAAGGCTACTTCCACTGATAGAGAAATTACAAGCGTGTGTCATCTATCTCCTTGAAGTTGCCTGTCTGGGAGGGCTTCTTTCAAAGTTCATCAATTCGTCCAATAAGAACAACGCGTTCGATGACATAGTATTTTTCATCATACCGTTCGCAGACACTTGTCTCTTGAATCTAATCTTTCCGATAATGTATTTTAAGCGGAACAGGATTAGACTGTTGCTGGAGAAACTGCGAGTTGTCGACCGAGAGATGCGTAAGTACGACTTGTTGGGCCCCAGATCAAGGAAGACCATTTGGCGGCTGAGCATGGCAACACTATTTACGTGTGGTACTGCAATCGTGTATTACGCGTTTGGCTTACAGCAACTCGAATACGACCTCTATTTTCCTGCCATGTTTAGTTATATAACCTTCATCACCTTGTCACTTCAGTTTTCTGCACTCCTTCGGTTCATACGCTTCAACTATGAAGATCTCAACCGTCAGTTGTCCAAACTAAACGAAGAGGAGCAGAAACACGATGAACATGAGGTGATTAAGCTTCTGAATCATTGCGCAGCTTGTCATTTGTCCTTATCCAAGGAAGCTAAGGAACTCAACGGAATATATGGCCAGAGTGAACTCATACACGCCATTCAAATCCTCGAGGGATGCGTTTATCAGAGTGTTATCGCTCTAGGCATGTTGAGTGGGCTACTGCCGGATTTCACAATATGGAACATGCTCTCAGACCTGATAGTATGGGATGCATTTCATATGATCTCTTTCGCCTACAGCGTTGTTCAGTGCGAAAAGCTGTTAAAGGAGGTAAGCTCATTTTTTACCAATCACTACGACTTTTTTCGCTCATGTATAATTTATCTCGATATTGCAAAAAGCATGGTACCTGTATAACCTAAGCTACTTTAACTACATTTTTCTCAGTAAAACAACCCTTACACGTAAACTAATACCTTCCCAGTGCCTACTGCAGGTTTATGCTTGTTTTTATTGCAAGGTCAGGCAATGCTTTTCTACATCTACATCTACATATGTACCCTGCAAGCCGCCTTTCGGCGTGTGGCAGGGGGTGCAAATCCAGTCTCCTCAGACCGACAAAATAGGCCCCGACAAGCGTCGTGCGTAAGCGGAGGAATACATAACACTCACCTTCATCCCCAAATAATACCAAAATGACTTAAAAAACTTAACTGAGTGGGTAAAAGAATTTTTCACATTTATGCATGGGAATGGCGATAATCAATTCTTGGATTAAACCAGCTGATTCCCGTTTGGTTCAAAACATTCCTTTATATACTAACCTTACAAGTTTCTTTCTCTCTAGACTCATGCCTTTCCATCCCTTTACGTTTTGCTCCAAAAATCACATATATCTCTTTCTCTTAAATTTAAATGTTACACACCATATTCGGTGATTCTAGACCCTCCTCTAACTTTCGATCAACCATTATATGTTTTTTTTTCGTTATTCAGTTTTTAACCATTATCCTCACATGACCAATCAATGGCAACAAACACGTTTCATACTGATCAAAAATTCCCTTTCTGAGCACCTTAATTCGTTTTATTCATTCACCTCTAGTTTTCTTCTGAATTATTCCGCATCACATTTTATGAGACCAATCTGAAATAAGTTTAAATAAATTATATCCTGTCACTTCGTAAAATGATACTAAGCCTAACCTCCCCATCCCTAAGCTCTTATCTGACACATCCCATCGCTAAAAATTCTGCTCTTCAATGATATGAAAATTTATTTCAAACATAAAAATATGGCGGCCTGTACTAGATGAATATTTATTCAGCCGAACTACCAATTGTATGAGTCTCTTAAGATTATTGTTTCTCATTATCAGGGATATTAAAAGTTGACAGTGGGAAGTTTATTTTGAAGCAGGCAGATATCATCGTGCTACAACTTGTAAGCTACACACATACCACAGATTGTAGCCCACTTATCCAAGGAAAAAGTTTCTCTATTAGAACTTTTATTTATGGTCACATTTTACCTTTGGATTAACTCAAACTATATAAAATCTTTTCCTTTTATTTCATTGCGACTTATTTTAGTGAAGAGTATATTTCTTTAGAATATATATTCAGAATGAAATTATAAATTTAGTCATCTTGATGTAAAAGTCAACTATTGAATTAAAATTAATTGTAGAAGCTGTTACTCGGTGAAACTGCATTAAGGTGGAAATAATCTCCGGTCGCATTAGATGAAAACATTTTGTGAAACTTTGCTTTCTCTTTTCCACCATTCACCATTATAATTAACTATTCTCTCTCTTTAATCTCCTTTTCCTCCAATTTTTAACCTTCTCTTTGGGCATTTCTAGATGAAAGCGACTGGTCCGATACTGATAGATATGCAACTGAAGACCACATCCACGGAAATCGGTCAAGAGGCAAGTATTTATTATTATTGCTATCATGTCATATATAATCCTACATTAGTAATTAAAAACTCTAATATTTCAGCTCCGCCTTTTATCCATTCAATTAGAGCACACGAAGACGAGATTCACCGGTTCAAAATTTATTACCTTGGACCAGAGAATCTTCGTTAAGGTAAGTAGATATTCATTCTTACTTTACCATCCCACATATTACATTGGAAAAAGGATACGGCATTAGAATTATACGTTTCTTATGTAAGACATTTATAATAATATATATTGGACAAATACCTCATACTCATATTTAAAAAGAAAAACATTGATCTTCGTAAAAGTCGTCTACACTGTTCTTTTACTGTGGATAATTGAAAAGTAAAAATAAAATATACCCAATATTTTCCTCCATATCGCACTTTATTTTTAATTTGGATAATTCAGGTTGAAAAGTTATTTTCTACATTTTTGGCATTATATTCGCAAAGACCTTTCATTGGAAAATCAACGATTGATAAAGAAAAGAAATGTATGTCACAAAACTGATATCAAAATCACTCTAATGTCTATGATATAAGATGAAGATTAAAGGTAGTAAAAATTATCCTGTGCGTTAAGTAAAAGTTATTAACAATCCTTTTGAACGCGCAGGTTTATGCTTATAAACAAAAACCAATGCCACCAAGTTTTGAGGAGTGATTTATTGACTTGTATATTAATTAAGAATTAAGACCTTATCTATAAAAACAGAGCAATTTAAAACAAATCTTAGAGGCTTGGAAAAGATGCTTGTTACACAAAATTCGATATATCTGATTTCAAATTTTTATATAATGCTAAATCGCTGTAACATCCTTTAGTAATGCATTTTTATATTTATTACAGATTGGAGCAACAATTTTAACCAACATAATAATCTTAGCGCAGTTCCAGTCCAACTTAGTGAACTCCAATTGAAGATAAAATAGTACATGAGTGAAATTCCTATCGAATTACAAAAAATGTAAAGATAGAGAGTCCAATTTAACATGAATTTTCTGCTCGAATAGGAAGCGTTTGAGTAAGAACTGATTTTAGTGTTAAAGAATAATTTTAATTAAGGTGGTCTTAAAATATGGAGAATAACTTTAAACAATTAAGAGTTTCACTTTTATACAAAGAACAGTGATAAATGATTTTAAATGCTCGCTAAACAGGTTAACCATTCGGATAGGGTTGAATTCAAACATATGATTATATACTTTCCTTATGAACATAAATATATCATTTCAGAAACATATAATATGAAAAATTGATGAGATTGAAAAATATTATTAATCATGTATTCTCAGTTAAGGTTTTCTTATAGTATGTGCAATCTGTGAAACTTTGTCTAGTCTTCAGGATGAGGACTGGTGTGGTTATCAACCCTCTACCATTATTATTAACTCCTAGAAGCGTAAAAGACTTATTGGGCAGGATAAGGGGTGAAATAGTTTACACTTCATCCTAATTAAACCAGAATATTATAAGTTGTAAACCTTCAGGTGCAGCGCAATGGATATACGAATTACGCTCACCATGCCCCTAAATGAGGAGCAAGCAAAACTTTTCAGCGTTATTCATAACTCATTAGCTTTCACATTACATTTAGATACTTCTTTAGAAGCCGAGAAAAAAATTAATGAAAAAATTTTCTATATCTTATTTGAACCTTAAAATATTATGAAAACTTTCCCAGCCTGCGAGGTAAGGTATCCGCAACGTTAACCTTAGAATGGAAAATTATTTGTTATACATGGTGGATGAAATTTTCTATACCAATAGTCGAAAAAGCTTACTTGCATTATTAACGTAATAAGATTGAATTTCAGCAATTTAGGCAATAGACTCTCAAACGCAGACATGCCAGTAATGTGAATATACACACATATAAATTCTTTTAAATGGAGTAGCTTTTATAGCATAAACATCCTTTCCTGTTGGACAATAAACGCCTTCATTTTATTGGGTAGAAAACTGACGAAACAGTGCTTTATCATAAATATTCTAGTCAATTATTAATAAGTAAGCATCGCCCGAGTTCGCACCAGGTCATTCCATAACGACACAAAGAAAACTCCCATCATATTTATCTATCGATTCCATTTCCAAAAGACGCATTTTGTCCTCTAATATACTACGAGTTATCATATAGTCGACTCTCATACGTTGGAGTTTGAAACACCGAAGCAGATTGATAATTACACATACAATGCTAAGCTGGAAGCACAAAAACTGCTCAAAAAGAAATAGAGATAAAAAATCGAACTCTTTGGGCGATGAAAATGAAAGTAGCGTCCATTGGTTCGTTAAACCAATATTTATCATTTCTGCCTTACTTTCCGTTTCCCCTGTCCAAGTGTGGGAGAACGGCGGGAGGAAGAGAAGCAAGAATCTTGAGCGCTTAGGGAATATTCAAGCATTCGCTTACTTCCTCGTCTACAGCATCGGTATTCTGGCTTTACTCCTTGATGTGATCGACGGGATTTCGAATCGGGTCACATTCAACGCCATTCTTCTCCGCTTCATAGCACTTTTTGACACAATTATTTTAGTTGTAGCTTTCACTCACGTCTTCCACAAACGTAACCGAGTTTGTAATCTAATGGATGAAATCAGAGGGGCAGATGAAGATATGATCAGAAAGTTCCAGATACTGACTCCTCGCAGTAGAAAACTGGTATGTTTGCAGACAATTGGTATAGCCGTCGCGACCCTCGCAGGATTCCTGTACCCTCTTGTGGACGTTACCGTAAGGTGGATGGTATCCTACAGCCTTGTTTTCCTGACCAACATGTCGCTGACCTGTCTGTCCCTGCAGTTTTCCGTCCTTCTGAAGTTTCTCCGTCATAGACTCCGCGACCTGAATGACACATTGTCTCTGTCCTGTCAAGAAGCAGTTCAAAACGACTGCTGCCTACTAAATGTCTCCACTGAAGTGAAGAAATTTGAAAAACGATGGAAATACATCGCCTCCTTTCATTTATACTTCTGCAAGAAAGCCGTAGAGCTCAACGAGATATACGGACTCAGTATGCTCTTATACACCTGTTTTCTACTGCAAGAAACTTGCTTCTTAAGCATTTATATTTTCCGGCTACTTGGTGGATCGATCACTCATTTCAAGGCTTTGATTTTCTGGCTGAATAACCTGATATGGAGCTTGCCTCCCACAAGCACCTTCGCCTACTGCGTCATGCAATGTCACAAAATGTCAAATGAGGTGAGTCCTTTCATAGTGCCATTAATTTAAATTCGTGATTGCTCTCATTATACTTATGCCTCCAAACGCATGATTCTAATATATAAAACATTTCTACCTTAAGTAATGAAAATGTATTCAATCTGAAAACTCACACGGGCTGTGAAATTTTTCTCGTTTTCTAGATCAAGAACACGGATACTGTGATGATGAAATTCTCATCAAAGATATCTTCAAAAATATTACAAAATCAGGTGGGTAAATGCAAGTTGCACCAAATGAATTTTCTTTATGATTTTTCTAACTTGGTAATAGCAATTTTGGTTTTTAGATACCTATTTAGATACCAATTTAGATACCTCCATACTCTCTTCCAAAAGCTAACAAAGTTGAGCTCATTATGTTATTCAAAGTCTTTGTATTGTTTCCGAATGTTTCAGCTGCATCTTTTCTCTTCTCAACTGAAACTTACAAAGACTAGATTCACTGGCGCAAGATTCATGATCCTGGATTACACACTATTCTCTTCGGTGGGTATGCTTTCATTTTTATCTATATTTTACGCGTTCCGCCATCTCTAAAATCTTGTATTACTGACTTCCTTCCCCAAAGGTAATCAGTAAAGGTAAAAAAGGAATAGATATCTAAGTGATCATGAAATTAAAGACATATACCAATTACAATTTAATTGATAAGTGCAGCTGCATCGTAAGAGAAATCATGACCAAGAAAGATCATTTTAAATATGAATTATTGTAGGTCTTGATCAAACAGTACTAATTACAGTACTAAATCCTGATATTCAAAATTTTAATGCTGTTTTTCACCAGACGTAGTGAATTTACTAATTCCTCCTTCTGAATATATATCTTTTCAGATTGGTATGGCAGCCTTGACTAACTTCCTCGTCGTCGCTCAGTTTCAGTCTAACTGGTGGTAAATTTATGTTGTTCCGATAATTTCTGAGAAATAAAGATTAACAAATAAGGAAGATGATATTCGATAGATTCTGAAGTACAGCAGCAGGGTTTTGATGACTTATTCAAAATAGAATTTCATGAAAATGGAACTATTTTATTAATAGTTGAATATTATTTCTCTCGTGACAAGGCTTTTATGTAAAAGTTCAACTTTTGAATGTTAAAATCGGGATGGTGGAAACAGAATTAAATAAACTAGTCTTTGGGTATAATAAGTAATTATTAAGGATGGTCTCAATCCCGAACCATTTTGAAGCCTATTCAAGCAATAGAAACAACATTATCGTATGAGTGGTCAAAATGAAGAAGTATCCTCAGATATAATTCGCGTAGTGTACGTCCGTCCCCCCTTTTTTCAGTAACGATTTGATTAAGACATTCGAAACAAACTTCATTGTGTTCCAACGAGTTAGAAACCTCTATATATACTATTTCTATTACTGGGAAGGCTTGGGTTCAAACCCAGGATCCCATAATAAGTTTCTATGAGAAATACACGTTAACTTCACTTTGATCGATAGCAGGATTCATTTATTTTACAAAATAAAATTAGAAAGAACCGTCACAAAATTTTGAGAATAGCACTTAAAGATCGTTTTCTTTTTCGATTAGCAATTACGAGAAATTTTATAAATTAAGCGAAAATTTTGGAAGGTATAAACTAGCCCGCTGCCAGTGACGACAAATGCGATTGTTGAATCCGAGCTAATATATTTTCTCATAAGAGGATATTGAGAATTTTGACCCATATTAAAGTTATAATTGTTTACAGCAACGTAAATGTTTCCATATGTTTTCGTGAAATGAAAGGGTTTTGGGATTAGGGTTACTGAAATTGCTTTTATGAACTCAAGAGATTGTATATACATAACCTGGTAAGCTGAGGACGTTTATAATTTTATATTCGATTTTAATTATAATTAATACCTATTTTGGATCATTCTATATTTCGCAGGTGACGAAACTTATGACTTAATTAAGTGCGTTAATGTCTTCGTTATTTGTTCTCTTTGAGGTTTTGAGAATCGAGTTGTCATGTAGCAGAGAATTTAGCATGTCTTATACCTGACTGAAAATATAAGATGATAATATGTTTTAATATTCGAAAATGGAAATTTACAAAAATGATGCGTATCAGTAGGATAATACTTATAACTATAATCGAAGCAGTTTTCTAACTAGTCACAGAAGAATGAAGTTTAGTTCCAATTGGTATTTTCGTCTCTATTTCTATTTGTTCTCTCTGTCTGTAAAATCATGAATACGAAGGCTGTTTAGATTTTCAGCCCCATAACCACTAATTACAAGCAGCCATGAAGCATAGATTGGGAGTATACTTTGTCTTTAATTTTCTCACCGAGCCAGAATGTTAGAAGAAGAAAACATATACGTGAGTACAGCATAGTGACATTCTAAATAATATAATCTATCGATTCGGCCGAGATGTTGTGGAAAGACATAACTGAACACGGATTTATATTTTTCACAAAGGTGGAAATCTGTGTTATGTGTTCACCTTTGTGGAAAAGTATAAATCTGGGTTCAGCTCTAAATAATAATTTTCATAGCAATCAATAAACATTAATCAAGGTAAATGTCATGAGTAGAATTAAATCAATCCTCAGTGGCTCTAATATTATCACTTTCCTGAGCAATACTGAGATAGAAGTGAAAGAAAGGTGAATTTCTTTCTTTTTTGTGTCAAAATAAAACAAATGAATATTGTTTCCTTCTTCAATAAATGGTGGAATGAGTCATTCTCTGTGTAAAAGATATCAAATATTGTAATAAAGGAATAGAATAGAAGTTAAAATAATTATTAGCCTTTGATGTCACAAAGGTATAATAATTAGAGTTTCTTCTTCGAGCAATGATCAGATAATGCTAATGTTTATCTTCATTATCTTCTAATTTTTCACTGCATCACCTTTTCGGATTCTACTTCATCCCAAAATTTAAGTAATTATAATTATTTTCGCCAATCGCGATAATGTAAATAATTATCAAATCATCATTATTCAACTATCTGGCTATTCACACAGAAACGTATCTTACAGATTTTATCGTTACATACAAATAAATAACACTATTCCCTTTCCCACGATACCTGCTTCGCTAATTCATAGTTCTCCATAATTCACTCTGCTTGCATACCTCTGTCGCTTCAGGTACGCAAATAAACATTTTATCGTCCATACTAAGCAAAAAGAAGAACACTAAATAAGTACTTTTCCAATAATTAAGTAACCACGACAAAACACGACCTCTTGTTTTTTATTTGGGTCAGTGAGTCAGCAAATGCACGATACACATTTATCCTCACAACCGTTGATTAAAACATAACTTGACAAAGAGGGAATGACTACCCTTCGTACATCTCACATAAAAGCACACCTCATCACCGAATCATGGTGGCAACAATAACGTTGTATCATAATGGACAGGAGGCTTCTTATGCAGAATGCCAACAAAGCTCAAACGTAAATGAGATGGAATTTTATTCTACTTAATGTGACGCTGAAGATAGGTAAGAGAAAAGATACACCGCGACCTGTGTAGCCTCGCATTATTTCCTGAATATTTAACCTCCACAAAGGTGTTTATAAATGTTACCTTTCACGGAGATGGATAGATAATCGATCTAGGATATTATGGTTGTCGAAAATTAACTGTCTGCAAATAAAAATATCGACCGGGGATAAGAATACTTCGGAAAGGGGAAAACGCTTACCCAGTTGTTCCATTTAGTTCGTTTTGATAGCTCAACTACGGACGAAAATTAAGAAAACAGTGGACTGACAGTGTGTTTGATACTTCCAAGTTTCGGGACGAATTCATACCTCTAGAAATGATGCTTGATCCTTATGAAGCCTTCCTTCGTCGTGCAAACCATAGGACAAAAGCGAATCGATCTCTAGAGAACATCGACAAAAAAGGTGTCCACTGGTTCTTGGAACCACTTTTCGCTCTTTCTATATTCCTTTCTATATCTCCCTTGCCTCTGAGCAAGAGATCAGGCACGAATACCAACAGGTATCTCAAGTACGTAGAGGTGTCCCAGGCCTTCATCTTTCTGATACTCTACATATCCGGACTCATTACTCTCCTTCAACGACTGGCCAATGTGATTTTGAATGGGGAGACATTCTCAATGTTCCTCTCCGTCTTCTCGGGAGTAATCGAAGTGTTCTTTCTCATTTTATCTTTCGCCGCCATATACTTCAAACGAGACAGGATCCGAAACCAACTGGAGAAAATCCGGCAGACGGACGCACGTATGCGCAGGCAGTTCCAGCTGATGACTTCTCGTAGCAGGAAACTGGTCATCCTGCAGACTTTCTGGATGGCAGTGTCTATCGTCGGAGGCATTATTTACCCCTACATCGAACCCCCTTACGACATGAGCGCGTGTGTAATTGGTTTTATTACCTGCACAACTCTGTGTTTTCTATCCTTGCAATTCGCCATCATCTTCAGATTCATTCGCCATAGATTCTGTGATCTTAATCGAGTGCTGATGGTGTTGTGTGAGAAAGCGGTGCTCAACGGTACTCAACGGTTTCCGAATGAAGTCAAGAATATGAAACGGAAATCCAAGAAGATCGCTCTTTTTCACCTCCACCTCTGCAAAATAGCGGAAGAATTCAATGAAATTTACGGTCTCAGTTTACTATCATTGAATTGCTATCTGATTCTGGACACGTGTTATATATCTATCTATTCGATCCGGGTCATCGGAGGGAAAGATGAACCCATAGATCTTTGGATCTTCGTGTATTACTTACTCGTGTGGGACGTACCTTCCGCATGGGTTTTTACTTATTATGTTACGCAGTGCCGCAAGATGTCGAAAGAGGTGAGCCAAAGATATTTACGCTAAAACATTGATTTAACTATGCGAAATAAATTCACCAATCCTGCAATTCCTGTGGTATTGCATTGTTAGATGAAATGCAATTTTTTCTCTTAATCGATCTTAGAAATAAAAAAAACAGAACCATATGCTCTCAAAGTGTTTAAGTAACAGATTTTCTCTGAGTTAATCACTCTTAATTACCTTGAATCACTTGTTAATAAATAACAACAAATTACTCGAGAACCACTCCTCGCTTATTTGACGTACGTGGATTAAACAAGAAAGATTTAAGTCTGATTACAACTAACAACGGAGAATTGATATTTCGTTCTAAAATTCAGATTTTAGCTATAGGGATAAGTCCAATATCATTGTCAACTTATTGAATTTCACTGAAAAAGGATTAAACAATGCTTTTCCCATTTATTAAGTCGTTCAAATTCAAATTTCTAGTTTACCTCACGGGTTTTCACAAATTTTCAGGTTGTAATTCTTTTATTATCGAAAGCATTTATTTAAAAAAACATCGATAATGATCTATATATCATAATAATAGTGTAGTAATGTAATATTAGTGTAATAATAGTAATGATCCATAGTATAATAATATAGTCTCTCAACCGTTCTTTGAAACTATGACTTGTTATTATTTTCTGTCTTTTGAAACGTCTCTCATCTAGATTCGAAGATCAGACACCATTTTGATGGGTTTTACGACGAAAATTTGGTCAAAGGAGTTACTTCAGGAGGTATGTTTACTACGACCCATTTTTAATACGAATTTTGTTAGAAATGTTTTACCAAATCAATATCATGTGCCTTAGCATTAGGTATTTTGCATGCAATCATATAAACTGTATGAAGAGTGACATTTATGACCCAATTTATTTTTTTTTGAATTCCAATTTTTCAGTTCCAGATATTCTCCTCTCAAATAAAGCTGAACAAGACCAAGTTTACCGGAGCAAAAATGTTCAACATTGATTACAGCCTCATCACGTCGGTGAGCAACATTCATTGATTACTGCTATCGACTTGATTATAATTCATTCCTATAAAATTGCTATCATACAACTGAAGTGTCTGTGATCAGGCATTCCCGCCAATTTCTAATTAATAATATGAACCTAAAAAAGATGACCGAAGATTAATCGTAATTTTCTCAACCCATTGTTTTCATTCATTCCATTCCTACATCTTCTTCGGATCACGACTAAATATTTCTTTATGTAAGGGCTGTCAAACCTGACATGCTACGCTTTCTCTAAGAAAAGGTTTTTGAGATGAAAATATATTTACCAAATTGAGTAAAATGGGCGGGCTGGTTAAAATCTTCAGCGGGCTGCATTCTGGCCCATACTAGACAATTCTACTTCACATTCCTCCATACCCTAACTTCTCTATATGTTCAAGTTCATAAGGGATATCAGTCATTAATAGTGAGCATTATTCTTTCAGATTGGTTCGGCTTTATTGAATATCATCATCATCGTCGTGCAATTTAATGGGAAGCTCAACGATATGGAATGAAAAGGACGGAAAAGGAGGATGATGTTGGATATCCAGTTACGTAATCCTAATCAAACGAGAATTTCTTAATTTTCTGCCTTGATGTTAATCTACGTACCAAATAAATACTATTTTATAAATAAATAAATTCTCTTTTTCGGACGATCGAAGGAATTCCTCATGAGAAGCTCGTATTAATCTATGTAGTACTTAAGGTCAGAGTACAGAATAAATTTAGCTGATTCTTGCGATTATACACAGCGTTTTATAACATTATTACCTCTTTCGAAAATTCATATTCAAGGATGTAATACGTTTATATTCAATAGTACTAATGTTTTGGCTGTTTAGTCAAAGTATACTGCAGCAATTGCAAACTTATACTGCAATATCGATTGTGATAATTAATTATTAATTAATCTTAATTGATTGATTTGACGTAACAACAATACATTCATAACAAAACATTACATTAGAGGGTCAAGGCCGATTTAAACGGGATTCACCGTGAGTGTTAAGCGATGAGCACATCGAATCCCAACCACCTAATTGGCTTGCCATGACCGATAATTATGATTCCGAAAATGGCTTCTGATTTTCCCTGGTTTAAGGTTGTATCCATACGGAAATATTGTCCTTCATAAAAATTAACAGAAACTATATATAAAATTGATTATTTCGTACCTTTCATAATGTGGCGGTAAATTCATATTCGACTTTGTAAAGGTCATATCTGTCAATTCTATGAACCGAAGTAAATGCTATGAGAAACTGATATGTATTTATATTTTTCATACCTATTGAACATAAGTATTTTCCAAAGATATATTAAAAATTATATCGAAGGCATGAAAAGATCGGGAACTGAAACAGGCAATTTAAGTTTTGAAAGAATTAAAATATGACATTACCAGAGATAAAAAAATTATCAAGTTCAATAAGATGCAGAGTTTTGTTAAATAACTGGAAGAATAAAGCGTATTTTTATTGAAGTTAGAAGGTGGGAAACTGTAATGGAATTAATTCATCAGTGTTTTCGTAAAAAATATGATAATATTCTTGGAGCCGATTTTCTACGACTATCAAGACTCATCAAAACCCCAAAATACCAAATAAAAACAGTTATCAGACAGAATTGCGAGAGACATTTAATTATCTGAGCCTAATAACATTATAACTGCAATCAATAACCTTACTCCGGAATACAATAAAAAGCTGCTGGTAAAAGGTGTGGAAATCCATGAGTCATCATGTGATTTTATCTAAATTATTTGACGAATTTAGGAGCAAGAGTAACAACTCCCACAAATTTACTCTGATCGAACGATATAATGGCTATTTCGAGGTTAACTTTCGATGTGTTAAAGTTATGGGTAAATAGGAAAAGAGGTTTGAGTTGTAGAATTCTAACAGGGCAGACAATGCAGACATCTACTCAAATAACATTCACCTAATGAAAACGTTTCCGGTTGTAGAAGAAACATTGACACAAGGGTGAAAGAAAATGCCGTCTGCATCCGTTTGGGCCTTTTAGAAAAATCAGTCAGTGGCTGAGCATAGTCTTCAACCACAGAATGGACTTCGCCAACACCAGATGCCTGTGCTCCGGATATTGGGACTGATTAACAATGGAAGCCACAGAGATCCAGCTGAACAAAAATAATATAAACAGAGACGAAGGCTTCATGCTTATCAAGATGTGTAACTCCGAAATCCACAAGAGACTGACGGAGAATGATTCGATTGGCAGACAAACAGCCAATCCCAGTCCGGAGTCCCGAAAGTGAAAGGCACCATGCCCCTCTTCTCCAATGGAGTGGAACCTCCCCACTTACCCCTGATTCGACAAACAAACCAGGACCAAATTTTTGGGTATATAAACACGTTTCTGGAGAATTCGACACCACCACCCTCAGAATGGCGACCGAGTGGGTCGTCGAAACGTCGGTGTACCAGCCAACCATCACCTGCGAGATTACCCGAGAGCATTTACGACAATGTATCCAGCAGGAAAGCACTAAATCGTTTTACTCAAGACTGATCCAAATCGATCTTCAAGGTTGAAAATAAATAATACACAGCTCGCAAACAGAAGTTCCGGTCACGACTAAGACGGAACTAAGTGTGGAGGCATCTCTCTCGAATCATCCGAGACACACAATTTCATTCACTCCTGCAATCCTTCCATAAGAGTTTAGAAAACAGTTTATGGGCTCGATGCGTAAATTTTTACGGCGTGAAAAACCAAGTTCAGAAAAAGATTATCCATTATAATGCTCAACACAGAGTACACAGATATCGAACGGCGTAGCATTCAAAGAATAAGAAAGGAACATGAACGAGATAAGGTCTCCGATTATGACATCTATTGGTTCGTAAGACCGATTTTTGCTGTTTCTTCATTGTTATCCATCTGTCCAGTCCCTCTGCATAATAAACACAAAGCGAATAGAAATCTCCAATGTCTTTCGATATTCCAAGCCTTCTTCATAGTAATATACACCACCGGGCATATTATCCTTTTGCTAAATCTAATCGATGCCACGGTGAAAGGAGAGGACTTCAATATGCTTTTCTTTCTCTTCGGAGGCGTTTACGCTTCAATTCAAGCAATTATACTCTTCGCCGAAATTTATTTCAAGCGGGATAGAATTCGGAATCTACTGGAGAAAATCCGGGAGGCGGACGAAAGCATGTGCAAGAAGTTGCAGTTGGCGACGCCACGCAGCAGGAAACTTGTCACCTTACAAAGTTTCGGAATAGTCATTTTGATTATCGCAGGGTTTTCATTCTACTTCTCAGGTTTCGAGATTAACGCGATTGGGTACACGTTTACCTACATGTTTTACTTGACGCTCGCATGTCTGTCTCTGCAGTTCGCCGTAATCCTCAGATTCATCCGTCACAGACTTAGAGATCTGAACGGTGCTCTACTAATTTCCTGTGAGACAGCAGTGAAAAAGGGACTGATACACCAAAAGTTGGACGACTCAGAGGAACGATGGAGAAGCCTCGCTTTCTTTCACATGCATCACTGCAAATTAGCGGTAGAACTCAACAAGATATATGGCCTCAGCATTCTTTTTCTTATGTGTAACTTTGTGCAAGAATTTTGGTTTGTGTCTATTTACACAGTACGTGCAATCGGGGGTTCTGTAGAAGGATATGGGATCTTCATGTCATACGTAATTCTCATGGATACCTCTTTCGCATGGATTTTCGTGTATTGTGTAATGCAGTGTAGCAAGACGTCCAAAGAGGTGAGCATATAGAATTTATGCCTTAGATTTACTCTCATATCTACAACTTTACCGTATTTCTATTGATTTTTTTTCAAAGTAGAAGCTTAAATTATGATTCAGGCCTGGGATGGTGAAATTCTTATCGAAAGAGTACCATATTTGAATAATTGGCATTAAAATGCTGTTGTAAACTGAATTCATTGTTAATTGACGTGAAGAACAATACTTTCTTTACAATTTTGTTGTTAAGCTGAAGAACACAAGAAACGGATAGAGTAGTCGACAGTTTCGAAAGTGAAAATAATTATATTTCTTCGCACTACGGACACACATCCTCTTACTTCGCATATCCCGAAATTTTATTAACAAACCATAATAGTAATTGAAGATACGATGATTAAATCATCAAAGTACTTAATTATAGTTGAAAGAAAGAAAAGGAACTCGGCGTTCAATGAATAAGAGACAAAGGTTTCTCCAATCGCCGATAGCGGCAACCATCCAGGGCAATTCCTCGGAAGAGGAATATATCAGATCCCTCAGAATTCTGAGTAACTGGTGGGCGCCGGACGATTATCCTCTTCCGAGGAATTACCCTGGACGGTTGCCGCTGTCGGCGATTGGAGAAACCTTTGTCTCTTACTTAATTATAATTAAGATCTGATGTTGAAAATCAACATCAGGTTATCAACTTGCTACGTTTATTTAAGAAGAATTAGATTCGGAAAATATCGCCAATAATATATGTTTATAAATGAAAATGCCATGATAATCTCCCTGAAATGTATTAATAAAATTGATGGGAACAACATAATGGAAACAACTGAATAAACCGATAGTTTGTTTATATCGAATAATTCGAAAAAGATTTTTGATTTCGCATTACCTGACCGATAAAATTTCTATATCTATTCGCCTCTTCGAAGCGAATGATTCACTCGTTTGGAATTGCCGTACGAATATTCGAATTCGAATGATTCTCCACGATTGTTTCACTCGTTTAACTTATGCTCGTTTGAAAGGGGTGGCACCTTCTTATATCATCCGATTTCGGATCCCTGGTGGAGTGATAAGATGCTGATGAAGAAGATTTTCATTATTTGCAACACTAAATATATAACGGGAAATAACACGCTGCATTCAGCGTATATTAAACTTACCTAATAAATAGTAAATACAGAGGTGTACGAAAATTGAAAAATATGAAATGCAGCAATAGTAGAATATTCTACAAATCCAGTATCAATAGAAATCGATTTCTTATATTATTATGATATGTCCATCGATTATGATAATGATAACATGAAAATTGGAATTGGTAGCTTGTTAAACGTAATTTTAATTCAATGTTCCATATTATTTTTAAATTTTTGAATAATTAAAGGATATAGAGTTTTAGGAAAACTAGGTTATTTTCCGTGCACGTAGATTGTCTAATTGCATTATGAGTGAAATATATTTTTTCCTTCTCAGCCACCGAAATAATATCGCAAATTAATAATATAATAAAAAAATAATATCACAAATTTAATAATTTCACAAATAATGTCACAAATTAATAATAAAATAATATCACAAACGAAAAGGAAGTGAAAACTCACATTTTCAGAGTAACAAGAGTTAATTTAATTAAATTCTTACAATAGGGAATTACGCGACTAAGAGATGAAGTTTCGATTATATACCCGAACAAAACCACTGGACCAAAAAAGTGAGTGAATTCATCAGTAGGAAAGCAATCAATCAACTTTTCGATTCCTTTTTCAATCGGTTTTCCCTTCTCTTCCTAAAAACTCCTTCCAATTAACTTCGTTTTCGATAACCGCAAACTTAATATTTCAGTTTGAAAGATCTGACACCATAATGATGGGTTTCTCGTCAAAAATTAGATCCAGAGACACTCGTAAGACGGTAAGTTTCACAATTTTAAATGCTTAAGCAGAATGTTTCCTGAGTACTCACTGAATACAATCTTTCTCGAATTTCGTGCTTGAAATTTTTACACTCATATGTTTGGCTACAATAAAAACTGATATCATCCCAAATTCACATTTTTCAGATCCGGGTGTTTTCTTCTCAAATCAATCTCATTAAAATTACGTTCACTGGTGCAAGAATGTTCGAGATGGATTATTCTCTCTTTTCGTCGGTAAGTGACCATATTTTACTCAATCGTCATGTTTTCGCTATATGCATTCAGTTAATTTTTTTTAAATATTCGCATTTTTAATGCTATTGATACGAAGAAATAACAGAGTACTTTTTACAAACGATACGCAGGAAATCTTGTTTAAAATATATAGTACATTCATTCCAATTTTCTGCTGGGCAATTTCATTTACGTGAAATGGAAACCATGTAATGTTTTCTACCTTAAACCTTGATAAAACGTAAAGCTTCAATGGACTGTGATCAAAACTTATTGCAGATGAAAATCCTTAAAAATCCTCCTCCATTAATTTACATTAACCTTGATTTTATTGTATGTTAGCGTTATTTCATGGTATATACGTTCTATAGCGGTTGAATAATCTATTTCGAAAATCGACCGCTATGTTTCTCTGCTTCAAATTTTGCACAGAAACATGAAAGAACAGAATATTTTTGTAAACGATCACGTTCACCATCGAAGAATAAAAAAGTTACGGTAAATATTCACAAATCGATGTTTATATCGGTAAAACTTTAGATGTAGAATATTTTTCTCTGCAAGCGCTCTCAGACTAGAATGTTATGACAATCTCGTTATCATTTTTCAGATTGGTTCCGTTTCCCTGACTATCATAGTGATTATTGCCCAATTCCAGGCAGAACTGGAGAATCTAGAATGAGACAGGCAGAATTTCTGAAATATAAAAATATTTTATAAAGGTAAACTTAAATTGACCCCGATATCCCTATGTGTTGCAGGTTAATTCTTCGTGAGAGTAGGACAATTAATATACGAGTTACTCTTTTCACAAAATTCAATAAGAAACCTCCAAAGTGAATTCCATTGTGAAGTATCGATACCTTGGTTGCTTTCAAATTATCACGGCCAAAAACAAAATTAAAAATGAAATCTACATGCTAAGGCGTAACTTTGTGGAAAGCCATTATGGTAAAGAAGAAGTACACTGGTAATTTTCTACACTGTTTATTACTGTCAACCGGAGTCACCAGAAGATGCTACTCCGGGTAGCAAAACCGATCGACAGTAATAAACAGTGTGGAAAATTACCAGTGTACTTCTTCTTTAGCAAGATTAAAAAAATAGTGAATGAAGAATTTTTTATCGCATCATTTTGTTACTACAATAAAAATGAAAAATATTCCAAATACAATTTTAATAATGCATTACATCGCTGCAACGTCTTTTAGTAATGCATTTTTGTATTCATTGCAGATTGGAGCCACTACTTCACGCAGCATAATAATGCAGACGCATTTCAATTCCAATTTGTTGGACTCCATTTGAAGATAAAAATGCATCTGAGTTAACTAGAGAATGAGTGATAATTCCTATCTAATTAAAAGCAATCTATCGACAGAAAATCAGTCCAAATTAATATGTCTTTCTTCTCGAATTTCAAGCTTCTGAGTGAGAAATATTTTTATTATATGAAGGATAATTTTGATTTCGGTAGTCAAATTATGGAGGATAGATTTAGCTAATTAAAAGTTTCACCTTATTATAATAACAGTGAAACGTGATTTGGAATACAGAAGGATCATTTTTCGAAAAGGAGAATGAATGCAAGTATTGATGTCAATTCCTTCCTTATGAAAATAAAATTTCCCTTCAAGAAAAACATAACATATCTATTTTTTCAATTTACTAGTGAGTAAATTTCAGGATAATATTTTTTATGATATCGGTAAGTAAGGGGATATCAAGTAATCTTATAATACATTTTGTGAAACTTACACTGTACTACAATCTTAAGGCTAAAGGCTACTGTATATTGAGAGGAGTAAGTTAGTTTGCCTTTTACTTCCACACTAAGCCAGAATGCTAAAATTAAAAGCCTTTACATAATGATTCAACGAATTACATTCTTCATGGCATTCGATGAGCAGTTACCAAAATTTTTCAGGCACTCGTAACTCATTAGCTTTTATAAAAAACTTCATTCATGAATAAAGCCTAACAAGAATGAATGAGAAATTATTTCTACCCTTTACCATAAAAAACCAAAGAGTATTCCAGCCTTCGAAGTAACGAACTCCAACGTTAAGCTCGGAATGAAGAATATTAACTACGCATGGTGGATGAAATTTTCTATACTGGTAGTCTGAAATTTTTACCAGATTAATTCAATCAATTACCTTGAAATTAGCCAATTTAGGCAAACGATTGCAACGCAAACATGCCACTCAATGTAAGCATGCCTATGTGAGAAAACTTTGGAATAGAATAGCCGTTATAGCGAAAACACCCTTTCCTGTTGGACAATGAACGCCTTCGTTTCATAGGGTAGAAAACTGATGAAACAATGCCTTTTCTTGAAGAATTCCAGTCAATAATTAAATAAATAAACGTCGCTCCAGTTCGCGCCAGGTCATTCAATAAGGACAAAGAAAACTCCGACGTCATTTGTATTTTCGATTATTCTTCCATACGTACACGCGTATGTTGCCCGTAAAATACCTCGAGGATACATATAGCGTCATCTTAAGTCATACGATTGGAGTTTGAAACACCGAAGCAGATTGATAATTACAAACAAAATGTTAAGCAGGAAATACAAGAACTGCTCAGAAAGAAATGGACATAAAAAATCCAACTCTTTGGGCGTTGAAAATGAAAGCTGCAGCGTCCATTGGTTCGTCACACCAATATTTACCATTTCTGCCTTACTTTCCGTTTCCCCTGTCCAAGTGTGGGAGAACGGCGGGAGGAAGAGAAGCAAGAATCTTGAGCGCTTAGGGAATATTCAAGCATTAGTTTATCTGCTCTTCTACAGCGGGTGCCTTCTGGCTTTACTTCAGGATGTGATCGACGGCATTTCGAATCGCATCAGATTGCACGCCATTCTTCTCCGCTTCATAGGACTTCTTGACACCGTTATTTTAGTCGTAGTTTTCTCTCACGTCTTCCACAAGCGTGGCAGAGTTCGTAATCTAATGGATGAAATCAGAGGGGCAGATGAAGATTTGATCAGAAAGTTCCAGATGCTGACTCCTCGAAGTAGAAAACTGGTATGTCTGCAGGCAATTGGGATAGCCGTCGCGACCATCGCAGGATTCCTGTACCCTCTTGTGGATTTTGACGTAAGGTGGATGGTATCCTACAGCCTTGTTTTCCTGACCAACATGACTCTGACCTGTCTGTCCCTGCAGTTTTCCGTCCTTCTGAAGTTTCTCCGTCATAGACTCCGCGACCTGAATGATACATTGTCTCTGTCCTGTCAAAAAGCAGTTCAAAACGACTGCTGCCTGCTAAATGTCTCAACTGACGTGAAGAAATTTGAGAAACGATGGAAATACATCGCCTCCTTTCATTTATACTTCTGCAAGAAAGCCGTAGAGCTCAACGGGATATACGGACTCAGTATGCTCTTATACACCGTTTTTCTCTTGCAAGAAACTTGGTTTTTAAGCATTCATATATTCCGTCTACTTGGCGGATCGATGTATCATATCAAACCATGGATTTTCATGCTAAATAGGTTGACATGGAGCTTTCCTATGACAACCTCTCTCATCTACTGCGTCATGCAGTGCCACGAAATGTCAAAGGAGGTGAGAAATTTCAAAGTGCTATGTTTTTAAATATGTTATTGCTCTAATTATACTCATCACTCCGAATGCTAGTAAGCAATAGAAATCTATAGCATTTCGACCTTATGCAATGAAACTATATTCAATCGAGATTACAGATATGATTTGTAAAAGTTTTCTTGTATTCTAGATCGAAAAAACGGTTACTGTAACGATGAAATTCTCATCAAAGATGACTTCAAAAATATTACAAAATCAGGTGGGTAAGTGCCGTAGTAAGGAATTCATTCAGTCCGTGACTTCTATAACTTGACACTTATAGTTTGCAAATTCCCAAATGCTGTTTATCTCAAATTCCTAATCCTAATTCCTTTGCTTGGTAATTGGAAGTCCTTACGCTAATTTTGAACTTTTCAGCTGCATTTTTTCTCTTCTCAACTTAAATTGACAAGGATCAGGTTCACCGGCGCAAGATGCATAATTCTGGATTACACACTATTCTCCTCGGTGAGTATTCTTTAATTGATTATCTATTATTCATTTTACGCATTTCGCCTTCCTTTAGATCTGGTCTCATTTAATTTCCTTCTCCATAGTCTGAAGAATTTAGAGATGAAATTCCTAAAGACAAAATTGAAAAGAGAAATACTTCAAGACATTTTGAAGTAATATTAAAGTGATAAGTGCAGCTCTATCGTAAGAGAAATCATGATCAAGCAAGATAATTTTTAAGGTTAAAATATCACAGTCTTTAAAGAAATATTCTAATTTAGTTACTTATTTTACTGTTTCAAATCCAGAAGTTCAAAATTTTGATCCTTAATGCCGTGGTATAATTACAAACTTCTCTCTCTGAATGTATTTATTTCAGATTGGCATGGCAGCTTTGACTAACTTCCTTATCGTCGCTCAGTTCCAATCTATTTGGTGGTAAATCTATGGATCCTCGGTAATTTCTGAGAAATAAAGGATTAAAAATGACGAAGAGAACACTCGACATATTCTGAAGTTCAGCGGTAGCGTTTAGAAGCCTAGATCGTAATAGGATTCCACAGAAAATGGAAATTTTGTACGAATTTTTGAATACCATTTTGTCATGAAAAAATTTACATTTAGAAGTTCAAATTCTGAATACAAAAATGCGATTCGTCTTTAATCTGAGGACCATTTACGTTTCGTAACACGCTGGGTACATGAAATGACAAGCAGGTACTAAGAATTCATTCGTTTCCCGATAAATTAATAAAGATCTCCTGAAACGTCGAGTTCATGAGATTTCTAAGCAGTGGCTGGAATATTCTATCAAACAATTTTTCTATTTAATCGCAAAATGATAAAGTTTAGCTCCAATTAGTATTTCTACCTCTCATCCTACATTCCCTTTCTGTCTGCAAAGCCATGAACACGAAGGCTGGTTGGATTAACCCCTTAACTACCAGTGCACCCTATCTTCTCCGTATATTCAGCTGCATTAGGGATATCGGTGACTTATTGTGTGCATTATCCTTTCAGATATTTCAGCTTAGTTACATATCATCGTCGTCATGCAATTTAATGGGATCCTCAACGTTGTATGTAGAATGAGATGGACTTAAGAAGAGAATGATGATGGATATCAAATTACACATACATTACATAATCAAACAAGAACAGCTTAATGTGTTGCTTTGATGTAAATCTGCATAATAAATAAACTATTCTTTTTCAGAAGATCAACGAATTCCTTGAGAGAATCTCGTATTAATCTACGGAGTACTTAAGCTCAGAGTACTGAGTAAATTTAGCTGATTTTATACAAAACACCTTTATACTTTCATTAACCAATTTTGAAAGGCGAATTTTTTTTTAATACTTTATATTCAATAGTATCCATCTTTTGGCTGTTCTTTCAAAGTATAAACTTATCTGCAATATAAATAGACATATTTTTATCATTGATTGATATGAATTGATTGATTGGATGTAAAAACATGTGAAAATAAACAAATGTAAGTCCATGATGCAAAAATGCATTAGAGGGTCATGACCGGCAAACGGAATTCACCATGGGTGACAAGTGATCAACGAATCGACTCCCAACCAGGCTTGCCATGACCGATATCTATTATTACGCTAATACAAGAATGAGCAGGTGTTTTAAAGTCAGGAAAATCTAAGAATCATTACTTAAAAGGATACTTCGAGTAAAGTATTTCAGGAACTGTTGCAAGAATGCTGCAGCAAAAGGAAGAGCCTCCACTAATTTAGTCCGTTCAAATAAAAGAACGGATTATTCTTCGCTTACTTTCCCATGTATTGATAATAAGGAAAGGTAAAAGTTGTGAGATACCTATAATGCAGACAATGACTCGGCAAAATTTCAACAATGTCAACATCCCCATATATCTAGGTTCCCAAAAATCGATCTTCAGAGCTGAAAATAAATAATATATAACTCGCAAACCGAAGTTTCGATCATGAATAATACGGAACCAAGAATGATAATATTTATCTCAAGTCATCCGAGACACGCGATACAATCCACTCCTACTACAATCCCATCAGAGTTTAGAAAACTGTGAACGGTCCCGATGAGTAAATTTTTACGGCGTGCAAAACAAAGTTCAGAAAAAGATTGTCCATTATAATGCTCAACATAGAGTACGATATCCAACGGCGTAGCTTTCAAAGAATAAGAAAGGAACATGAACGAGATAAAGTCTCCCATTATAGCATCTATTGGTTCGTAAGACCGATTTTTACCATTTCTTCATTGTTATCCATCTGTCCAGTCCCTCTGCGCAATAAACACAGAGAGAATAGTAATCTGCGATGTCTTGAGGTATTTCAAGCCTGCTTCTTCATAGTAATACACACCACCGGGCTAACGATCCTTTCTATGTATCTGGTCGAAGCGATTATGAAAGGAGAAGATTTCAATTTGCTTAACACTCTCAGTGCGGGCATAACCACTATAATTCAAGCACTTTTACCCTTCGTGGACATCTATTTCAAGCGGGATAGGCTTCGGAAACTACTGGAGAAAATCCGGGAGGCGGACGAAAGCATGTGCAAGAAATTGCAGTTGGCTACGTCACGCAGCAGGAAACTTGTCACCTTACAAACTTTCGGGTTTGTCATGTTGATTATCGCAGGGGTCTTATATATATTCGCAGGTTTTGAGCCCTCCGTGAGTGCATACACCCTTGCTTTCGTGTCTTACCTGACGATTTCTTGCCTGTGCATGCAGTTTGCCGTCATTCTCAGATTCATCCGTCACAGAATTAGAGATCTGAACGGTGCTCTACTAATTTCCTGTAAGACAGCAGTGAGAAACGGACAACGGCTGATGTTCCGAAAGTTGGACGACTCAGAGGAACGATGGAGACACCTCGCTTTCTTTCACATGTATCACTGCAAATTGGCAGTGGAACTCAACAAGATATACGGACTCAGTATACTCTCCTTTACCAGTTACCTCTTGATAGAAGTATGGTTTGTGGCTATTTACACAGTGCGTGCAATCGGGGGTGCTGTAGAAAGATTTGGGATCTTCATGATATATGTGGTAATATGGGACGTGCCTCTCGTGTACAATTTCGTGTATTGTGTGATGCAGTGTAGCAAGACGTCGAAAGAGGTGAGCATATAGAATTTAAGTTGTAGATTTATTTACTTATCATAAATATATGTCACCTTATCGTGCTTTTATTAATTTTCCTTGGTAAACGTATATGCTGGAATTATGATACAGGCCAGGGATGGTGAATATTTTATCAAAATAGAGCCATGTTTGATGGAATAAAATACTTGAGTGCTCAATTAGCACCAAAACTGGAGAACCTGATCAAAGTAGTTACGTCAGTATTGGAATTAGAATGTATTGTATACTTGTATACTTTTCATTGTTGATAGACGTAAAACACAATTACTTTCTTTCCAATTTAGTTTTTATGTCGAAGAATACAAGAAAAGGATAGAGTTGTCATCATTTTTTAGTGAGAAAATCCTCTCTTGGAACTATGAACGCGCATTCTACGGCTTCCCTAATCCAAAATAGCATTAAACTACCAAAACCGTTATTGACGATAATAAACGATTACAGTACAAGGTCTTACTTACGACCTGATATAAATGTGATTCTGAAAATATTGTCATGAATTATAATTAATGGACCATCATAATTTCCCTAAAAGATGTTAATAACTCCTTTAAATAAGCTATACGTTTCTTTTCAATTTCCGCAAACTTGTGATTTCAGTGTGAAAGATCTGACACCATAATGATGGCTTTCTCGTCAAAAATTACATCCAGCGACACTCTTAAGACGGTAAGTTTAACTAATTTAAATTCTTAAGCTGAATGTTAAATCTTCCGCGGATTTCATGTTTCAAATTTTTACCTGCTGGGTTTGGCTAAGATAAAACTAATATCCTCCCAAATTCACATTTTTCAGATCCGGATGTTTTCTTCTCAAATCAAACTCATCAAAATTATGTTCACTGGTGCAAGAATGTTCGAGATGGATTACTCTCTCTTTTCGTCGGTAAGTGACCATATTTTACTCAACTGTTACTTAAACTGTTTTCACTATATGCATACAGTTAATTTTCAGATATTCGCATTTTTACTGTTATTAATATGTAAAAATAACAAAGTGCTTCTACTCTGTTAGTAATATGTAAAAATACAGAGCACTAACTAAAAACGATACGCAGGAAATCATGTTTTAGATTATAATTCACTCCAATTTTCTTCCGCATAATTTCATTTACGTGAATTTTATGTAAAACCATGTAATTTTTTCAATATAAAACATGGATTAAATGTAAGGCTTCAATTAAAACGTGGGTAAAACGCATTGAAGATGAAAATCCATAAAAATTACTCCTCTATTAATTTACATTAGCCTTGATGATATGGTGTGTCAGCGTTATTTCATGGTATACATGCTCTATAGAGGTTGAATAATCTATTTCGGAAACCCAAATCGACCGCTATCATTCTCTGCTTCCAGGCTTGCACCGAAACATGAAAGAACAGAATACTTCGATAACGATCGTAAACGATCACGTTCATCATCGAAGAATAAAAAAGTTACGATAAAATATTCGCAAATCGATACTTGTTACGTACACCTTTATATGTAGAATACTTTTTTCTGGAGTCACCTCCAGAGATTAGAATGTAATGGTTATATCATTATCGTTTTTCAGATTGGGTCTGCTTCTTTGACTATCGTAGTGATTGTCGCCCAATTTCAGACAAAGCTGGAGAATTTAGAATGAGGCTACAGAGAGACCGGCGGAATTTCCGAAATATCGAAGTATTCCATAAAGGTAAATTTAAATCAATCCACAATATTCTGTGCATTGCATTTGAACATGTTTGATAACAATAGAATCCTTTAAAAGAGAGAGAATAATTGCTTTAACTAAGTTACTCCTCCTATTTACTATTCCTCATTCATCAGAAATTAACCTGAAAGTGATCAAATTTTTAACAAAGTTCTAAATCTCGGCGTAAAAACATCATTTCCAGGAAAACTGACTAGAAGACATTAAGAACTAAAACCAAGAAGGATGGCAAGACTGGAAGTACACGGGTTTTCAATTGACGATTTTTAAATTGGACTAGTAAAGAAACTTAGCAGGTGATAAAAGTAGTCGTGGACAGTAAAAAGGAAAACTTTCGTTCTAATGTTAACTTACTGCATGTTATACTCATAAGGATTCCTGCGCTGTAGTTTATCTCAGTTTCCACGCAACTCCATGGAAAAGATTTTGGAGCAGAGGATGCTTAGCTTTGCACGTTTAAGCGCACGCCTGTAAACCAAAGTATGAACAGAAGTAAAGCTGAGCAGATTGGGAATCCAGATATTCCGCTTCACGGGAAAACATTCCAGTAAATCTTTGAGGGATTAGTAAGAACGCTCTTAAAAAAGAAGCGCTTCCAAATCTTCACATTTGTAGTAGCTTCGATGTGTTATACTCATAAGGATTCCTGCGCTGTAGTTTATCTCAGTTTCCACGCAACTCCATGGAAAAGATTTTGGAGCAGAGGATGCTTAGCTTTGCACGTTTAAGCGCACGCCTGTAAACCAAAGTATGAACAGAAGTAAAGCTGAGCAGATTGGGAATCCAGATATTCCGCTTCACGGGAAAACATTCCAGTAAATCTTTGAGGGATTAGTAAGAACGCTCTTAAAAAAGAAGCGCTTCCAAATCTTCACATTTGTAGTAGCTTCGATGTGTTTTTCTCTCAATTGAGATTTGTATTAAAATTCTATGTTACCATTTTTAAATCATATGATATTATCTTATGTCCTTGGATATCTTGAAGGATTGAAAACGAGAAAAGCAATAGATTAGCTCCGTTATTATTTTTGCTGGAAGCTCAATTCAAGTTCGCCAATAAATTTTTGAATCGCAATGCTTTGCTCCCAATTTAGTTCAATTTTGATAAAATAAAGTCATGGAACTACCTTATTATCCGTGAGACTATGTATCTGCGGAATTTTTTATTTCCATCATTCCGCGATATTCTAACACTTTTTCATGTAACCTATTTAGAAATATTTTATAAAATTTATTTAGTAGTGATTATTGAGTAATAGTCGATATTTATGATCATTCGTTACAAGCTAACACAAGGAATTAATATATTAAAAATTAGAGAGCATTATTTTCATTTTTCCGACGAATATCGATGATATCATGATAAGTTAATTGGATCGAATAGATGTTTTTCTTTAAGCTTAAAGATATGAGCTGGAAAAGCATTCCCCCGAGTGAGGTGTTTTGGCTAAGATTCGCAGAGCAACTACAGTTTACTAAAAAATGATAGAAATAATGTTTCTACCTTTCGATGACACAGGGACTGCTGTCTTTCGTCCCTCGTTGGAAGTGCCTTCTGCGACGCTAAATCACTGACCTTGTGATTTTTAAAATCCCTCGGCGATTCCTCTTCCTTCCTCGAGTTTCCTGTAGAATATTGAGAGAAGTGTCGGTTAGATTAACGAATGAAAAAATTATACAACTTTGTTAATATATTACATGCAGTGAAACTCGTCTCAAGCGGAACCTGTATAAAGGGAAAGCTTGTCTTAATCGGAAGAAAAAAAATTGGTCCCGGCGCGCATCCATTTCTCTGATGGGTCAACCTTTTTTTAAGCGGAAAACTGCAAAGATTTCTTATTCGGAAAAAAGCGATGATTATTTTTCATTCGTTGCTTTTAATAGATCTTATATAATAAAATTTACATTATTGTATTTAAATTGTACGTGATTAGATTGGCTTGGTATCATATAAATTTTAGTTTACGGCAATTATAATCATAGTTTATTTAAAATTTGTGATGGGTGTGAGAAAGAGTACAACATTTTACTTTATCCAAATTAATATACCTACGAATCCAACATAGTGCTTGGAAAATTCCTACTCTTCTACTGCTATACTACCAAGTATCTACGAGGGATGCATTCTACAAAAAAAAAGTCGCGAGTACTGAAATCGCAGATCCTGAATAATGTGTTGTTTTATATCTGTAGGGATAGGGTGTGCTTTATGGAATGAATCAGGCAAAAAGCGCAGTTTCGATAACTGTTCCCTATTTAAGCTTTAAATTAAATATTTATATAAAATATACTCCAAATAAATTAGTAGAGGAATTTCCCGAAGCAAGAGGAACAGCATCCACAATTCGGCTGTAAGTAAATGATGGAACATCTAATTCTACTCCTAATTCTTAGGCACAGCTGAGATGGGCTAAAAGTAAAACTTTAATGAATCTCCCAATAACACAAAATCGAATTCGGCAAACTTTCAGCAGATTAAAAACCTCTTCATCAATTAAGTGCCCACCAAATTTAATTAAAAATTGATTTTGAGGTAAAATAAATTATGAACGCACCGCAAAGAAAGACTATGACATGGCTAAACCAAAGCATCGAGTGCCAATGCTGATTATCGGAAAAAAGCGACAGAATCCTTTCTTTACCATGAGAGTTTAGACAATACTAAACGGGCACGATCGGTAAATATTTAGGGCGTGAAAGACAACGTCCCGAGACGGAACATTCAGTTTTCAAGCAAGTGTTCAGCACTGACTACGACGTCCAACTTGAGGTAACTTCCAAAGAATAAAAATGGATCACATGCGAGATAATTTCAACAGCTATAGTGTTCATTGGTTCGTAAGACCGATCTTTGCCCTTTCTTTATTGCTATCCATCAGTCCATTCCCTCTCCGTAACAAGTTTAAGAAGAAAAGAAATCTACTACGCCTGGAAATGTTTCAAGCCTTCCTCTTCCTAGTATTTTACACCTCTGGGCTTACGTCCCTTCTTCTACAAATAATCCATGCGATTGAGAAAGAAAAGGAATTCAATCTCAATTTATCCTTCTTCTCGGGGAGCATCGTACTAACTGAATTAATATTATCCTTCATCGACATCTGCTTCAAGCGAGATAGAATTCGAGAGCTACTGGAGAAAATCCGGGAGGCCGACGAATACATGCGCAAACACTTCAGGATGACTACCCCCAGAAGAAGAAAACTGGCCATCCTACAAACTTTATGGATGGCCATCGCTACCATCGGGGGTATTTACTACCCATTCATAGGTCACATCAACTCCCCGAGTGCCTACACGCTTGCTTTTATGTCTTGCATAACTCTATCTTGTCTGTGCCTACAGTTCGCAGTCATTCTCAGATTCCTCCGTCACATGCTCTATGATCTCAACAGTGTGCTTCTGATCTCCTGCAAGATAGAGGCACAAGAAGGACTGAACAAAAGACCGACTTTCCATAAAGTGAACAACTTGGTGGAGCGATGGCGAAGCATCGGCTTCTTTCACATGTATATTTGCAAATTGGCGATGGAACTCAACATGATATACGGCCTTAGTTTGCTTAGCTTTGTCTGTTACATCTTGGTAGAAACTTGTTATTTATCAATATATGTGGTTCGTGTAATAGCAGGCACGGTAAAACAATTCCAATTTTGGATCTTCATGCTAAACTTATTGGTATGGGATGTTACCCCCATATGGGCTATCGTCTATTGTGTGATGCAGTGTAGCAAGATGTCGATGGAGGTGAGCTATAAAATTTTACTTGTACAGGTAATTCTCAATTATAATATTCTCAGTATATTCTCAATTCTAAACATTTATACGCATCCATTTTTCCCATGACTTATTCCCTCTGAGAACTTAACCAAAAATTATGATCGAGGACTTCATCTCTTACGACAGTAACTGTAGATAAATTTGTCAAAACTGGCGAATTTCCTCTCGTTGGACTACCTCTTAATGCCTAGAATTAATCTAAACACACTGTTCGATATAAATATGTCACACAACAGTTTTTATCCTAAATTAAGTATCAAATATATTGAATTCCTTTGAAAATTGTAGGTTTTACGTGAGTACAAGTTCTAAGGTTACCTATCGGATACGAATGTTGAATCATTTTTTGGTAATAAGTGGATATAAACTTCTTTTATTAACCACCTTTTGAAATAAAGTTATTCATTTTATCCAGTAATGCGTTGTATATGTAGGAAATTTTCTCCGTCCAGTGAGTTCATGGATAACTGATATTAGATTATTCCCTTGCCATATTTATACTGAGTAAATTAGACTTACTAAATCAGCATAGTATATTGACTGATTCATATTATATTACAATGTCCTCGAATGATCTTTATTACTCCTTTAAATTAACTTCGCGTATTTTCTCGATGTCTGCATATGTTGCGTTATATTACAGACTGAAAGGTCAGACACGCTAATAATGGATTTCTCGTCGAAAATAAGATCCACCAAGTTGCTCAAGGAGGTAAGTTTGAATATTTTGTATCTGTCATGAAAACTCACAGAGATACGATTGATACTACAGTTATTTACTCTATTTTGTGTACTAAGTGACTTCTAACTAATTTAAGACTTACATTTTTCAGCTCCGGATATTTTCTTCTCAAATCAAACACATTAAAATTATGTTCACAGGCGCAAGGATGTTCAAGTTGGATTATTCTCTCTTTCCGTCGGTTAGTGATCTTCATATCTTTCTTAATCGTTATGTTTTTTTTGCTATGACCATATAAGTATAATTTTTAGAAAATTTCCCAGTTTTTATTATTACTACGAAAACAGAACGCAGCGAAATAATCGAAAAAGGTTAAAAAAAGCAAACATTTTAAACGTATATTATTAAAAACATTACCTTAATTTCACTGTATGCAACGATAAGATAGTGTAAATTGTGGTTAATGGCGAACTAATAACCTAACCCCCACCCGTTTAAACAAGAAGGCCCCGAGGTGTAAAGGGATTATTTGTTATTTAATGTGGCAGACATCATTTGCTGCCAAGTTTCCACATTATAGTAACCTTAACTCCACTGATTATGGCAGTTAAATTGCACGGTTCAGTAACAAACAGCAACTGAAATTACTTCCAATATTACACAGAAAGACGTAAGTGGTTCTTTATCGTCAATAATCCTGTTAGCATTCAATGCTTACAAAATTTACACAATGGGGTTTATTTTTCTGATTACCTCTAGACATTTACTTTGGGCTGTTTGCGATCGTCCACAGATTTTCATGAAGTTAAAACATTATTAATTATTTTTCAGATTGGTTCTACTTTAGTAACAATCATTGTGATAGTCGCCCAATTTCAAGAAAGGCTGAAGAAACTTGAATGAGACTATGGATGAAATGCAAGAGAATTTGGGTGGTATTTAACTATTATGACAAGGGAAACTTGAATTTCAGTGAATCTGAAAAATTTATTATATCATACATTTATACTTTACTTTTGACATAAACCCCAAAAATAGAATAAGTACATGAGAATGAATGAAAGTAAGAATTTGTCTAATTTTTTGCAAATTTTCAAAAAGACTGAGAATCAAAGTATAAAATTTTCTTGAATTGTTTTCAGGAAAACTGTAAGATGCTATCTAAGTAAAGCTGGAGTGGATGCTGAATATGTATGCTAGAGATTGAAGATAATCATATTTTCATCAGACAATGTAAGCAATTGGCAAAGAAAATCTGCGAAACCTGATTGAAGTGAATATGGATAACATGGAATGCTTTGGAAAAATTGGTATAATGATGGGTTGAGCTGAATATTAATGTCATCTGGATTTATGCACTGTAGTTTACCTAAGTTTCCACAAAATACTGTTGGAGGGAGAGATATGTGAATTAAAGAATACTGAAAAAGATTTTTAGCTTTGTTTGGGCTTTACTAGAAAACCCTAGTATGAATGGAAGTGAAGTGAAGGACTTGAACTCTGATTCTCCTCTTTCTGAGAAATCTTTATCCTTGTTAATATCTCCTCTCATTATCTTTTTAAAAATTTTATGCTTTTACTTTACATTATCAGAAAATTGATAGATTGAGAATGAGTCAATGAAATAGCTTCATTATTATGTTAGCTGAAAGCTTAATTCACTTGATGAAATTATCAATTATGATTTCTAATCAAACATTTATTATTTCCCTGCACCAATATACTATCCTAACACTGACGCTTCAGCCATTCTTACACCCTTACTCTACTCTTCCTTGTAATAAACTGTAATGATAAAATTTTAAACTTACATTCACGGAAATCTTTAACCTCTCTCATTTTTAAGAATTGTGTGTCAGGATTACTCAGGAGGATTCCCATAGGCTTGGACTCATGGAAATGCCAAGTAGAATCCATATATAAAATTAATCCAGGCAGAGACTCAAATGTAAATTTTATATGATAACATGGTCATAATATAAACCATTTAATTTCTCATCACCTCTTTCATTTTTCAAGATGAGCATGAATTAAATCTTAGAAGAAATTTTTACCTTTCTCCTCCATGCTCTGAACATAATTCTAGATGATAATTTCCAAGCTTTAGTAGATAAACTCAATGAAAGCTGACTGAAAATTTCAGTTGCATCTTCTCCCCTACCAATCTCTAGGTATGAATAGCTTTTCATCCATATCAACTTCTCATTTAAAATAAAGATCGGAGTGAGATTGCTCATTTATATAGCCTGATTTGCTAGAGCAGGGGAACCCAGTCTTTAAGGGTTAAGAGCACACCCAAAGCTTAACAAGTAATACATAAATAACATACAATAGGTAATACATATACAATTATTTCAAATTATATAATAAAAGTATTTCAAAATCAAATGCATTAGCAAAATCCTCACATTATTCCATGATGGTACTCACCATTTGGTACAACTGTGACCAAATATCTAAATTTTCAAAGGCGAAGTAATCTAAAGATTTTAATTCTCATCATGATGGACAATGGATAATGGATGGGTCAAAAGGGTATAAGGAGCAAAAAGGTGAGGAAGCCTTAGGCTAGAGCATCCACCCAGAAAGTGAAAGATGGGGGTTTTCCACTGAAATGGAGCTTTCTTTCTTTGGGATACTTCTTGGGTTTTTCCTAGTGCATGGAAAACTTAACTTTATCATTTCTGGATATTAGGTACCCAGAGAATGAATTCCTGTTCTTTAAGCATAATACTCTGCATCCTGAATCACACATGCTACCACTGCAAAAGCTTGAACCAAAGCTACATATTCCACTATACAGCTCTATGCTACTGATATTGACAAATCTGAAGTTCATGACATAAGAATGAATTAACATATATATGGGAATAAACCTAAGCATATGCATGCTAACATACTTAGCCCATAATTTCAAGAAAGATTAACTCTACCATCCCCACTGAAATCTTGTCTGCCAATTTGGTCTTCTTTTATTCATACATCATAGTGTACTTCTCTGGGGATAGTCTATCCAAGATATGCAAATTCCAGAAATTCTATAAAATTTTATTTACCTTTAATAAATCTGAGATTAATGGGTAAAGTAAGACTTAATTCCTACTCCTCCTCTTCGTAAGGTCTTCAGATGTCTGCCTCTCTCTGGCATTTTTATACTCCTGGTTTCTGCCATTGTCATCTGAAACATTTTTCCACAATTGTAAAGGTTAACCATCTCTGTACTGATATTTTTCATAATCTACATATATCTTTGAACAAGCAGATTCAGTTATTTTGGAGCAAGACATCTAGCACATACATGTACAACAATCTTCTAAAGGGATTTATGTATTGTCAAATCTTTTTTAAACTAAATCTATTAAACAAATCTACATGTCATCTATTCAAGAAAAATGGTTAAAAGTATTGATGGTCATCTCAGCTATCATTTATATTCTTGTTGTGTTGTATAATTTATTTTATTTACCTAGGCTGACACTAGTTTATGGAATAAATATGACCATAGGTATAAATTCCATTGACAATTTTTTAGCTAGAATATATTGTAGGTTGAATCTCTGAATGCTTTGATCTCAAAACAATATCAAGGATATCTTTAAATTCACATCAACATCTTGGATTTCATAGCTGATTTTATGGAAAATAAATTACGATTTCAATGAAATGGAACAAAATCATGAGTGAAATCTGAGATCTCAAATCTAGTTAAGAATCTTAAAAATACAAATTCTGAGATTTCCTACTTTTTATACTCAATTTTTTCAATTCATCTACATAGAAAATTAGAAGGTAGACTATGGTCAATTCATCACCTCTTGCAAACACAAAAATATCACTGAAGATAATGTTAAGTAAATATGTGGCATATTATTTATGATAGTAAAATTACTATTTTTAAGACTCTTTCTCATTTGAATTTAGTGAACTAATAACAAAGTCACTACTGGGATTTCTCAGTATATTAAATATATTCCACATTGTTTCTATATACATCATTATAACTGAAACTAGTCAGCTTTATTAGAATTCAGAATACTTAAGGAGGCCATTAGGCAGCAACTTCTTTGTTAGTTAGACATAAGGATACTGAGATTACAGTGGTTGTAGAAACAAGTCACGCAAGAGCTTACCCTATAAACAATGATCTAGGCTTAAGAATATGAGCATATGAATTGCATGAGCATATGATACAGAAAACTGAGAGTAGTATAAGTAAGTTTTTGCAAGATATGGTACTTCCAACAAGTTTGTGCTATGAGTAGTTACATGAGGAATTTTAAAAGTTATGGGAGATAAAATATCAGGACAGGAAACAAGATCATTTAACACTTTGAACATAAAATACTTATATATTCTCTAGGGATGTCCTCTAAGTTTCCAGTTGCAAATTTAAAAACGAAGGTTTAGATTATATAAAAATTGAGAATATTGTAAAATAGCCTTTCAACAAAAGCGTTTACTGCCATTTACTTAGCATACCGAGGAGTTGTAACTCATGGATATTAGGGAATAAATAAAAAGGTAAGATAATGGTAATATAAATGTGTATCTGAAGAGGGATGACCAAAAGGTCTCTAAACTAAAGAAAATCTAATCACAGAGTGATGCAAGAGGCAATTCTGTCTACCACTGAAATGAGGAAAACAAAGCTCAATATCTCTCTTGATTATACATGATGAATTGCTAAAAACTATGATGAAAAGTAAACTAGGGAAGTGTAGAGCGAAAGAATACAAGCCTATCATATATCAGAATGTTAAGAATGATATTACTGCAAATGTTATGAAATGAAAAAGTGTCAAAAAAATTGGGAAGAATAAAAAGCCTTTATCAAGACAATGATATTATACAGTGAAACCCAGTTAAGATATCTTTCAGGGGACTAAGCGAAAACTGTCTCAAGTGGGATGGTGTTACTTTGGTAAGTAATAAGTGGAGTACTTTTGAAGAATGGTCTGCTTTTTGCACAAAGAGAGCATCTCAGTCACTCAATTTTGGTCATTTTATGCCCTATGATGAAAATATTTTCACCAGATAGACAAATAGGGAATAAAAAATTATTTTGACAGCAGTGATATCACAGAGCACGATCCCTCCAGAACAACTCACTAAATATTGTACTTCCTTTTTGGCTTATTGAGTATGTTTTTCAAATTGAGATTGCAACATGAGAAACGATTCTGCAAACTAATTTTCGATCTAACGTCCTGCTCATAACATGACAAAAGTAATAAGAGAGATCTTACTCTATCTCAGAGTTTGCATCAGCTCCAACAGTGGATTAGAGATTGCTCTTCTTCATGATATCTTAATTTTATCCTCACAAAATTAGTAATTCCAAAGATGAAATTCAAAAGGAACCATTCTAGAGATGCGGTGAACCATGAGAGGACAACATAGGTGATGTAAAAAATTTTGTCTATCCAATAAAGCAAACGACTGGCTACACTAGGTTGCAGTGCATCTGGGGACGAGGAAAATTCACATTTAAGTGGTATTTTTACCAAGTGTTTCATATGAAAGGAACCTGGACTTGGAGAAAATTGCATATTAATCAGGATAATATCTTAAGTCAGAATGTCTTAAATGGTATTGACTGTATATAAAAAATTCAGTGCAGCACACTCATTGCAACAACTATTTCATGAGGATGACTAAAATCACCAACATTATTGAATTGAATGAGTATAGACTGAAGATTAGTGCCAAAGTAAACCTTACACATTCTAGTAAAAATCGGCTATTCACCTCGGTTTTGACTTTTCCTTCTCACTTCATAGACTTCAACTCTCTAGCAAAAATGGATTCTATTAATTTGAAATGAAATATGCATCAAGTGCTGCTCATGACAGGCTATTGGATAAAACATTCACCTTGCTGCACTAGGATATATTGACTTAGCATCATCAGAACCTGGGTTAGCTTCCTGAATAAATATATGGCAGATCTATTGCTGGGAGTTAATACACCTATATGTATGTTATGTCAAGTAAATGCCACTTGGGATGCCCCTTAATAGGCTCTTATACTATGGCTTTAAGACTGATTGCTTGTGATACTAAGATTAAATAGTATTTTTTGGGTTGTGCAAAAGAAATCTGGCTAAATGATTACAAGAAATTTTTGGAGATAACCTAAGATTTAGACAAATAATTACATTGAATGGGTTACTCCATAGAATTTGAACTTTGAAAATCAAAGTATACATAGTAGACACACACCGAAGACTGGGACCAAAAATGTTTCTCAGTGGAAAGGAGGTACCTTTGAGAGAGAGTATGCGATAAATTAATGACTGAAACAATAAAGAATGCCTTTCTTATACTCTATTGGTAGATTGATAGCAAATTATAGTCTTCAAATTTCACTTGAAATAAAAAAACGAACATGAGTACATTTGAAATAGTGGAGAAAGCTCAACTCAGTAAAAATCTGATATCTCAGTAAGTTTCTCATAAATTAACCATGTCGAAACATGGTCTTCAATTATATTTTGGCTGCATCTGTAAAATTTTCAGGAAATCAATATAAGGATGACACACACCCAGGTTGGGGCAATTGTGTTCAATTGGTGCACTTTTCTTCATTGTTTTTAAAGAAATATAGGGAATAGTGAGTACATATACAATGAAGTAATATGAGTCACAATAAATTATGAAGAGATAATATATATACTGTAATACCAATATTGTTTATCAGAAGATGTAAATGACAGATATAATCACGTCATTGAAGATTCTTGATTCTTTAATTTCTTACTACATTGGGAAGAGGATTAAGTTAGGCTAATGTACAAAAGAAAGAAATTCAAAAACAGAAATGTATTTATACACAATGTCAATCAACTATGAGAAGTACATCGCTAGTAAGTTCTTCAGTTGATGAGAAACTAAATAAAGTCAGGCTAAATTTTACATTTAGATCATTGCCAAAGACCAGAATAGATATTCCTATCAATTCGATACCTCTTGGCAACCTTAACAACTATTTCTGGTTCAAAGGCATGAGACTTTAAACAGCCCAAATGATCGAATGAAGAGACACTGGCACTCTGAATAATGCATTCAATAAAGAGTGATTAAGATTAATGCTATTCATCAGCATCAATAAAGTCTCCGCAGTTTTCACATTAACATAGCCATGAACAAGGCCGAAACAAGAGTAAATGTAAGACATATTATTCTCTACCCTGTACCAAAATGTGCGAAAGTACTGCATTCGTCAATATAAGGAAATAAAATTGAAAGTTTGAAACATTGTGTATCAAATACTCACGATGAAACTAAATATAGCCATCAATAAAATAACGCTGACTTAATTTTCAAAAGAGAAAGTTGCTTCTCGTATTTGGGAAGCTCCTCGATTGTTCTCCTTTGTAAAAATCTTTAGCCGTTTGAAACGAAACGTATACCACTTCCATAAAAGATCAGTTTTAGACTCACAAATATGTAATAAGTTATGAAACATCATGTAAAAGTTACATTTTATACCTCAGAGAAATATTCATGAGCTTATATTTCCATTAAAAAAAATAAAATTCGTGCTTTGGCGGGAAACAGCTAACCTCGTATGATATACCAATGTAATACAGCAAAGTAATCAGTAATATAAATAAGTGTAAAATAATTTTAAAAGGAGAACAAATATTTCAGATAAATTTAGAAAACGAATTTGTACCATTGACGAATTTAGAGGGGAAATATACTCTAAAGACTCTAGGTCAGACTGACCCCCCTCTCTCTCTATTTTTGAGAATAACGTACTACAGCATGAACTATGATAAAATCAAATTGAGGATGATACCATGATCCTTCAGCTAATGGCCGAAGGGGATTTTATTTTAAAAATCATAAACAGATCTTTCTTTCGATCTATTTCATAAATTAGACAAAATCGTACTGATGTAGTTTTTCAAATAAAATATTTCAGGCAATATTAACCATATTTTTGAAACTGTAAGAAAATGCTGCAAGGCAACACTTTTCGCGCTTAAATTTAGACCAGTGAGAGAATAGTATCACGATGACCATCAATAAAACTTTACCTTAAAGGCAGTTAAGAGCCAGATCATAATTCACTAGTATTACTTGAACCAATTCCCTAATTTAAGTCATAAGTCAGAAGTTACGCTTCCAGAGAGAAGAACTTACGTCTTCCATAGGTTTTCCGAGTTATTGACCTCTGCTTTACCTGATACGCACTAAAAGAAACAACTGATAGTCGATATTACAATGTTTTGATGGTTTTGGTAATGGGGACGTTCTCCGCTTGAGCCAGCAAAATGAAGTTTTTAACTAAAGTATTCGCGTTTAGTGGCAAAGTAAATCTTCAGTTAGTAAGATTTAGCAGTTACAAAGCGTCCAAACTTGTCTATACAGATTATGGAGATCCTTCGAAAGTCGTATGCATTGAAGATGAAGAGTTGCCATCCCCAAAAACGGGAGAAGTGCTGGTGAGAATGCTAGCCGCTCCTGTGAACCCAGCTGACATTAACACCATTCAAGGCGTGTATCCTGTAAAGCCTAATTTGCCTGCTATTGGAGGCAATGAAGGTGTAGCTGAGGTTCAAGAAGTTGGTGATGGTGTGTCATATCTGAAAAAGGGAGATTGGGTCATACCAAGAAACACAGGCTGGGGTACATGGCGTACCCACGCCGTCTCCAGGGAAAGAAATTTCATAAAAATTCCAAACACAATAGGAGTAGCCGACGCGGCTACATTGTCCGTTAATCCCTGTACCGCATATCGTATGTTAAAAGATTTCGTTCCTCTTAAGCCAGGTGAAACTGTGATGCAGAATGGAGCAAATAGTGCATCAGGGCAGTGTGTGATACAGTTATGTAAGTCATGGGGGATTCAGTCGGTCAATATAGTTCGGGATAGGCCAGAGATCGATCAGCTACGAGAGTACCTCAAATCACTTGGTGCAACCCACGTGCTCACTGAGAGTGAAGCTCGCACTACGGACATGTTTAAGTCAGGGAAAGTCCCCAAACCAAAACTTGCATTTAATTGCGTCGGAGGCAAAAGTTCTCTGGAACTGTTGCGACACCTCGATTTCCAGGGATGGATGATCACCTATGGTGGCATGTCTCGAGAGCCGGTAACTGTTCCTACTTCCACGTTTATCTTCAAAGACATTTGTCTGCGAGGATTTTGGATGACGAGGTGGTGTTCTTTGAATGCTGCCTCCAAAAAACGCGAGGATATGATTTTGGAACTGGCTGATATGGTTTCCCGAGGACACTTAAGAGCTCCTGCTCACGTTCTCATGCCTTTCAACAAATATAAGGAGACTTTGGAGAAAAGTTTTTCGGTCAAGGGGTTTTCTGGGAAAAAGTATATCATAGATTTTACCAAATAAGTTTTTCATTTCTGATATGATTAAGATAGTCACTCCTATATTTTTAAGGCAGCCAAAGTGCATCAAGTGTGTGTTTACAATGTAATGTTAGATCTTATGTTAAATAAGCTAATAAAAATACTATATATTTATATAAGATTTTTATTAATCCACTTCGAGGCTTATATTTAAGTATGGATAATTTAAGGTAGTAAATATTCGTCCTAGTTAAATATCGTTGAATGCAGGGGTATTATCTTTCTGGTATAACTATGAAGAATGGCAGGCATCAGGTTATGTTTTTTCTAAAGCAAAATAGCTTATTTTTGGCTTATTTTAGTCTCAACTTTTTTTTGCCATCTTTTTAATTTTCAGTCATTATGTAATTGATTTCCTATCATTGCGTTCAATAACATTTTCCCATAGAAAGCAGTTGATTTGAAAAAGAAATTGAAATGCTTAAATTTATATATATGATATTTCTGTTATTTATCCATTGTAATTCAAACTTACAGAAATCATAGATCAGCCTATTTCATTTTATATAGATAATAATATGCTCATGAAAGGATGCGAATGGTACTTCTGTCGTCATCTTTTTATTTTTACAAATTTTTCATAACATCTCAAAGTTTATAATGAGAAATCTCATAAGCTATCTTACAAAGAGAGTATTAAATTTTGATACTTTCAGGTACAAAAATTTGTTGTCATCTTAAATTATCAATTCTTCTGAAGAAAATTTTGAGAAGTGAAATGATTGGTGCCTCTAGAGTAACAGACACTGTGAATGCAAGTAAATAAGATATTATGAGGTGCCCACAGTATAGGAAGATCTGTAAAGAAAAGAAAATACTTGTAACGTAAGACTGAGTCAAGCAAAGAATGCTTGTAACTTGAATGTCATTTTGAGAAGTTTATAATACCTTCTAAATGAAAGATTAATCAAGATATTCTCAAAAGTCTATATAATACTCACAAAAGAATCTCTGGAAGCATGGAGTGGAGAATCAATTTGAGAAACAGAGGCTCTGATAACAATGGGATGTACAAGATATGCACAGTAGGATATTCGACTGAATGGTGCTAGTGGTTTCCAGGACAAAAAGGTGTTAATCCAACCTAAAAATTGAAATGCTGATTAATCATCTGGCCATTTGGTAACTAAGTACCATGGAGTTGTCAGGAGTAATCATTGGTTAGCTATTAATATTTGAAATTAATAAAATGAATTTATCACTCTCTCCCTTTCACACATACTAATACATATATTTTTTCATGCGTATAATAATTTACCTGCAGCTTGCTAAATTTCTCATAATTACAATGAAAAGCCACTGTAAATGTAATTCAATTAGTATTATTTCTATGATCAAGATTTTCGTGTAATCTTACCAGCAACTTTAGTTTTGGTATTAAGTCTTTCTTCAGGAATATGGAAAAATCAAAGGACATATGCTTAAAAATGGGGAAAGTGAGTGAAAGTTTTTCTGTGTAACCATTCATCTTTAATTGTGAGAGTAAAAAATTAATGAATAAAAATTAATCATCAATCAATTAATTTCTGGTAAAAATTTCCTCATGAATGGTAGTTTTCCCATCTTAAATGAAATGTTCTCATTGTTTTCCCAAATTTTTACGAGCTATATGTATATCATCCTTCCATATTTGATTTAATTAAGATAAATTTTTTGCTGGCATTATGCAATAGACAAACTAGCTTTCAAGTGCTCATAATCAATAACAGATTACCATTATGTAACGAATTTCCTAATGGATGCTTTCTTCCCTTTTTCATCTTTTATGCTCTTTAGCCATATCATCATAAATTTTTCACTAAAGCTTTTCTCCTTCAATCTGAAATAGGCCATTTTCAGATGCAATATTCTGAAATAGTACAAATCTTTAAGAAATCTCTTATTTTTTTAGGTCTGTATTCTCATCTAATGGCTTGCGTACATAATACTGCACTGTTATAATTCACCTCATTGGGTAACTTTCATTTGGTCCATTGCCTGATTTCCTTGTCCTCAACCACAAAAGAATCAAGTAACTCTTATAAAAAAAAATAAATCTGTGGTTCCCTTTCTAGGTGATATTGATAATATCTCAATTAATGGTAAAAAATCCCTCACACCATTTTTGTCTGCTCATTTTCATCAGCAAATGAGCTGTTATATTTTTTATCAACCAAATTCATTAAATCAGTTTCTTTATAGAAATTAAAAATCTCATCTCACTGATTCAGTTACATATTTTCACATCTCTTCAGTTATATTTTCTCTAGTTTGAATTTCAGAAGGCCTTAGAAATATTTCTAACAAGTTATTCACTCAAATTCTCTGTGATTCTTAGGGAAAATTTTATAAATATATGTTTAGGATGTTACATTTATTATCTTCCTTCCTTGAGGGTGCACTTATTAGCAGTAAAGGGTACTTAATGCTGACCATTTACGATCATAAAATATCTATTTGTGCTAATGCTTAAATTCACTCATTTAATCATCTTCTAAAGTTGAAATATTGTTCAACTTGAGCTTTTTCTAAAGGCAAGGAAGAATCATCTTAAGAAACAGAAAAATCATCAAAGTTACAAGCACCATTTGGTAAAAGTATGCAATATGACACAATATTAATTCGTAATAAATAGTCAATTTAAATGAAGATAAGAAGTGGAGAGTGTGTATTTAAGTAACAACCTATCATCCTAGAGACCTATTAAACAGATCTTGCGTATTTATGTTTAGTAACTGGCTTCATCTCCCTTCACACGAGTGTCTAAAGAATATTATCTTCTTAATAATGAGTCAATAGCTAATGTATATTTGGAGCATATTGACCTTTTTGTTTCCATGATTTATCTTCAAGATTATTATAAAAGATTTTCAAACGAATTAAAGATTTATAATAAAAAATTATTTACCTCCTTTTCCTGTTGCACAAACTATTACAAGCCACAGAATACCAAATCCCCAAGCTGAGTGTGAAAAAACAGCATAAAATGCAGATGCTATGGGTCCAATAGTTCGTCCATGAAGTCCATAAATCAGGATGAAGAATATAGTCATTGATACCATCCATCCTATTACAGTGGTGCCCTGCCATTGAAGGAAATTCCTTAATTTAATAAATTATATTGAAAGCCATTTTTCATCACAAGAAAATGTATATACTTATACATTACAATACATATATTATTTAGCATCATTGTTTAAAATAGCAAGGGAAACTTCCTATATGAAACCTGAACTGTAGGTTTTAAGTAAGATTCACCTCTGTGTTCAGTAATAAGATAAGGCAAGTAAAATAATTTCAGCTAAATCTTATCTCATGAAAAGTGAAAAAGTACAAGCATAATATGTGATACATAGAATTTCATTATAATTAATTTTTTATTTTCATTAGAAAATTTAGGTGAGAAAATTATAGGTATATAAAGGCAACTTTATGCAATTATTAATTGGTTTTGAAATTCATAGTAGAAGGTAATTTTTTGAGGAATTCATCATGCAGAAGCAAGATAATATTAAGTATTATTGCTGTAGAAAAACAACAAGATATTCCTTAATTCTCCTTAGTTGGTTTTAAATAAGAAAGTATGGAAATGCATCTTTTGATGCATGCTACTGAGAATATATGTGATATGGTCATGAATTACCTTGTTCATATTCATTTTACAACTCTTCCTGTACAACATCCATCCAGCAATTAGTCCAATAATGAATGGCCCTACTCTGGTCCATGGTTTATCATAAAGCTCATCAAATAGTGCCAAAGGCTCGGATATCCTAAGAGAAATTATCTTTTGATTATCTGTGAATTATTTAAATAGATCAACATATTATATCTACTGCTTGTTTATAATTATAATTAACATGTAGAATGTCAAGAAATATGTTGAATTGCCCACCTTGGTGTATATCCATATTCCAAAGCTATGAAACCTGTGGAAATCCATGAACTCAAGAGAAGTGTGACAGTGAAGAATGCAGCAAACTTGAAATGGCTGTAGTTAAAAAAAAATTGAAGCAACCTAATTAAATAAGATGTGAATTGATTATCTAATAATAAAATAATTAACATGGTCATTGAAATTTGACTGCATGATAATGAAGTCATTTTAGAAATCAAGAGGTGAAAATACATATATTCTTTTGAGTTTATTTTGGCTGATAGAAAATATTTAGATAATAATGTGAGAGGTGGAGAAAAATGCAGATAACAGTCTCTGTTTTAATTCTTCAGAAATTTCTTAATTATGGGTTTTATCTTTTTGGAGAATCACATTTTCCACACTTTACCTTGATGCTATTGTAAGAAGAGCAAGGCCAATGATGTAAAATTGAGTATCATCTGATAGGTACCAACTCCAGAGCATACACTGCAATCAAAAGGAATTAATTAAATTAAATATTATTCTATGCATATTTTACAATATATATGTAAGACACTTTTGAGAAAGCCCATTGAATATTGGTAAGAGATTTAAGATGAAAACGTAATTTATAAATATCTGTAATGAGGACCTTAATATTTTCAAGTAGGAGTAAAATGCTCTCAAGTCCAATATACCATGAAGGCCTTGATATATTGCATTCAGTATTGTAGCCACTCAGTAAATAAGGAAATTTTGCACAAATATATATGTTATATTTACTTTTAATTCATTTTGAATTGCTTTGGAGATATATTCATCATACTGAAAATTAATTGCTTATGCTCTATTTCAGAAACAAGTATTTTATTCTATTTCAGAAATAGTATGAATTTTAATTTTTGCTTTAAAGGTCATGCTATTAGAAATAGAATTACATTATAAAAAGTCTAACGAAGTCTGAACATGTCTAAGTAATGGTTTTGATCTTGGACGTAATTTCATTTCAATTTCCAAAGGTTATGATCTTTTATCACACGATGAAAATAACATAAGTTTTTGGTGATTCAGAAAGCGAAAGGATAAAACCTTCACTTAACGGGAATCGTAACTGAATGTAATGAGATAAAATCAAAATTAATTTGATCCCTTCATAAGATTGAAGTACATTTTCCTGATGCTTAAGATGAAACTTGATCAGCACATTCTTGCTTAACGGAAGCTTACGACGTTATGACAAGCAATGAAAAGTTTGCATTTCTGTGTGTATGCATGAAGTGTTAAAGAAAGCAATGAGAAAACATATTCTTCTTTGTAACCGGTACATCCTGGAATTTGTGCCTCTGAAATTACGAAAGAACTCTGAATAACATTGCTACCAGTTGCGCGATACCTCAACTTATTATTCGGGGAGCGTAAAGCTAGGGGTGTGCCTGGATTGAAGATGCAGTCTGTATATTTATGGCGCTGAGATAGCATTCCGAAAACAGAGGGCTTGCCCCCTACGACGGTTTATTCGCAAAAGTTCAGATAAAAATCGCTTTGAAGTTATAAACATTACCGTAAATAAAGAAACGGAGAAATATTGAACGGTCAGTAATTTTGAAAAATTGTCAGTGCTTTATTTTAACGGGAAACTAGCTCGGACGATGATCAAAGAAATGATCAACTTGACCGATATCCGCAGGAAGATATTTTTATGAGTTGATTGGAGAAAAAATGACACTAATATTGTTTCTTCTTAAAGATTACGATACCTTAAGAAAGATGTTACCCTAAACCACTCCACTTGGCATGTTTCCAGATCCGTCTCTGCTCTCACATCTTCTAAAATTACTCTCTTGGGAATGATTATATAATATAAATGATATTTCGTTTTATCTTATCTGAATCTGATTTTTGATTTCACTGAATTATTTCCATTTTAATTCCAGATCATCTTTATTACTTCCATTTCTTTCATTCTTTCAATCTAGAGTGTTACTCTTGTTTTGCTAAAATCAGCATTTTATATTTCTGTAATCGTGCTTGAAGAACTAAATGAGATGTATGCATGACAACGCTGATAACCCGGTACTATGATTTTCCAACGAAGTTCGGAACTACCCTAACATCGCAGTTTCATTTTTTCGTCAGAAAATATTATTTTAACAACTGTTAATTAAACAATGTGTAAGTCTAAATTTTCGTAATATTATAACTCCAACTTGGAATACACTAAGTATGATGTTCACAAAAGCGCATTACCGTTCTGAGAGAGCTTACCATTTCTTTTGCAGGGAACAGTGTGTTGATGTACAATACATTTCTCCACCAGTATTTCGCGCAAGTGATATCGTCATCATTGGAAGGCTCGAAAACAGAATCTGAGCGATATTGCTTATTAGCCACCTCCAAGACGCCAATAATGAAGAGGTACGGAGGAGTCAACCTAAAAAAAGATTAAAAAAAGTTGGAAAATGTGAAATTGCAAATTTCTTCGCATTTATTAGTAGTAAAGTTATAGGTAGTAAGCAGTAGGTAGTAAATTATCGATGTCCATAAACCTTCTAAAGCTTGTCTAATAAAATAATAATAATAAATGAGACATCGATGAATATAAATACCATACATTTAAAAATACTCAAGATTTATGAATATTTTTTTGATTTTACCACTTCTATTATTTTGTTTAAAAATACAGCAGCGTACTGTGCGTCTTGATTAAGGTTCTTATTAAAGTGTGCACCAGGGCGGCCTCTAAACACCTTTTAACTACTACTACAGCTACAGTGAAACCCGGTTAAGACTACGTTATAAGCAGGGTATCGTTATGATCACTTTATATTTATTTTGCGTTGGATAACTACAAATATTATTGTGAAATACTGATTGCCTTCTTGTCGGATCAATGAGCAGCTTTTCAGACAAAAAGTTTCCTTGTCTCTTAATTTTGATACTTATTCACTCTACAATGAAACAATTTTCTTCAAACAGTCAATTAGAGAAGTATACCAAATTTATTAATAGCCGTGGTGAGAGGCCGTCACTGAGCACGATCTCCATTCGTTCAGCCCAACAGACACTGAATCATACCTGTATGGTTCATTAGATATATTTACAACTTGAGATTCCGGCGAAAAGAACCATAGCGAAGCGACTTTTTAGTCTATCGTTCTACTCAGAATTTGATGGGGAAAATCTCACCATCTCACTCTCATAGTTAGAGTTGCCTCCGTTAGTGGAATGAAGCATGTTCATTTTCGAGATATCTTCAATTTCTTCTCATAAAATTAGCCATCCCAAAAAAGAGATTCGAGTAGAATCCTTTTAAAGATAGAGGAGGATAGGAGAGAAGAATATAGAGTAAATAAAATAAAATATTATGTAAACAATTTTCTATCGAATAAGGCGGGCGATTGGCTATAGTGGACTGCAGTGCATCCGGTGAAGGGAAAAATCCGCGATATAAGTAGTAAGCATGTTGCCTTTACGGTATCTGTACAGGAAAGCGTCTTAAGCGGGAGCGTTTAAAACAGCTTTTACTGTAATTGGGCGAGCTTCCATTATTTACTGAAAACTTAGAAAGCTTTCAGCTTTAGTTTTCATTTTTGAATTGATTGTTTTGAATATTATGAATCATATAGAGGGATTAAATGGTTCATGTCGTCTTTCAAATGAAAAAATGCAAAAAAATTGCAACTTGAAACTCCTGAGCAGTAGTGGCGCAGTCTCTTAACCCAGGCGACTGCAGTGATTTTTTTGCCGCTCAAGGATGACGAATATGAAATGAGGGTACTATGGTCTTGTTCAACAGAGCTTATTACCGAGGTTTTGCGTTATCTGAGGTTCAAATACTGGCATGGAGATAATATGATTTCAACTGGATTTTTGAAAGATTTTAATGAGTAAACTATCTCCAAAAAGTTGTCCGATGAGTCCAATAAGTCAAAAAAAATCTATCTACTTATCAGTGTGTGTTAATGGACGTTACTACAAATCCATTCCAATATGGTAGTATCTACTTCTCACAAGAGAACATAGACTCACTTTTATTTTTCAAATTGATTCATCTTTCAGCGTCAAAGTAAATTTTACATTATGTGAGACTTTCCCTTACCTCAATATCCTGTAGATAAGCAACCCGCAGAAACGTATTACGTGTTTACCAACAGACTTCGATGGGTGTGGAGTTGGAGTGGCGGGAGCAATTGCAGGAACATCACGGGGAGAAACGGACTTGAAATAATGATAGGCGAGAAGAAGACCACTGCAAAAGGAAAATATTCCCATTGACGTTGATTTAATATGCACGATTAAAAGAGAACATTATCAGAAAGTAAAGGAATAATAAACCTCATTCTATAATGATACGATAAATTCGTGCAATTTAATGTTAATGTCATCAAAATTCCAAACGTAAATGATTGCGCATAAGAAGGAGCGCTATTTTTAAGCATATAACATACCTTCACAGGCAATTGTATTTTCAATTACAATATAATGGATATTCACATTAATACCTTAATTTTAATTAACCCATCATTATAATGACAAGCGCCAATTTATCCTTTTTCATCGTTATTAATTCCAACATACATTAAAGGATTATTAATCAACATTAATTAACAATTTAAAGAAATTTTAAGTATTGTTGTCAATTTCATAATGCAAGTCTTACTGTGATCGTGGAGGAATGACCCCCAAATATTTTTTTCTGCATCAGAAAAAAAGATTATTTTAAAAATATTCAGATTTATATTGTTCTTACCTGATAAAGAAAAAAGTGTCTACTGCGTACGGACTATTCGCAATGGTCTGGTAAAAGAAATCTCTTTCGGTCACCCCGCGGAAATGTTTATTGTCTGCGGAGAGAAAAAAATATGTTAATGAATCACTTTCAGATAGCCGGGATCGTGGAGTGTGACGTCCAAATCCCTTCAATACTTCAACAGACACAATTCAAGAACAGGACCCCCTTACAAACATGACCGCGTGGCCTAATGGATAAGGCGTCGGACTTCGGATCCGAAGATTGCAGGTTCGAGTCCTGTCGCGGTCGACTATTCTTTTTCTCGAAGAATCTCATTCATTATTTTCTCGAGCTTCAATGGTTAGCAATTAAATCGAGTAAAATGATTTATTGATCGTATTTGGAAGCGATTAAAAGATTAAAAATCGGGAATGAAGGGTTGGTTGAATTGCGTCTCAACTTCTCGAAATTGAAATTAATCTGCTAGTAAAGATAACCTTTGTTTTCGTAGAAATAGGCAAGTATTTCCCACATTCAACCTCCTCTAATTGCGCGAAATGCTATTTGAGAGTTGTATTTACTTCAAAGTAATCACGAAATAGAAATGTACACAGTTTCGCGTAAGCACTGATACATGTCAAAATTTCTGTAAGACGAGAAAATGTTTCGATGAAGTTTTAGATGACACTATAACCTTCAAAATAACCAAACTGAGACGGTATTTATTTTTCCAAACTTTTGAGTTCTTCGGAATTTCGCTCCAGGAGGCATTCGGAACGAAAAACTGTGAAATAACAAAGTGAATGAGTAGATACACGTTTACTCATATTCCCACACTCCACTTTCATGTTAAAACCAGGATTGAAATCGCGATTTCTATGAGAGATGCATTGCTATCATTGGCGACGCCTCGGGGCCCATATTGATTCAATGGAGTAGCCCGGGAGATGATCGATCTCCCGTGACGTCACGGCGTCATTGCTTCTCTCTCTCTCACTCGTTCGAGACGGACTCACCAGCATAGAGGATGGAAATGTAGCACGTGTGTCCGCCGATGATCCAGGCGAGGGAGAGGAATCTGATTCCGTGCAGACAGGAGAATCTCTCCCTGTCTTTCGATTTGTTGTCCTGAGTGCACTCGTCTCTTTCCCTGTGCTCTTCTTCGCTCCCGCTCATTATCTTCGTCGCATTCCTTGCGAGTGAGAAGCACAGCATCACTTCCTTCACTGTTTGTAAGATAAAAGTGTAAAATTGTTATTTATTTACACAGATTTATTCGGAGACTAACTCGCGATCTAACCGTTCCTTAGTGCGGCGACTTAATCCGAATTCGTTACTTCGGATACTTCTCTAATTGTGAGAAATTTTTAGATTGTTTTAAATCCATCTGTACTTACTTTGAGTGTAAAATTGACATGTTCCAAGCTAACTTTGTGGAATGATGCAAAGAAAAAATCACTTTGTAAATTCCATAGAAATATATTAAAGGCAATTACTTTCGTCTATAAGACATCATCAGGCCTGATGTTGACTAGTTGCCTTTAATATATTTCCGTGGAATTAACATTCTTTTTTTCTTTGCATGATACTTTGAGTGTGTTTACAGAAGTCATGCTCAAAGGGATGCTTAAGCGCTTGCAAATTATCGTTCGTTCTTTTTGTTTTACCTTCATATAAATTTTTGAATTGTTTCAAATGTATGCACTTACTTTGAACATGTTTACAGATGTTATATTTAAAGGGAAGTTTAAGCTCTGATAAAATTGAATATAAGGGCGAGGAAACTTAAGAGGTATTTTCACATTAATTATTGAATTTAGACGAAAATAACTGTGATGTATATCTGTCATCAAAGGTATCATATGTGTATCATGAGTCTCTAGATCCATGAGTAACAGCAAACAATCAAATATCACACCGTCATTACTTCTTGAGATTATAAGCTATAAAAGGATGAATAAAAGATTGGAGTGCACGAGACAGAGCTTAATAACGTTTAAATCCGCCATATCATCGCACTCTATCGTTATTCAGGGCAAAAGAAGAGGATGTAATAGCTTATCAGAATCATGGTTGGCGTATTCTACGCTCAAGAGAAGAAGTTAACATGCAAAGGGGATGGAGAAAGATAGATAATTGAAGAGAAGCAGAGTATTTAAATAAATATTTCGAGCCATGTATTTCGATCGTATAGAAGAAGGATTGGCGAGAACAAAGTCTTCTAAGCATTACTGTAATTTCAAAATCTGACCAAATAACATCAAGACATTAACATTATGAGTAATAATTACCTATGATAGATTGAACGACATGAGAGGAATTGTCCTGTAGGAAAGGAATAAAGACAATTTTGAGATATACCGGTTTGATACACCAATTCCTTTCAAAGTAATTATTATATTATTTGAGGCGTGAAAGCGTAAGGTAGTTTCGTTGCATAATTTACGGGATGATATCTCTGGCGAAATTGCATATGTTTAAGGATAAAACCCTCACCGAGCAAGATTTTTTTAAAAGATTTATATTTTACATGGGTATATGTTTCATGAGATGTATTAGATGTTCTTTTGTCTTCTATAAATAGATATTTAGTTAATCAAATATCGATAATGCACACAGTTGATGAACGATTAGGAAATTAATATTACTTATGACGAAGTAAAAAGAATTAAAATTTCAAACCTAACCCTAGGTTTTCACCTATCTTAGAAGGTAATTTTATTTAAGTGCGTTTATTTTGAGTTTTATTCATTTAATGACGACATCAAAAGTGCGTCATATGTAATATAATACGGATTGTTTTATAAATTATCAGCATTTTGTGTTTGTATCATTGATAACGCCATGAATCTTATTGTATGTTAATCATATCGAAAATCATTTCAAAAGAATGGCTTTAACGGCACATTTTTCGTTAAAAATTCGCACTGATTAAAAAGAAGCGGAGGAAAAGTTACATCCATTGAATTGAAATAGCAGTACTGTTAGAAGTGCTTCGATAGCTGTGGTCATGTCGCACATTTTGGCTCCCACAGAGAGTCAAACCCGACACTTTAATCATAATGGAACGCGCTATTCACTTGGCTATCCGAGAGTCCAAAGATAGGATAGCTTGTATTAGAAATTAAATACAATGGTACTTCGACATACAAACTGCTATACATACGAACTTTACGACATGAAAACTATTTTCTCAATACACTTTGACCTCTAAATACCATCTTAATTTCAGAAATAAACCTATAAAACCAAAGAGATATAATAACTAAGTTTTGAGGTACAAACTTTCGAATTATGAACTTCGAACTGGAACGTATTATTTTCATAAGTAGAGGTACCATTGTAAGAAATAGGCTAATGAATACAAGGATATATTGATGACATAACAATCGGATATCGATTCTTTAATAACCTAGCTTAAAGATTCATATGTTTCTAAAGAAAAATTATGACACGGATATTATACATAACTATAAAATATGATAATATATAATATAATATAAGATATGATATGTATAATATAATATGATAAATTATAATATAATAATGTATGTCAGCATACATAAGAGATAACGTAGAGAGTGTTCTAAATTAATAGGATCGATTGTATTGTCAGGGACGTTGTGGTAGTTCTTTTAAGATAGATGAATTGTCTTTTATCAAAAGAGCCAAATAACTTTCAGACAGCCATGATGTCATGCATCAAGACCATGGTCGTAGTCTATGGTCTAATGAATTTGATTTGCATTTAATATTCTTTTCTTTTTCCCTCTCTTTCTTTCTTTATTATAAATAAAACGTATATAGCTGAATAGACACATCAAACTAAAAAATTCCGCGGAAAAGAAACAAAATAACGAACACTTTCTATTCGAACACATTTTCCCGACATAGTATTTTAGATTATAAGTTGTTTGTTGAGATTGAGAAAGCCATGGGTATAATGGATTATACTTACAAGTGGATCTAAGGGCAGATCTTCTACTCGCGGAAGGAATTTGAGAGTTACGCGTAAAGCGATTGCAATATCTCGTCGTCAATGGAGTTGTAGTCTCTGGATTATTGTATTCACCAAAATCCATCAAAGTTCCAATGCATATCAGGAGAAGAATGAAGAAGCTGAAGACGCTGCAAAAGAATAATAGCTAAGTAGTTCTATAAAATATGAATAAAATTGAGAATATTATAAACTTTAAAAACAATTCCATTTCTTAAGAGAAGGAAAATCCATTCTGAGAGAAATCTATTTGAACCATAGATAAGAATTGCAGGTTTATGTTTGGAAAAAAGCATGAAGTTTAAATGGTATATTGTGAGGTAGAGTTCATATATACGGAGCAAATGATAAAGGATTCAAGGCACCTACATCAAAAGAATGAAAGTGGAGTCGTTCCATAAGGAATATCCTCCGGGCACTACTCTCGACTGAAGAACTTCAATGGCACTTGGCTCGTTCTTTTCTTTCGCAGCTGAGATTTGCACCACCTCCCTGCTGTCAGCCAGAGAACACCCTTCCGGAAGGCAGATTCCCCAAAACACTACTCGTGTCTGTGATTCAAACATTTGAAATGAAATAGATATTTCCACGATGAATAAAGTTTTGAGCAAAGGGTACAAGATTTTAGCCTATAAACCAAAAGTCCTTTTTCTGATATCTCATTTTACGGTAAAGAGTAATAAGTGAAAATTATTCAGAAAAATATTAAATGAAATATTAGGTCAGAAAAATGTTCCTTGCAATGTGGAATCCTGATTGAATTTCTGTAAAATAATTTTATTCCGGTAATCTGCAAGTTCAAAGAGAAGACAGAGACAGAAAAGAAAATAGTAAGCATGGAAATTTTTTCTAAAAATTTATTTTTACACGATTGGTTTCAGCGAATGTTCTTTATTATCTGGTGGAAACATTCTCAACCGTATTATATTTAAGTTGGAAGAAGAGAGGGGGACAAATATGCTGCGATTGAAGATGTTTCTACCTTATGATGGAGATTATTTGTTGATACTAGTTGTGTGCAAATAAATTTGTGGAAAAAGTACTTTGCTGTCTCTTTTCTAGGTGTCATGAATTTCATAATACCACCACTTCCTCTGTGAATGCCATTTGTAAGTTGGTGGATGCAAACCTAATAGTAAAATGGATCATTTAGCCATCAATAACAGCAGGAGAAAGTATCCGCAGCGAAATAAAACTCACTTGTTCGAGTCTATGTACATTATTTTAAAATATATCTACCGGCTTTTTTACTATGTAACATTATCAGGAAACAACAGAAAACTAGGAGAGAGGTCGACGAAGTACTCCGCCGACATTCTTATTCTCAAATGTCTGATCCTCTATTGATGACTTTAAGTAAAATTAATTTTGAAATCTATTAAAACAAGGAATTTAGAATTTTTATTTCAGCTATGTAACATTCTGTACAAAGCCTCTCTTCGAACTTATAGGTAGAAATCTCATGTTTAGGCATATATTTTGCGGCATAGTTGAAGGTATGTGCAATAAACAATGGGAAAACCCACCAGATATCGCTCGCTATATTTGTTTCGATATATTTCAAGATCAGAAATTTATCGCGGCAAATCAAATAAATCCCATCAACTTACGCTTTCCTGGAACCTTTCGGGAGGTAGTTTAATCTTCAACTTAATGACGTGGTAATTGACTTTGAACGGTGGCGGATATTCTCTCCATCGTAAGAAAGAAGAAGGATCGCCTCTGCTCTTGTCCAAATCCCAAAGAGAGGCGTTCCTGCTGAGCTCCATACACAGCGTTTGGGAACCAAGGAAGAAGTCATTTCCGAATAAAAACTGCGCATTGTATCTCCCAGTAGCATCAAACACTTGAAACAAGTAAATGAGGATCATAATTAAACATTAGAAAGAAGAAAAAAGCTATGCATGCAAAATTCATTACCATAAGGCCGCATTATTATGAATTCCTAATGGCATATGCCGATAGGCGACTTGTTTGGTACCAATATCGATGCGATGTACAAACAATAAGATTATTTATGTGGAAAGGTTAAATATAAATATATCCTTCAGATTGCTGGTTTGGTATATTTCTCCAACATAGAGAAAGCGCAATGCGGTATCTTTGGTCATAACTGGATTATATGGATAGTTATATAATAAATCAGATTTCTCTGAAAATTTCATTTCAAATTTTAACATTTCTTCAATTATGACTCAGGGAATTTTGTTGATTGAAAACCTTATGAAGAAAAATAAAGTTTCTCATAATTTCTAAAAGATGAAATGAAAATAATTCTAGCCCCTTCAGCTCCGAGCCTAGTTCGAAAGATTCACTTATCTGCCCTTTATTACAGAGTATAATGCTTAATATGGAACGATGAAAAATCCACGAGTGATGTTACTTTGAGCTAGTCAGCCCTCATCTTGAGTATGCATGCGGTGTATGACATCCTGCCCAAAAGTTTTGCATTCGCTAATTAGAAAGGCAATATATCATGTAAAGAATTGCTGCGAAAAATTGGTGAACGTTACTGACATTCTTTAGGAGACAGGATGAGAACCTTTAGAGGAAATAAGATTCAGTCAAAGACAATTTACTCAATATTTTCAGAGAAAGCACGTTCGTAGAAGATATATATGTATCCGACATTATGCGCCCTCTTTGTTAAAAAGGCCGTTCCGATACTGCGAAGAAGTACAGAGAAATAGATGTCAGTCGATTCAAGAATTCACTTTTTCCGCGAACTATCACGAAAGAAACCGATTAGCGAAGTTAAGTCATGGAACATGCACCCCCTGCCAAAGGCTATCAATATAGAAGGCGATTTCCATGGTAAATACGTATCTGTGTATGTAATACAAAAGAAACTCACTTTTGTCAGCCCATGGCTCTCCGTCGTGAAGTGCTGTTAGGTATGCAACGATCTCCGATCTGCACTTTTGACTGAGAACGGACACTGCTCTAGTCTTCCGGATCGCCTCTTGCAGTCTGTAAGTGTCGAAGAATTCAAGGAGGAAATCCAAACGATGAAAATGATGGTGATGGTGATACGGTCTTGAGGACGACGAAGCATCTCTGATGGTAATGATCACCAGAAGAGTGACGATGAGTGATAATCGAGACATTTTAAAACTAGTCGATGCTGATAATGTTTTTATATTTTTATCATAACTCAAATCATGGAACTATCCTTCAACACTCTTTGGTAGAATTAAGTGTAAGTAAAATAATAAATAATATTATAAATATGATTAGTATTAATGGAAAAATATTCTAACCCTTCCTACTGATGTCTTTTTAACAACAAGGGTTGTTTAATCGTAATAGAAAACTTTAGGCGAATTTCACCCGATGTTTTCTTCGTAAATTGACACCTAATCAGCTATGAAATAATATTAAATTATTTCTTTATTAAAACTTCCTCAAAATAAAATTATGGATTTTAAAATAAATAAACCATAACTTTTCACATACAAAACCTCCACTTTCTCTCAATAATAGATTATTTTTATACAAATTATTACGATGATGAAAAACTTAAATCGAATGAGCAATAAGTACGCAGATCTGTGGCTGTATACGATGATGTTGAACCTAATTATGGCCATCGCTGTCACCAGCAATCAAAAGTAAACTTTCCATCCCGTGACAGAGTCTGCGAATGTTTTTAGAGCAAATATTCGTGCCGAGCTTTATAGGCGCAAGGTAATGAAGGAAGAAAAAACTAGATGTGTATATGAGGCAAATGTAGTTTCTCCCAGAGCTGCAGAACAAATACCGTTTGCTACATTCCCTACGAGCACAGATTACAAATGTGATGGTGAGTCATCCGTAAGACAGGTGGTCTTTCACTGATTTTCGAGGAAATACTTCACTTGAATTCCCTCTCTGCAGAGGAAATGAAAACCAGTTCGGTGCGGGATGCACTAAAATTTAACAAATGAAATAGTTTTTTCTTCGACGATGTCACGATTATAGTTCTCGGAGATCGTGAGAGATCCAGTGCCCTTCGAACTTCCCCAGTGAACAATGTGCTTCCATTGAAGCTCCGCATACAACTGACTCGAACTACTAGTGCAAGTCTGAGAGAGGGAAAACCTGAACTGGTTGAAAAAGGCATCATAGTAGTGCGTTCAAAATAGGCGCACGTGGAGAACGAAGTAAATAGAGGACGAGAAGAGGCATACGGAGAATGTAGGTTGCGGGTTGACGGAAGGTAGTGTGAAAGGTCGTTTATTTCCTCGACGACTTTTTGTCTAATAGGGACCTTTCTCTTCCCAAATTGTGAAGAAAGTTTTCAAAAGAGGCAATATATGAAGCAAGATGATCTCTCTTGATCATTGACTTCCTGATAATAAAATTACGGATTTCAATGCTATTCAAACAAGCTCATCATCTGATTAACTCAATCTTTTTTTCTTATTGTAAATGTTAAAATTTCCGTTAAATATTTTCGCATATATATTTACTGTCTGCATGCATTAATGAAATGAATTTAGTGGTAGGTCATTGATTTATGCATAATAATTACAAAATTCAGTAAGATAAGAACGAAGACAAGAGCTCAAATAATACATATGATTAGGATTATAAAGGATATAATCAAGATTTCTAGAAAAGTATTCGAAAAATTATTACATGAAACGAAACTATTCAGACGTTAGAAGTCATAATACCGAGGTGAAATAAGTGGGATATCAGAACATTAGGAAAAAATAACCACAGCAATGTCGAAGATGAATATAGTTAAATTCTCTCGCTAACTCATATCAAGTAAAAGATGGATATGTTACATCACCTTTAGGGACTTCAATGCTCACATCCTCACAAACAGGAAAGAAAAAATGTCTGACGTTTTGGCCAAAGATACTCTGGCTAAGGAAGCGTAAAAGAAATTAAGAAAGCGAAATTTTCTGCCACATGGAGATTGTCTTCTTAAGATTTACTCCAAAAAAGACTTCTTCGGTGTCAAAGATTGCCAGTAAAGCTGAATTTCTTGCTGTTGAATATATACGTATCACAAGGCTGCGGCGTGAATAATTATCCATTATCCTGGCGCTAACAGAACGGAAAGTAAATATTGGCACTGGTGATCCACGAAGCTTCAATCATTACTTCTCAAGCCTCTTATGGCCAAAGGGTAATGGGAGACATCTGTTGTTTAGATAATGCGTGGATTTGCTAATGGACAAATATGCAAAGCAAGCATCAAGTGCATATGAAACTGCAAGTGAAAATAAACATAGCTGTCCAACATTAAGTTAGTAGAAGAGGCCTAAATGTAATATAGAATGTAATTTACTCTGCAAATGCATGGACGTCGCAAAGGACTTAGCATGTTGAATGTTGTGTAATAAATTTCTGCAACACGTCCCTATTTATTGATGTGCGTCATGATAAAAATGCATTTAAACTTGCATCTGTTTTCTCCTTCCGGCTTTTATTTCATATAAAAGGAAATAGGGGTAGAAAAGTTTAATGGATAAGTAATTGTAAAGAGCAGTACCTAATTTATCAACCTTGAAATTTTAGCTTCTCGATGGAAGGAATTGAAGCATAAATTTTCATCGAATCGAAAATATGAATAAGCAAATAATGGATAATAATTTATTCTTTGGCTTTTAACGTCTTGCAAGTCAAACACAGTTTTCTACTCTAGATGCCTTCATTACCTTAACATTTCAAATATTTCTCAGGTGGAATTTCGTGAAATCTAAGCATAAAGAACTTTGATCCATGCATCAAATAATTCTTCCTTCAAACGTGATTTCAGATATCGAAACATGTTTTATATATCGCGAGGATCACGTATTTCACACCTATGTCACATATACACATATCTTTCTATCCAAAATTACGAATCGAAAACTACGAAACATAATGTGACTATAAATTATTGAAATATTAAATTTATCAAGCTCTGTTGAAACTCATCAACCTTAGTATTTTCTATCAAATCTTTTAATTTCTTTAGGTTTATATATAAACAGCTATTTTTAGGTTATACTATACCATTTTACCAAAATGAAGCATTCTGATTCTTTCAAATCATACGTTTTTCCTATTTTATTTCCAGTTATTTCACATTGCTCTTAAAGCCGATTTCACTGAGGAACTCTAAAATGTCTCTCCCGAATAATTAGTATACTAATATGGCAGTAATATAAAAACTTGCATTTTACACTTACATAATTCTTCCAAGAAAAAATACCTTTCCTAAGGAACTCTCACATACACTGTCCTGTAGCTTTAGAACATATGATACTTTTTGCACTCTGTGATTCATGTAATTTTATAAAAATATATAATATAAACAGACACTGAACTTTCTCTATAATAGTGGAAACTCCATAATATTTCTTGGTTTGAGTTTATTTTACCACTATTATTTACTTATGGCAATTTTGTGACAATACAGGTGTCCAACCCGCCTTTTAATAAGAATTTCTTTTTATTATTTCTATATATTTTCTAGTTTAAATAATATTCTGACCTATTATAAGTGGTATCTTATACTTTTAATTCTTAGTTTTTGGGTTCAATATGTGACATATTGCTGTGACGTTATTTCTTTAGTTTGTAACAAAATGGGCGTATCCCGTTGAATAATTAAATGAATCAATCATAGTTGAATCTTATCTCACTGTCTGAGAGACTTTCAGGTTGTCATATTTTCAAAATCTCCGAATCCTTCCTTTCGAATTGTAAATTTTAATTATGGTTGTTGAAGTCGATGTGAATAAGATTCGATATTCATATAAGGAAGGATTCGGAGGCTTTTTAAAATCTAACATCCTGAAAGAGTACCGGACAATGGTGGAAAAACATAATTCTAGGAATCGATATACTATAGGAGATTGCGCAAAGGATCTTGTGCAGTTAAGAACATGGAAATATTATACTTATTAAAATCGATCTTAAAAGTTCTTACCCATACTTTTTTGTTGAGTACTATTTAAATTAAATTTAAGTATTCTGATTCATGACTATATTCAGTGTAATTTAGCGAATTCACTCTTATGTAATGTAGATACAATCAATAAATAAATATGCAAGACCCAAAACCAATTGAAATCGAAGTTCCGGTAAAGGTTGCTAAGTTATTTTACTAAATTTAATTTTAATTACCTCTTTACACGAATTCTAAATGGGACAAATAGGATCTTTTCGGCTTTTTTATTCTCTGACACGAGTCTTTTTAGCCTCAAGTTCATACAATTTCCTACTCTACCACCACTAATTGACTCTTCATTTCACTGTCTAGTACTTTTGTCTTGGTCTTCCTTTTCCTCTGATCCCGCTAATCCTTCCTCCAAATGCCTCTTTAAATCATTATCATCCATAAACATTCAACCGTACAGTTTCTACCAAAACATAATTACCATCTCCCCTCTACCATCCATTGTCGTAAATAATTCTTACCGGTCTTGAAATATTCAAGAAGCGGAAGCGTTACTGAATATGCAAATATCCTTCTGGTAAGAGCCCTGGAGGTGGAATCAAATTTACACAAATTTGCGGATAACTGGCGTCAATTAGGGAAAGAATGAGAGAAGAATTTCTCTTCTGAAGCGGAAGGAGCAAAGAATGGAAAGTACGCCGTCTTTGCGGTGGATAAATATCGTACCACTCTTTGGCGGAAATGGCAATATGTTTCCCATCGTCCCACTGCTGTTATTCAATCAAGCTTTGGCCCGATGAATCTCCGCTTTGTACGGTTCGATTCTTCTCATCTCCTCGTCACTTCTGAAACTCGTCTTTCCACTTTCGCTTTCCATCGACGCCTCGTAATAAGTAGTCAGAAAGGAGAAAATCGCTGTTTTCGTTTCCATGTGAAATGGATAGTGGTGGCCGAACTCGAAATTACTGTCTTCGGGTAACTTGTGAAAGATCAAGATCTGAAAAAAATCTCGCCACAGACACCCCGAGTCTGTTTACTTTCGTTTAGATATCACCAGTATATCAGACTGCATTTCCTCTTTCATTATCCGTCATACGCGAACCGACCAATTTTCGGTGAATGCAGGAAATAATATTTTGGGATGATGTATACAGAGAGATATTATATTATTACTGGCGATTTCCGTTTTCTAGTGTTGTATTTATTACCACGAGAAAATTAATTTACAAATATACAAAAAATCATTCTTTCACTCTTGTTATCACCGCCATCTCCGTTATTGAATATTTGTGAATTTAAATGGATTCAGAATGTTTTAGAAAAATTGAGTATTTCCAATTTTATGGTATCATTTATTAAATTAAATATAAAACTTTTGAAATTCATTGAAACTTAAGAAAAAAAATGGTAAACTGAGTGAGAACTCAGAAGCAGCTTTTGAATTCAGATAAAACCGAATTTAATCGTCTTCATTCTTTTTCCTTAATGTGCAGTAGAAGATTCAGTAACATTTTAAAATAATGTAGAAGCTTTTAATTCATTTGGAAAGCTGAATATAGACCATAATTTTAGACAAATCCATTTTTCTGCGACTTAAAATGAGGATGGTGTATCTTCCGACGGATATTTAAAAATGTGGTACATGATATCATATAGAAAGATAAGATAGATGCATCTAAATGTGCATTTCAAATATCAGGTCGTCAACTCTATTTTCATGTCTACCTCTTATCCGATTAATTGGAGAAGTGTTTTGATTCCTTTCATCTTAGGAAGTTCTCCTGGAGCATGGAGATCGACAAATGCAGGGCATTTCCTTTCTTGAGTAGCTGAGCGTGGATGGATAGGGTCAAGGACAACATTGTAGGTCGTGGCGCAGTCTTAAACGGAGTGCAGGTATGAACGTGAACTAGAAGTAAGAAAAAGCTATCTCAACTTTCAGATTTTTACAAAGGAGATTTGACCGTGACTGCCTTTAAAGCTAAGTTTTCACCGTTAAAGAAATTCTTTAAAAGTAATGAACGAATGGCTTTCAATCCAATCCATGGCTCCTTAAGGGATAATTTCACTGATAAATCAAAAGGATAATTCGTCTCTTTCAGCCGAGAAGCGAGTGTAACATGAATTCTGTACAAACGTGGCCGAAGCTGAATTATTCAAATCAATATTCGCAATTTAATATGGGTAAAAACTTTCCATCTCAGCAACCGTTAACATTAACCTTGAATAATTTATTTAAATATTGCCGCAATCTAGATTTCATATTTTAAAGTTGAGTCAAGTGGCATAAAACACTTTGTTATGAATTGTCACAAAGTTCGAGATGATATTTTGGAGAAATAGATTCAAATTTAATATTCCAATCTTTTCGATCTACGACTTCCTAACGACGAAATTACTTTATTAAAATAATCTCGGTTAGATTGAATTTTTGAGCGGATATTTCAGTCGCTAAATGCTCGGAGACATTCTTTAACAGGCTGCAGGCACTGCTGTATTTGAAATTGCTGCTTCGGAAGGAGCAAATATTTCGTAATGCCTTCAGCATTATATAATACTTCCACGAGGGTCATAATTTAGAAACGACTGTTAATATTCCGGCATGTTACGAGAGGAGGTAGTTAAAGTCCGCCGAATGGCTAAAGTTATGCAACTTTGGGGTATAGTCGTCATTTAGAGCGCTTTTAGCGAGGATTTTATCGTTTATCATTCTATCTTTATGGCCGTAGTTTCAAGCATAACGTACTTAAAACTCAGAAGCGATGAAATGTCTTTTATATTCGTAGAATTTCATTACGCCTGACCTTATTCTTTTCAATAATCGTTGCATACACAAGAGAAACATTTTTATCTCAATTTCAAACATAACGATTTAACCTTCAGTTTAACTTAACGTAATTAGCATTTTTATCTAAACTCTTCCTTGGCCAAATGGATTGTAAAAGTAAAAGTAAAGTAAAAGTTCAAAGACCACGGGAAAATAAGGGGAATTTTTATAATAAGGTTCCTGCATGATATATTTTTCTCGTAAGGGTAGGTAAAAAAGGGAGATACATTGGAGTAACTGAAGTACGGGATTCTCGCCATAAACTCCCGCTGGGCCTTCATTGGCCCCGGGCACAGAGAATCAAGGCCCAGCACGTTTGTGAGTTACGCTCCTAGGTGTATCACGTATTGCGACAGGAGTCACATAAGTAACTTTTACGACATGATCAATGCTTCCGTTAGGTCACCAAAAACATTGCAATGCATTCATTCAAAGTTATCCTACTCATTTTTCTTCACTTAACAAAATAACAGTATTTCCTTTCCTTATATAGAGCCAGGTATGGGCCATAAATCATAATAAACAATAGTTCATATGCTTTAAGGTAATCAGCATTCGAATTTTAATAGCAGATCTTTGTATAATATATCATTAGAATAAGTATTAGAACTCGAAAGAACTTTTTCCTATTATTTTAAGGGCGATTGATGCTAGAGAGTAATAAAACTTACATCAATATCCAAATTCGGAAAATGCAAGTAAATATTTCCGCATTACGCGAACTATAGTGATAAAAAATTATGTAAAGATTATGGAATTCTAAATCGCTTCTATATATGCGCTATCGATTCAATGACAAAGTATACTAAAACATGCAAGTCCAAGATAGCAAATATGACTAAACGGAGAATTACTATTACTGTTACAAACTATTGTGTTTTTATTGAATGGATAACAGGAAAATGAGGGTTATATCACGTCATCGTTGCGGATAGTGATGTATTCCTTCCTTCAATTTTCTGGACTTTATTAGTAAAATGTATTTAAATGTACATATGTTTTATACAAAATTTGATAGATGCCAACACTCGCCATGCTATCAAGATCGAGGATCAGCTATAAATAAAACTGTTCTGCTCTCCTATTTACCTTTGAAATTACACTTACAACACCGAGGCAACATGTAATCCATCGTGCATCTTTATTATCCAATTTCCTTCCGATACCTTTCAATTTTGATTGCTGACTTTATTCATCTGAAATGCAAGGTTAAATATAGATTTTGTGATTTATTACCAAAAGATTTGGATCTTGCCTCAGGTATTTTTTCTCGACGAACATCATGAAGCACGTTTTTCGCTTCGTATGATACGTGGTATCACAACAAAAGGACTCCTTAACAGAACTCTCTCCAATAAAGAAATAAAAACATCAACCTGACTAACATAAAACGCGATGGTTTCAGTCGCGTCACCGAGAGTTAAATTAGTTTTAAAGTATAATGAGAGTTTCACCGGTAGCCTCCTTAATGCTTCAGTGCGCAGGCGCCAAAATTAGCGTCGCCTTGGCTTTGCTCTCTACCACGTCTTGCAAAAAAGACGGCGCCGTTATTGTAGACTCTTAAATCTAACGAAGATAGGGTATACGGCTACCTGAAACTCTTCCTTATTTTCGTCGTTACATGCGTTAAATTACCTTATCTTTAGTCATAACAAATATAGGATGTCTCTTGAGTTCCTCCTGATTCGAAAACGTCATTCGAATGCGTTTACGTTGTCACTCATTGGACGAACCGCAGACACACACAGTCTCCCGAACAATCCTGCAGAACTGCACCACAAAAAACAGACACGCGTGAACTCGAAGCAAGAGATATCCGAAAAGAATTCTTTTGAAAGGTTTCCCCACTCGAATCTCCGTTATTTGTCTTGAAATTCCCTCCGTTTGAAACGGGAAAGGCAATATTTGATGATCGTGTCGTAACAGCGCTGTCGTTAACGGAAATAACTATACTCTTCTCTCTCTCGTGAGCTCATCGACGTCAATCATAGGAAGAGATTCACGTCCTTGTGCTGGAAACCGTGCTGCTGGTCTCTCTGGATCTCCTTTCCTCTTCCTTCATTTGCTTCTTTATCGGGTGTGCGAAGTCCAGCAGTCTCATGGATGGAGCCTCGATGGCCATGGATATGACGAAAGCCAGCAGATATGAGGATATGATGAATCCACCTATGGTCATCACCTGTGAGGAGAGAAAAAACCAGTGTAACATCCAGTAACATAGGCAAATAACCAGGCTGTCCACCCGTGGAATACCTGAAGCCACTTAAACTAGCCCTTACAAGCCCTTAGATTCAAAAACCAAAATCTGTACTTGCACGAATCTAAGAAGAAGAAGAATTTTCTTTCTTCCCAGACAAACAGTCTTACGAGAGTGAGCAAATTTCTCGACTCCTGATTCACTGCATGATCTAAACAGGGTCGGCCCGAGGTACACTGGTGCCCCGGGGAGGGTTTCATGTAGGTGCCCCTTCCATCAAGAAAAATATTTTAAATACTTGTTAACTTTTTCGAGAGATTATTTCTTATACTTTAGTAATTAGCAAGAAAAATTTGTACTTTTTCCACAAATTAATTTTATTATAAACAAAAGACTGTAAAACACACACTCTCCATCACACATCTCCATCATCAAGTTGATGATGGAGATCAATCTCCGAAACTAGTCGTGTGTGTTTTACAGTCCTTTGTTTATAATAAAATTAATTTGTGGAAAAAGTACAAATGTTTCTTGCTAATTATGGTATATTTTCACAAGACAACGCCTGAAACTGTGAATTTTACTTATACTTTAGATTAATATAATATTATTTATTAAAGTAAAATGATTTTATCGCTCAAATTATTATCATCGTAATATTTAAATTTAAGATGACTGAATTTTATTAAAAGCAAATGGACAACTATTTTCCCTTGCGATCGATTGATTCATTGAACATTAAGTTCAAATTAATAACTTTACTACTTCAGATAAATTCATCAAAAGACTTCGTAACGCCAATTTTTCGAATTGACCAACTTTATGCGTACCCCAATCCTAGCTCGTCCAGATATCGGGCTGGCTCAGAATGTAAATATTTACGTTTGTCAGTCAACCATATTTTCATCAAATTATTTCAAGGAAACAAGGAGGAAACAAATTAAGCCACATAATAAATTTTAATTAATATTCGGTAAAATACTATTTATTAAAAATATTGTTGATTGTTCTTTTCCAACATATGAACAGTAATTCGGACTATCCGAGCTCGTGAAAACTTAGAAGTTGAATTTGAGAAAACGTAAAAAAATGACACGCTTCAAATGAGGAATTCTCGCTAATTATTCAAAGCTCTCTATATTATGTAATCCAGCCTTCGAGCTCCGCTAACGATGGGAAAGTCAAAGTCGCGTCGTCTCACAACTGACCCTGCTCTAGTTTACTTCGAAGAGGTTAGATAAAGTGGAGCAAAGTCGCAAAAACAAAACAAATTGATTAAATGTCATTTAACTTAATGCAGGAATCTCAACTGATGGTATCTTGTATTAGAGAAACTTTTCCAATGCAATATCTATATTTTTCTCATTTTTATGGATTGTAAGTCCGTCTAAAAAAGGTCTCGAATGAAATTATGTGAGGGAAAACTTTGAAAAAATGCATATTAGACCTTAACTATTGCATTTGATTGCTACTTTACCAGTAGCCTGCAGGGAAAGCGATAGCTCCACATTTACGGGGCTTCCAATTAAATTAAACGATAGAAGTAAAATAAAATATCTCACCTTGAAACTACAAAATTCAACCATTACTCACATCTGATATTTTCATTTCCTTGAACTAATGTTTTACCAAACAAAAAAGCTTGCTCCCGGGAAATAGCAAACCTATGCAAGGTGTTGCAAATAATTAACTCTACCTCGTTTGCATACAAAAAATATTGAATGATATTGCAGTTAAGATGTAGAGTGGTTCACAATAATAAAAAATATTTATGATTAATATGAAAATAATAATGTAATGGTCGAAATATAGGTGTAATTTTCCTTCATGTTTTTATACGCCCTTCTAAAGATACATATAGAAGATAATCAGCTAAGACGGTCACCAGTGGCGATAAAAAAGAAAACATCAATTACCATGGTGTCCCTAGTGAGATGAATGGGTGCATCGGAGTGCATGAAGACGGCAAACATGATGAGAGGGTGAATCAAATAGGCGCAGAAAGAAAGGCGACTCAGGGGCACGAAGAAACGATTGGAGAGAATCCAGTTGACGGGACCTGAAAATAAACATTTCAAATTAGAAAGTGATACAGATTTTTAAAGGATAATGCTTTTTTCTTTATTGGAGGAACCTTGCTCCAACACCCCGATGGTTTGTCATATTGTGCTGTGGTAAATTTAAGGGAAAATTGAATATGGATATTATGTGCGAATCCTTAAGTATTTGGAGCCTTTATTACAAAGAGAAATGAACAGTTGAAATATGAAATATTTTTTAAAATATTTACAGCACACAAAGGTAAATAGGTTCTGACCATTCTGGCCGTATTCATATCGCACAAGTAACTTCCTTGGCAAAGATGACTTGTTTTAATGAATGGTTTAGAATGAATTAATCAATTTTCTGATTTTATGGTATATTATCTATCAAAATGTTGGTTTTACAACGTAATTTTAGGGTACTTTTCAGAATATCTTTACCCTGGTTGCACGATTTCGAAAACTTAAATTTCTTTCTGATATCCGAATCGAATGGATGTTTCGTTCCAGTTATAAAGTTTTAATATTACCACCAAGAATGTTATAAAGAATGTACTCAACTTTTATTATACTCATGAACTCAGTACATCATTAAGAATGCGTATTAAATGAACGTAATAAATGAAAATTCGCGATTATCAAAACAATGCAAACTATTGAGTTAACTATATTTAATTAACAGTTTTCAAAAGGGTGAGATTACTAAAAATTCTGTCAGATGTAATGATCTTTTTAACGCCTGTCCTCCTGAATTGGTTTCACATTGCTTGTCGTAATTCGTTCTTATTACTTACCACCTCTTCCTGTAGAGCAAGATAGCACAATCCATCCGATAGCAAGACCCCATGTGGTGTGTGAGAGAGCAGTGTGGGCAGCAGATTCAAGTGGGCCGATGCTTCTTCCATAAAGTCCGTACACAAGTGCAAATGTAACAGCAATACTCAGTGTCCACATGAGAGCAGCAACCAACTGAGGTACGAAAAATTTATTTTATTATTGAACGCAATTGTTATACATTTTTCAGAATAGCCATCGTACCGTCTAATTGCCTAAAGTTATATTAAAATACATAAACATACAAGTATATTATAATCTATTCTCTTATGATTCTAGCTGTGTTGTAATAAAAATTGAATCCTAAGGGGATATTAACCTGTTCTGAGCTTAGAATATTTTGCTGATTCACTTTTTCAATAGGGTATGCTACAGAGAAATTACGAGTAAATTTTGATAAAAGCAAACGAAGCGTATTTACAGAGAAAAAGAAGGAGGTAGTTTTATTTCACCTTACACAAGGAAGTAGAAAATAGATTTCATAATCAAACTAATTGTTTTTCTATCTGATGTGTAGTATGTTTGATTTGCATTAGGTATGTCATTAAGTAATATCTTTGTTTTTAAAATCGTAAATCTAAGGAACGAAGAGGATACATAGGAAAATATACGTGGGCCATCACTCGATATTTAGATTCGGCAAATATAATATTCGGCCTTGGCCTCCGAATTAAACCCTCACAAACTTAGAAAACGTATTTTAGTGCAGGAAGGTTTCACGGGATTCCTGCCGGGTCACATTTTCCATGGCTGTCGACGTTTCGAATCCTTCCGACTACCATAGAGAATGTGACCCGGCAGGAATCCCGCGAAATCTTCCTGTGTCATATACGCCGGGAAAGTACGAGATCTTTCATATCGTATTTTAGGTATTTTTGAATGATGATGAACCACCGATATCAGAAGTTAATCAGATATTCTGGCAAAATAAAAGGCCAGTTTTGAAACGGGATCTACCTTTCTGTGTTGGTATTTGATAAACATAGCTTCCATTTGTGTATCGTACCCACCTTATGAATCTTCTTGTATGCAATATCCTGTGTGAGCAGCCAACCCGCTGCCATGCCAACCATGTAAGGACCAAGACGAGTCCAGGGCTTGTCATAAAGTTCATCGAAAAACGAGAAAGGTTCCTCTATACTAAAAAAGTAAAAAAACAAAATGTACCGATTTGTATTTCGATATGTATCGGTGATATATCGATGTAAATAATAATAGTATTTCAACAAAAGTTACCCTAAGATGCATGAATGTTAATAGGAAGTATTTTATTACTCACCTGGGAGAATGCCGAGCTATGTAGGTGATGACTCCAGTTGTCACCCAAGATGAGACCAAAAGGAGGAATCCAGAAATCACTGACGTTTTGAAATACCTTCAAAATAATTTGCAATTATTCTAGCATGAATCTTAGAAATCTTATAAATCGACAGTTTCACACTCTCTTTTACTATGAATTTTACGAAATGCCTTTCTTTGCAATTATATTAACACTATGTGTGATTACCTTGAGGAGAGGATAAGCAGAATGACTCCAAGGGTGTAGAATTGAGTGTCGTCTGAGAGATACCAACTCCAAACCATACACTGTAAGAATAATAGTAAATATCTGATTATTTATTACCATTTACGTACAGTTTAAGTTCATTTTTATTCCCTGAAAAACTTACAATGCAGGATAATTCCGAACCAATTGTTTTGGCTTTGTAAACAGCAGAAATATCGTTTCCATACCCAGAGAGGCTCTTTCTAATTTATAATGGTAGATGGAGGATTTAATACATTTCTCATTTGATCTCCAAGCCACTTTACCTAATTCACTAGGAGATATTTTATAAAGTAATTCTTACCGGACATTTAAAACGAATCCTTCATAAGTTACCTTTTTTCATGGTAGAAAAACACTAGTTTGTGAACCCCGTTTCCCGCTGATACCTTGCGGTATCATGAACAGGACTGCTTCTGATGATTATGTTTGTAGGGGTGTATCGTACGAATATTATTGCTATAAATACATTTCTTTCGTGTTTTATGACTACATATTTAAGTCCTATGTATTTATGCTGATTAAATTATGGTAAAATAGCACCATAAATGTTGCATAATATTCATATGATTCTACAAGTCGAGTATGCTATTCATTCATCAAAAATTATTTTATTTCATCACAAGAATAAAAAACACAATAATATGCGACAAATATAAGATTGACCTGATGATTATGCAAATATGAATATGTCATACGTGTAAAGCGTTGCATATTTGTGTATCATCTCTATTTTACATCTTTACAGAATAGAATTTGGTTCTTTTAATTATTTTATGTACGTATTTACATAGATAGTGCGTAGCGTAAGTCAGATAGTCATTTTAACTAGATGTTCGAACGTTTATGGATCCCGTATTTCTAAAATAATTATTAATTTCTGCAAATGAACTCTACGAACTGTAGATAAGAAGTAGCTGATAAGTCATCGTTTATCACAGATTTACATGTCTTCTGACTGCTACGGGCATCATACTTTACTTAAGCAGCCGATATTATTCGTATTTCCTGTTACCTAGGCTGTTATATTACTGAGAGAAGGATTAGAGAAATTGATGCTAGAACCAGCTGATTCAAGAATTCATTTCTGCCACGAACCATACGCCAAAGTAATTTATTAGGGACGTTGAGTGATGGTGCTTGCACGCCACACACCGAGAGGCGGTTTGCAGGGTACATACGTATACATATACGTATGTACCCTGTAGGGTACATACGTATATGTATACGTATGTACCCTATGTATACGTACATACGTATACATACATATATACGTAGATAAGCTAGCCGCCAGAAGAATTTCGAAGTTGACAATGCTTCAAACTTTCAAATTCTAAAAAACAAATCAAGTTGCAGCATTATGATTTTTTAAGTGCACATGTTTTCCAAATGCAACCTAAACTCGCCTCTATATTGCTTTAGAGGGATATTCAAAGATAAATATAAACTGTTTACAACAGGATGTAATCTTCGTGATTTAGAAATGAGGTTTGAGTGGAAGGTTATTTGATGAAGGTTGGCATCGTTAAATATTTGAATTTTTTACGAAACTACAAACTATTGGTGGATGATAATTGCCGGAAGGAATTGATCAAACTCTGAAAATAAAACTGAAACCGAAAAACTACCGTACTAAAACTTAATATCGCATAGCGACGTATCTCCGATGCCGTTTGTCGGATAACAACCTCCTAATTTGGAGGGCAACCTTTGATGATTGATTCAGTAAAACCGACACGTCATCATCGGTTGCATTGCCCGTGTTTGAGTCTCTGACTCAACTCGGCCGTGTATCGCTGTGTATATTTATTCACTGCTGCGAAAATTCTCGTAATTATTTGCGCTAGAGAAGGCTTTTAACTCCTCCGAACGTGACGAGATACAACCGAATGCTCAATGTGGGACTTGCGGTCGGGACCGAAAAGGAAAGTACAGGGAGCAGTTTCCACTCAATGGTCGACGTCAATGACTCCTCGGTTTATTTGAAAAGCGTAGCTTTCACTCGATCTTCCCGATGCAAAGTCGTTTCGGATGGCTCATTTTTTATTTTTTGACCGGTCCAGTAAGGCCGAGAGATTTGCATTCTCCGTACAAGAAGCCGGTGTCGAAACTAACTCCGTTTCCTCTCCAAAAAGTGAAGGAACTTCGTCGTCTATCCATTTATATCGCGGAGTGTCCAAGGTTGAGAACTCGGCCATTTATAAATGTCAATTAAACTCGGCCACGGCTCCCAGCGAGGTGGATTAGTTCTTGATATATTTGGTTCGCTCTCAAAGAGCGGGTGATCTTAAACTAGAAACCCTTACTTTGGTTTTTATTTAAATTATATGACCCGATATCTCTTACATTTAAAAGTTCGACTCACTGGAGATGCGGGTATTTCCTGCGGCTGGAGTTGAAAATCAAAGGAAGGTCACTCAATCGCAAATTAAATTAAGAAAGTATCGCCTTTTTAAAATTTGTAGTGGAATTTATGTGATTTTTATTTAGATTACGAGAAAGATACCGTTTCAGGCGTCAGCTGGAGGAACTCCTCCAATATAACAATGTAGAAAATGCTTTGTAGTTCAACATATACTGATACAAAAGAATTATATTTAGAACAATATATAATCTTCTTACTTAAGTTATGATATTTCATGACCTTAGTCAATTATTACTGATTTTATTTTAGTGGAACATTATTAATGATACTAGTCCTGAATAAGAATTACCAAATAAAAACTATCCTCTTCAATAAAGTCAAACCATTTTCTGAAAATGATTTTGAACTTCGGTAACATTTTCAAAAACGTATAATTTTAAAATTTTCTTATACCAAAGTTAACTTCGAAACATTTCTTTATACTTATCCTCATGCAAAAGGTTATATTTTAAAGTTCAATTTCTCATCGGTACAAATAATATATCTTAGTCAGAATTCAACTGAAATTATATGTATTCTTTGATTCCGAAATCAGAGTTCAAGATCGAGAGAAAAGGCCAAAGGTAGAGATCTAAAAAAAATTTACTCACCATATCTTTGACGGGATAGAAAGTATTGATGTAGAAGACATTTCTCCACCAGTAGTTGTGGCAAGTTTCGAAATCTTTCACCGGAGGTGGAAATACGGATCTGTCGGTCAGCCAACGAGATGTCACCTCCGATAATCCAATGGCGAACAGGTAAGCGGGAGTTAACCTATCAATAGTTTACCATTGAAGCAGATGTAAAATATACAGAGTAAAATTGTATGAAAGACATTAGGTAATGGAACTATCAGTATTTTTAAAAATCTCGTTCACCATTTCATAGCTCTGTAATTGAAGAATCTGCATATTAACCTTTTAGAAGTTTTCCGCATGTATTCAATATTATTTAATTTAACATAAATAATTTTTACTGATACATTCGAATCTATAATTGCTCATCATTGGCTCATCATGTCTGTGTATGTGCCAGAAATGAGAATATATTTTTTGTTTTGAATAACAACATTTTCTGGTTAGAAAAGACATCGAACCTCATTCATGGTTCTACCAAGTACCTGATATACAATTAAGACTTAAACAGAATTGCAAATAGTAGCAATTATAAAATGACGAAGATGGCGATTGAGGTAATGCATATTCTTTGCAATGCAAGGCCAGATTCAGATGGTGTAATACACTTGCCTTTAAGCTATTCGACTGAAGGTCTACGTCTATTCAAGTTCAAGGCCATCGCAATGATGATAATGTACGATATCACTGTAAACAATATATTAGTTCATAAGTATATAACCTTAAAGATCATTGCAACGGGAGTCAAATATTTTTCCAATAAAAACAGTGAAAATAACATTGATTTTTTTACACTGGCTGTTATTATCTTTCAATAAATAATAGATAACATACCTTATTTTTTAACTTTACAATATACCGAAACTATAGCCTTGGACTTATATATGATTTGCACCTTTAAAAGACAATAATTTCAATGAGCATAATTCAGAATTTTCAACCATATCCCATATAATTCCTCAAACATGAAAAAGTATTCCTCAGGCGTAAATTTCAATGTGCGAGTCGGAATTTTTAAATATATAAAAAAGACAGAGTAATAAACATTCCAATCGAAATAAAATTCCAGCCTTCACATAAGAAAAAATTGCCTTCTACCGTTATTACTTCCTCAATTTTTATGATGTATCACCAACCGTGAATATTCACAGTAAAAATGATCCATATAAACTTCGTTTTTTTCCTGTAAAACGAGAGCATATTGAATCGGAGAGCCACAACAAATCGAGAGAAAGCGATACCTTTTTAGATGGAAAGCTGTCCTAAAATGTTCGGCGTAACGTAACCATGTTGATTCTCATGGTCTCACAACATACGGAATGTAGATAATGTTTTGACTTTATTGACTTTTGAGAATTCATTTCCACTTTGCTTTTTTGCATATCACGCCCGTTTCATTCTCAATATTTAAAGGTAAAGAATCTTTCATTTGATATTCTTACTTCTCCAATATAGGTAGTTCTCCATGAAAAGGTAGTTGAACTTTCAGTTAATTTTTTCGAGCCATGAAATACTACACCCCCAAAGACTTTAAACCAAAGCGAAATAAAAAGCCCTTAGATCTGAATGAGTTATGAATACTTTCGAAGTCGAATAAAGATTCGTAATAAATATTCAGTCTATTTCATTAGGAGATAAGATAAGTTATATTTACAAGTATTCATTATAAGATTTTTTCATATTCCGTAAATGATATTTCTGATTAAAAATAATTTTAAAATTCATTATTGAAGCTGTTTGAAAAAAATTCGAATATCTTACATACTTTGAGGAATTATATACTTTGGCAATATTTTCTTTCTGATGGTCCCTCTGCATTTTTGATTATTGGGCGTACATTGTTTGAAATTCTTCAGGAAAGGTAACGACAATGCTTACCTTACAAATCTGTATGTGAGGATTCCAAAGAATTTTATAGCACTGGATTTGGCGTCGTTGTTCATGTTGATAACGGAGGCTTTCTCACTCGCCTTGAAATACAAGTAGGAGACCAGAAAGCCGCTGAGGGTGACAAAAGAAGAAAATTAGTGATAAAGTACAAATTAAATTGAATTTGAAAATTCAATTAAATATTTTATTTCAAACTCAACGATTATTATAATAAATCACTTTAATCATCATGATTATTATATAATTATTTTTTATTATTCTTATATTTTACATTCAAGATTTCAATTTAACCTAAAATGAAATGAAATTTAAATTTTCCCTCATTCTTACTTTAGATGAATGTTTGTAAATCATAAGTAGGAGGCGTAATAAAGTCTCGTGATAGACTAGCCGTTCGATAATTTGAGGGCCATGTCTATGTCTGTGCCTCCTTTGTTATTAGTTCGGTTTAGAACTTAAAAAGGTTTAGAAACTACTTCCGAGGTTTTGGGAAGTTTCCATCTCTTTCCTACAGGTATAATTACCGATTCATTAACTAGAAAAATCCTCTTTTTGGCACGCTTTACTCAAATATATTTTCATTTAAATATGGAGAGTTTTCATTTCAAGTTGGAGCTATTTTACTTCGTGTTGAGATATTTTAAATTATTTTACGTTTTCCAAAGCAGGATATCCTGCCATCGAAGGAAATCTCGAAGAGTATTTAAGTAATCTGACTAAATGCCGAGTAAAATCGGCGTAAGAAAATTTCTTTTTTCATTCCGCGTCGAGACCCTGAGGATGATAGCATGGTTATCGAAATGAGCATATTGTGATTCCCAGAAGTTTGTTATCCTTGCTTTCCCCGATGCTTTCAATCAAGAAAGGCGCAGGATCCACAAACGTCTAAAGAAGTGTTTTCAAATCTTTAAAACCTTACTGATTATGCAATCAGGATAAAGGAAATTTCTAGCTAACGTTAAGCATTGGTATGGCAATATTACCGCCCTTGTTAAGTCCAAACGATAGTTTAGAAACCGCTAACCTCAGACGGTGACTCATATTATTTTATTTTCTTCATTTTTTATGTGAAGACCTTTCACTACGACGAATCTGGTTTTACGGCACCGCGCCCATTTCATCTGTATCTAAGCTAACATTAAAAGCAGCAAATGATCAAATAACCCGAAATTTACATTCCTCAATTTGAGGATTTAATTACCGGATCCCATCAAACTCTTATTATAGCAAAATCGCAGATATACTATTCTGAATCATTTTTATGAGCTGTAAAGTATTGAATCCCTTGTTGTTGATCGCGCGCAATACATAGGAGTGTAAAATACCAAACGTCGAGAACGAATCTTTATTTATGGAGTTGTCTCAAAACGTAGCTCAACGGAGAGAAACTTCTTAAGTATGAATTATATATTTCTAAAGCAGAGAGCTTTGGATATCCCCTGAATGTTCATAGCCCCATATTATCTATAATCCTGTGTTTATTCCCCTTTGCTACTGTTCGCTGTAAATTCTATTTCCTTGAATGCTCTTTAAATTATTATTAATAATTATTTTCTTTCCTTAGATACCTTATCGCAAATTCAAGATTGAGCACAATTTTTATCAGGAGAATCATTTTTAACACTCACAAACGCGTAAAATTCTTTCTTACTTTGCTACGAGTTGATTCATTCGCTTCCTTGAAACATTTGTTAATTTAGAGTTAGTTGTTGATAGTTGAATTTCTCTTCCATAGAATATGAAAAATTAATGTTAGCATTTCCCTATAGCCCTCTAATCTTTAGGGAGAAAAATACATTGACATCATGTCTTTAATTGAGATTCTTCATAGTTTGAATCGATTGAATTCGCAAAGGATTCAACAAGCGGTGAAGGAGAAGGTAATGTTTTCTAGTCAGATCCACCCAATCTATCATCACTATAAAGTGGATTAAAACAAGTATGATAGAGAGGTGTTTAACTTTACACGATGAGCGAAAGAGTGCGCAGTAAAAACCCAAGGATAAACAGAAGTGAAAAATATAGACTTGTACTTTTCTAAGGAGTCGATGCGACATGGTTTAGTTTAATGGTTTTGAATACCTACCCGGAATGTGGGAGACATGAGTTCGAGTCCCGGTTACTACGCTATTTTTCACTTCCGTTGAACCTCGATTAAAATAATTATCCAAAATTCCAATTCAAATCATAGAAACTCTCATCCATCAAACGAATACAGCATCGAGTTGCATTTCGAATTGCCTCGCCATGTCTTTATCATGGGCAGATTGACCATCTCGGTCACTCATCTCGGTCACTCATCTCGGTAACTCATGAGAAATGAAGATTCAATGTTTATATTATGCATCATATTAATTTCATAAAATAACGTGTAGCTTCAATTTATCTTGCAACAAGAATAAGAATTTCTCGAAAAAGAGTAAGGGGATTTACATTACGTAAAAATTTCGAGTGATCTATTGAAAGAAGTAACCGGTTTCAATTTTTACATAGTCATCATCAGTCGAAGGTTAAGGCTTAACCTTTACCTAATGATTACTGCGTAACAGCTGAAACCAGTTGTTTCTATCGACAACCCACGTGGAATTTTTACACATTGTTTTATTAATTTCTCAAAGTAGAAGTCCTTCGCATGAAGGCAGCATCGATTAACTATATTTTACTTAATATATATTACATTCTAAGAAACTGAGCTACTAAATAATAGATGAAATAATAATAATAAAATAGGGAATAGATGAAATTGAAATTTTGGTGTTCATCGCACTTACCTTATGAAGAAAAACGTGTCCACGGAGAACGCTCCATTGCTGACTGATTGAAACAAGAAATCCTTCTCAACGAACCCTCGGAAGGATTTGTTATCTGGAAAGAAATAATTTTCTTTCATTTTTCGCTTGCGTCAGAAAGGTTCTTTCACGCATTTTTATAGTATCTTTGCTTTTTCCATTAAGAAAATAAAATTCCTGGAGTTACTACCCGTTAATTACCTGAGCGACTTCACCTGGAAAATTAAATTTGGTCACATATTCATAAAATGGAATAAAAATATCTGCCAGGTAAGATACAATGTTTCATTCCAACAAAGGACATGCGAGAAAAGTAGTACAAATATTTTTAAATACTGAAACGCTACACCGTATTCATGTATCTTGAACAAGAGACGTATCACCACTATTATTCAATTAAACAACAGAAAGATATACAAAGAAGAGTGCTCATAAACAATTTTACAATTACTCAAAGTTGGGAGCAAAAACTTAACTTAACAATCATGAATACTTAGGAGAGATACCCTTGAATTAATAAAAACTTCATATATCTTAGTTTCCATTGTTCCACGTAAATTCATCAAAGTACACCTATATAGATGAAAATTATTAAAATAAAAATGTATTCATTAGTTTCTCCTTTTTTAGTTGCTAGGAATTTTAGAATTATATAACTGATAAAGTTATATGATATTCGGAATACAATATACCGAATATTTTACGCATTCCTTTTCGAAGTTTTCACAGAGTTTCCTCAAACACAACAAGCCTAAATTTAGCTAGTTTTACGTAAATTGTCCCTTTAAAAATATCTTCTTAGACTTATTTCCTTGGATGATGATATGGAGATACGCTCCTTATATGGGAGGATTTCGTTTTTTGAGTCACTAATATGCATTAAGTGCCCCATGCCTCATATCAAAATGAAGACTAATTAACAAGATAACTCTTCCTGGAATGTGTGGCTATAATATTCACGCCCCTAATTACAGTTACGTTGCATTAGTTTCGTTAAAAGTCTCAGCAAGCACCTTTAAACGCTTTTACTTGAAAAATGACTTCCAGTTCCCTTTCTTCGCATTCAATTAATCAACCTTAATTTCGAGTATAATTATTCCTCCCTTCTACGGATAACCAAACATGCAAGCGCTCTCGTTAAATTCGTGATACAATATTTGAAAAGGGAGTTAACGCCTCTTTCCCTGTGTCGATCCGTCAAATTCGTCCCCTATGATCTTTCAAATATTGAATTTGACCTAAATTTGGAACCAGCCCTCGCTCTGATCCGACACTAATCGGAAAACATTTTCTCTCTTTCGACATCGATAAAAAGGCTAGTCGCTTGTATCTCACTAGAAGACCCACACGTTGAATCGGACGACTCTGATTCATCGCTGTATTCAGAAGGAATTGAATGACTGACAGATGGCAAGGAAGAGACTGAATAAATAGTATTGTGCTGGCTTAGCTGGACCACCTCAAATACGCTAATGGATAAATACCAGCAATAAAATGGAATAATACAGTATTCAACATATATCATTCGGAGCTTGAACTCTTGATTTTTATTTTACAAGTTGGAATAATTATGATATTAAATTGTTTTTCTAAGAACTATATTTTCATTACTACCATTTTTATTTCTTTTTATGGAGAATTTGATGTATTCTGTAATAGATCAACGATTTTATACCTAAGATCTTTCCGATGAGATATATAATGAACCTAGGAAATATCAAGGTTCAAATTGATTATTCAGGGTTTATTAATTACTTAAGTGTTTGTTTGACTAGAACTATCGAATTAGAAGCTCTGAATTGTCTAAAATATCATCAATATGTAAATTGTGAAATTTCCATAAGTAATATGGATAGCCAGTTATATAGAATACCATTTCTAAGGTATCACACTAGATGATAACAGAAAATAAATTACCTTTAAAAATAGCTTTTAAATTTCCTTCGTATCTCAGTTTAATTCTTTAATTTTGTATCAGAATATCAATAAGCAATAACTTTTGCGCATTCAGGTGCATTCTTACAGCGCGATCACTGTAACTCATTGCCTATTTCGAGGTTTTAGGTTCCGCTGGATTTACAGCCAAGTTTTAGAATAGACTTTTACGTCTCACGTGAGAAATATATTGTTTTTCTCACCACTGAATCCGACAGCCGTTAGACAGCCATGCCCAGTGATCACCCACAGAAGACTGAAGACTCGGAGGCCGTGGAGGCATCCGAGAGATGGACCAACGGAGTGATTGGGAGGCGGGGTCTTCTCGAAGAGCTTGACAACGTTGGTTCGGAGACTGAAGCAAAGCAAGATTCCCTTTACTGTTGAACCTGAAAAAAAGAGAATACTGTAGTTAAATTGAATGAACAAAATTCACTATTGTTTACCATCTGATCTTATAAACCGTAACGGCTCATTTGGGTTCTATTCTCCCCTTTCCAGATAGACTATTTTACTTTTCATGGATAATTTCCTCTGTTTCTCCTGTCTTTCTTTTGTATGAATATACAGTTAAACCCGCTCAAGACGTTCTTCAGGGGAGTGAAAACCATGTTTTACCAAGCGGGACAGCGTTTTAACCAAAATAAAACAACATTTTAATTCTTGCATGCTTGTAAACAAAACTGAAGAGTAAATTTGCTTTTTCAATTTTTAAATGAGGCTTTATATCTTGATGCGGAAGGGGCAATTATGTACTATATCAAGCTTTAATCGCTGCAGCTGTAGATTCTTAAAAAGTCCGCGGTCCATTCCTGTATGATACTGGTTGTCTTCTCGTCATAATCAACTCGTTCCTCTGGTTACAGGAATAAAATGGACCTGATTTAATCTGTATTGAAAATTTTTACACGGGGTAATAAAACTGACTGGCCTTTAGTAGCATTTTTAGTTTTGATGAATTTCTCAGAACAAATTCACCCTAAAATGAAATCGAAATTGATAGCCTTAGTTTGAAGTTTTGGTTGTATCAAATGAAAACTACTACATTTGTCCTATTATAAGCTTAAATAGAAAATATTTATGGCAAATTCCCTGCAGTGGTCATTTTCTGTCAAAGAAATTAAAGGAATTTTTTTAACGGTCATAAAAGAAAATAGACGATGCAATGACAAGCATGAAATCCACAGCTTTTAGTATATGAATGAATCTGTATTGATAAAATTATTTTGAGGAGTGCTTAATGAAGGAGGAATACTTACTGCAGTTGTAATATAGTGGTAAACTATAAGCTTTAGAGCAAAAAGAGTGCTTGAAAATGATGTTTTGTTTCCCTTATCTCCCGTTTTTTCCGTTATTAATGGTGTTAATTCCAACTACAAAGAATTCTCCATAGTGAGACATAAATGAATCGTGGTCTGTATCATAATTGGTTACTCGTAATTTCAAGTAGATCCTGTCAGTTAATTTACACTTTACAGTTCGCCTATCACATTTGCAGTTTAGTGAGAACGGATATTACAAAATAAAATTATTCCCATTGTGGTTAAATAAATCACTAGTAGATCAACATGAAATCCTATGACTCCATGATTAATTTGTCACGAAAGTAATGGAGGAATGTTACGTAATGTATGCCGGAAGAGTAAAATATATCTTAGGAAAGCTGCTCAAGAGTATTATCCCGCTAAAGATTTAATCTTCGATTAATTACGCTTGATTGGAGGTGTAAAAGGCCAACCGGTTGGTAATGCTAAAGTTGACCTGTGAAGTTAGGGGTCTACTTGTGATCCAATACAAGAAGTCGTCCGTCACCCAAACGGCTTTCTTCACGAGCTATTCATTTTGCAGTCAAAACGTAGTGTATGAAAAAATCGAACGCTCTTTGTCGTCACTCGAATAAAACATATCGTTTGCCATTATCTCTGCTTCGTGAGTAATTCATCTCCGTCAGAAAATTGAGCGCACCAATGGGAAATGTAATCATACGTTGCCGAACCATATTTTAACGAGTTTGTCATTCTTTACCGCATAATATTACAGCGAAGAAAAAGTGCAAGGGGTTTCACGAATATTCGTGAGCAGATTCGCAATCCAGATTGTGCTTTGCCGATGAACCCAAGGCTTTATTCGCATTTAGCCATAGCCCCAGGGAAGACCCGAGGATCTAGACGCATAAATAACTTCGAAATATCAATAGAAAAATAAATCACGGCTATTTCGAATCAATTTGTAGAAAATAACTTTCCCGTGCCTTACTTTTTCATCAGTTTAAAATGGATTATAGACATCTCTGCGCACCAATTCACTTAATCGGAAAAAAGCTTGGTGAAATTGAACTTGGAGGTATTTCCTTATATTTTTGCACTTTTCATCTCAGTATAAAGATTATAATAGCCTTAACTTGTTTTCACTTTGTACTCTGGCATTTATAAAATTCCAGCATACTTGAAACGATCGGAGCGCCATCCAAGAAAGCTTTCTGAGATATTTTATAGAAATAAATATCGTGTAATGATTTGAATCAGGGATCGAAATTTCTTAAGTTTTCCTTCACTACGTGTTAAATACAGAAGATATTCATCGGAGTTCAAACCACATTACATTTTCATCTAAGTTTTCCTTTACTACGTGTTAAATACAGAAGATATTCATCGGAGTTCAAACCACATTACATTTTCATCTAAGTTTCCCTTTACTACGTGTTAAATACAGAAGATATTCATCGGAGTTTCAACCACATAACATTTTCATCGACCCATCGTCATTAGTATTTGACGAAGATCATTATCATGCTTCATGCTTTGTTAGTAAGAGAACATTTCTGATATAGACATTGCCATGAGTGTTGGTTTGTTCTTACCAAACGATTTTCCTTTCCTGTCGCTGTCCACTATACCTTCTGCGGCCATCTTCCCTCCGTGTGGAGATCCCTGAACGTAGCTCAAGCTGTTTCCATTACATTCAGATCCTGTAAAAAAATAAAAGACACGTTTAGCTCAGAATATTTTTACCGCTAACCTCCAGACTACTTCAAATCAATCCAACTAAAATGAGAATGCTACTCGTAACATTTTGTTAGTTTAAATTATATATGCCTCTATTTATATGCCTCTTTATTTGGAATAGGATAATTTAAGATGTGAATCTCATGAAATTTTTGTGGCAGAATGATTCTATTTTACTTACTATTATGCATTGTTTAGCAGAATCTCACTTGATAGATATGCCTGACCAAGGAATTTCCATTTCATTTTCAGATAATAAGTAGTTCATAGGTTAGTTTTAGAGTTCAGCACAAGAGATATCTCCAATTCTTGGATTTTCTTGTATCCGCTAAAGGCTAACTCCTTCCAGAATCCTTCTTTCAATGAGATGATTACGCAATAGTAAATACAAACAAATTCATGTTTTGATAAAGTTCCGAATGCGAGTTAACATGGACAGGGAATAAATGCTTGGTTGGTTATTTTTAGCCGAAACATATACACTTAATATCTTTCGTTTAAAAAATTGCAGATAGAGCTGATGAAATGCGTTGCCCCCTTTAGAGATGTAATCCATGATTGTATATTTTCCTAACTCCGCTGACTCTTTGAGGTGGGGTAATATTATTCTTCGAATAAACGGAATCTTTTATACGAACATTCCTAAAGTATCTCTTTGATCAGTCCATATTCGCACCTAGTTCAATACAACCAATACGCGGAAGTTACTAATGTAAACTCGTTTATAACCTTAAAGTTACAACACAAAAAAGCCAATGGAGCAATGCATTAGGACCGACGGGTATGGCGTCAGCGTTAATTGAGATATTTTGCCCACGCTCCGAAAGAATATGGTGCATTTAAAAGAGCTATAAAAAACTCGCTTTGTTTAATGAGTCTGAGACGAGTAAACGCGCCAAATATATTTAGCGGGTATTTCTCCCCACGTAAACTCACCTTTAACAACTCCATCGATTACGAAAGTTGTCGGAAGAGTAAAAGGAGATTAATGTAGGCTTTTAATCAAAATGGCGGTCGTCTATTTTCATGAATTTCGAGTTTGCAAATATTTTACACTGGCAGCAAATACTGCGCCAGATTTTTGCGAATATAACGTCTGATAGTCCCATTCATGAAATTTCTTATAATTTTAATTACAGCGTGAATTTTAAAGATCATGTCTAAGGGTTTCCTAATATGTTGACGCTATCAAAATTTTAGATTGTAACTTCGCGATTTGGCAATTGATTTCACTCTCGGTAGTAAATTTTTTTACCTTTTTTCGATTAAATTGATTTATTTAAGTTTTCATTGCTTATTCTAATATAGCCGAACTCAGCTTTTTTTGACGAACTTTTTCAACCCGCCGCGTTTCTATATATTCGGACTATTGGTTTAGGAATTGATAAAACTGTGTTTATTGTCACTATCTATGTTATGACGGATTGTTAGGGAGATCCGAAGATGTCATGTTTTGTTCGGTTTGGCGTAGAATGACGATATTTTTTTCAACAGTCGAGAGTAATTTCATGAAGAACGTTTTCATTCTATAACAAAGGATGGTAATATTAACTTAGAGGCACTTCTTTTCTCTTTTCTATTGTGTCTTAAGTATAAGAGGCATATAATGAAACTTTTGAACTTTTTCGTTGCCTCTCGTAAACCGATAAAATATTTTAAGTGGCTGAATTAAGTCCAGACTAGTTTTTCCATCATTTTCACGGTCGAAAACATCGAATTCACTGATTAAATAACCCTCGTTTTAATTACATAAGTCGTTACGTGTTTTTCCTCACCTTTTCATTGACCAGGTAATCCTATTTAACCCAAAAAATTCTAACCCCCCTTGCAGGCTTATGCTAATTACATGGACGTAACTTTATGATGTATCTTTCAAACGGATTTTTAATGATTCCTGAAAATTAATCTCTCCACGGGTCGAGTTTTCTTAATGAGAGAACCGGTATTACCGAAGAGACATTTTCAAAAAGGCCGCCCGATCTGAAATTCTCTCCCAGAGTCTATACATAGCAACTGCCCGTCGATAATTTCGATTCCAAAGAGCTCAGTCGATTTATTCTTCGAGAATATTTGCAGGTCAAAGATCTTGCTGCACTCAATCATCCGAGATAATGCCGATCGCGTGGATCTAACCTTGCCGAACCGAAGTTCTTTTTCTTTCATGCTGTTACTCATTTGCCGCGATTTTAGCTCATGAGTTATTTTTAAAACACTTTCACAGCTGAATGCAGAAAAATTCCTTTACCGTAGAATGTCAACATTAGCAACACTAGAATTCTTGACTATTTCCGAAACTCATTAACCCGTATGCCGTATGCCTCATTTGCTAAGGGAATGCTTAGGGAATCCGTTCGCATTTACATATTTTAATAAATGAAAGAAAGCCTTGCTTTTGAAAATGAAAAATCTCGTGTTATCTTACGGGAACTTATTGATTTCAAGTTCGAATCTATATCTTTCCGAAGATGATGATATTTCTCCTAAGGCTTTCTGCCATGTAAAAATTTTACACATTTAACAGCATATCATATGCTGCCATCAATACTGACCGCACGGGAAGCTCGTATAAAATAAAATACGGAGAGTAAAATAAAGATAAGAGCGCAATTTTATATCTGCTTTCCGAAAACAATAAGTCATCTTTAAATTTAAGCATATAAATGGGATGAAATCGAAAATAAGGACGCCATAATAAAAGGCATATCAGGAGCTTCCTTTCGGCACGAGTAAGAGACCGCATAGGAATAAGAGACCGCATAAGAATGTTTATTATGTATACGGGTCTATGATCCTCATTTAACTGCATGAGAAGCATTTTTAATTAGTCCTTTGGTCAATAAAGATAAGCGCATATTTTTATAAGTAGAACATATGACGAAATATTGCCTCATTTTATTGAGATCTCGTTATCAAAGCGAAAACGGATAAGAATAAATATCCCTCTTTTATTTCTACTCAATTGCGGTTTTTATGACCCGGAGGCCTGTTATTTCCAATTATAGCCAATTAGCTAATTATAGGTTTCTAGAGATGAAAATAATTTTATCGATATTTTAAATATTCCTGGAATCGGGCCAAAGACACAAAGCTTTTCTCACTTATAGATCCGATATTGTGATTTCTATTTAAAGTACAGTTCACTTTAACATGAACTAACCGGATTACCTTTATCTTGTGTGTTAACATTGGGTTTAAACGTAACTTTAAAGTGATGTTTAACCAAAATAGCTTTTATGAAGCCCAGTCGATCTGGTATCTAACTTAAACATCACTTTGAATGCCACTTTGGGCTTAAATATAGATTATAATACGGTTTGTTGGAGTTTAAGTGAACTTTACAGTTAAAGTCCACTTTAAAATGAGATTATAATACTGGGCCTTACTGTCAGTTACTACTTACTATCAATCGATACATAATTTTCAACAAATTTCACACTATTCTCACCTCTGGTTATATATCCGAGATTTTCTTCTAATACTACAAAGAAGTACTAGTATTTTGCAAAGTTATTAAAACAGGATATAGATTCCAAGCGAAACCGTTTTCTGATTTATTGTTCCAGCAATGAATACTACAGATAAATCGCAAAAATCCGTGGAATTCTCTTTTTACCGTAAACTGATAACAGACACTACTGATCGTGTATTAATAAACATGTAAACAACGTCATACTCTCTTAGGCATAATTGTGCCATGGCAAAATTCGGCTGTTTTTCCAAGGAATTCAATCTGAAGTTTTTTATATTTGTATCCCGCCTTAAGTAGAGAATGACCTAAATAGCCAATGTGAATGGCATAGTTCAGCAATATTCATTACTGAGAAATATTTATATTATCACAGCCATGATCAATGATAATACGTCTTTATTCGGGCAAGATTAGGACTAAGATGTCTCTTCTTATATCTAAACATAGTCATAGTAATACTTGAAATAAAGAGATAGCACAAACAAAGTGCACAGAATAAAACTAATTTGTGGATATAAAAACCTAAGTTTGTACTTAGGAAAAATACTCCACAACAGGAAATCACCCACACGAGGGGGGGTATGAAAAACCTGGTATACCTACGGATGGAAAGAAACTAAATTTTCACGGAAAAGTCAGGAATCTGAGAATAAGAAACGATTTTTTTAAGCTTTTAATTGTTTATATAAAAGGAAATACGTTTAAATAAAAAAACAATTATTGGAATATGTCGAAATGAACATTTTAAAATGAAAACATCGGCTACCAAATAGGTCAGAAATGAAAACGGCAATAAAAAATAAAATGAATACGAAACAAATTTAAAACATTGAGAACTCACTTGCAGATACCAATTCAACCAACAGAAATTAAAAGAATAAGACAAATACAAAAGTGGACATTGATGAGGGTATCATATACTGCTATATTATTCTTTTATAAGGTCAGTTTCCATTCCTCGAATGTATTCTCAAAGAAACGTGACCCAGTCATGGTTTGGAACCCGAATTCGCACTCAGATTTTAATTGTTCATAATATATTTATGCATTAGTTTCCTCATGTGAATGGAGATGGTGGACAGGGGCCACGCCCACGCCTTAAGTTGGCTTTCACTCCCTCTAACTGTCAAATTCTTTACCACAATAATCCATACCCCCATCCTCCTCCTGGCGCCTTACATTCGAAGACATTTTTGAAGGCAGTTTCTTATCTCCACTGAAAACACTATTTACATTTCCGGGACATCTCATCTGGATAAATAATTTGCTTATTCCCTCTGTTAAATTATATGCAAGAGGCGATAAAGAGAGGACTACCTTTTGCCGCAACTTTTCGGAAGTAACAAGGAATATGAGCGCCCAGCGAGTTTACCAGTATGTAAAGTATTTAAGATTTTTATTTGTATATTCTGTACAGTCATCATCTCGAAAGCTGGTTGGACGATTAATCACTTCTAAAGTTACCTAAGGCTTTGGGTAGGGAATGAGGTGACCAGGCAAAATGATCGGTGAGGTAATTTGACTATACTTTTCTCCCACAGTCAGAACGTTATGAGAGAAAAAAGTTCATGGAAGTAGCACAATAAGGAATTCCATAGCGTTCCATGAGCCTTTATGTAATCACAGCCATGAATAAGACTAAAACAAAATTAAATGGAAGATATTTATTTTAATTTTGTACCGGGAGACAATTAGAGAATGCAGTGATACTCTAGCTAACGAATTTTTCTGATAACGAAGATTATTCTCGGTATCTGTCGGAATCGGATAACTATTAAGGAATTCATTTCAAATTAAATTCAATTCCTTCCCTTCAATTATTCCTCTGCTTGAAAATGGCTATCATTAGCCGAAACTTGTAGCCAACTAAACCTTATGAGGATAAGTAAAAACATTTTGTGTTGTTTTATTAAAACTTTGTTTCATTTAACAATTTTTAGTTGCAACGAATATGGATTCGACTGAGGAATGTTTTAACGAAATATTTTAGTGCAACACATTATATTCGCGAGCTAAAGTCTTTAAAGATTCCATAGATTGCTTTATGTCAGAGGATTCAGCAACCAGAATTCTAAAGCTCTATTAATCCTTTGACTATAACAGTCATGCATCACATAGCCACGATCTTTTCGAAAAGACTCACCTTGTTTACCGTTGCAAATGTTTTTGTTTCCTTTTTCACATCTCAACCATTCCATGTTCTTCTCCGCCCTCTCTTGGATGGCTTCAGATTTAATTGCCCTTCGATCCAAAATTTCCAGAAACGTTCCGGAGAAAACCATGACCACAAGTATTATGGATGATACACTGTTTGGTAAAGAGAGTAAAAAATGATATAAGTAAAATGTAATCTTTCAACTGATTTTTTATTTGGGTGTCATATTCTAGGATTGAGGATTTCAAGAGAAATTTTGAAGCAAACCAATCACGTTGTTTATTTTAAGGAAAATTACACAATTTAGTATCCTTTCACATGTTATTTAGTAATATTTTGAAAGATATGAAATAAGAAATAGAGGGGAAGGAATATGGAAATGGAAGCGAAATTTTAAAGATAAAGTTACATTCATCCTTACGGCTTAATCGTTCGCGTTGATTAATATTCATTTTAAGGATGATACTAAAACTTTACGAAGAGGTCTTAACAAACATTTTCTATAGTAATGATTACCATCACATTCGGTCCCACTTCTATTTCTCGTTGAATAAGGTATAAAATGATAATTTGAGTGTATGAATATCCTATTTTTTGATAATTGATATTACCTTTCGTACATACTTATTGTAGTCACTTTTGAGTTATGTGAGGATTATTACGAAGGAAGATAATTTGAGGGCAAAAAATTATGGTTATTGGAATCAATTTTCAAAAGGGGATTAATGAGAAATTCTTCCTTTGGGAAACGAAATTTAAGGCCGGGATATTGCAAAACCTACTGGTAAAAAATCATATTATTTTACTATTATAAGTGGCATACTTGTTAAACATAGTTTATTCTACAACCACATTTTAATCCATATTCACATAATCGAAATTTTAGATACAGCCGCACAATTACTTATGCTAGACTTCATTAAATCGATTCCTGAATTGATCATTGATTTAACCAATCAATTCAAGAATTAATGGATTGCTGAGGAAAACTTAGAGAAAAGAAAAATTTGGCTCAGCTGACCGTGGAATGTGGCTGATATTTATTATGTAGAAGAAAAGGTTAGTTTCCAAAAGAAATCTCGACTTCGAAGGCTTTCTGCGAGATAAGTTTGAGAGCGTTTCAAACAAAACCTGTATCAACCACTTAGCTAGTCCAAAATAGGGCAGGATTTACTAAAAGCCTGTCGGTTAGTTAGGATTCTGTTCGATATTTTCTATGCCATTCTTCATTCGGGTACATGCTGGATAGTTATGAAATAGATTTCTTTGTGAGTATGTTTGTGAGTTTATCGCTGTGACATTTAGAACTATTTTAAATAAATTCGGAGACATGGAGAGAGTAGGTCATCTGGAAAGCCTATCAAGGGTGGTCACTGAGAAGATCTATGATGAAATATCTAAATATCTAAAAGGTGGCAAAGGTGACAAATTTATGCTGAGAAAGTATCGGAATTCTATCGTCAGATATTCAAGACGATTACGCGAAAAATAGCGATTTTCAAGTAGAATATTCAAGTATTTGTCCTATGAAATTATCAACACATTTGTTTATTATGTGACCAACAAGTCACATAATAAAAAAATAATATACTAACAAACAGATTTGATGAGAAGATTTGTTGAGGACAACTGCTGATTAGAGGAAAATTCTCGGGAGGCAATCCTGAACAATTTTTTCCGTATGACTGACAGGTTTACTTAAATATACGTAATTTTGAAAGTTTATTCTATAGTATAGAATATTATGATAGAAATTTTAAAAGTATATTTATTTTCCTATATAATTTTGTTTGAGCATTTCGCCAAGGCACAGCTTACTCGTCAATCTCCACCAGAAACTACATGGAAACCATCTATCTTCCACTAAAATCCACCTAGATTGGAAAATATGGAAATTTGGATTTCTAACAACGTTGAATTCTCAAAAATCCCCAATATTTCTTTCCATTTTTTGTAGAATATTCCATACTTTCTCGTTATGGTTTCATTAATCTATTCAATACCTGCCATGATGATCGGAAGTTAAGATTTGTTTCGTTCAATGATAAGCATAATATACTTACAGGAGTGTGAGTAGAGTTTTGTCTTGCATGGGGTCGTAGCTTCCTGGAACTTTCCTCGCACTAAGGAACGTCAGGCCAACCTCTTTCATAGTTAGAAGAGCTTCTGGAGATGTGGTTTCGTTCGCCCCGGTAAGGAATCGAACCAGCATCTTGGCGTCCTTGTTACTCGAGGCACAAGAATTCGGCAAACATACGCCCAGTGTTAGCATCCGTTTCTGGAAAAGGGAATGCAATTTATAAACAAAAATAAATGTTAATCGAAGTCATATTCGAGGTCTATATCTTTCATGTGATATAATCAACAATCTCTCTATTGAGGAAGAATCTCAAACATCGCTCAGTCATATACAAACAAAAATTACTCCTACTTACCCGAAGACTTTTAATACGGGACCCAAAAGAATACTCAGGGGGTTTTCTGACGGACTTTTATCCCGCCTATGGTTTTGCAAGAATTTCAGGAATACATTCTCAACTGCTTAATATGTTATCCCACTTAATACCCGGTTTTATCTCGGTCCTGGTCACTACCACACGAATTATAAGGTAAAAAATCTCTTAAGACGCTCTACTAACCGCTTATAAGGCGGATATTTCCCGTTCCTAGATGTACTTCAACTCGCTTTAGCCCCTGTAGTCCCACTCAGTCGATAGACCGAAAATTGTTCACATTACCCTTCTGGTAACATTGCTTCATTGCAAAGTGAATATACTAATCTAACTCACAAGAAAAGACCCTCTCTTTGTATGAAGACCGTTCTTAAAAAAACATGACGAGATATAACAATAATGATGCAAAAATAGTTCGCGTACTCTCTAGATGTGTACGAAAGTGGCAAGTAAAGCAAACTGAAGAAGATAAATTTTAGTTTTTATTGTTTATAGCGCTTATTTAATGACTAAAGAAGCAAAAAACCCATCTCTATTGTTTTCTAATGTAAAGAAAAAAATTTTTTAGTATTCCGGTTACAACGCGGTTTTCATTTGTTACCCTGAGTTTAACCGAGTTTCATTGTGTTTGAAGTCTTGAAATATTTCTTTATTTTCAATAATTTCTCATGAAGGAAATCATTACTTGCGCTTTACAAGGTAAATTGTGATATGTTCAAAATATCAATGGCTACAACCCTTGATAAGAGCCACCCAAGCAAAAGAATCTGGATGTACTCCTGATAGTACTGGATTTCTTTGCCCTATCCGCTTACAGAATATTCTTCCTCTTATAATTATCTGTAATTATGTTCTGAATTTAGAAATTGAAGTAATCGGTGTATTCGTAATAGGTTTTTATCTTATCATGTCATGTTTGAAACAGGTAAATCGAAATATGTGATAGACAATTCAAATTTCTACCCGATAAATTCCCTTAGATGTGTATCCCATTCATACCATTTTTTCTGTTCCGGAAAAAGCGATCGTGAAAAAATTCAAAGATTTTCTTGGGAAGAGAGCCCAAATTTTACTCTTGAGATGAGCGTGTGAAAGGGAAAAAGATTTATTTCGATGAGGATGACTTTAAGTGCGGAGATAAATAATCAAATCGTTCGATGAAGTCTCGCATACACTTTCTAATCCCACGTTATCTTTCTCCTAGTGAAATCCCACCCACTAATAATTTCACCACTCCCATCATGACATTTATACCAAAGATGCTTTCACCCTATCATCTCCCACCCGAAACAGAGATTTCGGGATGTTCGTGGGAGATTTAGCAAAATCTAACCACAAACCATCTTAAAAATAAGATATTACTTCCGAAAAATGTATTTTATGAAGTTATTACTCTCGTATCGATTCATGGAAGGAGTTCACTGCTTTCTTTTGAACTTGCGGAAACAGCGACGAAAATTATTTATTGCAATGATCTGTGTTCTCTGAAATTGCTACAGAAATATATCTTCCAAATTCCGATGGAATATCTAACTTCGATTGAAACGTTAGTGAGAACAATAATTTCCAAAATACCGGATAGCCACATGGGCAGCGCGTTCGACATTAATGAAAGCGGTCAAGGGTTCGATTCCTGTTCGGAACTCAAGTGCGGAATGACTACAGCTATCGAAACACTTTTAACAGTATAAAAATTATTTCCGAATATTTTTAGTTACTCCTTAAATTACTACCATTCACGTTTTCCTACGAGTTTAGCAACGGTTCAGGCGTTGATGTTTTTGCAACCATGAGGCACATATTTTATTACCCCAGAATTAATTGGTTATTTATTTCTACGTAAAGATTTATTATTATATATTTCTATAATTAAATTTCTATTTCTTAATATAGAATTTAGGTATTTCGACGAATACTTACTGGGAATGAAGAGAATTTTATCTACAAATAATAAAAGGCCACAAATGGAAAATGCGGGTACTTTTTAAAGCTATTTTAACTTTCAGTTATCAAATAAGTGTATTGTATTTCAAACTATATTGATAATATTTTAAAACAAAGATTATGACGAGGGGTCAAACAATCGGGGTCAAAAATTGATTAAATTTCATAATTCATGTCGTATATCACCTTACGATTCTTCAAATGTATTCACTTATCTCCATACTACCAAACACGATTCAACTGAATCAAATAATCTAGATGTTTTCGTCCATTAAAAAACGAGAGAGGGTAGTAATTATGATACCATCTCGAATCTGATTCGAAACGGTCTCAGGGCTACAATCCCTCCGTGTCTGCCTTTCTGACATCTCTTTATCACATCTTTGTATCAACCCTTCTCTTTGCCCAAGAATAAAGCAAATTCAGTCCAACTCAATCAATGTGTGCGCTTCATTTTACTACAAATAATAGATCAACACCAAAAGTCCTGAATAATTTAAATGTATAGATTCGTTTTTTATTTATGGTGGCTCCGTTGATTCGGTATTGAGAGGGTCACATCTAACCAAAATGTTTTGCAGAATTCATAATTTGTATTATAAGCAAAATAAAGCGCTAAATTTTTACGTTCCAAAATTTTCATTCAGGTATACTTTTCTCCAAGTTGTAGTTGAATTATTCCTGTACCGTATGAAATTAATACCCTCACATTTTAATCTAAAAATATTTCTTGTGATTTAGAGAGAAAACTTAGGCAACTATAGATATCTTCAACTCATATGGCCCTATGGTGCTGTATTTCTCTACGCACCAAATCTTTTTATAGCTATTCATCTCTTCATATTAAAGATATAATTTATATTTCGCATTTAAAACTTCTCTGCAAAATCTTCCTCTGTTTTTGGTTCGTGGAAGCCAAGCTAAGATAACATAATATTTAACAGGATAGCTTCTTTTATCGCAGTATGTTTTCCGCCATTACAAAGTTACACAACGGAAACAGGAGACGAAAGTTTTTCGTAGCTCCGCCTTTCATCGTGATCCAATCCCAAATAACGGACCACTTCGCTCGCCTACGGCACCTCCGACTGTGATTGAGATTTCAAAATCGTCACCCTCGTAGAAATCCTCGAAAAATCAAAGTAACCTGTTATTTGGAAAAGTATCCCGATGAAGTAGCAATCTGAGACATGGAAGCTGCCATTAATTGTTAATTGCCGGTTCCGTTCTTCAGGGTTGCCAATTCGTGCATTTTGTATCTAAAACGTGCTCGGGACTCTATGAATTCTGTCCTAGTTTCGACTCCGAATTCGTTGTTGGAGGAGAAGATTCGAAAGGTTACATTTCCTATAAACGGAAGATTTTATTAGACATTTTATCATCGTATTTTTTTATGTTGACGGATATATTACAGTATATCGACATATTTTAATGTATTTATGTTTGCTGCGATGAAAACAAGCTCACAGGCTGCTCAATCGGATTATACGGATTATCCAGCGAATTCCAGATCACTAAAACTTTATTGTATTATAAATAAGGATTGTATGAGTTAATAACTAATTGTTGATATGATCTTGCAATACTTTGCGTATCGGATTATTATATTTACAATTTTTATACGCCTTAACCGACACCTAGATTTATTAGCAAATTAATCAATATTTAACTTAATAAGATATTTTTTAAAATCCACATACATACACTGTGAGCAGCAGAGAGATACTTGTGCAGTCCATCATTGAGGTTAAAGTAATGCATATTTATAATTAATGCTATTATAACTTATAATGTAGTATAATATATGAAATATAAAAATATATCAAACATAATTTTATCGAATTGACTCTTTTATTATCTATATAATTATAGATTCATTTTATCAATAAATTTTATTGTAGATATATACTAGCGAATTACATATATATTTATAAGACAGTAACATTAAATATACTGCGGCACTGTAAGATTAATCACCAGAAAACTTATGAGCTTGGGGGCAATCAATTATGTTTTGCCATTTTCCCCGAGCTAGTGTGAATAACCTCTTTATTATTTCCCACCAAAATAAACCAGAGGAACAATGCCGATTCGCCGGCCAATTTTGAAAAATCATTTCGTTGAAAGAGAGGGGAACGGAGTGATTGAATTAACTCGCGAATGACTGAGCAAATTCAAGCGCAAAAAAATAGTACACACATGACAGTGTGTTCGGTCGTGAAATCGCCCTCAACCGTTCACATATATCTTTCGAAGCTTAATGCCGATGCTTACATAATGATTTTCTTGCCGGGCCTTTTTTTCCCCGCAGATTTTGAATTCCAAGCGAATGGTGCCAGCAGGTGTCGGATTTCCTCAAAAACAATGCGACCGAAACACATTCTCCGAATTTCAAACGTTGTTCTTTTTCTACGGTCGAACGAGTCCCAAATATTACGCAGGTTGGAATTTTCCCTTGTCATCGCCTGCTGGAGCTAATTAAGCAATGTTTTATTACCCAGAAGATTGCCACCCTTAATTACTAATCGGCAGGCCGAAATTTCGTGACGCATTTTAATTATTATACTATTTCCCCATTCTTCACCTTTCACGCACCATTGCGAGATCCACCGTTTGCTTTGGAGAAAAGAAAACATTTACATTGAACGTTCCGAGCTACAAGGCGTATGAATGCATGTCTCTTCAACCAGAACCTCATTAAGCCCGCGAATTCGAGGCTTATATAACCACATTTCAGCACAATCGTTGCCCAAGAAAACGGTCCTCGATCAGGGGGTGAATTCGGACCAAGTTTAAGGAACAAAAGGTATCCTCAGATCATTATCTTCAGACGCTGTTTTAACCAAAAGAGCGCAAAAGATTTATAGCCGGGGCTCTTAAAATTACATCAAAAGGGCAATTAAAGCTATTAAAGGATTTAAAAAATTGACCTCTCGTAAATAATACTTCATGGAATACTAAGTACTAACCCATCCATCTACTTTTATATATGATGCAGCTATGTTTGTAAAACACATCCAGAAATGTTCACTTTTGATAACCAATTACACCAATGCCAAACACGTCAGAATGTTAATATACACCAAAAAAGATATGAACTATCCTGATTTAGCCAAAGCGCCTTACAACACCCTATGAATGTATATTCTTCTAAAAAAATACCATCTACTCTTTAAGTAAAAAACTAACTAAATTAACTGAATGTCAAACTAAAATAGACACCTACTATTTCAAGTAAATATATTCAATTCATTGTATTGTATTCATTATTATATACCATGTAAGTGTGTTTGTTCTTTTTTTACATACATTTGATTTATTTATTTGACTTGTCACATGACTATGTTTAAGATCTTAGTGATTAATAAAATTATTATCAAATCAAATGAGAATTAAAATGAATTTCTGCCAAATATCAGCGAATACCTTTAACTTTGTTTAAAATTCTTATCATTATTGCTCCTTACGTAGGCCATTATTCACTCGGAATTGGAGGAAACGTATTGAATTGACGGCACTCGAAAGAGAAAACCATTACCGTTGGTTGGAACTCTTCCGGTAGGCTCATATGCAATTGCACTGACATGAAGGCGACTGGAAAAGGTGCTTTCTCGCGCACGGATGTCATGTGCTCAACTGTGTTCGCCACGGGTCGTGGTGTAGACTCGTCCATCTCTTCCTCTTCAGTGAGGGGTTCCAAGGAGTCGCAGAGGGTCATGGATCCCAACCAGAGGCCGTCGCCGAGGAAGAACTGGGAGCTGTAGCGACCGGAGGAATCGGACACTGTGGAATAGAAGAAAGAAATGTCAAATGCCAGATTTGTGAAAAGGTGGCGTGATATATAAACAATACGCCATAATGCCTTCAGAAGGTAGTTTACAGGAAGATGTTCATCAATTCAATGTTCAATGGATAGTTTTTACTAGAATGTGAGTCTAAGATCTATTGATCCATACATACTAGTAGAGCCAGGGGACCAGGGGTACCCAACGTGAGACCTTCCATACGATTATTTCCAGTCACTTCCTAGTTCTCACTTGACAGCTGCTTGAAACTTTATTTGCAATTGGTTGTCAAAGTAAGCAGGACCTCATGATCGCAATCCACCGTCAAAAAGATAGGAATGCTCTCAGAAAATATTAATGCCATGAAAATACTTGATTTACAGGGAATTGTTGGGTGTAGAAATTGCGAAATTTATCGGATGCGGTCCATGATGTATTTGTGGGAACAGATACCGCCCACCAGAGGTAAAAGCTTGGGTACCCCTTCATTAAAATAATGCACCGTATTCGACGGTATGTGAGACGGAATTTAAATCAAAATCATGGCTCATAAAACCATATCTGGTTCTTACATGCGAAGGTGTGGCTTTCCTCAGGCTAATGTTATGACGGAATTCATTGTTTCAGATTTCCCAAGTTGGAAAATACCCATCACGACCCCAAGCTGTAATTACCGAATTAAACTATGCTGTGTTTTTTGCGTTACTATCATTGGTATGGTTTTTACGACTGGTATCAGAGTTAATTTTCATCTTTCCATAAAAAAGTTTTACCTGAATACTTCCTACTAAAATGGGGTCGTGTTTCATTTGCCGTTAAAATTTGGAAGCATTTCTTACTCCCATAATACCTATGTAATAAAAGTAGTTATTTTCTTAATGTAGAAAGATGAGTGTGTGAATAGATATGCCAGTATTTACGTTCGCCTAAAACTCAATTACTAGAGGTCGCAAAGTTTTTAATTTTGTGTATGATTAAATTTCTTTAAGTCTGCAGGAGACAGACTACTCTTTATATTCCTTATCGAATAGTACGACCGCAGGTCAGTCTGCGAGTCCTCCGTAAGAGAAACATATATTATTCGAATGTATCAAGCCCTGCATTCATCAAATACAGGGTTTTTTCTTCGGCATGAAATAAATAATGATGGTTGCAAAAGATCAAAATCATTACCATACGAATGATGATGTATTTTACTAACGCCAAATTTTCACGGGTTTGAATTGGGCGAAATTTGACGAAATAACACCAGAAAGTTTCTTGAAGGTTTTCTTTATATATTGATTCTCCGGGTATTTCAGTTAGTCCTCAAATAATAATAACATTATATAGAATACTGTGAAGCAATATTAATACGCGATGATTGCGAGACGCATTCGAATGTGATTCAGAATAATGTTGCGAAAAAGGAACCAGAGGCCCAATATTGGCTATATTCGTTAACTGTATCATGGTGAAACAGCTAAATGAATAATCATTGCTCATTTGGTCTCCTTTCTCACGATTTAAGGCACCAGAACGTATCTTCGTGATGGTGAACTATATGGTTCCGCCTTTCTTTTATTGTTTCACTTCGCCTTGAGGCGCGTGTCTCGACCAGATAATGGAAGGCGTGTACGATTTATCACTCTTTGACAAGTCCAAGAATCAATCTGATGAGGTTAAGTCATTTTTAACCAGCAGAGAAAACCGCGCCTGGAGCTTGATACATACATCCATTAAACATCGGAGTTATATATCATAACTTGATTAAATCATTCTTCCTCTGCACAATGCTCCAAAATTTTACAACGGTTTTCAATTTTGTCGAATTTAAATGACTTGCCAATTCTAGCAGGTTTACTTGATCGATTCATTTGAGATTGTCTGGGTTTGAAGTTGAGCAGGGTTACTTTATCTCATTACTTCCTTTTAGCGGATTCTTTTTATTTGTGAAAGTTCTATTTGTACTTGAAGCTGACGGATTGAAAAATTACCTTTCAAAAAATACCAATGCACATCACAACCTTTTCAATGAAAGTTGGTGCTGTGAAAATCTCGTCTTCTTATTGAAAGAAAGCACTCTTTAAGGTCTTTTTCATTTTTTCCGGTAGCTTTTCTCCGAGGACACCGGAAGGGGCATTGAATTTAACGGTTGAATATTTTCTTAATCATTGTAATGTAATATAAACATTCGGGTTAAAGTGGGTTAAGAGAGACATTACGATTCTTAAAGAACAGCTATTTTTCTTAGTCCGAATGAAAGAGACTTAAAGAAAAGAATGGAGTGTATAAAAGTCGAATGAATTGGCATAAAAGTCGTCATTCGTTAGTGTTCGCTTCTCAATTAAATGGCTGCCGAGAGGATGATTGTTTCCTGACCTCGGGTCAACGACAAGGAATTTTCCTTTCAAGGTGTCAGTCACCAAGGATAAAAGAGCAGGTTTTTAAAAGTCAGACCTAATAACCTTTTCTATTCGACTGCAGTCAAACTTAATTACAGGATTTAAAATGATGAAAGGAACTGATATTTTCAGCTTCTTCCTATCCAAATCTCTCATTCATCTGAAACCAACCCTATCTTTTTACACCGCTCTTATCCTTAATGGTTGTGTTTTAATATGCGAGTAATTGAAAAGAAAGTCAAATTTGCACGATGTGTCCGTGAGTGTCTCATTAAGAGAGCAAGGCTGGATCTCATTAATCGAATTCAGTATCAATTAACTTTGAGGAAACAATTAACTAGATATATGTCAGAGAAAACCGTAAAAGTAGATAAATTTGAATGATGTTACATTATAAAAATCGCCCAACCCGAAATATTCTTTAAAGGTCAGAATTTCTACATCTCTTAGAAAAGCCAAGTAGAGACTAAAAAAAATGTTTGGTAAATAGCTGCGAAGCGGTTTGTGGTTTTGAAATGCCATTAGAAATCTGGGAGCGTTTGCCGATGTATACGCATATCGATAGCCGGTACCGTTAATTGTTCGTTTCCCTCGTCTATCATTTTCCGTGTATCTTAAACACATATTATAAACTTTTAAATACTTGAGTTTCCTAAGTATATATCAGAAAAAGTCAATATTATAGATTACTGGAGATAAATGTAAAGACATCAAATGTGGTTAATTAGCCAAGCGAAGCGAATCACCTGATTATGAAGAAAAGACATCGAAGAGCTTTTCTAAATATTTCCTATAAAGTAATTCTATGTCTTATTCACTAAGATTATTTCTTCACTGGATCACCTTATTTCTTTCAGTTGTCATTATGTCAAACTTCTCCAGTCCTTCGTTACGGATTACACGTTCAAAAATACTGAGTAGCTATTACAATTGGGGGTGGATCTAGAAGTTTCATTGAAACGATTAAGACAATTTTCTCATTAAATCATCTGAAATTTATGCTCAGAATGCCAATATGGCCGTCAATGTTGTAGATGTATAGTAGTCTTGGAAAAACTTCACAATATGATTTAAACTCAAGCCCCTGTCGATTCTTGCAAGTACTACAAAGTCATCAAGGGAGTGGGGCAATCATCTTTTCATCTTCCCCTAGACGTGCCAAACATTACTGCATAGATTTAGATTAATTATGTTGAAAGTTTATGATCTTCAATAAAAAAAATTAGACTCAAAGCACTCTCTTTCCTTTTCGAACGATTTTCACGAGATTTAAGCCACGTATTTTTTTTACGTAACAAAATATGACGTATTGCCTCAGGTAATCAGGTAGTCCGGCGTAATTGTTTTATCACGAGTATCATTCTCTACGTGGGTTACGGGAAGAGATTAAATTGGAGGGTGTGGCTAACGAGAGACATTTTCGCGCAAATTAAAAACGAACATCTAGAAGGAAACTTTTTAAGGAATCACTTGAATGTGAAAAGCTTTCGCACAACAGCCCCTCAGCGGTTGGTGAGAGGAAAGACCGCCCAAGCCGAAAACTACCTCAGAGTTCCATTTCATGCTTGTCTCCTCCTGACTCGCATGTCATCCTTTCAGTTGCTGAATGGAATAGTAATTAGCTTCTCATTCTCCCGTAACTTGCGTTAAAATGCCACATATGCAGTTGCCAATTGCTCTTGCACTCCCTAATTTTCTTTAATTTTTTTTTCGTTCACTAAAAGATAAGAGGATAAGGGAGGATAAAGCTCAAATCTTGTTGGAAGTAAAACATTACAGCGATTCAATCGGTACAATTATTTTATCTGCATATTTCTACCTTCACGAAAGAAATAATCTTAATGATGTTTGGCAACATCATTATGATTATAAAATACTATTTTAGAAAACGCAATATCGATGATCTATTATTTATTTTTTCATTTTATTTATCAAACAACTGCGTCAAATAGACTTACGTTAATTCATTCCATCTAAAAATTATAAACAAAATTCAATTAGATGTGAAAGATGGAATATAGATACTTCCTGACAGTCGGAAAATATATACATGTATCTCGAGGAGCGAAAATTTTTAATGAGAGAAAGAAGTGAACGATGAGTTGTGGCTTTGGGCAAATGGGGCCATGAAAACTTTTTGCCATAGCCGTTTTTTAAAATAAAATCGTCTCAAGGAAAAAATGTCACGAATGCGAAATCCGTGTCGTGGTTGCTTAACTAGATAACCACATCACGCGCTAAGAAAAATACCGCAAGGTGGCGTTGATATTTTCTTATATAATCAACGCACGTCACGGACCAGTTTTTTCTCTACTTTTCGGATGCTATTAATTTTTTTATTAAATGATCGGTTAATGTTGGTCGAATCGGCGCAATTTTAAAAAAGTATAAAAGAGCACGCAAGAACTGTTGAATTGGATTTTTTGCAACAAATATTTTTTGTGATATAAACGAGAGAAATTTAAACCAACTTACGAGGATGATTCATCCAATTTCTCTATTTCAACATAGATTACACAAATTTTCCCATTTTCGTAGTTTATGAGAAGTCTTTGTCTATTTTCCAAATGAAGTATATTTATTGCGGTTTTTTAGAAAGGCTTTTCATTCATAACAGCATATTTCTTTGAGGTTACCATCGTAAAAATTGAGGAAGTTTGAGCATAGTAAATGATTCTGAATGAAAAATGTTTTTTTAAGTGTTTTAAATATTTTTTATTCTACGTTTCTATATCTTTCAGGGGCTGTTTTTACTTGCCTTCACGTACGAAGTCTAAAGTAACATAACGGGCTATAGGCTTGTGGATAACGCTTTCAATATATATCTTTGAAATATGAAATCATAGGGAATTACGTTTTATATATGTTTGGCTAACCTTCGTATATAAGTTGATGTTATAGATCTTGAAGTATGGTATTTCCCTATATTTTAAAATTATTCCTTCTCTCCTCTACTATTTGTGATTTCAAATACAGCTTAAAATAGTCTTGCGAATATTCGAAATTTACTTTCACATTAAATTAATCATATACATTTTACATTCTTCTCCAAATAACAGACTAATGCGTTTGCCGAGTCTGAGGTGCAAGTACATCTTAGATAAAGTTCAGAACCTGTTATTTGGATACTGACCGCGAATCGTTTTAAAGGAAAGTTCGGGGCGTTCTTTGTCCAACATGATGAATATCCTGAGTGCGAAGAGCCGGTAATTACGTTGCGTCTGGAAGTGTTGGTAAGACCTCACGTAAAGTGTGTTTGGACGTGAACGACCTGATTACTTACTTCGGGTAAAGAATTGCGTCCGTTTTTGTTTCACGAACACCAACGTGAATTTCCTCTCGACCGTTCCCTTTCCGTGCACGATAAATTGCAAGATCGAATCAGCGGATTCTTTGGCCAAATCTAAACCATCACGAAAAATGCATCCTTCGGTGCGAAAAATACACGTGTAATGATGGCCGGTCATGGAAAAGGCGAAGGATAATAGGGTGAGTGTTTGAGAAGGGTTTACAGGAAATGGCTTCTGGCCATCATTATCTTTTCATAGCATCACGTTTTATAACAAGGGTCCGTTCTCTCGTGAATTATTCAAGTGGCAGTTTTCGTCTATTTCATCATTCTCTCGCTCAGCATCTGGACCACGTTACCGACCGCGTTTGCGGAGTGGTTAGTCCAACCCCCGAGATCCCGGGTTCAAATCTCGGCTAGTCGGGTTTTTCTGGTTGGGAAATGAATGTATGTCCGATTTTCCCGTTAAGGGTTAAGGCATACGTCAACTACATTCATCAGCACCTCCACCAATCTTAAAAAATCTGACCCCATGAGTGATAGAAATAAGGCGAAGAAGATGATCTAGACTAGTAGTTCACAAACTTTTTCCCGATACGGATACCATCATTTTAGTCATGCCATCTCTTCCTCTCCATTGGTCATTCGATTTAAAACTATCCATTTGACACCATTTTCTTTAAATTCTGTTAATTCGACTCTCAAATTTTATTGCTCGACAACTTTCATTCTCTACCTCCAATCTGTCAGAAAATTCCTCTAGAATCCATTTTTAATAACTATAAAAGGAACATAACTACCCGCCGTTAGCAAAAAAATCGGTTAAAAATTAAATTCTTTACATTCCGTCAAAATCGTGTAAAGAGAAGAAGGAAATGGTATATTGGTTAAGATAAATCTATCCAGTTCTTTGTTTAAGAGGGTTTATGGAGTTTGGGCAAGGTTTAATATCAAAATCAGTCAAATTATAAAATTAGGAAGATTATGTCAATTATTCATAATTCTCATTCAGGTTTTACACTCTGGAGTAGTAATTACTTATTCCGTCATCAGTCACAGGTGACAGCAGACAGATCATAAAAGGGATATTTTTCCTCAACACCTTAACTTGAATTCCAGTCTCCGTAATATATAATTTCCATCTCTTTTCTAATTAGTTCAAGTCTTCTCTTTGCTGGACACTTTCGCTTGCTCCTTTCAATTTCAGTGATATGCGCATACATATTTTTCTTCACACATTCGGTCTTTTAATACTCACTGTAAGACATTGATAGACATCTACTTATTTTTGCCCCTTCATCATTAGTAAATTAGCTCTTTTCGGACATTCCGCGATAAAAATTTTTAGCAGATAAGTAATACTATCGCTAAGACTCGAGTCTTCTAAACATCTCAATTCTCGAATTTTATTTGATTTTCTGGCTTCATGTAACAATTTATTCTCTGTTTTATGTAGATATGCTACCGATAGAAAGAGTTCTGTCGTTGTTCAAAGTTTGGGATTAAGAGTAACTATCAGTATATATCACTGTTTCAAAATGATAAACGTCGAGAAAAACAATCGCATTCACAGGTAACAAAAATTCTTAATGCCTGTTATTTCTTTCCTACTCTTTTTTCACTTAAATGAGATTGATTTTGTCGCCTGTCGTTGATGACGGAGAATTATTTTTGTTAGCCTCAACTTCGTCCACGTATTTTATTTAAATACAATTTAATGTAAAGTAAATATTTAAGATGTAAACAAATGTTTTACCAGTTGCACACACACCACGACTAAGACTCGTCGACTAATATATTATCAAGACTATACTACGAGTATGTTTCTAAGAATAGAAAATTGAAACACGACTGTGAATGAAGTAGAGATTAAAAACACTCCGTTAATAACACTCCGCTATAATTTATAATCTACATTAAGATATTATAATCTACATCTATAATCTACATTCTAATCTTACATTATAATCTACATTGACAAACATAATATATTAGGGGTTTAAAAAAACTCCATAGGTCGTTTGTCGAACCAGCGTCATCTACGTACCGAAGATACCGGGACTTCCCGTTCTTTCGGTATCTAGAAGACATCTGCCCGGCAAAAGACTAACAGATTGTTCGCAACCTCTAATAAACTATGCTCATCAATAACACCTAAATGGAGATAGAAAATAAGGGCGTATGGAAAAACTATCGCTCATATTGCACAAACCCCATGGTTTTAGCCCATCAATCTCCATATCGTGTGGCTTCACCTCTCTCGTAAAGACACGCGGATGAATCATCCTGTCCCCATCTCCTGCAAAGGATTACTCAAGCGGAGTGGGAAACAGAATTCGCCAGCGAAGTGATGATCTTCCGTGTCCAATCCATGCATTCCTCGTCCATTTTCGCCAATCTCAAGTCACCGAACCCTTGGCGCCGCGTCGAAACCCATGGACATTTCGTAACCCGAATTCCAGCAGCGAAAAAAGGTTAATCCTGCGCGAATCTAGAGATCTGCGACGTAAAAAATGTGAGATATTTGCTAGCGGCAGATTGGGTGTCTGAAGAGATGAAGGGTGGGAGTCCGACAGCATCAGTCGAGACGTGTTATGGCATAGCTCGTGGAATGACGTACCATAACGGTGATGTGGGTGATCATTCTGCCAGGATGAGTGAGGAAACCGTAATTGTGTATACGCATAGAAAACTTTCTTTTTCCGTCGTACCTCACCGGACCGGTCCCCCTTCCAGCCTATTGACCCATCTGCTCCCAAATTCTTGGGTCCCCGCAGGATATCGCTCTCTACTAATTACGAAGGAGGAAGTATCATAACTGGACCCCGTAAATGATGGTTACGTGGTTGTTTTGGAAGAATTTGACGTCGATGATAAGAAATTAAATGGTGAATCATCGTATCGCTATATATTACGTAAATCTAATTACAAGATATTTGCCAGTGAACATACCAGAGATGGATTCCGAGGAATTTTAGCATCGACCTATATGTAACATATTACGCAATGTCTGCCGTATGGAATTAATTTGTAAATCTCTCCAGGATGTAATATCGCCTAGATGTTTCCAAAGAGTCTGATATGAGGGTTTTGAGTTAAAGGTCGATGACTCTAAAGGCAGGAGCATTATCGAATATACTAAATATAGGCATATAAGATCGCGATACTGAGATTCGCCATTTTATTTATCAATTATAGATCAATTTTTCCATAAGAATCATACAGCGGAGGCAATTTTACGGGGATCTGTTGAGTTGTACGGGCGGTATTGGCATTGGTAGAGCATGATACATTCATATATGAATATTTATGTACTCGAAACTTATTTGAGTGCGTTCACTTTATCTATAAGGTATCACAACTGCATCAACGAGTAAGATATACTTAAACTATTGTACAATCCTGAATTGGGAGAAATCTGATCGAATAGGTAAAGGCTCGTGCAATATCACCCATGAATAATCTAATATTTGGTAAAACTCGTTATGTTAACGTTGAAGTTTTAAATAGCGGATATTTTGATTGGATTATTTCTATCTTAAATCCGAAGTTAGTTTGAATCGTGAATAAAATATTCCACTTAATACTCATCCTTCTAACTCTTTATTCTCTGACTAATATTTGAAGAAAATAGATATTTTTACGCTTCCTGTATGTTGAGTATAGAACGGTTTATCTTGCGAAAAAATAGACATTGCTTACTGCGGAATTTCATCAAGTAAATAATTTTCTTGATTTCCTTGTTGCGAGAAGGCTGAAGAAAATAACAGCAGTTTTCAGCAGTCAAATATTTCTTGCGCATTTCGATCAAAACACTATCATTACGAGTTCACTTCCAGGTGTATGTCTCTGCACACATGAAAATTATATTTATTATAATTTTTTAAGATAAATCAATACTGGTTATCTTTTAAGGAAAAGGTTATTTCACTTTTTCAGAATGAGCTACTAATTTTGCATTTACTTATCTTATTCTTAACACGATGGTCTAACTGCTACAAATAAGTGTAGGTATTGAAATTACAACGCATTTTCAATCACAAAACTTTGAATGGCAATTGAAAACCTTTATAATCTCCCGTTAGAATAATTATTATTAATATTAAATCTATATATTTCAAATAATCTTTCAAATACACAAATAAAAAATTTTAAACCTTGAATTCTTTAAAATTTCAAAACTGAGATTAACATTTGAGTTTCAAGTAATTCAAACAAATAGTAAGGAATGATAACTTTTATAACAATTTATCAAGCAATATAAGAGTCACTTACATTGATCCTCAATTTAAAAACGAAGATCATAGACTTGGGTCGTTTTTTTCTTAAAGGAAAAGTATTAATTCCACTTGGGTAGTAATTCTGCTAGTTTCGTTAAACGTTTTCTTCGTCCACTTTCTCACAATGTTGCGTTGTCTTTAATAACAGTACAAACGAAATATATCTCCTCCGATTCACATGACAGAGTTTATTAAACTTTCCGTCAACGAACCAAATGAATTCAACTTCCGATGAGCAGTCAAAATTCCTATTAACTTTCTAATTATCTAATCAAACAACATATCTATATGGCTATAGCTATTAAGAATATGCACATCATCCATACATTTGGGTTCGATGCCACCCATGTTGTGCCCCAGGATTATGTCGAGAGATCTGTCATAAGCGAAAGCTCACGGTATCAGATAAGATTGATCGGATCACACTTAATTGAAAGGTCGAGCGGATGTTACACTTCCTTTTCGTGGACCACGTTACATCATTCAAACAGGAGGCGACACACATGTAGAAACATTCGATTGCCGAAACTTAAAACGAATAAGTTTATTTTTTCTCATATTTTAGAAAGCTTAACCTGATTGAAATGTAGCTCAAAATATTGAAAATTAAATAAACACCGATTAACACGATGTATATATACTTATTTATTTGAATCACAACATTCCGCGATGTTCCTCTCTCTTAGTTCCCTACCAACTCGAGAGTAACCCAAACCTACCCTCCACTACTTGCCGAATTCTCTTAATACATAACTCATTTTTTTCTCTCTCCTCGTGAATCCCCTCGAGCTAATTCCAAAAAGGAACTGATGTAACACTTCAGGCGTATCTTATGGCTGTCTTTAGGAGACATATGGGGTCATCGGATTTTCACTGACGTAATGTTTGAAAGAGACCAAATATAGCAAGGAAACCGCTGCTCTCTTCCTTTGCTTTTGTCTATTCATAATATTTTTTTAATCATCATAACACATCAACGTCTTCACACGTGGGAAAGGAAGGATTTATCAAGGAGAAAGTGAAGGATATAGTTATCTGAGAAGGTTAATAAGATTAATTCATTGAGATGATATCTAGATCAAATCATAAAAAAATATAAATTGATGGTTTTTTATATATATTGGCCTTATTATAAGGTTATATTTTGAAAAAGATGAGCTTGACTTTACGGTTATAAAAGATCATTCTGACTTTGTTACTGAGATAGTTGGACGTGTCACAATTTGCCCATCTAAGACCTATAAGTTAAAAAGAAGCCACGGATATAATTAAACTTAATTTAAAATACACTGAAAATTTCTTAAAATGAAAACCAAAGAGGAATGTTTTTCAAATTGTAATCCATAATACATTTAATCACTTCGAAAGAGTCCAAAACTCGTAAAAAGCATTCTAAATCGATTTTTAAATGCATACTATTTGTATGTTCTTAAGGTGAATTTAAAATCAAGAATTAATTGATTAATACAACGTATACGATTATATTCATAATAAATTTTATTTTTCTCAGTCGTTAAAATAAAATACGAAGTGAAAATGTTAAAATAAAAGTTAAAATTTAAGAGATAAAAAGGCGACTAAGTTGAGCGAAAGAAATAGAGCTCAGAGTTACCTCATCAGTCTCCCCTAACATGAAATCGTTAAAAATATCATCCTAATTTATGCTTGTTTTCTTTTAATATTAGAATTGATGAGCACTTCGTTCGTCGTCATCTGGAATTAATTTTCTATCCATCGATTATGCGACTGTTTAAGTAGCAAATGCAGGACATTTTGGTGTCTGCTGAAAAATGCGTGAGATAATTTCCAGTGATTCAAATGAAGAACTCGTTTTCATTCGCATGCAAGATTAACTTTCTAAATTCCTTGAAATGGATCCACGGCGAAACCTTTAGAAATCCTGAAGAAACATTCAAATGCCGAAGCTAACTCAAATATAAATTTTTTTATTTTGTATCATATTAAGGACTATAAAAATTATAATTTTATACCAGAGAAGCGTAGGATTATGTGAAAAAAAGAATACTGTATTTCATTACTAAATTCTCTTGTGAGTGGAGAAAATTATTTGTCTTTTTAATAAATATTAATCTGGAATCAAGCTCAAACTTTTTTCGAATTTAGTTTTTGCTATTTGATGTTTATTTTGAGTGTAATTTGGGCCGAACGTATGCACGATGTTTTTTTCTTTACGGTTATTGAAAGGATTCATTTCTACAGGTATCAAAATAATACTCAACTAGTTGCCCCGTGCGAAAATTTCGCAGACGATCAGTAATACTCAATTTCCCCAACCAAATACATTACAGCAACTACTCTAATCACTACAGACGAATACACAAACAATAAGACATGCCAAAAAAATCGTACCTTGATATTCCATGTCAGTGTCAGTTTCGACATACGTCGTTTGTGGCGATAGATTTGTAGAGAGAATTTTCTTTTAGCACTATAATCACGAATAGTACGCGTCATTTTTGTACGCGTATATGCATTTTATCCTATACCGAATACCCCAATTCACTTAATGCATTAATTACATCATGAATTTAGACAAAAATACAAAACATCACTGCCACATTTTGGTAAAATCTGTTCTTCAAAATGCCACTTCCTTTTATGATGTGTCACTTAAGGCTTCGTGTATAACATATAATCAAGATAGAACAACAAAAATACTTCCTGCATCCACGTTACTTATTTATTTTCTATTTTTTCTCTTCATACACGAAATATAAAAATAATTACTGCTCGTCTGCGGTGAAATTGCATCTCATAAATTCACTGAATCAGATTTATTCAAGTACTGAAAGATATAGAGTCAGCAATAATCAGTTGAAAGCTTGTTGTCCTGCTGGTGTAGAATGAGAGAAAATGTTACTAATTTGGGAGAAGGAAGCATGAGGGGGAAGCATCTGCGGTGTGAGTCTCACTTTCAGAAGACAATAAATTGTGATTCATTGTCGAAGTGCAAAGTAAAGTATCGCAAATGTAGCAAACCCATTGCCCCGCATTATTTGAATGTCTCTCACACAAATATTGTAGTCAATCATGGTATTTTAACCCATTCACAAAACTTAGATTTTAAAATACTACTCTTACGTCTACTACTACGCATACTATTAAATTGGTTGAGCATATTTTGGTACTACGGGCATAGCGAAAGGGAATGGAGGCTTGGGCTTTCGTTACGCTTGTATTCCATAGAGGTGAGTTTTCTTGAATCGCAGGTATGATATCCTATTCTTTACTCAAAGGTATGAATAAATATAGAATATTATCTATTCTGTGAGTAAAATATAAACACAAAATCACTTGATACCAGGTTTAGGTATATAGAAAATTTGCAACACGAAAGTTTCACCAAAATTAATTTGAATTGAACGACCTAATTGTTTTGATCGGTATGGGATATGACTCATAATTAGAACCTTACATTTTTTCTATGAATACTCCAAAATCTAATCATGATACTAAAAATCGAATATTCTACTATGGTCGATCTTAAATTTAAATGACCGAGAAGTAATACGATGCAACGTTATTCAAACATACCAAGCGATACTCCTGTGACACAAACATTAACAATCCGGATATTCTCATGTTTCTGTAGTTGACGTTCTGCTCCCAAAAGATGTAAAGTAGCCGGTTTATTAAACTGTTATAGTTGCGTGCAATCTTGAGTTCTTCGTTTATGGAGACCATATATTACTTCCGAGTACTTTTTCAATCATTATAAGACCAAGTATTAAAATCACTTTCTCATTTTTGAAATAGTTTACACTCGTCACTAAGTAAACAAATTTAATCTGTATATAGCAACCCGGGCATTGTTTCGTCCAGTAAACAACGCGATGATGTTAATCCAATTTGTTTAACAAATGGTGGATTTTTAATCCACCATTTCTTTGAACTAAAACATACCTAAAAATACACGCCTTAATATTCTTTATCAGTGTCTGTTTCGATATACTTCAATTGTAGCGATGGATATCGCCTTCTACACATCCAGCAACAAAACTCAATAGCCAAATAAAATGTCTTGCGTTTTCTAACGCCATACCATATGAACCCAAACAAAAATCCCTATTATATTAGAGAACGTGATAGTATAAATGTTATCGAATGTTTTAAAAATTTTCTTATAGTAGTATAATCACGAATGGTGCGCGTCATCACTATAACGATACATGTATCTTATCCTACACCGAATACCTCAATTCACTCAATGCATTTATGACTAAATGAATTATGGTAAAGATACAAAATATCACTGCCAGCTTTACCTAAATCTGTCGTTATAAAAACCACTTCCTTTTATACCGGCAATGAAGTGTCACTTAAATAACCAAGATAAAAGAACGAAACATACCTTCTGCATCCACGTTATTTATTCATTTTCTATGTTCCTCTCTTCATACATGAAATAACTACTACTCGTCTGCAGTGATCTGATCTGGGAGAGGAGAGCTAGAGGGGAAGCTAAATGTCACACTTTCATACGAATACATTGTGTTACATTGTCGAAGCGTTCTCCCCGAATAGCATTCTCCCCGCATTGAAAGTCTCTAACATCGTTTATGTGGCAAAATAATAAATTTTTGTGCTTCGGAGATAGCGATTGGGAATAAAAGGCTTTCGTTAAGCTTGTACTACATGCTGGTGAGTTTTCTGAAATCGCAGGACATCCTTTTCTTTACTCAGAAATATGATTAAATGTTGAATATTATCTATTCAATGAGTGAAATATAAACAATAAAAATCATTTGATATCAGGTTTAGATATATAGAAAATTTGCAACATACGAAACCGGGAAGTAATATGATGCAAAATTATTCAAACATACCACATGATAAAACCGTGACGCAAACTTTCATATTCGGCAATGTTCATGTTTCTTTGGCTGTCGTTCTGCTCCCGCAAGATGCAATGTTATTCAACTGTTATGGTTGCGTCGAAGTTTTCCTTCATGGAGACTGTAATGTTAATTGCGAATCATTTTATGCCCGAGAATAGATGCATTATCCGATTTAAAAATTTGTTTACACTCGTCACTAAGTAAACAAATTGAATCTGTATATAGCAACCCGGGCCTTTTTTCGTCCAGTAAAAAATGGGATGATTAAAATATTATTTCAATTTGTTTAACAAATGGTGCATTTTTGATTTGTCTGACTATTTTTCGCAGGAACCTGACAACTTTTGCCATCAAACGGTCATTCATTTATATATATTGATGGAGTAATAAGGGAGAAAAGTCCCGATCACCAAAAAAGCATGTTTTAAAATAATATATAGATACCTTCTTCCAAAACTTTCGCATACTAAATAGTTTTTCCAATTATATTATAAAGGTGCTAGAATTTCAAGGTGATCACAATAGCCTTTCAAAATAGGTCAGAGTTTTTGCCTATGGACAAATATTAACATACGGGAACCCAAAGCGGTTCCTTAATCTAACACCACCTGATATGCGTCACGGTATACAGGAAAATATAACTGTCGATGGATGAACGCTGAAATAGAAATATCCTTCACTTATTCCGTGAAACATAAAATTCGAGACATGAAATTTCGTATGTACGATATATCAATAAATAGGAGTACGAATAAGGCTTTACGTTTAGAAAAATCATCAAATTTGAAAATGTCAGTCAGCAAATGATCTTCTAGGAGTATTATATTAGGCTCCCGGATCGCCATGTGATTGGGGCTATTATTAAAATATAATACAGGGAATGCTTTTTAGAAAGAATAGAGTAGAAGAAATAAAAAATGCGTACGGTTAAATTTCATTCTTAAAATCGAGATCTCATGATCTCGATCGAGAATAAAATGATATTATGGTTTTAATTTTATAGCGGAAACTTAATTCCATGGAGCCGCTGCAGAGATTATAAGGGATCCGAGCGATGGCATTTAGCGACTATAAAAGAGTACGCTATAAATGTAGTCATTTGTGATAACGTGCAACTCTTTGAATTTGGTAGCATCTCTTTATAACAGCAGCTGGTTTATGACATGCTACAAGTAAACTACAGGGTGTTACGAATGGGCAGCATTCCTGACACATGTTAGCTAACGATTGGTGGATTTGGCGATGCTATGCAATGGAGCCTCCGAAAGGAAAAAGATCGCAAGTTGATTGAAGCATGTCTTCAAGCAGACAATGATCAGCGATCAAGGCATCTTATTGTCTATGTTCTCCTCATGGAAAGTGAGACCAATTAAGGGAAATAGGGTGCGTATTTGGAAAAAATCATCGGGATAGTTGTCCAATCATTCTCCACCGTGTCAAGGACTTCGTTGGTGTTCCATTTTCGGCGCCTATTAGATGAGACGGCTCATTTCCTTTGCCATTCGAATGCCTTAGATCCTCTCTCATTCTGGGTCTTCTCGTCATAATTAACATTTTAAATGAGTTAGAAATCGGATGACCACCGAAGCGGGCACCGTGAAATCGCCAACGCAAGTCACGAATTCGCTAAATCGATGTTTACACTGCGGTAAATAGGATCGGAGACGTAAAAAGATTGTCTAAGACCTACATCCGTGAAGCTGAGGTTTTCGAATGAATGAATTGCCTAAGAACTGAAATCTCTCGATATCTTTCATGCCCGTTTCTTTCGTTGGAGTCAGCTGAGGGCCAAGAACCACCTGCAGCTCTGCATCTATTTTCTCTACTTTTCTGGAATATATCTCTTTTATAATGAAGGACAAGAGTTATATACGAGGGTGGTCTGAAATGTTTCGGACCCCAGATTTTTCAGAAATCTTCAGAAAATTTTCAGAAATTTTCGGAAAACATGTCGAGAAATGTTGAAATGTCGGAAACTTTTCAAACCACCTATGTAATTTTACACAGTAATTTTATCGTGGGAAAGTATATATCTCTTGTCCTTCATTATAAAGTTCATTTTTCACAACATCTTGGTCGCCTCCTTGGATTTTATCTCTCTTTTAGGTTTTATCCAATCACATGTTCCACGGTTTTACAAATTATTTTGCTCTTTTACTCTAATTCTTATTAATGCTTTAATTTTGCTTAATCTCAATTTCAAAATACGAGTATTATTGTTTATTCGGGTAATTTGTTTTGGAATCTCATCGCTAAGTCTCTTGCCCATCAAATTTTCCCGCGTTTCGTGGGAAAAAATGCAGTATTTGTATTTTTTCGCACTTCCCTTGACCGTGAACGATGGTATTGGGAATGTAACAATCCTTGAACATCTGGGAAAGAATATCATTCACGTGCACTTTCAAAAACTCGCTGAACCGCTACCCAGCTGTGCATACGACACCTCGCATAAATTTCACTTGTAAGGTATATACCGCTGAAATGAACCGTAGTACATCGTATCTCGTGACAGTTTTGGTCGCGATTGAAATCGTTTTTTAATAGCGAAAGCATTTTTAGTAACAAATAGAAATTAAAATTATTGTTAATAAAGAGATATCGTCTTTCCCTGTTGCTAGTGAGAGGAATGGACTTTGAGATTAAGTTCGTTTATATCTCTGTATACCTATAACTTTCTACTTATCTATTATATATAGCTTAGTATATACAGACGTAGAGCGGAATATTTTTTTGACCATAGAATCATAGATAAAGGACCTGCAATGGAGTTTAGGATAGGCCCTATACTCCGTCCAACGTCATGAAGAGACCACGTAAATCTTGCGGCACCGTGTATTCCTTACGGGGAAATAGCGCGCATTGTTCGTAATATTCTGTCAGAAATCAATTTTACTCTATGCTGAATGTATTCAAAATCAGTTATCGCCAACTTTTCTTTTCTACACAAAAGTCGCAACAGCTTACACCATTCCCTCATAATAATACATAGGACCATAAGATTTACGTGGTATCTTCATGACGTTGGACGAAGTATAGCAATAGAGCACTTAGGAAGGATTCAGACCGGACAAGCCGGAGACGTAAGCTTCGAACGGTTGAGGTATCGTAACCAATGATAACATAACGGTCAGATGCTGGATATGGGGTGGGAGATAGGAGAGAGTGGGCTAAGGACTTCACAGAGTGTGGGATCTACGAAGGAGGAGGGGATTTTGGGGTTAAGGCGACTGCTTTTTTCTGCACTTTCTCCGTCAGCGGTCAGAGTTCCCATCCTGTTAGACCGGTATTTCCTCTTTTCCCTCTCTTTTTCCGCCTCCCTTGTCCAATTCTCCTACGCATTCTGGAATCCTCATTAGAGCCACTTCTCTTCGTTTTCTCTTTCCTTTGTTTATTGCCCTGGTGATATCTACGTAAATCCACGACTTAATTTCCCATATAAAGGAAAACCCGTTTTAGACGCTCCCGTTTAAGACGCCTTTCCAGTTAAGACGCAGTTTCCCTCGGTCCCATTCACACGAAATATATAGTAAACATACCGGTTAAGACGCGGATTTTCCATTACAACCTGCTTAAGCAAATCGTTCGCCTCATTCGATCGACGAAAATTTTTTTGTCATCAGGGTCGTCCTCTCACCTTTCGCTTAATTTCTAGAATGGTTCCTCGTGCATTTCTTCTTTCGAATATCTAATTTTTTATGAGAGCAAAATTAAGATATCGCGAAGCAGAACGATCTCCATCCTATTGTCGGAGCTCATATGAACTCTGAGATGAATCTCCTTTATTTCTTTTGTCTCACTATCAAAGCAGAACGTTAGATTTAAAATTCTCTTGACATTGTTTCCTTTCGGCGCAATATCAACCTGTAAAACAGACCGAATAAAGTAGAATGGGAGTGCAGTGTTTTGAGATCGTGTTCTATAATGCCCTCTGACTAATTGCTGTTAGAAAATTATTATTTTTCCCTGATTGTCTACATGCTTCTAGGCAGGGTGTAAAATGACCAAAATTAAATTACTAAAACACTATTTTTGTGCGAAAAGCACCATTATTCAAAGATATTATGTGAGGCAACCAGCATAAACAACCCGGTCATATCGTCAGTAAGATACATCGATAATACCGAATTATAACCGATTAAGACTGTTAGATTGATCTCCTGAAAAACGTCTTAGCCGGATTTGGATGTAGTTAGTTTCGCTTCCGATCCTTCACTTTCCGACAGGCACTGAGATTGGCATATAGATTGCACTTATCAGATGAATGCGACGACTTAAATGCGTACTGAACTTTCTTTCCCCGAATCCTTTATCTGTTCCCGGATGGCGAGAAAAAACAGGTGGCGTAATATCGGACTCATTTCCGGTCCGAAGCCATTTTCACTTTTCCCAATAAAGCGCTCGGAAAATATTTCGGCAGGAAAGCAGTGTTTTCTTTTCCGTACGAAATTCCTGTTTTACGGTCTTTTCTTTTGATCACCGCAAATGGTACCACCCGAGCGGATCTCGGCAAAATGGAACGTGCTGGGCGTATCGGATTATACATCGGTCAACGAAGATAAATCGTTCCAGGATCACCTCTGTCAGCCGAAAAGCGAACTCCCGTGGGGTTCGAAGTCGTAAAGCATGCATGGAAAGCGCAAAGAAAGTTGCCGTACTATTTTTTTTTTTTTTGGAAAACATGAGTGGTTGTTTGGCTGTCTTTGATTTTTCGTGTACGTGTGCATGTGTAGGCATCCTGAAGTCGCTCCCTTAGTGGAATGCTTATTTGTGTTCCATGTAAATATACGACGAAAAATTTCTTCAGAAAGAAGTCCAAAATTTCATGAGCCGCGTTACTTGTTAGCCTAGGTATAGCTGTACATGATTTCCTTAAAATAATTGTTAATTAAATTTTTCAATAAATATAGGAATGAATTAAGGAAACAAAAACAAGTGTGACACCTTCTGGACTATTTATGCCATTTTATAACATCTAATTCATAGCTGAGTAAGTGAGAGACCTGTGGTTCGATTTCCGGTCCTGGCAGACTTTTAACGTTCATTTAGCCTCTGAGTTTATTCTAATTCGTACGTCCACAAGACTATTTTTAAATCATTTTCAGCATTGTTAAGATTTCTGGACTCCCATTTTCACAAAGCTGTCATATGCTTTCTTGAGTGTTAAATTTTCACATTTTAATAAAAATAACTGCTACAAAGTCTCTTTCGTGCTGCAACGGTTTTCCAGCAATATGAAAGATATACAAAGCAACCATAGGTCAAAGAAAATTTCATACGATGGTTATATATTTCTTCTCAAAAATTTCAAGGTAGAATTAAAATAATAAATAAAAATATTATATTATCCAATAAAATTTTCGCTGCTAGTAAAAACTTGTCCTCTTTAATTTAGGTGTGCTATCTAAAATTAATGAAAATCTGGAAGAACATTGCATTCTGTCACACTTAGGCGACGCTATACTAATTTATGACAACATATTTGGTTATATGCCTCCCTATCATGTCACAAAGTGTCACATATTCAGACCCCTCCGTAACTGTAACATCATTAAAGGATAACTCCTGACTGCAAATTTCTGCATTTCCTTGATCGGATGTTTCTATAGATTATTTAATAAAAAGCATATTTTTAGGCAGCAAATCAAAATTTTAACTTCAAAAAATAATTTATTGCATAGGGTTAATGTAAAAAATTATGTCGGCTGTTTAATTCTTAGTTATTGGTAATGGAGGATGTTTGTTGATTTTTTTCCTTTTTCTTTTCATTCTGAATTTGATTCACGTTTATGTACAACATTCAGTATATTAAATCCTGTTTTCTTTTCTTGTCCAGGTTAAACTTTTGTTGAAATTTCCCCAACGGCTTTTCCTAGGAGATATCGTTCATGTACCTGTCACGCATTTGTGTTACGTGTGTTGATGAAAGCAAGTAATAGTGCTTACTTCATTTATGTAAACGATTACCGTGATTCAAGCATGAGGGAATATACATTAAAGGAAGAGAATCGGAGATTATTTCCAAAGAACGCTAGGCACTCGCGCTCCAACGTAAGAGAGAAGTAAAAGTTGCGGAACGAACACCAATGCTTTTAAAAGGAGAAAGAAAGTTGGCTACCGTGGATATCAATGGATCGTAGGTTATTACGCAAAACAGTCCAAGATCAAATAGAAAATTGATTGAGTTCCTCTCTCCATTGAATGGTGACTGACGCCGTGAAAAAACCGTTATAATGATCTTCAATGCATCGGTAATGGGAACTGATAAAATGAAATTTCTCACCTCTCTCAGTCTTTTCTCATTCTCTCCCTTCAGCGATCTCTATCAATGATGGAGCGAATGAAATCTTGATGACTCTTTGAACTTCCTTGTTTTAAGGGCATGACATTTTTTTTATTTGAAGCTGTTAATGAGCTTCCGGAGTCTCCTTATTAACGCTTTGATTTATCTATGCTTTTTCTAAGGCAATCTCTCAGACATTCACTTTCCTCTTCTTGAAGCAGCCTTTCTATCAATTAGTAAGAGATGATGATTGATATGAATTGGAAAATTATATTTAATATCGCTATTATTTGCTGTGCCTATGACGCAGACAGTTCTTAAGTGACCAAAGTTAATGTGATCACGAATAGGACGAGTTTATATAATCTATTCGATGCAAAAGTAACAACATTTTTAGAATTTCTTCGCAGAATAGCTTTCTAAGGGAAATAAAATTTGTTAAGACCATATTTAGAGTATTATGCGAAACAAAATAAATGTCAAAAATCACTATTTTTCTCGTATATAAGGGAAAGTCGGGTAATATCGGAAGGTTATGCTCTAAGCATTTAAAAAAAATATTTTAATGGCTCAAATGGTAAATTTCATGGGACGAAGATTAAGATGTAGGGGAGATATATCAGTCTCAATTTTGCTCCATTAAAGTCGTTTATTCCATTACTACCGGATTATTATTTCATTATTATTACATCATTCTAACATTATAGTTACATTACACTCTAGGACACCTAATCATGCATCTACAACCGTCCTATAACCGTTGGTATAAATCGTTCTTTTAAATGTAATTAATCTCCGATAACTTTAAGTGTTTACATCTTCTAACATTTTTAGCAATTTTTCCTTTATTCGTTATTATTATTAGTTTTGGCTAATCTATGTATGTACCTTGAAAATGGCCGTCATGGCCGAAACCGGTCGAGAATAAAAAAGTAATTGTGAAACATACCAAGTCTTGCTCTCTTTACTTGTTCAAATCATATACTTTTCTACTCACTCATCTGACTTTCTCTAGCATAGATGAAGCTCAAATTTAAGAAATGTTTTATATTTTAAACGTAAATTCTCAATAAAAAAATCAAAGACAGCATAACTTTGTCTAACTTTGCTCTAAAGATAAATATTTTCATTTAATTCGCCGTACCAAAGTGAAAACCATCTCAGCAGTGGGCTCAGAACTATTATCTATAGCTTGAATTCTTCATGTCATACTTTTCAATTATTTAATAATTTATACGTATGATTCTATGATTTATCTGGATCTTTATGCACAAAATATTGAGCAGAAGAAACGTAAAATATGTTCCGCTGACGATAATGGTTAAGAATGAGGTTTTCTCATTTCTTTTTTATGAAAGATGTATGAGGATATTAAATAACTCACACGTTCCAGTTAAATTTATGATAAGTGGCAAAGAAATAAATATACCAACAAAATCGGCATGCAGCCTTATCTCTCTTTTCCCATCAGGCATATGGATTATATGTATTTAGAATTGGAAATTCCATCTCGCGGGATGATTGACTTATTTCTTCCAGCCTAGATTTAGGATGAAAAGTGAGGCCGACACTATCTCGATCTGAGCAATTTTCCCCACGTGTTGGAATTTCTTCAAAATACGAGTCAGCTCTCTTCTGTGCTCACCTTCCTAATTGACATGTTTAAAGCATGAAATTAAGAAATCATACTTAAAAGCTTTCCCTTAATTCCCGTGAGGCGTCGGGTTTGATTTCGAACTCGAGAAAATGGGAGAAAATGAGTCCTAGAAATTACAGTTTCTGGGCCATTAGATTCAAATTACTTAAAAGAGCCCTATAGCGTTGGAACATTCTTAGGGAATGTTAAAAAATTTCATAGCTCATTATCATAATAACTCATAGTGCTACATGAGTCCCAAGTTAAGTGTTACTTATGACCCAAGTTAATACTCCGCTTCATTAATTATACCGTTCCCCTCACATATATTTTATACATTTCATTCATTACCTTTGTATCTTCATATTCATATATCTTTGTGTCCATACAACATCGCATGTCTTTAACATTTTGATGGCTATCATTTTACTTCATGATATCCTATTCCTCTACATTTAGTTATAGTCTTAATCACTGTCGTTATTCCATCTTCCTTTGTCCTTTGTAAGTAATAGGCTCTCCCACCTTTTGCAGTAGATCAGTGATCCCCTTAGCATATAGTTCTAGTGGGCCATATTAACATTTGGGAAGATTTCTGGAATCGCAAGTAACCTATTTCAGTTTCTCATACTAAAATTTATTTTGAATTGTAGCTTATTTTTGCATAATTTTACGATAATACTTAACATCGGTACCGAGTTCCTGATCTTGCGTTTGATCTTGAGCCAACAGCTACCTAATTTTCGATTGAAAAAACGGGTATGAAAGATAACAGAAAATCTCGAATTTGCTGCGTTAAGGGCCTCTCAATATTTAAGGAAGGGACACACGAGGCTAATTGGGGACCCTTGCTGGTTGGTGGATAAATATTTAGCCAGCACATCCTACCGAGGATTTTCTTTTACATACCTTTTCATTAAAATAATTTCAAGTTTTCTTATAATTTCATTTTATTTTCAATTAATAATATTTATAAAATTTTTGCTGCGAATTTTTTCCAAAAGAAGATTTGGGTTCAGAAGATGCAGACGGAAACATATTCAGCCAGCAAACTTTGAAAGGTCAATCGCTTTTTTCCTGCAACCCATTTCCTACCGAAGTTTGACTCTCCAACTTCCCTTCCTTGCATATTATTTCTTCCGCCAAAACTCGATTCTTCTCACTATCGACAACTTATTCGTGCCTTTTTTCTGCCAACTCGCTCTAAGTGGCAACACCATTCCTTTGGCTCCAGAAAAACGAAAAAATTCCTTTCATGTAGACGCATCTTTTTAGTGTACAAACTCTCTCTTAGCACCTCGCTCCATCCCTCTTATTCAGGAAAATTTTAGGAGGAATGAACGATCTTATCTCGCGCGTGCGATCGAACGATATTTTCTTCCTTTCACTTTTATCATGTAATCCGCGTGAAATTAACGTTTCAGCAGGTTGAGTTTTCGAGGAAGTCAGTGAGTAAACGCTCCCTGAAATGAAAAAAGTCTTCAAAATGTTCCAAACACGTTTCCTCCGCGAGATAGCTCAGAACCCCAACCGATAATTAAGTACATTCTAAATAATCAGAAATTTTTAATTTGGCATCTCTCGATATAATTTTGTCGTAGTAAAGGTTTTATTTGTTTCCCTGTTTTTATAACCTTGCCCAGGTGCCATTTTAAAGTTGGAATAATAACCTGGGCGTCATCTAAACCAGAGATTTCCAGCTGTGGATTCGTACTCCTGAGTGTTCTATGATTTAGAATACAGCAATTAAATCTATGACTTTCCTCGGATATTGCAGCTGTCTCCGCTATCTCTCTGACACTGTTTTCGTAAAAGTTCTCTTTATCCTTACTTCAGTAAGTACGATTAATGAAGCTATATTTTGTTGCTACTTTCCCAATAGTATTTCCAATATTCTTAATAACATTCCTTTGGCCAACTCTATCAAACTATGAATGTAACGTAAATGTTCAGTTCAAGCATAACTCAACTAGCGCAATATGACGGAGGTATGATTTCAAATCACAGTATCTCACCGTAATACTTTTGTTCTTGTTATTCCACTCCGAGGATCAGCATACCACAGTCTTCCGAAAGTTATTTCCATATTTGTAGCGTTTTCTAAGATTTAATTAAATTTAAACATAAAATTATCGATACTGAGGATAATCAAAGATTAGATCAGATAATTTATTAGCTACTAAAGAATTCATTTTAGTCAGTTTCACGTTGGTGATACAAGTATAAAGTAAAACTTCAGCCATTAACACAGTGATATCGTTTGGAACAAAATATCGGAACAGAATAAATAACGCTTTCAGTTCATGTTCCAGAATTCTAATTTTTCTGTTCTTGCTCTACTTAGTTCCAATTCGATGAAAATATTCGATACCTATGCCATAAATATAGAGATAAAAATCAAACACTTTGGTCGCTACAAAGATAATTTTTTAAAACAACCCTGTTGTTGAAAATGCGTATTGGCGTATAATGAATTGCATTTGATAGAAGGCAATCTTTTATTGAATCGTCTCCCAATTTAATTAAACATATTTCCATGGAGAGAATAAGTTCATTAATCTTCCGAAACATCCAATTCTCACCTCATGACGTTCTTTAATTATTCTTACGTTCTTTAATTATGTTACTTTGAACCCATCCACCTTTCACACCACCATGTCGGCTTTGCTTTGGTCACTTCCCTGCTGAGAATCATTCTTCAACTTAGAGGGACACTGAACGCAAGGCAAACAGCAATAGCATTCATATAAGAAACACGGAACTTCCACAGACGTGGTAAGAAATCCCTTTAAGTGCTTCATTACGTGTCAAATTAAGGAACCTCAATTAACCTCGTCCTCAATTTTCATTTCGATCGGCTTTCACACTTGCGCAGTGTTTTTGCTATAAATTTTATCGCTGTCTATGAAACCCGAGATATCTCTATTACAACAGCATAGGTTTCTAATGCTATACCTACACTCAAGCTCTCTCTCTCTATCGAGACGGTTTTCTTATTTGTATAGATAAAGGAGAAATAACAATAAATCAGTGTCCGTGACACCGTGAATTATATTCCTCTTTCTCAACGCATTCCTTGGTGTCCAATTCCCCATCGCTCCAAGGCAAGAAAAGCTAATATTCGTGTTTTGTTTTCACTTCCCGATCTTCTCCTGAATTTCCGCCCACACGCTGTGCTTGTGCTACCCACATCTAAGGACATAATCACGTAGAAATAAAACAGGATTTTTAGGCTTTGGTTTCCGTGAAAAGAGAAAATATAAATTGCGAAGGGATTCGGTATTATGTCCGCCATATCGATACCCGCTGTGCAATTCGCTTTTTGGCGTGTGACAGAAGGTACTGGAGGCAAATCATCCTAATTCGTGCAAAATAGTTGTGTCCATGGTAAATAATAAACAATGCGATCTTGGCGAGGGTGTGACTAATAAAATTCAATTAAGGAATTTACAGTTCCTTTACATAATTTACTTACCAAGATTTCTGATATAATTCCGCCGAATTACTTCTAATCTAGCTGGTTTCATCCTTCACGTTGAACTTTCGGGTTTATGAAAGCAGACCAAACAGGAAAGAATCAAAAAATTCAAAAATAACATCGACTTACACATGTAGATTTTATTTTTGAATAAATTTGAAAAAAATTATTTTTTTTAATTAAAAATTTATTTTTGATTAAATATCTGCATAATCTTTCTACCTGTTAATATAACAGCAAACTTTCTTTTCCAATTATCTCACGGAATTTTTATTTACATCGGTTGAGATCTCTTCGGAAGCCTCAAGATTTTTAATACTTTCACATACAGCTGAATTTAATTAGTGAGTTAAGAAACGCTTGACTGCGGGAATAGATATATCTTCAAGGCCCATCTTTGCCGAAAATACTTGATTTTTAGACTTTCACGCATTGCTTCCCCGAAGCTTTTCCAAATTTCCTCGATAAATAAATCAGATACCGTTTCAAATCCGATTTTATAATGAGATAATCGAATGGCTAAAGGCAATCACTGCCTTAAGCATCGAGTATTTCCCGGAATTTAATTCGGCTTTCATAATCGATTTCATCGCTTTGAATAAACTGCCACTTTTAATAGCCACGGACCATGAAAATTTACGGACATTAATCAAGCGATATTGTAATTTGAAATTCTGTAGAAAGGATCCTGAGCGTTGGAGATAGTTTATTTTCCTTTATGCTGCATGCACCATTTTATTCGGTCAATATACCGCAGCTCTTCCGGCTCATCATAAAAACTAAAGTATTAATTTTAATATTAATTTAATCATAGTGACATATATCTGTAGCTACTAAATATATAAAGTGTTCTACCTTTCGGTAGGTTCATGTGCCCCTACATTCCCTTTTCAATTCCCTCTCCGTCAATTCCCGGTAACTTATCCCACCCCTTAATTCGTCTAACAACTTCTGTCTTTGTCTTCCCCTCTGTCTTTTCCCTAGTATTCTTCCCTCGATCGCTTTCTTCAATAATCCCTTTCCTTTCAATATTTGACCCACCCATTTCTTTTGTCTATTTTTAATTATTTCAATCATTACTCTTTTCTCCCCAACCATCTCTAGGACCTCCTCGTTCGTTTTTCTATCGACCCAACTTACTTTCTCCATTCCACGCCATACCCACATCTCAAAAGCCTCCAATCTTTTGTCATCCTCTTTACTTAACGTCCACGTTTCACACCCGTACAACATCACACTCCACACCAAGGATTTTACCAATCTCTTCCTGATTCCTTTAGTACTATATATGTTAAGAAAAATGTTGAACGATTGCCACTCTAATTCTTATAGAGAAAGTCGAGATACATTAGCCACATACGGTAAACCCGGTTAAAATGCAGAGGACAAAGCGAAAATCGCACCTTAAGCGGGATAGCGATGTAACCGGGTTATGTATTGCTGTTTCCCTTATCTCTTATTTTTGAAGAATGTCTGCTTCTCTCTCGAAGAGAACTTAAGAGTCACTTAATTTTGGTCTGTTTTTCACTCTACACTCAAACAGTTAGTACCAGATAGACATTTAGGAAAAAAGAGGTTAATTTTTTAACGGCAATGGAAAGAGAGAGCAGAGCACGATCTCTTCAAGACTTCGCTCACAAAACACTGCATTCCCTTTCTGGTTAAATCGATATCTTTAAAATTTGAGATTATAACGAAAGGAAACACCGCCAAATAACTTTTTACCCTAACGTTTTGCTTTGATCATGACACAAAAGCGATTAAAAAGATCTTACTCTATCTCAAGGTTCGTAGGTAAGCTTTTCATTCCCTCATAAAAATTAAGAAGCGACCGAAAAAGGATTAATGATTCTTTATTGGAAGAAAACATTCACAAAATTCAACGTCAGAGTAAAATATACACAAAATTGAACGGAACTGAGTCATTAAGTTTTAATTTCATGCTATGATAACCGAATCGATTAGATCTATCTCCATCCCTGATCATGCAGGCGTGTTATCATTATTACCAATACTGAGAAGGGCAATTTTCGATCACGAAAAATAGCAAGTCATAATGGTACGTAGTCATTATGGGATTAACTCGTTGATTACCTCTTCACTTTCATGAGTTGAGATGAAGATACCGTAATTGATTAGAAATTAATAAATTTTGCTCGTGCGATGAAGAGCACGATCTCACGAGATAATTGAACTCGCTTACCGATCGATGGATACTTCCTCCTTTACGGCAACAAGAAAATATTCCACACGATGAATATAAATGCTAACTTTTAAAAAATGATGGATCACTCAAGGGTGATTGATGTTGTGTATTTGGAACAGATATCTTACTTAAAATAAATCGACTCACTAATTTCACATAATTTCCAACCTGAGGCAGAGAATCTTAACTGTTAGCCTACGGATTACTCGTATCCAGATTCAATTAAAAAGATCCACATTATGCCTTATTCCCATACTTAATATAAATACTTAATATAAATTTACCGAATGCAAGAATTTTTCTCAATCGATACCGTAAATTTCGAATGCATTACCAGAGCTTGTTTTGAAACTTATATCTAGTAGTCTTATATAGCCTATAACGTTCATATTGGGGCGAATTTTTCGGCTAAGAGGAAAATCTCAAGAGAGAAAGTTAAAAATAGTGTACACTAAAAAATTATCGAATATAAAGGATTTTGATGAGTTGTTTTAGATGATTGTTTAATGTATATAAATGCATACTGTAGTTGTTGTAGATAAATATGTAAATTATAGCTTTTTAAATTGCATTTTATTGAAATCAGGACATAGGGTGGTTTATGCACTACGTACGAATGCTTTGAATATTTATGTGTAGAACTTAGTAATATAGTTTGAGGTGGTAGTTGTGTAAAATGCCGTCACCGAACCTAGAGTCTAACTGCGGCGGAAATGTTTTATCACCATATAAAGCCAAAAACTTTCGACCTTACTTTAAAAATTTGAAAACACCTGTCATTGATATACTTCTGAAGGTCCAAAGTTAAGCAGTAAAATTCGCTGAAGTTTTTTCTCAACACTTCTCAAACAATGAACCCAGCATTTGAACTAATTCAGCACATTGTTTCAATCTCATTTTTCGAATAATAACAATCTTAATCCATCCTATACTCAAAATAATATCGGAATTATCACATTTTCAAACTAATTTGTATCGGAGTCATTACATTAAGAAAACTCCTTTGTTGGATAATGTTTTAAAGTGGGAGATTTCGGTCATTGAGATGGAGAACACAGCCACAACATCTACTTCGTTTCATCACACTTCACATTACTATATCATCTTATCTTCATCAAAGTTGACAAGTAATTATGATTATTTTTCATCCGTTAACGCTCGAATTCAAACAGAGTGATATCAATAGCAACATCAAGAGATATAATGGCTCCCTATAACTTAAGCTTCTGCTACGGCAAAGACGTCTAAAAAGACAGATTGCAACTTCCACTGGTGAAACATTTTCTACAAAATATTTTTCCAGCTGCATATTAAATCCAACTTATTATCGTTTTGATTTGAGTTCAACTTCATAACTTTTAGTTGAAATTGAAGCTTTCCTTCAAATTGAAGATTTTTATAACCTTTACAAAAGTTAAATCTATTAATTTTCCCAAATCTATTAATTAGTTATTAGTTTTAAATCTATTAATTTTGAAGTATTATTATGAAATTACAAGGTTTATTCCCCTGCAATTAAAAATCAGTCGACTATTGGGAAAATTGGGGAGAATTCGTTTCGGCCGAAGTATCTGAATATGCCGAATTTCCTTAGCTGTTTCTCTAATTTCTTTGGCTTGCGGATCTAATTTTCTATATATTAGAGAGAATTGATATCATGTCCCCTTTGGCTTCCAAAAATTAATCGATCTACCGTGATATTACATCATTAAATCGCCGTCGTCGATGAGGGAATAATCCACTTCCGTTGGAAGTCTAGTGTTTCTGACGTCAATGTCTTTAGTCGATAAAAAAGGGAGAGATTTGGAGTGGTGAGATGAGACGGTGAGAGAGAAAATACGTGATATTTGACGGAGAAAGGAATTTGGGAGATTAACGAAGAGAAAGTGCTTGTGTTGCAGTTTTCCCCTCCATCTCCAATGACTCATTGAAGTCATTACGTTGCTTATAATGTGAAATCTGTGCATTTAATTTTACTATTTAAAACTTAAAATGAATACACTGTACCTATTGGAGCATGTTGGAAAAGTCCAAACAAATACAAGCTTCAATTATTTAGATTAATTTCTGTATAGTATTGGTTATTATGTAGATGAAGACTTCTTTTTTATCTTTCATATATTTATTTTTATCCGCAAAATGAACATATTTATAAAGAAAAAATATTTATAACTCTTGTATTTGATTTATAGTTTGGTTTTATAGAACCTAGACATCTTCAATCTATTTTCTGTATGAAATGAAAGTATGCAAATTTTTAATTAATAGATTTGTTTAGAAGAACACATTCCACACCTACTTTTAAAATACACATGAGAAACATGCTTCTTTGATATTGATTATTATCACATACTCGATAAAAGTTTCAAATAATCTCGAAACTGAACGTCAAACCGTATTTATTACATGTATGATTGTAAAGCTTATACTTCTATCATTTGCGTTCGTTTTCGTAAAAATTCTGAGAGGTTCATGGTTCATGTTCAAGATATGTTTGATATTTTCATTATGTGACTTTTATAAGGATATTTATAGGACTTACTGAAAACCTCTTAAATACGATTGTTAAGAATTAGAGGTTTCAATCTTCGTCAGTCTAACTAATGGATATTATTTTTAAATCGTTCCTGAGAGAGTAATCAGTGACTCATCCTTTTCATTCAGTTTCTCCTCATCACAAACTTAAAGTGACAAGTATGTATACGTATTTTAGACATCTGCTGGTAAAATATGGTGGAAGTGAATGACTTGTGCCTGCATTATTGCCCGAGGCTGCTTAACAGAGAGGAACCACGCTCTCTATTGCCACCTCGTTAAAAGAAACACTTTCAGTAATTCGAGTTCTATCATTCATGACTCCATATTTCCCTCATGTCTTCCTCATTCCCTCTACCATGCCATTCCCCATTTAGATTTTCCTCATTTGCTACACGCAGGAATTTTCTCGTATATTTTTATTACTCTCTCCATTGTCTTTGGCACCAGATTTTTTACACGCAATAAAAATAACCTGGATTCCTCGTTAATGCAGACACTCGGGAGCCTTGGGGTCTCTCGCCACTCATTACCGAAAGGTTCTTACCCATAAACCAGCTACGTCCTTTTCAGGTTGTAATTGCAGATCCATGAAAAACTGAACTGAGGTCTTTTCTCGCAGCCAAAATTGCTTCTGTGATATTTGGTTCATTTCCTACTTCTCATACTTGTTTCAATTAAAGTGGTGGCCAATCGCCCGGAGAAATGGAATGAAAAAAATCCACAATCGAAAGTTTTACTGAAACGGGCAGTGAGAAATCGTTTCCATTTTCTCATACACAATACCCGGGGTTTTCAGGATGTTATAAAAACATAATATTTTGGCGATGTGGATAAAATGAAGAATAAAAAGTTTCCAGGTCCATCATATGCTCATAAAAAGTCAATGAACTAATATCACAGCGCAAGGAAACAAGAGTGTATTATAAAGTAAGACGTAATAAGATCAGTCATTTCCATGAATATTTCTGGTATTAGTTATTTTATATTTAGCAATTCGAACAATGCTTCTGCTAAGACTGACGGTAGAATAACTCACATTTCTCACTTTCTATAGAACTTTCTATTCACAGGCATGAATCAGATTGTGAAAGGAAAAATACTGCCAATATCATCTGTTAATTACGAAAATTTAGCTTAAGAAATTTCTTACGGAAATAATGATTTACTATAAATTTCATTTTTTTCCAATTTTATTACGTTCTACGGTCTTTCATTCTTTCAAGATTATTACTTATCTTAAAAATTCATATTTTCACCATTATTATTCTTCATTTCCCATTAGCCTCACAAATATCCATTTACCGCTCAATTACAGTGGAACCGAAACAATAGCAATTAAGAAACACATATACAAGCTAGGAACAACCCTATTAGCTGGTATTCGAACCCGAGACCTTGGGGACCTCATATGCTCAGCATTTCGTCTAAGAGGTCTGCAAAATGTCCTCGGTGAAATCTTGATTGAAAACCACCCTCATCATCGACTTTTTAATGAATATTTATTATCGAGACGTTCTACAAAACCATACCTCATATTATCGTTTGGGATCTTTGAAATTGAATTTTGAATTCGCAGTTTCCAAATTGAAATCGGTTTGCCTTCACAAGTCGTTATTTGGTTTCCTTGAGACAAACTTCCTTTCATTTCCGAAATTTGGTTATAAATACGTAAATAAGAGAATCCGAGAGACAAACTCCGTAATATAATTGAGGGTAATAGAAGAGAGTTTTCAGCGGAATCTCGAAACTTCTGTCATGCAATACGATTCCAAGAAGAGAGGATGAAAAAGCAGGGAATCTCGGGCTCTACAGCGACGTCCGTTCATTTTGCGTTTAATAGCCGATTTCCATCCGTCTTTAGACCGATCTAGAAAGCCATTCCGTTCTGAGGGACGTGGTCTTCATCAAGAAAATTTCAGAATGTCTGGCAAAGTACCTAATCAGCACCATCGGTCGGTGCCCGCGGCCTTAGCGATTATATTCGTCTGAGACGAATCGCACTGACAATCGCTGCTCCCTTTAGGATATAGCTGGTGCTGTCTTTCGCAACTCACCCTCCTCGGGCTCTATTTTTTGTAGCCCTAAAACTCGCGAATTTTCGTCTAAGTATATCGGAGAATTGAGCTTTATTTAAATGCTTTATTCTCTAAATTATTTCTGGTAAAAGATGAAAGAAAACTGCGCTATAAATATTAGTCCCTCCGTCCGAATCAAAATTATGAGTAAATAATTTTTAGTGCTCTCAGAAAATTTTATTATTACTCTTGCGTATATTTATTAGCAATATTTCGACAGTCTTATATAATTCCTTCCATTTGATCCTCTATTCATAGAAATGTGAATGTGGAAGCTGAAATCTATTTTTATTATAGATCCAAGCAGTCCAGTGTTTCTTAACAACCCACAAATCTCTTAGATACCAAAAATATAAAAAAATTAACAGAAATTTTTGGCTTTGGTTATCAGAGTTACATTAATCAAGGTTTATGTCATTGACTACGATAGCTTGGACGATGCCAATCTTAAATTTTATTAATAAAAATTCTTATTTACAATTTTTTTAATCGCACATGATACTAAATAAGATAGTCAGAGGAAAATACCACTGAAATTTAGTAATATCATCAAAGCTGCGGAAAATTTATTCAAGAAAATGTCATTTCAAAATTATGTTTGACGTCAAATCTGCTGATTTTATTTGATCGGTTGGCAACAAATTTTGACATCGGACCGGAACCTGTCTGGTATACCTAGTTATATCTTTGTTTGAAGAATTACTACCATATTTATTGTGAGTTAATTTAACGAAATGAGTGAGAAAGGGAGAATTGACTGGAAAGGTGATATACGATGACTACGTACGCCGCCCGAGAATGTCACGGTAGCCGTGAAGGCCTATCATGAACCCCAATAAATCTAAAAAGATCTACAATGCTACATTAAAATTAATTGATTGGATTCCTTGAAAGTAAATATCAATTAATTCTAGAAATAAATTGCCTTATAACAAGGAAACGTTTATGAAACTGAAAAAAGTGATGCGTGAAATCAAAATTTTTATCTGATTTAAGTAGAAGAAATGCCTGTGCTGGTCTGAAAATTATTAATCAACACTTCGATACATTTTGGTTACCAGATGGGCCCCGAACACTTTCAAGGAACCAATTCAATTATGGGTGAAAGTACAAATTAAAAGGTCTTTGGGTACGACAGAAAAATTATTGCTTCATAAATATGGAATTTATGCACGATATATGATAATATGAACAGTTTAAAGGATTTCTCCAACACAGAAAACGAGAACCTGACTTTAAATTAGCTCATAAAAAATCTATCCGTGCTTTGAGTTCCAGTTATGATGGCCAAAAGAATGCTATATAGATTTCTGTTGAAGTAGGGGAGTTTGAAACAACAGGTTACACACGATAATGGCGTCAGTTTTGCTGGAAACGGGTTTGTGCTCGGTTGGAATAATGGCCGATCAGGACGCACCCAAATCAATCAGAGGGTTAGGTTAGTCTCTCAGATAATGGCTAAGGCATGAAATTTAGATACACGAATGAAATTTTATGGTTTTCTGAGTGTTGAACATATGAGAAAGGGTGAGACTAAGTTGGGTGCTGCAGAGAACTGCGACATTCATTGAATATACTCGATCATGACATGCGTAGCACCTGATTGATTGAAGTTCGTCGTTTTACCGAGGGTCATGAAAAAGCCGATGTATACATTATATTAACCTATTGAATAGATTTTACCTTGTTCATTCATAAATGAAAGCAGATCTGATGCTACGGCGAAAAGACTGATGAACCAACAATCTCTGTCGACGGAATAAATAAAAGCGAGACAAGACGATACTCCTCTTAAACACAATAAGGCATTTTTATGAATATAGCATCATAAATACCGAAATACGTAATCGTAACACACATTCTGCTGTGGTAATTCTTACGGTTTCTTTGATCTCATCGTCTTTTTTCGCTTTCTTTAGACTGTGGACAGTCATTGTGTGTTCACTTTTCAATCATGACTAGTTTCCATTATGGTTGAAAATTTTAACGAAACCCTTAAGCAAAAACGATAACTTAAATCAAGTGATATTTGCGAACATATATAACAGTTTTACTTGAAGTTTACCGTTATTACATGTAAATACTGACAGGTGGAAATTATCATTAACATATTTAAATATTCTCTGCGATGATTACGGAGGCATACTTCCAGCTGATTCATTACCTAAAGGAACTTACGATTATACGCAAAGTAAACAAATGCATGACTTACGTAGTTCGTTTGGATTATATGAAAAACTTAGAGATAGTAGAAAATCGCAAAAAATCATGCTCAATATAATGTAATAAATTATGCAAGGAGACCAAAAGAAAATACATTAGAATATGATATATGATAGAAATGGTATGAAAATTCAGCCGACTGGGTCTAGTATGAAATTTTTATTCTATGGTAACTAATTCATAATATGAGCCGTAAAAATATACTAAATATATTTAAGACCTAGTGTACTGGTAGAAAATCTCGAGTATACGATATACATATATGCCTTTACTTAATATAAATTTAATAAATAGCCTTATTTCATACAAAAATGTCATCTAAACAAGCGCTTAGTTAAAAATATAATTAGTGGCAATTATGGGTTATTGTAACTAAATAATAACACTTATCATCTTCTCAGCTTGAATTAATATACGTTGTTATGACGTGTTTGGAAAATGAGATGTTATTGTTGAGATGCCATTGTTAAAACCTAACCACTTAACTCCACTCTCGTCCCCGCTTTTCGGACTCACAAGATGTATATCTTAATAAGCACTGAACAATACGATTTAATCATTGCCAAACTGCCCTTACCAAAGATTAAAATGCTGATTCATGGGCTATTAAATGCCGAAATACCAAGATGACGGGCGAAAATAATAGCTGCATTGTTCCAAACACCGAGCAGTATCATCAGAGCAATTTTTCTCTCTCATCGGTCGGTTTTTGCCAAAGGGCAGAATCACTCTGCTCCGGGCCTAAAATGTTTATTTTTTATCATGATGCATTTTCCGAATTGCATCAAATTGAATTGCTTTGAAGATTGAAGGCTAGATTTTTCTGTTTTAAAGTTTGGTTAGGAAATCTTGAGTCATGTTATTTCATGAAAGGAATAATTCGGATTTGAAATTACTAACCATAACTGCTGAGATTAATCTGGGGATAAATTCAAAGGTACACTTGAAATATGACAATAATGTAGGATTTGTCTGGGCTATTAAAAACTTGAAGTTCGGCAAAGATTTCAAACAAGCGGGAAGTCATGATAAAGGACCGATTCTCCATTGCTTTCTTCTTGGTGTTATTTTCGCTCAACTTGACTAACATTATCGCAAAGTTTGCTTTGTTTTCAGCTTCTCAAACTAGGTCACTCTGGACTATTGCTTACTATCGCTAAAGTTCTCACGCTCCCTCCTCTGCCAGGCCCTTTTACTATTTTGTTTTTCATAAGTAATAATTTATTATTACTCATGAGTTATTAGTTTAATAAATAATAATAGTTATATAACTATAAAGAAAAGGAATTTGAGAAATACACGAAAATATATGATCTTGTTTTGAGTAATATCGATATAAACTTGCTGGGACGAAAAGAAACAAGTATTATAAGTCATTCAGCTTAAGGAAAAATTAAGATCTACCGATAAAAAAAACTAAATCGACAGCCAGAGGGTGATTTCCCAGCCATTGTGGTCAAGTGGTTAGCAAACTAACCCTCCAACCCCATGGTCTCAAGTTATTTCTGAATTGGGAGTGGTTGTGTATTTTCGTCAATATTAATTAAAATGGATGTAATTGAGATCTTCTTATTTCAATTAAATAATTTATTATTATTGAATGGTAGGACTCAATAGTCTAGTCTTCATTGAAGCATATCACCTTCATTCGTATTTTACTCGTCGTCCAGCAACTATCTAGATAGATCGTGGATGGTTCCTTGAGGACAGTTCACAAACTCATGTGTTTGAGCTGCTGGTTCTTCCATTCATAACCTATCTTTCGTCAATGTTTCCTCAACGTGTAGAACATTAACTAACCTAATTAGCAGTGCAAATAATTTCTAAACATACTTTTTGTAATTGTTAAATATATAGTTCTTGTAGATATTATGGTGTTAGTGTCTTGGTGGATATGGTTTGAGTGGTGTTGTATATGTTGCAGATTGTTTTAGTATTTTAATGCAGAATTATTCTTTGTATGTACTATATAGCGGAGATGTACATCGTAGAAATGTTGCTAATTTGACTTGTGTTGACTTTAGGTGTATAAGTGACTGTTATTGTACTTTTTATATATAACTTGCCATCGGACTGCTGTCCACTTGTAACTTGTTTATTGTAAATAATAAAAATAATAATAAAAATTTAAAACGAGGTTCATTGAGACAAATTTGAATACAAATTTGAATAACTTCAACTCATGATTCTGTTTCCCACAAGATTAGCTTTCCAGAGCATCGATCTGGAAAGAATCCACAATGTGAACAGGTATCGCTCGAGAATTTATAATTTTACGCAGACCTCCTCTTCTGTCTGCCCTAAATAATTCCGCAAACCTGCCCATTCAGCCTGTGTTTTTGACTCATTTCGCACTTGAGCGTCTTTGGGAGAGAGCGATCGTAAAAAAGGAAAGAAAATTGAGCTATTTGGAACAAGAGCGATGCTATACAGCTGCTTCAACCTATATTCAGACCGTTCCACCACATTGAAGGTGATGGGACTCTACTTACTGTACGTATATAAATGGAGGTTGCAGAAGAAACTTCGCCCATATTTGGAAACGGCATGACAAAAGGGGGTAGTTATCGTATTTTGTTGATGTATTTAGTATGTTATTTGAAGCATGATATCGTGCAAAAACTTAAGTGAAATGAGCATTATTTCGTTGAAATAGCGCTGGCTGATTTCGATCAACTTTGTTGAGTAACACGGAAATAATATCGAAAATGAAAGTAAAAGTTTTAAAAGCAAGGTGGAATGAACTCGGGGTTAAAATTTAACTGGATGTTCCAGATAATTCATAAAATGAATATATATTAATATTAAACTCTTCTTTCGGTTGTTTTACCTCTTCATTTCAAAGGGAACTGTTTTTGAGTTTGATAATCGTCTACTTTTTCGATATATATATGGTATGAGGTACTGCATGCTTTGGGAAAATCCAGATGAATGGATATGACAACGCAGTTGATCAGTTAATCGATTTATTTTTAAGAATAAGATAGATTTGTCTTGAAGGACATTTTGCATCTAAAAGCTCAATTATAAGTTATTCTCTTAATGTTTACCATGTCAGAGTAGTCAATTCTTTAAGCCGACTGACTTTGACATGAAAATGTTTAATAAAGATGTGCCTTAAATAATCCATTGTTAAAATAACGAAAGAATTGATCCATTAGTCATCCAGCATCTTCATTCAGTATCAATGAAATAATACGTAACATAATATTTTAGATATTTACGACTCTTAAATCGTAATATACGACGCAGATTATTTCTTTGAAGAACATTTAACTTTGAAATCGATTAGCCATTTTTAAGGATGGCATTATCAAGTTAGTTTTTCCAGAATAGGCAACATCTATCAAAGGTTTCTTTCGGCAATTAATATTGATCGTGAATACCAGTCTAGAAATATATAATAACGTAATTTCTTTCCTCGGTAACGGAGTTCCAATACTCCTCGTTTCACTCTTATAGATCGTAAGATTACGAAAGCAGAAGGATAAGGCGCAAGGACGTGTTGACAAGAACTTCCGGATTTCCACTCAAAGTAGAAATATCTTTCTCATTTACCCAAAGCTGTTCACACCTAGTAGTGGCTCCCGAAAAATAAACCATCGGGCCTTCATTGTTTCCGGAAGAATACACTAAAACCCCACACAAAAACACCATCTACCCGATGAATGAATACAGGGAGTTGGAGGGTCCCTCATGAATAACATTTCGTTTTTTTATTTCGGCCTAGCCAATCAATAACGGCCCACACAAGAAGACAGGACTACACCTCCTTGCCTGGTTCTCTAGCGGTCTAATAAATTGCCTCACCCAGATGCTCTAATGAGAAGGGAGAATTAAATATATCGCTTCCTTTTCCCGTCTCTGGTGACACTTCCTTACGTTATCCCACGGGAAACCGGAATAGAACTCTCGGAGACTTTCGCCGGAGAAAGGCGTCGGCCACTTTCACCACCGCGTGTAGTCCTCGGCATCTGTCGAGTGCGCTCTTGCAAATGTACACGAGGCAAAGGTTAGATGGAAAGGTCGTGATGCTAAGGGTTACTTTGGGGAAAGACGTGTCCCACCGATTGCCTGACATCGGAACGGAGGGAGATTTATATGCAGCCTGGTGAAATTTATCGTAAGAAGATGTCAAGACGGTAGCGGACCGTGAGGGAGTGGCTTTTCCTCGATGCACGAAGCTCGGGGGAGTGTCTGATAGATTGCAGATATGCGGAGAAAATTTATGGGTGAAGATATGGGTCATTCGCGGGACTAATTCATAGTGGGGATCTGAGGATATTTCTATAGTTTCCTCGATTTATTGTCTCGAATTGTCGATAAAAGGGCATAGTGATTTGCTTGGGATGAAAAAGCATGTGTTTGGATTTATGACCATTATAAATCTGAATTCGTCTTTTACGGCTCCACTAGCGTGTCATTAACCAACCCTCTCAAAAAAACCGACCATCGTGAAATTTGGACCCTCTCATTAAGTATCGCAGTCCGAGATACAATTAAATTCACGGGAGGATATTGCCTATCTATTTGATCGGGCGAAACTTGTTATCTAGAGAAAATGTTAAGGGATTAGTACAGAGAATTATATTATTTTATTTTGAAGTTATTTTTATTTTCTGTTTGTTGTTTTAAATAGCCTGAATAATTTTTATGCGAAATAAACTTTAAGTTTGCGAGTTAGGAAACTGATAAATCACCTCTTCTACGATAAAAGAGAACTTATTCTACATTTTCGGATATCTTTTGATTAATCTGTGATAATGGACTCCATAACCATTAAGGTCAGATCCAGATAAGGCTAGGTGGATTCCAAAAAATGTATCGACAATTCAATTCTATTAATAAAGTCATCGAGCCTCGCTAGTTTTTTAATATTAGATTCCCATTATTGGCAAAACATTCATTTTTTAACATAGCAGTTTAGTTAGGTTGATGTTTGGACTTCTATCTTTCCTATTTGCATGCCTCCCTCGATAAAGTCTACCAATTATTTCTTGCGTGTGTGTTTTACCACAAAGTGGATTTTTTTCTTTGTCAAATTTCAGTTGTAGAGATTTTTTCCCATGAACGAAATATTTCCTGTTTGTAATTTTTCTCTTTTCATATGACTTTTTATTTTATGATGATTATTATAAAAAACTTTCATGCGAACCTTTATTATAATTTTTTATAAAGATTCTTATAAAATTCTTTTACGGCATGTTAAAATTTTTACAGGAGATTCGGTGGAAAAAAGGCCCACTCCAGCCTAACTACACCTAATAATGGGTCAAATAATAATATTGACTAGAAGATGGAAAGGAGATGAGAGATGCAATGTCCACGGAGGAAGAAGGCGAGAAATGTCGAGGAGAGTGGGTTTGCTAATGGATGATAGAAGGGTGACAACACAATGGGTTGTGCAGTACAAACTGCTAAGAATAACAATACCATTGTCTTCTTAATCGTGCACATCTGTTGAAGAATTCTCCGGCACTCAACGAGTATGCATGTACTACGACGGAAGGAATTACGTTGCACAGAATTCTCGGAACTCAGTGTATCTTAGAGAAAGTTGTGTTTGCGAGCACGCGCTGGGAAAATACGTAAAAACAAAACGAGAAATTATGCTGTCTTGGTGATTGCTGATTCATCCATTAACTTCTTGATGACATGGTGGGGATTTTCAAACAGTTTCTTCGCATGCTTGTTCCACTTTGAGATTGATTGTAATTCTGGAGAGATTCAAATGACGAGATCGTACGGATAAAATTGCTTGCCAATTTTTTAATAATTTTTATACTAAACTTAGGTTAAACGGAAGTGAGAAGTCTTAAAAGAAATAAAATCAAAAGACTTGAAATCTCTTCTACTCTACAGTCAAAATAAGAATGTGCATCAAATTTTTATTCCAATTGCTAGACTTTAAAGTTATTACGCTTTTTTTGATAATTGTAAATGTAATATATGCTAATGAAATAAGTTGAAGCATATTGTTTTCGTGACTTTCTTTCGTAAAAAGGACCATAGAACCATACCGATTGATTTATAAATTGTTTCCACCGTTGACCTAAAACTCATTAGCCAATTGTTTATACAGTGAACAATATCTCGGAAAAATTCATTCATTTTATATTTTTATCTGAGATTAAATAGTTGAGTTAAATATATAAAAAATATAAAAAGATTATAAGAAACTCATTTAATCATTGACATCACTTAAACCTTCGAGGTAATAGAAATAACTATTCTACCAATTTTATGTTACTCTTCATGTCCATATTTATTTTTCCTCGAATAAGTTACTAAATAAATTATCTTTGTAGATGAGGACTAAATAATTTAATATTACGTTTAATCATTCTGTGCAAAAATTTCATTGTTAATGGTAATGAGATTAATGGTAAAATACCACTCAATGATTCATCACATAAATAAGTCATCCGGTTGTATTTCCTGCCTTGAAATAGTTTTGATATTAGTCTTAACCTAGCGTTGACTATGGATTGAAAACTAAGAACTGACTTGTATCTTATTGGGTTATTCATATTCATTGCATAATTTTCACAACTGCTAAACTATATACATTATTTAAGCGAAGTAAGTTGACTAATTACCGTTCCTTTTTACGTAATAAACGAAATAGCACGAAACACTAGGGGCTGGACTTGCTGAAACATTTCTATTCAATATCAATATTTTACACAAAACATAGCGATAATTAAACAGAGAATACGAATGCATGGTGCACTATATTTGTTTTCATCAATATCAATTGGAATTCTGATTTCCCCATCCTCTTCCATCACAATGCACGACCTTTGATAAAGGTCTTCTTTCCCCACCAAAAAGTTTCGATGGCTCCATTAAGATTATCCTCAACAGGTTCCTCAAACGCACCGAAAAAATCTATGGAAGGGAGAGAGCCCACCCGTTATGCACGAAAAAGGAAAACTTGTCACCTGTTCCATCCTTGCGTTTACCTCATAAGGGAACGCAGCATTTTTTTCGTTCACCCCGCGCAAAACATTCTCATCGCTTTGACCAATCTTTTCCCCGCTTTTTTTGCCCGCCGACTCACCTTGACCGTCCTCGTTTCACCACCAGACGAACCGAAAGTCATGCTCTAATCTTCGAGAGGCGAGGAACATGTTTCACTCGTTTTTATATATCGACTTGTCCATACGTCTGGATAGAAATCGGCAAAGAATTCAGGTTGTTTTTTCCTGAGAATCGTTAGTATTAAAGTAAAAGTAAAAAAAAATATCTAAATGGTCCCATACGTCGGAATGAGATATTTATGAACTGAAAGATTTCCTAACAACACATAACCGTGAGTGAACATGCATGGGGACAGATAACTTTCGAAAGGATTACACCTGTTTTCTTTCAGGATATAAATATGTAAGGAAATAAATAAATAAGGAATTTAATACATAAGGAAATTAATATAGAAGGAAATAAACACATAAGGAAATAGTTATATAAGGAAATATAGTATATAGTTTGCGTTGTTTTGTTTGAGTTTGTTTTGAATTATTGGATGTAAAGTTTTGTATATTTTGATGATTGACAGACGGATGAATTGATAAGCAACTTGCTAAGAAAGGATGTAATCTATGACTATATAGTAACTGTAATTACGGGATATATTTCGTGTAAATGTATTAGGAAATGTACTAAGGGATGCTCTGTAAATAAAGTCTTTCTGTTGTTTGTGTGTGTCCTAATACTGTTTGTAAAAGAATTCTACTTTATTGGCCTTTCGCAAAGAAAGATGCACTCAGGTTTTCGCCAGTCCCTCGAATTAGTAGGGCAGTGAATGAACTCTCTAACTATGCGGACCTCTTTGACGATGCTTTGCATATTGTAAGGAGGAAGGCTTATTATATTATTAAACTCTTAACCCTAATTCAACAGCATAATCCATTCACTTTGTTTATTGCTTTTTTGTATTTTTATTACTCTCAATGTTCCGCGTTATGTGTCGTCCATTTAATTAAAGCTCATGTAATTGGGGTCTCCTGTATGGACTAAATAAATTAATATTATTAGACGAACTTGGAATCGATGCTCATCCAAACATTAATGCCGGCTATCTTAGTCCAAAACAAAGGATTTATTTTATATTCCATATCCATTGAATAAGTCCCTCCATCTCATATATACTTGAAAAATGTAGAATAAAATTTGCCTGAAGATGATAGCTCGCTAGCGAAACATGTCGCCTTAATAAAATTTCTGTGTACGAAAAGTTCTTTCTTTCTAAGTCCCTCCCTTCATTAGTTTATTCAGTCACTCCCCAGATTGGGAGACAATAACATGCAGTCCTCAAATAAGTCAAAGTTCGCTTAACCTTAGAACCCTACCCATCTTCGAGGGATCATTTCTTGATAATTTTGCAACGTCTCAAACGCATTTTATCGCCCAGAGAAAGCTGTGTAGCACTCCTCTTGCGACCTTTACCTCCACTCGGTCTTGGCTATTAGGACTAGGTCACTGCGGCATCGCCTTCCTTGTGAAATGAGAATAATTCAAGTATCCACGTTCAAGGAATTCAAGCGTCGGGCTCCTCCCCTTTTTCACTTTCACTTCTCCTTTTCTCACTCTCCTACTCTTTTAATTGTAACCGTGAAATATTTTGTGCTATCTTCATCTTTGTACTTGTAATAATCACATTAACGTAACATATACTGCAATATGATATGACGGCAATTAAAATTATTAATGTTCCGTGAAACTGATGATCTTCTTACTCCTTACTTTGTTATACTACAATATGAGAATTAAACCCCTGTTATTTTTGCTGAGGGGTTCTCAACCTTAGGTCCCCCAAAGGGTTCGAGAGGCTTCATTAGGGGCTAAGTAGGATAGTGGACGAACAAGTATGTTATTCTATTGATATATTCCAAAATCACTATCTTAATAACATTTCCTGTTTATTCCATACGGGTTTGTCAATCAGATACACCCATAGCCCAATATCTATATTTTCGTAGATGGGCATGGTAAACTTTAGAATTGTTCGCGGAAAGAATGAGTCCTTAAAAAGACTTGTATGAGCATCCATTTCTCTTCCTTACGCTCCCTGTCGGATCGGTCGAAGCAGCAGGGGGTCGCATAATACCGATTACGTCCTCTGAAAACGTGCTTTCTCTAAACTTATCAGGCAATCGTACCCTAGCTTCTAGTCATCTTCCTTTCACGGTTTCCCATCCTGCGTCTGAGAGCATCTTCATAACACTCATCTTTTTATGGCAGCAGTTTGTAACAAAACTTATCGCTTTGAGCTGGACTATCTCGAGTTCTTAGGTACCCGTTTCATCTACTGGATCCCATATACTTGCCGCCTATTCTAGATGGGGCCAGACCAAGGTGAAATAACATCATTCTCTATCCTATCATCGCATCTACATTTATGTCATTATCCTTTTATCATCTGTGAAATATTCACCGCCCACCATGGGCTAGAGTCTTAAAACCTCCAGCTTGTAAACTATGGCTTTTTGGATCCTATAAAGCTCTTATCTTGTAATGTAATGTTCTACAGTATATTGGGTACTCAATGGAGGTCGATAAGCCGTAGACTATTTCGAATATCACCTTTTAAAAACTCTGCATTATTAAACTCGTATAGCGAATAAAACCTAACTAAGTTCCAATTTCGAAAATATACTCTATCGGGTGTTTGATAGGTAGTAGAAAGTGTGCGTCATTTCGTAGAATGTTATTTGCAATAAAGGTAGAAAGTCCCGAAAGGTTGGAAAGTTGCGAATATCAGCCCAGTATTTGAAAGTGGTTCAAAGGGAGATCCAGTGAATTGAATCGCTTTTACGTTTATTGACCTGCAAAGAATGTCAACACGGCTCCCGGATGACCATGTGGGCAGCGCGTTCGACTACGATAAAAGCGGCCCCGGGTTCGATTCTCGGTCGGAACCCATGTGCGAAATGACCTCAGGTGTCGAAGCTCTTTTAACAATACAACAAATTGCTATATCTATAATTCCATTAATTCAGAGAAAATACGGTCTTGGAATAGGCATTAGAAATTAAACATCCTTGTTGCCCTATAGATAGATTTAGAGAATAGGGAAATAGACGCTAGGGCTAGTTAATTCAAAAACTCAGATTTTTCAGGAAAGGTACGCGACAGTAACCGATGGTAGAGGTGAACAATTCGATGGCTACGCCCCTACCAAACACCAAAAAGCATTTAATGGGATACGTAGATGGATGAAAATAGGAAATCGTGTTCCATTAACGTATACAACGGACCTTCGACCTTCGCCAGCTGAGCCCTTTCCAATTCGGGTTTATCGAACCTGTTGTGTACCCTCTTTCACGAATTTATCAATACACTCAGATTCTTCGCAGTATAGAATCTTGACGACCACAGCATAATCGACCTAGATTTTCTCCATTTGTTACAGCATCTTCAATAAGCTCTCTTAAACCCTAAGAAAATCCAAAGCTAACAATTGAAGATTTGCGGTGAAATTTCGGTTTCCTTGACATTTAAAATAGTTGAGCTATTAATTAGCTTAACAGTACTCTTCAATTTTTACACATTAACATATTTGTAGATACACAGACATTGATACATATTTATCTAAAATAAATATATACTTTCTGTTATTTCATAGAAATTTCGATGTGAAGTATAATAGTTTAGTTTCTGCTTTGACATATTTTTGGAATTTACATATACAAATATATCTTTGCAAATTTCTCTTTATACACATTTTTTAATAGCGATAAGGTTGCGCATAACTTAATATATTTTCTGAATTGATCTCTCCTATTTATCCTTACTTTTATGGGAAATGGATATAAAATCATTTACGTCTAATTCGCAGACCTTTTTCCTTTTGTTAAATTTGATTAAAAACAATTTCCGCATGACATCGGGAAGAATACCTTGAAAAAGATCATTCAATAGGAACTCTAATTTTCATCATCAAATTTTGCTTTAATTCTCAATCGGAAAAACTGCGATTAAACACCTCAATTTTTAGTAAAGTTTTTAATTTTTTAGAACTCGTCCCCACAGCGACTAATGCTAATTGCTTGAGTCGTGATTCCGTTTATGCATAAGCACATTATGAGTATTTATGTTAAATAAGCAAGAAAAATTACTACAGTTGATCTGAATGAATTATAAACTAATACAAAGGGTAAATTCATATGATGACGATGGCGATATTTTAGGCGTTTGATTTTACATTGGCCTATTATCTTGCGTTAGAATTTTATCTGTGCAAGATAGCATATTTATCGAATTCGAGGTTTTGATAAATTACTCCACGAATTCTGAATAAAAATGCAAGAGTAAGTGCAATCTACAACAACATCAATTGCTACTTTATAAGTAGGTAATGCAAAAACTTAGAGGTTTACCTTTGTGGAATTAAGCATAGGGAGTGCTAGTTACAAGGTTTAGACACCAGAATCAAATCTTGTACACGAATTCCAGCATTCGCGAGATAATTTGGATAAAATATCTCGGTAATGGTTAACGAGGGTTGAGACGAACATGTTTCGATGAATAACCGACCTAGCGACCTTACTTGACTATTTCATACATGAATTCAAAGCAAATTTACCCTATAGGCGATGTATGCTTAACAAATCATGGATCGAGAAATCTACTGTATACAATTAGCGTAACGCCTCATTCAGTATCGAATTTTTACGAACCGATTTGAAGCTAACAAGCTGATTGCGAAAATCCCTACCTCAAAATCTGAAAACATTCTAGGCCAAAATATTGCCAAAGCATTGCTTATTCCTCATTCCATTTTATCTCAAAATTTAAGAACGTCTCCTCGATTCCTCATTTGACCTTTATATGGGAGACATTTACGTGTACCTCTTTATACCATCTACCGCCCTTTTTCTACCCGTTCCTTAATTTAAATTCGCTGGACTCATTCCTGATTCCCTTTCTAAACACTTTCAGTCGCTCGTCATCGCTTTACCATCTTTCACAACTCTGAAGCCATCCTCTTTTGCGGCGACTCATTACCATTGTGTCCCCTTCTCGAGATCTCTCATTAAGTAAGCATACTACGACCCATTAAGATTCTTTAAACTTATGGAGGAACCTATTTGGAATGTGAAGTTTTGTGAAACACCTAAAGAGGAGGAGGAAAAAAACCAAAGTTATATTCGGCGTCCCCATTGTCGGCTTCGGTCGCGAGAAAAAATTCCATTGCCAGAGGCGCCTGAGGCTTATGGTCTAATCGCGAATAAAGTTGCCCACACAGACGATCTATCTAAGCTTTTGCGGTTTTAAAGACCCTCAATCTTGTCTCGTGGGAATGTTTTTTCTCACAAGGACAAAGGTATAAAAAATTTCACAATAGAACATGATTTGTAGTGAGAAGGTCTCGGATTGATTTATAAAATGCTGGAAAACCACCATTTCTATCTATCTATCTAATTACTGTTTCTGTGAACATATGCAGTGGACCCTAAGTAAAAGCTTCGCTTTATTTTCCTCTGAAATACACGAACAAATCCAAAAATCTTTGAGATTTTTCTAATATTAGATAAAATATGAAAATTCAACCGTTCAATTTCCTTTTATATTTGAATAATTTATCTTTTAACTAAAAATCCGAGAACATATACCTCTTTCATTTTACATTCATGTGATAATCCCCTCCTATAATTATACCTTATTATAGATTTGAAGGAAGAGGAGGTTTCATAGACTCAATCTTGCCCAAATAAAACATTATTTATTTGTTTTTCTTTTTACGGCGATTTAAAACTTTTTCTGACAGAAGAGAAAAACGCAGGCTTATTCTTTCCTGTGGGCTAGCCACCATTGGTTCCTTCTTCTGAATAAAAGTAGAACTTCCACCAAATAATTCTAGAGTTTATTAGTGAATTACAAACCTTTGAAAAATTCTCATACTACTCTCAAATTGCCTTCATAAATTATGAATCTATGTGGCAGTGTCCTCCTTTTATTTAAAGATCGGTTTAAAAGGGATCCTCCTCTAACTTTATGTACGAGGGCTGTTCAAAAAGTTCCAGAACTTTATTTATTACAGCACAAATATTTCACTTACAAATTATTGCTCCAGGTCACCTTCAAAGTACTCCCCACCCCAACGTATACACTTATCCAAATGGTATTTCCACTATTTAAAACAGTCTTGGGACGCTTCTTTCGGACTGTTCATAAGCTCCTCCGTCGAATTTTTCTTTATTTCTCGAATTGTGGCAAATCTTTTTCCTTTGAGCAGGGTTTTTAGCTTAGGAAATAGGAAAATGTCACATGGAGCCAGGCCTGGTGAATAGGGTGGTTGGAGAAGCACATTGGTCTTGTTTTTGGCTAAAAAGTCACGAGTTGCTTGTGTTGATCCTAGTCTGTTGTCATCAGGCGAGGCATGAATTTGTCCTCGACTCGATGCATCCTCAATTTTTTTAGTTAGGATTTCGTAGCAGAACCAATCAGGATGCCACGCTCTTCTGCAAGCTCCCTGACAGTCAAACGTCAATTTGCACGAACGAGATCGTTCACTTTTTCGATGTGGGGGTCATCTGTGGACGTTGATGGTCTTCCGGAACGCTCGTCGTCTTCCACTGATTGCCGCCCGTCTTTGAACCGTATAAACCACTCATAACACGCGGTACGTTTCATAGCATGCTTACCAATAGCCTTGGTAATCAACTCAAAAGTTTCCGTGAAAGATTTGCCCAGTTTCACGCAGAATTTTACAGAAGAACGCTGCTCCTTCAAAGAGCTCATTTCCGCGGACCCGATTTTTCGCCGCACTCTACGATCATCTGTTCACATAAACATCCGTAACTAATGAACAAATCAAGATATCGACAAAGTGATTGGAGGTGGTTATTTGGGAAGCTTTCGCGGATACAACGCCTACAGGCAGATTAAAAAATAACCAACTGGAGGCACACTATAAAAAAAGTTCGGGAACTTTTTGAACAGACCTCGTATTTCGTATCAGTGGCTATCCGTACCAGTGATTCGTAATGACATCTCTTGCCCCCATAGTTCGTATTTTGAATCTTTTCTTTTGTTTTATTGTGATTGTGATTTTGTTTTCTAAACTTTAAAATTATTCGATAGAAATTTTAATCACCGTCCACAAAATTTTTCCTTTTAAACCAGCATATTCCACTGAAGATATGAATACATTGACGAAATCGGGTCAATTAAAATCTGCTGTGAAAGTTTCCAAGGGGCTTTTGCTCTTTTAAAATGGTTGCTATAAGTTCCATGAAGTCACGAGTTAACATATCAATTCCCAAACTTTTTCATGCCCTTTGCCTCCATACCCATCGCCACATGACCGTCATCCGTAAATGTTACCATCGGTAAGACCAAGCCTTAAACTTAATGCAAAGCTAAATGAAGGCTTTAAGGTACAAAATGCGCTATAATACTGGCTACTAAAACTAACTGGCGATTTTTTATATCTTCATGTTGAATACAACCCTTTATCATTCAATTAGGCATGAAAGATAATCGGTGATAGTGTAAAACTCCCTTGCGTCAAGCGCTTTCCTAAATTGGTCCAGCGCCCCTATAAGGACGATATTGCCTGCCTTGGAAATGACTGTCGTATCAGTCATAAACTGATTAGAAAGCCTTAAGTTTGCTCTATTACCTTTCTTATAGGATCAGATTGGTACTTAAATTAAGGGACAAAGGTGCTCCAACAAAAGCTCCACCTGTCCATTACTTGTGGAGTTGAAAACATCACTCAAATTATTGGAAGATGTTCTTTTTCTTTCTAATTAATTTTTTATTTTCTGCTGAAACTTAAAATACCGAAGTTTACCGCAGATATGAGTCACTCTTTCGAGAACATCACTGAGGTATCACTTGTCAGTAATGCCCCATAGTGATAAACTTGAATTAGCCAAATCGGAATTTAGTCCTCAAAAAGTACCTGAAAGCCTTTTTAACGCATTTTACTCGTAATAGACTTCACACTGATTAATAAATTTGTATCCTTGAATGCCATAATTTAGCATCTTTCGTGAAACAGTAGCTTTCATACAAGTTTTATTATAGCCATGACAAATATATAGGTAAGTTTTATTATTATTTACCTTATGGATAGGTAAGGAATTCGTCTACAATTAACGACATTAACAGATTTTTTCTGTAATCTACGTAGGTGGCCAAACTACTGTCGACGTAAGAAAATTTTGAAGATTATGAAATAAGTTCACCAGTTTCTTTAGTTTGATCATTTTAAAATTGATTTCGCCACAGTAAACTTTGAACTTCTACGTATTTTCTACGCCTGGCATACATGATATCTCTGGAAAGTATTCGGCCGAATGATCAGGAATTTAATATCAACATAGCTGGCAAAGTCATTTCAATAAAACAGGCGAGGTATATTCGTGCGAAATGTGAAAGGTTTTTTTTCTGTACAACCAAAGAGGTTTAAACTAGATTGAATTGGAATTCCCTGATAGCGTCTGAAACCTGTTATCATAACTTACGGCCCCCTTAATTCTAATTCTTTGTAGAGCGTTCTCGGAGCCAAGTTTCTCCCTTCTGTCCGTCTTATTTTACGTCCACGGACTGAATTTCAAACCTGTAAGTCGAGGAAAAAGACGTTAATTCATTTTACGGTTAGAATGGAACTAGGAAAAGTTGATTGGGCCATCATCTGCAGACGTCCTTTCCAGGAAAAACCATCCCGGCATTCAGGGAAAAATAAAAGAGCTGATTAAATAGTTTTTACTGGCGATGATCTTTTTTCGAATGGCCCTCTAGTACCATTACAAGACTCCCTCGCGATTTCAGAAACGGAATGGGAAATGATGTAGGTTTTCTCAAGAGAGTATATAGGAAGTAGGCCGGAAACTTCCGGCTTAGAAAAAAAAACGGACTTAAGTGTTTTCTTTCGTTCCGCCATATCGTGCGGTTTTAGAGAAATCGCTCAGGAAAAGTTTTAGAGCCTCTTAAACGCTTCGGCAGTAACTATATTTCTTCCTCTTAAACGCGCCCCACCCATTCTGCCATCTGACATTCCTCTAAACTGACAATCGCGGCCATCCTTTAGCCCATGTAAAACGTCTGGTGAACAGGAAAAGCGGAAAACACGACCCCTACAGGGGAGTCCAGAAGAATCACCTTTAAACGCACCATCGACAATCGGAAAACTTTCCTCGGAGTATCTTCCATCGCCGTGCCGCTTGGTCAAGCGATTTCTCGCGAGGAATCCGAATTCAGATCTTCACTAAGGAATTCTCACGCTTGACGGCCGCTTAACATTTTGGTCTCCGCCGAAAACTACTCCAGTGGAGAAAACTACTCTAGCCCACTCTCTTCGAAGCTCAATCTGATGGAAAATCTATCAAATCTGACAATATTAGCATATTCCATTAGCCTCCCTTAGAGTTCAGGGTCATCGAGAGTCCAAGACTAATTAATTCTAACTTCGATTTCGTACGTCGTTAACGTCAAATTACGTCCAATATCTCCATACGTTTCGCAATTCGTCGGACAAGACCTTTCTCTTTTGTTCTACATGTCAGTTGATCTTTTTCAGGACGGAATCATGCATGCGGTAATAATGACAGATTCGGTGACTCCTGGATTATCATTACCTCAGTAGCTCAGGGTGGAATATTTTGGGGAAGAAATTCGGTACCATTAATTTTCGTACTGGAGCAATTATTCAATGTTTCATGCACCCCTTTGAGCGGCAATACCGGCATCCTTTGTTCTCTCTGGAAAGAAAAACACGTGGCCCCGCAGGTGTGAAAGTGTAGCAGTAACCCTTTCAGCTTGGAGGGGAACAATCCATTGGTCGCCGAATTAAATGCGCTCTAAATACTTTCATTCCCACCTAATCGCTGTTTTTTCCCTTGGGAAACGAAATTTTCTCCCTAAATGGGCTTGTGCTGAGAGCAGAATCATGTTAAAGTTCAGTTGGAATTTAAGTAATAAGATTTGCATCCTGTATTTTTGATACATTGAATTACACCGATGTCTTACTCGAAACCGCTGGATGAATTCACTCCGCAATCACCTTTATTTTCGATCAATTTAGAACTGTTATCTGTGTAATAGGCATTTCCGTCAATCGACACAGCTTTACAGTTTTTATTGAAGCATTGAATAAATGAATATATGAATAATTATTCTCTTATACTCTATTGGATGTCTTAACGTCCGTTACAAGATCTCTTCTTTTTCTGGTGTATGAAAAACATGGCCAACGACTCAACTGACCTATTGAATATTCCGAGAACGCTTCATCTAACCCTATTATACTTTGAAGAAAATTAGCTATAATTTTGTTTTATCATAACATATCATACATATATACATATCATATGTACTGTTGTTTGGAACATACAAGAAGAAATTTTCTTGTTTCTTCCCTAATTTTTCTAGTTTCTACCACTTTTTTCATACTCTAATTGTTTTAACCAATGAAATAGAGTTAAGATCATGTCAAATTTTAACGGACCAATAAATTTTAGGTTATTAAATCATAAACTTTAATTACGGGATTAATTAACAGAGGGAACAAATTAGTTAGCAGAGTAGCCTGATTTCCATCCAACGTTCATACCTGCTAATTGATTATGAGATTAATAATAATTGGAGGAAAAATTTATTGCCAGGAACATATAGGCCAGCTAAGAACAAAGGAATAACATAATTCTCAGGAGTATTGTGAGGAGATGTCCTAAGAGATAAGAAGTCTCAGGCGTGTCTAATTATAGGGAATATAGTCATCTAAAAAGGCAGACAAAGCTGTAGGTGAATAGATAGCGATCTTGGAAATGAAAGAAAGTGAATTCGAAAATTAGAGGATGAGTCTCTAATTGCAGGTGCGATGCGGAGACCTCGGCTGAGAAAGGAAATGCTGATACTTCACCGTGGGAAAGGAAAATGAAATAAAAGAAAGTGTAAGAAAAAGAAATTATGTTAAAAAAATGTGGAGCCTTGGTTATGTGAACAGGATTTTGAACTCTTCAGCGCCACGCTAATTGTCTGTCATTAGCTAATGACAAAAGCAGAGGTTCCCAACAGAATTTTCCCCTCCGAAGTCTACTAAGTACTTTTACTAAAATACGTGCTTTTACTAAGATAGTATAAGTAAAATTATTCATTATAAATCTAAAATTATATTTACTCAAAACGAAAAATCTTTTGATTAACCCTTCGTTTAACATAAATTAATTTGGATAATTTAAGGTGTTACACAATTTACACTCGGTTACTTAATTGCAAATGAAAATTTAAAACTTGAATATACTTAGGGACTTACTTTAATAATTAAATCGTCTGACTAAGGTTATAGAAGCATACTTGAAGGTTCAGTAAAACGCGAGATGAGTGTTACTTAATTTATCTGTCGATGAGAAACCTGTGATTGTTTCTTCTATGCTTGAATTATCTTCTTGGATTCGTGAGAAAATGATTGGAATGTAGAACTAGACAAAAAAATTAGTACAAAAGATGGAGACAAAAAATAATAGAAAGATATTTACCGCAAAGAAAAAATAGTTATTTAAAAACTATAAAAATACTCCTTTCTATCGGTAATTGGAAAAATATTTACTTATGTGGTTGATAGTGGTCATATACAATTTATAGGTACTGTTATCTAACCCATTAATACCGTATTTCGTTTAAAATAAGACATGATCTTATAAGAAAAGCTTCCATAAAATTTTTCCTTTACATGAAGATGGCTTAAAATGAGTTTTAATAGGAGAGATGAAATGGAAGCAGGGTAAATTGGATATCAACCATTGAAATGTTATTTATTACTGCAGAAGGTAATTGAAAACAGTAAAAAGACAGGAAGAAGTTGATGGATCAAATTGAGAAAGATTTAGAGGAGATGGGAAAGGGGTTATCAAGAAAAGAAAGAGAGGGCGTCGGAAAGGCGAAGTAGGAAAATAAACCCACATATAGTTTCCTTTATTTCATACTCTTCTTCCTGAATTTCCCAATTTATAATCTCTAAACATATTTAAAAGCTTCCACATGAATATGAACGAATTGACCAATCTAACTATTGAAGGAAGAAATTTAAAAATGGAAGTTGGAATGAAATTCTACATCGTCAGAGATAGAAATCTACAAGATCCATGATAAGAAAATGCTTTCTCTGGGAATGAAATGAAAGTTATCGGTGTCTTAAAATGGTTGCTGACTTTGAGAGATCAGTGTGTCATAGTCGTAAGCCATGCATTCAGGAGCTCAAGTGGTTATTAGATTTTATCTGGAAACAAATTGGGGAAATAGACATTGTGGTGTTGGGAAAAAACATGGACTGCATTGTATATTTTGGTGAGAAATGGAAGACATTCACAGACCATTTCAAAAGAAAATGATGCTAGAGAAAACGAAACAGTAGGGTCGGGTGAAGGAATAAAATTAGGGACAACTTCCTAAATCGTGATCTAAAATCAAGAAACGTTTCGATAGTTCCATACGTGGGAATGAACCGAGGCCATTATGTCGAGTAAGGTAAATACTTCATCTGTAGTGTAAGGTCATGGCAGGTGTTTCACTTAGGCCATGATATTGGTGTCAACCGAAGCGTAACGAGAGCAATGCCAACAAGAAACAACATGCGATTTGATGGACCGGAAAATCAAGCAACGAGAAGAAATGGAAATATATTCACAAAAACGGTCACCTCTGAACTTGTTGATGCCTGATATTACTTAAAGCATTGAACTTCCACCGTAAAATAAGTTCATGGCATAAAAGAGCCGGTAGAAGTAACGAGAAAACCCATAAAAGTTGATTTATGCTACTAAAGCCTCATTTTTTTATCGCTCTAAGTTTCGGTATCACGTAATATGATCTCTGAGAAAAGCTGTACAATAAAAGCCGTATGAGTTAGAGAAAGTGATCATAAAATCCTTCCTGATTACTATAAATCAATCTTTCCAATTAAAAATTCTCCCTCTCATTTTGTTGGCACATGCATTACAAAATGGTGGCTACTTTCCGAATCGGCAATTCGCAAATAACTCTATAAAACAAACAAATAGAATGACTGCTAAATACTATTTTCACTTGAGATGGCAATTGGATAGCTGAATTGAAACATGCCTTGACCGGATTTTGCCAGGCGATTTTCGAAACGACCGGAAACTTTGAGTTATGTACTTATGGCCAACCAACCTGGAAATTTCGGCTAATATATGGAGTAGTTCAGTCTAAAATATCGGTTACTTGACGGTGGTAAAAAACTGGCGATGGTATGAATTTATGAATCAAACAAATAACTGGCGCCGTCAGCCCTGTAAATATCCTCAAATGAAGGAGCACCAAATTGATTTCCGTCCGTCTGCGAATAAGAGATAAGATCTGTGGTCTCAAACTTGAAATGAAAGTGCGGGAGATAGGTGTGGCCTTGTCCCTGCGGTGAGAATTCACTCACCTGTGAGTTACCTTAATTGGAACCTCTAACATTTATTTTTGCAGGTAATAATAATTAGGTTCTGACCATAATGTTTCGAAGAATGTGTTAGGTCATGAAAGTAAAAAAATTAAAGCTGCATTATCTTTTTGGGCGGATAACATGGAAACTAGCATAAGTTTTATTTTTATATTTACTTCATTGTTTCAAATAATAAAAAGCGAGAGCTATAATTGCATATGGAGTGAAATGTCCTCAAGTGATTTTTGCGGATGGGTCAGATCCTAGGTATATGGTTGAAAATATAAATTTTTGTAACTTACACTACTTTTCATTCGCATTTTAAAATAAATAATACACAATCACATCATATTTCATGAATGATACGCATTCACATCGTAATTCACAGCGTATATAAAAGTTAAGGTTCAGCATTATAACCTCTATTAAAGGTGCACTTTAACTGTAAAGTTCACTTTAACTCGAACAAACCATATTATAATTGATATCCAAGCCTAAAGTATTTTAAGTTATGTTTGAACCCAATGTATGTCTTCTTGTGCGATTATATTGGGTTTAAACATCACTTAAAATGTCTCTTTAGGCTTATATATTGATTATAATACGGTTTGTAATTAAAGCATTAAAATTTCAATATATTTCAGCATTAACTATAGCGCGTTCTATTTTTTCTAGTCGGTAAAGATGAATTATATGGAAACGAACAATATTTTTTTCTCTTTTTTGCATAAATAGCCTCATCCCAGGGGGCTATCATCGGTGGTCCTCGTTCTGACTATGAAAATTACGATTTATAGCTTGCATTAGAATATTTCAACTACATTTGTCAGCTATCAAACAGGCTAGATAAACTGGAACGCAGTATAGTGCCTTGAAGGCGACGAGAGGTAAATAGAATCTGCCACTTCTAAATTGAACTGCTGAGCCGAGGGACCCCCCACTGACAGCACCCGTAGGCTACGCTAAGTTTCAGGTAGCATGAATTGAGATGCCATACAAAATCACTTCATTTGAGATGAAAGGAATAGTTTTGGTCCATAGTCTGAGGAGTCTTCCGTAAACGATGTTTTGACTTTGTGACGGGGGAATTCATAAATAAAACCCAAAAAGGCTGGGACATTATTTACGGATGCTTCCTAAAGAATAATTCTTGAGGTAGTTGGAAAGCATCTGATTTAGCCGTGACTTCTTCGTTGGTTACATTATCAATAGTTTTAACGCAAGTGGTGAAATGCAGGTGATAAGATGATTGTCGTTCCGCAATCCAAGAATTCTCTTGATACATTCGAGCTTTTTAACACTAATTACAGTATGAACATTGATTCAAGTTACATTTTCTTGATTACATTCTGATAGGAATTACTATATTTCCTCGGAAAAATTGACACTGTTAACGAAGCGGAAATAAATATTTCCTATGCAATAATGGATTAAATGGCTACTTTAAAAGCTAAAATGGCTAATATATTACATAATTAAATGGCTACTATATCCCTTTTCAGCGGATATACGGATAATGTATGACATAATAATGGACGTCAAGAAAAACGTCGTAAGAAATTTAATGTGAAACGAAATTGACTTTAAGATCCTTGTTATCCATTAGTACTGCATAAACATTCTCAATGTGTTTGAAATATGTGAACGTGCTTTACTTTGAATCAAGATTGAGGGTAAAAGAAAGCATATCCAACAGTTCAATTTATATCATTCTACTATTCCTATAACGATACCTGTTATATTATCTGAGTGACCTACAGCGACAGCTTACAAAAATCTTTCAGTTCTTTGCCAACAAGCCTTCCGCTGATTTAAGCTCACCCGTGGAAATCAAGCGAAACCTCTAATCATGTCCAAATGTCAGACTTTGTGTTTTGCGGTTTGTGACCTCTCCAACATACAAACTCGCAAAACTGCAAGGTAAGGTTTGAGCGAAAAACCGGCTATCAACGACAGTAATCATAAAGAACCAACGGATTCTTCAGCGAAAGAGAGAAAGTGAGTCCAGATTGAAAAAAAGGAAAGGGTTTTAGAGCATTAAAACAAAAACTTGTTCTTTTGTGCTGAGCAAGGCCATGAGTGAAATGGGCAGTTTGAATAACTGTGGATAGAAATAAAGGAAGGGTGTTATTTGACCAAGAGAATGAATGAGTAGAGGACTCTCCAGCGCCATATAAGAGGAAAAGAAAGCGCGGAAGGAATCTTTGTGTAGGATTTTTTGTCATGTAATACTTTCGGTCTCTGCGATTTGTTGTCTGAGAAAAGTGTCTCCTTCTATTATGTATAGAATCCTCCTTATATCTCTATCAAGATTTTATGTTTTCTCATATTTACTTCCTGAAGCTTTTATTGTCATGAATATGGATTTAGTAGTAATTATATATAATTATGCAGCAAGCGTAGTACTCCTGGAAATATCCGAAAGATAAATGAGAATGATTCAATTATACATGTGTGTTCTATGTTACGGTTGGTTCATGTGCCATTTTTAACATTACCTATTCAATGCCCTCTCCTTCACTTCTTGGTAACCTATGCTACACTAAGTCATCTAACATGCTTTGTATTTGTCTTTCCCTCTGTATTTTCCCCGAAGTTCTTCCTTTAATTACTTTCTTTAAAAATCCCTATTCTCTCAATTTGAGTCACCCATTTCCTCAGTCAATGCTCTATTACTTCAAGCAAAACCATCTCCTTTCTAACCATCTCTAGCACCTCCATGTCTGTTATTTCATCAAGCCAGCTTACTTTGTCAATTTTACGCCATACCCACATCTCGAAATCTTCCAATCCTTAATGATTTCTTTGCCGACTTATTACAGATGGCACTGCTAACTTTATCCGAGAGAAATATTTATAGCCCAGAGCCTCATTTCTTATCATTCCCAAAGTTAAACATGTTTTGTTATGAATGAAATTTATCCAGTACCTATGCATATTTTCGTAAAAAGGAAATATGTAGTTATATGTTCTATAATAATACTGTCCAAACATTCATCGAATAATAGTTTAAGCTTTTGTCTAGAGGTAACACTTAAACTTAGGAGAAATAGAAATCATGCAATGCTATAGTGATTTACACCTAGCGATATCATTCCGATGTAAGAATAATGCCATAAACATGGTAGCACATTATTTTAATTCTTGGGGTAAACATTGCATATCTCTCACGACTCGCTATGTAGCTAGGTACTATATAACAGACAGAGAGACTCAATCTTGTTTCAAGAGAGATTCTTGGAGATGATACCTACATTATAAAGATAAACTAAAAATCGAATTCCATTTTGATAGATCGGCAGTTACAAACCATGCTGAGGAAATATTTGTGTAAATAAAAATTAGGTACAAAGCGAAATGGGAAACCTTTATATAAGCATAATATTTACCAAGGCAAATATTCCGATATGGTAAATGAGGTAGAACGTTAAATATTACGTTTTGTATTACGGCTTAGCTTTGAAGGCAACGGCAAATAGTATTGTCAAACATGTCTATTTTATACTTTCCCTTTCAGGTAGTTTACTTAATATTTGATGTGATAACTTCCGTAAATATTAGCTCAGATTCATATTTGTATGCCAGAGTGGACTTGCCACACCTTTTTTTAACCACTTCACGGGTGGTGCCTTAGCAGGCAAAAAAACCATTTTGTGAAGACGATTTGAAAGGTCAGAAGAAAGAGAAGGTGAAAATCATATTTATGGTGACGGAAGTTTAGAGATCCTGGAAATTTCCTTTTTTCTTGCCGCCTCCTTCCTAAGGATGTTTGCAGACCTCTCCTTCCAGGAAGTGATGAATTTTTGTCTCGCAGTGGAAAGCGCCAAAGCTTACGTTAAGCAAGGGATCTTTTTGGAAATTCAAAATGTTCCGACAGATAATTTTTCCCGTTTTCTGACGCAATGCCACGAAAAATTATTCATGAGAAGAGTCCTCTTTAATGAGAGTACATAGGGAAGTGAAGGCCCATACATAAGACAGTACCGGAAGTGCACTGAAGTACGATATTTTGGATTTGATCAAGAGCGGAATGAAAGAATAGCGGAAACAATTTAATCACGTGATGATGATTCTAGGTTTCGAAATACGGGCTCTGCTGTCAGTTTAAGTTTAATTGTGACGTTAAACAAATAAATATTTGCTAGTTAATTCGCTTGTTTCTGTTTGGAATACCACCAAGTTAAAGTACACATCTAAATCTACATATGAACTATGAAATCCGCTATTCAACATGTGGCAGGAGGTATGCAGCATGATTCTATTTTTCTAATCGATTATTCTTTTTCTTGGAAAAAATGTATTCTTGAATCGACTGGATCTATTTCTCTGATCTTCCACGCAGTTTCAGAGAGGCCTATAGAACAAGGAGGATGCATGATATCTGCTACATCTTCTACGTTATCTTCTCCCTGATAGTTAGAAATGAAGCTTAGCTTCATAAAAAGTATAACTCGGAAGCTTTTCAATTGATTAAGTTTTCTCTCAATGAAATGAAACCATATTTTTTTGCTCTTCGAATGTTCGTGCAAAATTAGAGAGCGTTTCGCTCATTTGCTAATGTTTGAAAGCGTTCACTTTCGGCTAACAAGAATCCTTATCTCCTCACAGTTAGGTTTTCCAATATTCAATCGATAAACCAGTTAACTTCGAATGCAGTGGTTTTCGATATTGCAATGTAAAGTGTACATGTAGTCAGTCATATTGCACGATTTCCAAAAATGTTGAGAAAAAAATTACACTTCATAAACTTTCCACAGGATATCGACAACCGCTTTGGGCAAGGAAGTGACACACAAAAAGACAGAATAGGAACAGAGAGGAAATTACACAGGATATAGCTAAAAGAAAAGGAAAAGTGAGATGGGGCATGGAGGAGTATGTTGGGGTAGGAAGGAATCAAACACGTAGGAGAAATGGTTAAGTGAATGGTTTGAAGGGTTAGGAAATAATATTTAAGAAATGGAATCTTTTTGGGGGGTAAAGGTTGGTTGTATCTGGGAGATTTTCGGAGGGATGCTAAAATGTAAAATCTTCCCCCGACTTAGTACCAAACTATTCCTCTCCCTACCCCTCTCTTATTTTCTCCTCATTTGCTTCCTTGTATGTGTAACCTCCTCACCAGATAATGTCCGATCTATACCGAAACCAGTCGTTTAAATATCTCCTGTGGAAAAGTTTATTTTTCTCCACATCTTCTGTCATGGAGTTCCACACGTGAAGGCTTCCGCTATTGATTTTATCAAACGATTTCATCATTTAAAGATCAGTTTAAAAATTTGGAACTATCATTTTACTGATATCCATCGCTGCGGAACAAATGATTCGGGTCATTTAATTAATAGCTTCTCCATCCAGTTTAAATAAAGAGAACATGGGAAATACATTAGAGTTTGTTCTTCCTTCGCTACTTTTACCGTCCGTGAAGAATTTCTCGGCTGTCCAAGGATTTTACATAAGTTTTATGATTACTGTACCTCTCCAAAATTTGCATAAATATGAAACGATTTCTAAAATAAAAGAAATATTTTATCATTATAAAACAAAAGAGAAGAGGATAGGAAGGATAAATTCCGTTTTATTTCATAGAATTTTAACTAAATCTAATAAAACTAATAAGGATATTTATTCTCTGTGGGATCTCCTGTCCTTGTAACTCTCCTTGATGGAATGCTCTGGTGGCTAGATAGATTTCATTCTTAAGAATAAATAGATACATTTAGATAAGTGATAGATTTTGCTATTTTAGGAAGTATTTTAATTAAACGCAAGGCCGCACTGTCATTTTTGAAGGTTTTAAATGCAAGATTATAACGATGCATCTAAAGATCAAATTGCTTCAAATTTCTATCTCTGTTATGAATAAAGGATTATATTAAATCAAATTCAGACGAAATCGAAGTACTTAGAGGTAATTAAGTAGTAAATATTTAAACGATTAAATTACGAGGAAAAATGCAGTTACTGAAATTATCCTATTTGTATATATGATCACAATGAATCACGCATTCCTATTTATAGTTACAAGTTTTCGCAATTTTTTAAACTTAAATTTCTAGGATTTCAGCAAATTTTATATTCTTAAACATCAGGTTATACTATCTGACTTTGGCAAAAGTGGCCCCGGGTTCAATTCCCGGTGAGGGCCCACGGAAGAAATTACCTCAGCTGTCGGAGAACATTCAACAGTATCACTACTTGAATCAATATGCAATAAGAAAATAAATAATAAGTTTAATATGATTAAAATTTTATCTTCTGGCTCAGGAATTGGCAAAAATGCCATAAAATCATCTCGAAAAAGTTTTTTTCATCTGATTCATTCATAAAAACGATATGTCAATCATTAACAAGGACCCTTAAGCTTGCGCCGTATGCGCCATGGGGTGAATTTCGCCCGGCAAGAAAGAGTGACTCACATTATGTTCAGATAAAATGAATTTTCTCACACCATTATCTCAAGGCTTTTCTGACGACCCTTGAAAATACCAGAGCTCATTAAAAAGGGTGTTTTACCTATTAAATGAGTAATATGCCTTTAAATTAATGAATAATACTGCAGTTTTTCTATCAGTAGCTTATCTGCTACATTATGGAATAAAGCTTCATTCAAATAAAATCGAATAAATGCGTCCAAAGGAGTTATGTATATGCAAATGCTGAGGCAATTAAGTAAAGGTGAAGGAAAACCTTGCTCGCGATGGAATTCATGTCCTTGGCAGTGCATTACGCTCCGCATTGAGGTGTCTGCGACTGTTTGCGTAACACACCTTAAGTACGTTATGCAAGGCGACTTTCAATTTCATCCCATTCCTTGGAGCGTTTGGAGGGCAAGGTTGACGAGTGCTTTGAACGAGCATTTATTTACTTCCATCGATGAATGAATCAATCTCCACGAATCAATGGGCCCAAAGCTTCCTTGAACTGAAATGAATTTTGAGGACGCAAAGTAAGAAATAAGTAAGTTCTTATTATTCGTCAGCACATTTGCTTATTTTGGGAAGGCATCCTAACGTAGCTCACCATTAACACCAGCTATTGAGGGACCCTGAAAGACAGCTCGCTTTCACAGCAATATGTTAACACCGACGGGTGATAAGTTTTCGAAGATAGAGTTACACGCACAAATAGCAAACAAAATGGTGTATCAAGTGTAAGTGTAATGGTGTGAATCTCCTTTATTTATCTTCTTTCGGAAACTGTATTCTTTGTTTTGTGTGGATGCTGGCGATACTGAATATCTAACCAAGATTACAGATCACATCTTTTCTTTATGAATTAATATTTACCATAATCAATAGAGATTTTTCCCAGCTATTTCTTTACAGGTAAATATACACACTTAAAAATATCACTTTATATTCACTCATTTAGAGTAATACCCCACAAACTGCCCATAACATATGGCAGGGGATCTCGAAACACTGAGCTCCCTAATTATCTATCTGATTTAGGCCTGTACTGTATACTGTAAAGAAAGAGAGATCAGTAATAACTATTCGTTTTTGCTATAACCCCACGAAATCTGACTTCATGCTTCGAAAATTGCGTTCGCTGAGTACTGAAATCACCATGTCGCTTATTTCATCCAATAACTGCTTTGAAATGTTTTTGTTTTCTATGCTTCTCTCGATAGTATCAGATCTTAACGGAACTATTAACAGCATCTTTTAGTTCTGGGGCTAGACAACCGTGCGTGACTAATTGGCAGGATTACGTTGAATAGAACGATGCGTTGTAAAAATCAACTATTCCTTGACACTATTTAAATTCTTTGAAACATAGGAGGAAAAACTATCACTTGAGTGTTAAAACAACCTTCTGAAAGGAAAAGGAACCGAGAAAACCAGTTTTTAATATTGGCTAACCGACAAAAATTAGGCCCTCTCTAAGCCCTTCTAAGTTTCGGGCCAACAAGAGCAAAGATCTCGATCATGCTTCACACACCGTGACTTTTCCCACTCTAACGAGGATTTTTCCATCTGCTGGCAACATAAATTTAATTGGGAGCGGAAACTATTGTCCGAAGGAAATGCGGCGCCGGCGGAATTGGTTTCTGGACCCCAAGAGATGAGATGCGGGCATAGATTATGATCACATCACGATACACATAGATCTCGGATAGCTTTCCTTTCCGGAATTCCTTCCGTATGCCGTATAGCAGCGCTAAAACGAACGTTTTCCAGCTTTACCTTCGCCGATGTCAACCACTTCGGAAAAATGGAAAGTTTTTTTCCGCTTAATCCACGCTCCCAAACTCAGAAGGGAAAGTTCCGAATGACCAGTCGGCGATTACGAAATCGAACGCAATGAACGGAGTTTTTTTCGCGGAATGAGAAAAAGGATCCTTTCCGATCCCATGCCGCGAAGTTTTGGGATTCCGTATTCAGTCGTCGGAATTTTTTTTTCTCCCGAAAATTGCGGCGCGTGCAACGGACGTGACGGCGGGTGTTTTCGCTCCTTCCGTTGACAGCTTCCTTCCAAATTAATTCGAATTTTTATGCGGGAGAAACTGCTAATTGGGCCTTCTAAAAGAGAGAGATTTCGCGTTATGCGAAGTTAATTTCTTCGCCGAAAATGAGAGGTTGGGAAATTTCCGCGGCTGCGAGGTTTTTAGCTTGAGATTTTATCGGATGAGTTAACTGTTTAAGTGACTCTCATTTGCTTCGAAGTCGGAAGATTTAAAGATTTATAAGGTTTTTCACAAATGATGGAATTGAAGGGAAGCTTAGCATGAAGTGTATGTAGTTCAGTGGTAAGCATACCCGCCCGGAAAGTGGCAGACCTGGATTCGAGTCCCAGTCAAGTCACAAATTTTCACTTCTCGTACAACCATTTATTAGATTGTTTTCCGTATCCAAAACTTATTTTCTTTAAGTGACCCCTCCCTGTAAGTTACACGTCAAAAATGTAACTTACATAAATTGTTAATCTATGGGTTTTGACTTAATGTCTATCAAATTTTCAAGGAGAGATTACGACTGAAATATTCCCAATATGTTGTTATATAGATGTTAGCATTTTCTATATTTCCCAATATATTGTTAACATTTGCTATTTTTTACGAGTGATAATTTCTGTCGTGCTCTAATATTTCGGTTAGCTATTGGTGGTCTGTGAAATGCTGAAAGTATTTCCGGTAATAAATTCTTTGGCTCAATCCTTGTTCATGTTTGGTTTTTAGAAAATATAAAATACCTATTAAAATATTCGCGTTAGTAAGAACTTTTCCAACTTTTTACTGAGAAATTATTTGCTATATGTTGGAAAACTATTCGACTATTATCGCGGGATTTTACAGCTTTTGCTTTCCATCAATGAATACCAAAAGAAATGTTTCAGTCCTGCAAAAATGTCTAGTAAGATGAATCAGATACATTTCAGCTTCATTGCCAATGTATTCTGGGAATGTTTCCTAATGCTGAATTTAATTTCGTCCATCCTAATTTAAATGAAATTCTCGAATCGAGTGAAATGTAGGAAGCGCGTATTGTTTTCAGTGGTGAAACTGAAGACAAGATTAGTTAATTAAGCTCAACTAAGCACGAAAGAAGATCTTCTCATTATCGGTGGATTATAATCTTTTGAGCTGAAGAAAGACAACTTTTGAAACCAAGAAAAAAGAAAGAAATGAATAAAATTAGCTCTTCTTCATTTCACACGCTCTCTCCTAAAATTCAAAAGATTTCGTCCACTGTTCAATATTTTGTATACATTCAAGAAGATTATCTTCCATTCAGCTGTCATCAACAACTTAAGCCTTCCTTCTTCGAGCTGACAAAATTATGGAAAACGGAAGGTGGATTCAAGAGATTTTATCAGAGTTTATGCTATCACGTTTTGAAATCACCTTCGCAATCAACTGCTCAACCTCTTCACCGAGCCTTTTGTATGTTATCTGACTTAAAATTACCTCTTCTGCCCTCACAAACACCAAACGTTGATTGAAGATTACGCAATGATACATTTTTATTATCCCTTCTTGTTGGCTATCATTTCATGCGATCATTAAGCAGTTACCCCTAGAATACTATATAACCAGCCCAAAACAGCTCTTTGAACTACTTAAAGGTATAAAATAAAAACTGCGCCAATTATGTCAGCTTCCCGAATGTTTGCTACGTCGGTTCAATGAAAGGATTAAGTAGCGTGAATCAATTGCAAATTTTGATCTGAGATTTGAAAAAAATAGATATCCGTAATCTTTTTAAGTGTAACCGCTATTTATCAAATAATTTTTACGAAAATAACCGGACTTTATCTCTTAATTTCTCCAGTAAACAAGATCTACCAAGGCGATTCAAATCTCATTCCAAAAAAGAATGCGAATGGTAATATGTTGGTCATTGCGATTTATACCAAGAAGGGCGAGGAAGGTGAATTCTTTAAGTCACCATGACCTGGAGATTCAGTGTGTGCGAAATTTGCTGAGTGATAAATTACAGGTATCTTGCATACCTCACCTTTCGTACTCCAGTTTTTACGAGCTGCTGACCATGCTCGATCTATATATCCATAAAGTAAAGCGATAGTCCATGACATTATCATTGCATCTCATTTTAAATCTCGAAATATAAAAAAACAAAGGTGGACAAAGATGAGATTGATGACTGACTTTGACAGAACGGCGGAAAAGTACGCGAAACAGGTTCCGTAAGAATGCATGCCACTGCTCAAAAAATTATGTGCTGAGAATTTTCCTTGGTGATATTTTGATTGTGGAAAGAAGTGGGTTCAAAGTTCATCGGATAAGAACTTTTCTGTCGTGACGAATGGTCCAACTCTTGCGCATGTTACGAGAATGTTTGATGCAACGTTGGAGAAATGAGAAATGGGCAAGTTTGACCAGTTGTGCCTTTACACGCCCTTATGGCCCTTAAAATGGTCGGACGGCAATGGAATGTTTCAAAAAATGTGTTCGAGTTACTAAGAACTATTATCTTCTGTACGCTTTGGAGACAAAACCCTTCCTTTTTCTGGATTTAAGGTATTGTATAGGGGTAAATGGACCACGGTGAAACAGAAGTGAGGAACCTTCAATCGGAAGGCCACATTTAGCATTCGGTCTTACAAGGGAGACTGTAAGTAAAATCATCAGGCCACTTTGTGTAGCGTCTTTCCTACATTCAAACAGTTAAAAATATAAATTTTATATGAGAAGAACGAGTTCGTTCACTAAGTAAACTTAAGGTAGACATTTCCCAAATGATTTTGCACTTGGCGTCGTAAATACTCGTATCATTAGATAAACTTATTTAAATTGGCTAGTTCGTTTCAGGAAGTTGCGAAAGAAAGTTAACACCCAAAAAGACTGTATTTGGCCATAAAAACGCAGGTTCCCCACTTCTGGACTAGAGGTATATAATATGCTCCTATAGACAAGCGCCTTAAAATTTAAATACGAGTACTAAATAAAGAACTATTAAATAAAGAACTATTAAATAAAGAACAAACAAAGAACAAAAATATTGTTGGAAGGGACTCGAACCCAGATCTTCCACATTCCGGGATATTCCTGCCCAGTTCCTCACCTGGGTTCGAGCCCCGAACACTTCTATATTTTCACTTCCGTTTATGCTTATAATATAAGAAAATTATTTTTAAAATCCATATTTCCGAAAGTGAAGGAAGAGACACCTCTGCAATCGATCTACGGAACCTAATAATTTTTATATAAGCCCCAATGATATGCGAAAGAAGGATAGAGGTTATGCTTCAAATAAAATGAAGGGACGTGCTCGGTGAGCAAATGAAGAAACTCAGGAAGTTGACCCCACTTTAGTATCAGGAACCGCCAAAATATAAATAAACCACGCTTGATACGCACCACTCAGGAAAATTTATCTCAATCGACAAATCTCATTACTACATTAAGTTACATAATATGAGCTCGGTTTGGACAAACCAGTGCGTATCTCTGATGAGATCTGCCCCTTCCAACGCATTTTAACAGAAAGTATTTTAGGAAGAGAAAGCATAAATGATGTGCTATACGGCAAGTTCCTTATTGGGGTGAAATGACTTCTGGGTAAATATTTGCCAGTTATCGGGCTAAAATCAAAATTTGGGAAGCGCTCGAGTTAACTCCAATTATAGCTCGATAGTTATCTAAAAAAGAGTGAAATTCTCGAATAAGTTCTACGCTTTCATACCTGAATTCTTTCGCCTACGTGAGCTAGTGATATAACTCTCACGTTTCGAGAATTCCTTTCAATCGAACGCAAATTTAGTTCCTGGATTCGCGAAATTCTCATAATTGAGTGGCTATTAACCCACCTACGCTATAAAGAACAAAAACTGAATCTTTACCATCAAAATTCTTCGGTCCTGCTGAAATGAATTCGTTTCAGAGAATGACACGCTCCTTCATAATTTACCTCCCTTTCAATAACACAGAAAATGGGAAGAAACTTTCCATGTCCTCTAACGTACCTCTCCCTTTAAGAACCTTTATTTCAGACGCAAAATTTGCATAACCGATTTTAATACCCAAGGAATGTATCCGGCTTTTGCGAAAGACTGTCTAGGCATAGATGGTGGGAGTGTCGGAATGATGAAAAAGGATGGATGATAGAATTAGTAGTGAAATATGGCGGGGCTAAAAATAAGAATTTGGAAGAGGAGAAAAGGACGGAAGATGACTGCGCAATATTTCAGACTTACGTTTTCGAAAAGCCCCTCCCAGTTATGCTAATGTCCTTACTTAAAGCTCATAATCCCTAAAAGACATGAAAATGAATTTGAAAAAGTGGGTGAGTGATGAGATGTCTTAGATGTAATAGATGTTAAATTGGTTGGATGAACGGGAGGTAGAATTGAATTTCTCGATATTTTTATGCAGAAAACTCAATATGATAATAATTATGCAATACTAATAGTTGTATCTAGTTGACAGTTTTCCATCGTGAACGTCACTGAAATAATATTCCTATTTTTTATGTTTATATTATGTTTTTATATTATACAATTAAAGGATAATTCATAAGTAACATTTGGAGTATAAATTTATAGTAAATACTTTTATGTTTTTATCGTATCATTTCACCCAACTTGAGGCGTCAATAGAAACTTAGAAAAGAGATTCTACTAATGATGAAGGTCATAGTTTCTCTAGTACTGTCCTAGACCTAGAAAAAAGTTGCACAACTGAGCATTAGTTGGAGCGATAAACGTAAATGAATCTCGGGGCAACTGTCTTTTATATATTTCATGATTGGTCTCATAATGAGCTTAAGTTGTGTTACACTTAGAACCTTACGGGTTATATACATTAAAACTTTATTAAACAACTGTGTTTTTATGTTCGTAAAAAAGGCACCCTTGAAAATATTATAAAGTGAGTTGTAAATACGCTATTGGACTCAATTTGATCCCTAAAGTATATCAACAGTTGCTCACTGATTTTCAGTTTTTAGTATTGATTCCATCTCCTTTTTGCGTCGTTCATTTTAATTGTAATAACTATCAAAGCTGACTTAAGGGTTCGGGGGGGTCTTAAAATATAAATTATCTCGGAAAGTTAAGGAAAGAAGATAAATATTAAGATGGAGAGAGACTATGACTTTGTAACTTATGTATTACTATGGTCGTTTAACTTTGTTAAAATTCGAAAGGCAGAAAAAATAATGCTGCAGTTAATAAGGTTAATAAATAAGGTTACAGTAAGGTAACAGAATGGTTAAGGAATCCAAAAAAGCTTCCTTTTCCGTCATTCATATAATTACGAAATTTATTGATACTATATGCCTTGTGACGCACATAAAATTTTCACTTTAATTAAGAAACAGAAACCGATCTGTATTCGAAATGCTTTCCATTACATTTCTCTTATTTAATTAAAATGTATACCAAAATTATCATGATTATAATTATGATAATTACCAAAATCATCATGATTATTATGAAATATCATTCAATTTCGTTGTTACTGTTTTAATCGAAATTTACCTTTCAAAATCAATTACCTGAAACGGAGTACAGTCTTTTCAGATGCAAATCAGTATGGCAATCACTCTTTCTCTTGCTCAAAACGATTGATTACTGCAGCTGGCGTTCCGTGAACGATCTTTCCGTGAAAAATACTTCGCTGATGTACTTTTACACTTCACCAGTACGAGTTAACTACTGCCAGTTTTTTGTAGTTCCTCAATGCCTTTCCTAATCCTCGAACGATTCCAGATTTTTGATGCTCATAACCCTTCTACGACTAATCACTCTGATTGTTCTCCATATACAGACACTAATTCTATGGGTAAATAAATAAAATCGATGAATTTAAATTTTTGTTCTTTAAAAAACTCGAATTGATGAAACATTAGAAAGACTGATGAGTTTGTAGGATTTCAAATTGAAAAAGATCGTCAAACTTAAGGTGGATTAAGATACATCAGAGCCTACAAATGTTGTTTCTCTAGAAGTCTAGATTTGAAATAGGTATGCGCTTATCGATTTGTTGTTTATTCTACATTTAGCACTTTTTTCTTTGTCAACTTGGAAGAAAATTAAAAATAAATACCGAGCTCTGTAGTTTGAATCAATTTGAAGGAAACGCTCTGTTAGCAAGATCTCATTTGGTGCACAGTGAGATATCCGATTATCCGTGGGCGTCTTATTCGTTTTGCGGATTCGATATTTACCACGAATTTAAAAAATTCAAACTAAAAATAACAATCTTTTTAGCATGCTAATGCAAGCAAGAGTGTAGTACAACTTGAATGACATTCTCTTTGGCAAAAAGATCAGCTGGTAGGTGAAGAAAACTCTAAAGGAGTACACGAAACCAACGATTATAAGTGGACTGTGTGTGCAAAAATAGTTTGTTTACGTAAAGTACGAATATTATAAAAGAGATAAGAGTGAATGTTTGGATCATCCGTGTTTTCGGTTTATTCGTGCATCCTCTCCCCATTTTTGGCCCGGATAATCGAGAGTTCACTGCTCTTGGATTCCTCCAGATAGCAAATATGGATCGAGAACACAAAATTTCTAGCGCAGAGCAAAATATTGCGGAAAATCGCTGGAGCTAATAAGGAAGTGTTGCTAAGATGATCTGAGCCACTCAGAATTTTGGAAGAATGGAGATTTAGAACCCGATCCGAGGCATTAGGGAGATTCAGAGAAAGTCGTTGCATAACGTAAAATGTTATTCGTTCTCCACGTTATCTTGAACGTTCAGATGACCTGAGCACGATTTGAGAAATGGAAGCGAAAAACGTGTTGGTTCCCAAACTCATTTCCTCCTCAAACGAGACAATAATAAACGAAAAAATCGTGCGAGCGTGACATGAACGTGAATGACAACTTTTCACGCGCCGAAAGAAAGCTATTAGGCTGTTTATGTAGATTTAGCTTCAGCTTTGAACCTTTCACCGTCGATTGTGTACCATAGCTAGCGACTTGTGCATGCGGAAAATGATAATTGGGTACCTCTGTCATGGAAATTCAGGAAGCAGCTTTTTGTACATTTTATCAAATGATTTTCTGATAAGCTGAATAGATATTATTAACTGAGATTTCTATGGAGTGGCTAATTATATCAAAATTCTCGGCCAACTGATGGTTAATTTGCATAAAAAGGTCATCATTCACTACAATTCTTTATCTGTTCGAAGCCAATCATGTTAAACAACAATGCCCTTCTATAGTAAGTCCTTTTCAACAATTATTTTTATGCTGAGTTGATAATCCTCAGGGACCTGCGTTTCCAAAAATATTGGTTAGAATTTCGAAAATAGTGGCATAATGTCATTTGTTTGAGAGAAAGGTGAAGCTATACCTTCTTCCGTAGAATCGTGATTATTCCAACCATAATTTGGGAAGTCTAACCAATTTTCTACGTGCAACCATTGAGCTCATCATCAATTTATGGAAGTCATTTCTAAAAATGTGTTCTAAATTGATGTCAAATTGAAGAAACTGTGAGAGTAACCCTTCTAAAAATTCTTCTATCTTATCTCCAATTCTGTCTGATATCTTCCGCCAAAATAGATCTCACAACTCTTTCAAGATCTATTTTCATCTTCTTTCACTTCATCATCTTTAAATTTCTCTCCTGAATTTCGATGTCCGAATATCCTGAGTGGGGCTAACATTTTATACAATTATATTTCATATATAAATCCTTATCTGCGCAATCCCGTTGTCCTATCTGATACCGGAACTAAAATTTGACTATAAAATTTAAGATATATCCCTAATTCCAAGATTTTTAATATTTAATTTTCAGAAGCTGATAACAATCTGAAAGGCGTAACTAAAACCACTCATCTGAATTATGATTCCCCAAACTTTCCCAATTAGGCTGAATTTGAGTAAATATTTCCTAACTTTCTCATTTTCTGAGCTATCCGGGATCATTTAGGGAGGTTAATCGTTGCTTGATCGGTATTTATGAAAATTTTAGATGAAATATCAGAATGCGCGATAAAATACATTTCCTAAAATGATATCGAAACTGCCTGCTGAACCTGTTAATATCATGTGTCTTTTATCGTTTATCTTAAAATAGTGATATGAAAATTTTCACAACAGTCATTCATACTGAAAATAAACCGGATGAAAGCCATAGGCAAGTAATGGCTGTGACTAACGACTCCTAACTAAAGTGCTAATATGCATAGCTAACTATCTGAATAAAAGAGAAAGCAACAGTTTACGATCTATTAGATTCAGGCGTTGGATTTTAGATGAATAGGTCCTTCCTTCTAAAAGGCATCCTTTGGATCATGAATTTCCCTTATCTTTTCAATAGTATAAATAGAAAACGATTTAAAATTGTGTGGGGAAACCCGACTCATAGGGCAAGAATTATTGATAGAAGATTACTTAGAGAAGCACTGAAATGAAAAGATGGTAGAGACATGGTAGTGATAGTAATATGGGAGATTTGAAAAAGGAGGATAACAAAGTCAAATGTATTGGCACTTCTTTTAACAGCGGAAATTCCTAGTACGCAAAAAAATTCATCTCCTCAAACAGAAGGTCACTCATCCGCGACTGCGGAAAGATAACAAAGAGTGAAAGTGCTTACATTCAAACGCGAAACTTGTAATTAATGCGTAACGAGGTTGAACCTCCAGAAATAGATCGATTTCTTGCAACCTTTTTCGTTCCTGTCTTCCACACTTTCTTAATTCAAACAATGCCTTCGATTTTCCAATTGCTGATATCCTGGCCTCACGATCATGGAAAAGATAGGCGAACATTTATTTTGCTGGTGAATCTCATGAGATTTTTAGTATTGAGAAGGAAGCTTGTGGGAACGCCAATATTACTCGTGCATCTTCTGACAACTATTCTCTTTTGAGATAACGTGCAAACATTGAATTTCAGCGATGAAAAATAAATTCAGATTACGATTTTCTCCGCAGACACGCTGATGTTTGTATTTCGTAAGAAATTTGATTGATTTGGTAATAAAAATATCAATATTAAAAACGAAAACAAAACATTTAAACAAACGTAGTTACATTTCCATATCATCATAGAATGAATTTCGATCTTTGCAAAATCATTGTCCTGTATCCGTTTTATAATAGTGTTAATGGAATTAGAGATGTTATATACGACCGAAATCAGGCTTAGAATTACGGAGAGGAAGATCTTTTATGTTCTGTTCTTATTGATAAGAAAATTACAAGGATCAGACCTATACAAGCTGCTGAAAGTATCCATGGCTTTTGTAAATTTGCAGGATTGGTGCGCCGATCTTTTCCGAGAAACTAATAAATGCTCATGGTTTCCGTTTCCTCTTTTCATTAAGACTGCAATGTTTAAATAAGAAACATCTGAAAGATAAGTCGCGATGAAAATGTTTCTTCAGCTTCTGCTTCATCATTCATCGTTAATTACTGAATTATGAAATTGCTACCCTCACCATGAATACCAAAATCTGTACCCGACGATGGGTCTTTGCCACTTTTCTCGCAGTGAAAAGCTTTTGCAGATAAATGCAAGCTATTACGCGCAATATCCGTTTTTCTTCAGGATATTTGTCAACTTAGACGTTGGAAATTTCTAGTCTGCTGCTGCTAACTTTCTCCATTACCATCTGCTCGACGAAAGGTCGCCGTTTCCCTTTATTCTTTCCTGGAACCAAGGAAACTAGAACGGCGAAAGAGGGAGATGTTTATAGATTTATAATAGGCTCCACTTCGTTACATCAGGAGACCAAAGCAGATGTAAGGTCCCCAAAACTGTCTTTTTTCTCGCATGTCATCAATTACGTTCTCCAATAAGACTTGCTCCGTGTACTTTTTTCAGCAAACCGTTATCTCCCAATTTATTACCCCATTACGGTTTTATTTCTCATGCTTAAACCGCTGTGTGTATATATGAGGGGTATTCTTAAGGGTGAATAGTATGTGCAAATATTCTCATTTAGCCGTAACACGTGGTTTAAAAGATAACTTGCTTTTCGATTGTAAATAAATAGTCATATAATTGCTACGAGATATAATCGTAATTCTGTTTTCTTTCAGTTCAGTCACTGCATATATATTTGATTCTGTCTATATATCACTACATCTATATGATTCAACTCATTCACTAAATATATATTTATTTTGGGGAGAATCGAGACCTAACAGTCAGTCTTTACATTTAACACGTCACTATGGAACTGAATAATAAATCACAATAATACAGATAATCATTTAATTCCATATAATTAAATGATAAGAATTTTAATATTAAAATGATGTTGAAGTCGTTTTATATAATATATATAATTTTGAAGGTATGCCATTTGAAAATTAGCTCGCTTTTCAGCAAGGAAGAATGATAGCTGGATAAGAGATTTAAGAATTACATGTAATACATTGCCATCTGGTACGTAATTCAATAGATAACGGTGTTTAATTATTTTTGGAAGCTTCCTTTTTTCGTACACAAGTTGCAATTAAGTTAAAACGGACAGAGAGAACACGGAATATGTATTAGAGCCAACTTTCATCTCGGCACCCAGTCTCCTCGATGTAGTTTGACGTGGAACCTTTAACACGAAATTGGTTAACGTGATCAGTTCTCCCCAGTTTCCTCCAGGTCGAATGAACCTGTTTTCGGTTTACATTAAATTGGGTTCCCCCAAAAGGAGTGTTTCTCATTGCTAACTCCCGTAATAATCTTTAGAATCCATTCCTGGATGCTGTGCATAAGTTGGCGACCTTAATTTTCATCATTAGACATCTTACATGCGAAAAAGTAGAACAATGTTCTTTCAATTTGGGGTGAATCACATGGTTAATATCGAAGATCCTGAGGAGTGGTCACGTGGGATTCGATCATTCACGGCCATTGTTTACAAATGTACGCAAAATTAAATTTATTGATTGAAAATTAGGGAAATTGACCTATTTAGCCGTATATATTTATCCGCATACATTCATCTACATATATTCATCTATTTATCTATGGGAATTTAATTTAAATAAAAACAAGGCTCTCAAAATTAAAACAAAAAATGAAAATCAGATGCTTTTTCGGGGTATAAAAAAATTAATCATCCATTATTAAAACCATAATGGAAAACAAAGGAAAAATTTTTTGATTTTAACAATTTTTGAATAATTTTCAGATCAGCCTGCTAACCTACAAAGCATCTCGAAAGTAAAAGTGAGAGTAAAAGAAAGTGTTCTGAATGATTTCTTGCTCAAAATGTTGCTCTTTTATGTTCATTAATATAAGCTTTTTGTTCAAGATTTTAGCAATGATTTATGAAATTAGGTATATTTATTAAAAACATTTTCCCGCTATTTTATTGTTGTAGAAAATCAATATATATAAAATGTTCTAAATTATTAATAACCATCTGTATCATTCAATTTTTTCATAATTTTTTTTGCAACGAGCAAGAATTTTACTAATTAAGGAAAGAATTTCTTCAATTATTTTCTATATATGTGGTCTCCTATCTTTTAAACTAAGCTGACCTAACGCTCAGTTAAAACAAAATTGATAAAAAAGATCACAAATTTGTATCATCTACTACTGGGGGATGGAAGTAGTCCTGCTTCGTGATATCTTGATTTTATTCTCTCAAAATTAGTCATTCCCAAGAAAAAATTCGTATAGAACCATTCTAGAGGTAAGGGAAACCGTGAGACGAAACGGATGATATAAAAATATCGAATGAAATATTTGGTTAAAGCGGATTGCAGTGCATCTGGGGACGGGAAAAATCCGCGTCTTAAGCGAAAAGCAGGGTCTTTACCATATTTCTTGTAAAAGGGAACGGTACCCTGAGTAAACTGCGTCTTTGGCTGTATTAAAATTTGTCCAATTCTTGGAGTCTCCCGTCGAATCCGGGAGAGTATGCAACCATAGACGTGTTCCGTTACTTCGGCCTTCCCCTTGTATAGCCGCAATCCCGCAGAGCACCGTCGAAAGTGAAATGCACTTAATCTCCTCCCTCCCGGCGCGTTACGGAGACTAGTTACTCTTAAAAATGAAGTGCGGAGAAAGCACACGATCAGGAAGAGATCGCTTCATAGCCTATGAAACTGCTACTATTCTCTCACCGAGAGCTTTCTAGTACACGAGAGCTCTTATGACTTCATCATCTATTTGCTTAAGAACGAGACCATCCTCTCCTGCGATCATCTACGACTTCCGCGGAATTTATTTTCTCCCCGTTTTTATCGCCAAAGATTTTTGCCCATTCAGTTAATAAAGAGGAGAAGTATGTTTCCGGAAGGCGGCTTTGCCATTCCTTTGAATACTCGACGGAGAAAGTGCATATGCCGTTAAAGTGATTGCTTCCCTCTCCAAATCGGTGTCAAAGACGAACGCATTTCCATTATTAAAGTCATATTACGAAATGTCCGAGAGTGTGATTATCCGGAGGAAATGAAAGGGTGGATGTCGGGATTGATCAAACACACAGACAAGGGATAAATATATGAAATTATTCCGACGTGAAAAATGGGATGGGTTGTTCCGAATCAATTGGTAACTACACATTGGCAAGTTATGAGGAAAGAATTGGAAGGAGCTTAAACAAAAGAGGCGTGCATTCGTCGTTGGTGATGGATTATTATATAATAGTTCATATTACATTTTGTCTCCGATAGAAAAAATCAATCATAGAACAAACAAGAGAGGGGAGTCGACAAAATATATTTCTAAATGGAATCTTTTATCCTTCGACATTTTCCGGGAATCTTCAAGAGCTCTGCGAAGAAATTAAGATAATATATCCATTCATGTCTCACTTTTAAATTTCTACTTAACTAAAGATAGGATATTTTAATCTGAAAGTAATCACCAAATTCCTCTATTCTTGAAGTAAAATGAGCGCATTGCATGTATTATAAGCTAAATAATGCATAAACCAAACACGTAAGAAACAAATAAACGTTAAGATTAGAAGTAAAATTGGGCATGTTACAGTCAAAAAGTTTGGCGAGAACTGCAAGTTGAGAAGCGAGAAAAAACTGCAAAAATTAAATCCGGAACGGAATGTTGTACGTGGGTGAGAAAGGAAAGTCATAAATATACGTTATAAATCGAGAAATCGATAAAAAAATATTTATGCCTCATCGATGTATGTATAACCAGGTAATGTAGGTTACTTATTATCTACTTGAATCTTATCATTTCCGAAATAGAAAAAAATTAACGAAATTGTGAGTAACCTTATAGTATTCAATGACAGAAGAAAGAAATAATAATGGCGCTTTTGCAAAGTTATAAAACAGAATAGTATCCTCTAAATTATTTTTTAATATTTCTAAATGTAGTTATGAAATCGTATCAATTAGATAGTGATCGCCCAAAATCAATTTGAAAACGAATATTTCTCTAATAAAATAAAATGATAAATGAAATAATATGTACAAATATATTCAACTACAAAGGACCAATATAGGAGATAGAATCGTAGCAGAAAGTACTAAAGAAAAATTTGGACTCCAAGAAAGAGAAAACACATTAATGAGAAATTTATTATGAATGAAGAATTGGAGACTCAAAAACTTTAATCAGTTGGCAGAAATTCAAGAAAGTTCAGCATTTGCAGCGACGAAATATTTAGCATTTGAATCATTTGGTGTTTGTAATAAAAATTAATATTAATTATAAATATAATTAATAATCAATATTAAATTATGATAATTTAATATAAGTGCGTTTAATTATAAATATATATTTAAATCTGTGACAAATACATACGTGTGATAGTGTATTGTTTACATCAGGTGTAAAAGAGATCAGATCGAGGTGAGATGGGAGCGATGTGCAAGAAAAGCGTGTGAAAGTAAAAAGAGAACACAACCTTGTATAAGATCACTGAGATGATTGGCCATATATCCTATTTCAACAACGGATCATGCACTTTCTCCCCGAGTCTTTTCCTCTCGGGCACAAAATAGAAATTCAAACCGGAGTGCGGTTGGAAAATTTCTATTTGCTCTACCGCTCTCGGGTGACCCTCATTACCTCAACATTGAACAATGGTTACGTCTTCATTTCCCCGAAATCGCGGAATTCCTATTTTCTCAATTGTTCCACTTAGATTCCCATCTTCAATGCAATTGAAGACTTCCTACTTTCGCTCGAGTTATCTCATTTATGTGTGCAAATGAAGCCTCTTAAGGTCTTGATTCAAGAGCAATGATCCACGTGAGAAACAGGTGCCCGTAACGATTACAATGGCATGCATGAAAATGACCGTAAATCAGGAGAATTTGCGTAAACTATTCATATATGTGTGAATTCATTTTCTCGAATAATTCATTTTCTGCTACGGAAGTGTCATCGTTTAACTTATGGCCCGATGCCGTAACTTGCCCAAGAAGAAAGTGGTTCATTTCCTAATATAGGGCTTTATTTCATAATGACTTAAAGACGTTTTTCGGTTGCAATCCTTATGAAATTTTGAGATTTCAAAGTTTTCCTATCTATAATTTTTGAAAAAAGATTCCAATTTTAATCAAGGTTTCTGCTTTGTTCGTAAATGAATTACGAATAAAGTAGAAACCTATTCCACGGTATATTTTAATGCAAATCATAGATGATAAGTATCTATTTTTGTTCCAATATCTACTTAAGAACATGTCTTGAAATTTTCTTGGCATCGATTTTTTTTTAATATGTCTTACTGTAAGCAAAATATTGAACATCGATAGGAACGTGCTGATAAATAGCAATCTAATAAAGATAATCTAAGATTGGAATCTAAAATTATTTGTTTGAAATCCTAATTTTGACTTTAATTACATATATAAAATTTTAGATCAATTTTATAAAAACAGACTAAAATTCGAGAAATCATCACGATATCGGAAAAAAGAAAAGCTGCTGATATATAATGAAGTCTCCAGCCGAAAGCTCATTCTGTCACTAAGTTCTTTGCATTAATCATATCACTGCGTTTACGTCATAATCATTAGCGACTACAATGTTATTCAATGTTGTCAAAAAAACACCATCTAGAAATATGCCATTGTGCTGCTAAAATTGTACTCCCCTCTTAAACTTCACGATTTAGACAATGTTTTCTCCGAGTTTTAACGTCTCATGCATCACCAACACGAATTCCAGATACCCTTGACTTTTAGTCTCGGTGAAGAGGAGGTCACGTTGACCTGTCCAATGTTTCCTGTAAGCATCAGAGTGGGTCATTTAATCAAATTCCAAATGTCTACCCTTTTCTCTCGTGCCCTGCCCGCCTTGACCATTTACAAACCCGCCTCAGGCACCAGCATAGTCTTTGAAATGAGGTCATCGAAATATTACAACAGAAAAGCTATCGGGAAAAAATTTGTAGGCTAATGTGATTAGCCATATTGTGCTCAAAAGTGAAGGACAAATAATAAAAGAAACTTTTTTCGTTTCCTTAAGTTGATCGATAGCTGCGTTACAGCTAAGGTGCTTAAAATTACACACTTAAGGAGTTAAATTGCATAAGTGTATGTAGCTTCCTTTTTCGAAGCAAAGAGAGAAATTTTCTCACGCTCAAGGCGACGGCTGAGGAATCAAAACACCATTAAATCGTTGGGCAAACGTGACCGTGCTTCCCTTTCTGTTTACTTCTCATGTCATCCTCTGGGAAAATTCGCGAACGTAACATTGACCGAGCCCTATATACCCGTTATGCAACTGATTCCCTGAAAATAAACACGCGGCACAATGACTCTTTGGTGTTTGGAAGTCTCGGCTTGCATGTGAATAAAGTATGTACATTTTGGTCGAAAGGTGTTTGGGAAAGTGAAAGCGGAAGCATTTTAAAATGCATTCTCTTTGAGTAACGCCCCATTTTAATGGCCCGTTGTAAAAATAAATTTTGTAAATTTATTTGTGGGAACATCCAATTCTTCGAATGGTAATACTAAATATTAGCATACAGTTCATTTTTTGCTCCAAATCTTTTTACGCTTCTTATAATGAAGATCTAAATTTTCTTCAAATCGAACATTGATTTCTTTTCGTTTTTACGTTGTGGTTTATGAAAAAATAGATGAGACTCGCTAAAGTACACGTCCGCTCATGTATATATATTTCGTAGCATGAACAAAACTAGTACCAATAGATAAGGTGAAGGTTAGAAACATTTGAAAATTACGAAAAATCTGTGGAAAATATTTACCAACGAAGTACTAAAAATATACATTTAATACTGTATGCAATAGAATCAGTTTTAGTAATTATTATACTACATATAATATGAATTAATATCTCATTATTTTATATTTGGCTTTTTCCATTTGTTTTTATTTGCCTCCTGGAACTGGATTTAATATTATCTTTCATATTCACCGCTTTTTTGTATTCTCGCCCATTCTACGCATATGTTTCCCGCAACGTAGGTGTTTTTCTCCACCAACTTTTCTCACATAAACTACTCTTTCTTTTTTCTTTTTCCGTAAAATTTGATAAAGTACAAATAACGACATATGAAATTTAGTGGAAGAGGGTCCAACATGGCAAACCTCGTATAAATAAGTAAATAAAAACCTTGAATAAAGGATCAGTCTAATCAAATCACATCAAATTCATTAATCAGAACAGAGCTACCGATGTATACTCTGCAGCTATGGTAAATGATAAAAATATCACTCGTGTAATCGCACGAAAAGAATGAATGTTAATTGTAACCTAAGGACAGAGATGGTGCCTTCAGGCTAAATGTGACCTTCTTGGTCCTTCACTGTGGCCTTTTAGGGCCACTTCTGAAACTTTATGAGCTCATTTTATCACATACAATTTCGATGCCTTTCGAATTTAAATGTAGGCAACACGCTACTCTAGGGCGGCCTGACCGTTTCACATGCAGCCTATCTCTTGCAGCCGAATGGTAAATAGGCCTTCCGACGAGAAAAGGATGCCCACTTCAGCCCTAGGGTATAATTAATGCCAATTTTTTCGGAACAAATCACGAGTTCGAACGATAATTCCCCATTTCTTTCTAGTTTCCTCCCGTCTAATCCAACAACCGGAAACAGTTCTCCGAGCGTTGCAATCTCCACTCCGGAATCTCTCATATCTTTCTATCCACTCACTCACACACGGCGAATTTTCTCGAATTTCCCTTTTCGTTTTTGCACGACTTTCTTCCGATTAGCTCTACGCACCAATGGGTCCATCTCAGAGGAAACATGATCTGGAGTCGGGAGGGCCGAATCTAGCCTTTTATCCGAGAAACACAATCATGTTACGGAATCGCGCAACCCGAGAGAAGAACAAAGGTCCACTCGGAAAGCTGGATTTGCAGCATCCGGAGGAATTAATGAGTTTCTCCTCTTACGGAATGCACCCACAGAAAAACCCATACACATTGATGCTTTCCGATATTACGATGGGAACGGAGCGCTCACTTTCTCCTTCGCATTTCTCCTAACATTGAAAAAAGGGGAAATTATGAAATGTAAACGGCTGAAAGGAAAAACCCACTCATGAGAGTCTATGCGTTCTCCGTGCCTGAACGCCGATTCGATGTGCTATGGATCGTTTGAGGAAAGCTGAAAGAAGTTGGATTTTCGTTTTCTGGCAATTTTAAGGGCTAAAAGTTCGATGGGCGAAAACGAAAGCAACTTTCTTTGATCTGTCAGACATGATTTGATGCCACTTGCCCCGACGGCTTTCTAAGATTCGCCCAGCACCAACGTAACGGGGTTTCTGTGTAACGTGTCGAGGATTTTCACATTCAGATTCATTTACATGTTTAGTTTTAACTCTATGCGGTCCTTTTTTATGGAGACTATTAGCGTAAAGAGGTTCATTTGCGATCGTTTTTTAAACAAAAGGGGTAAACAGATGATATAAGATTACTACAATTCGTTCCAACATTGCCCCGCGAATATTAGAAATTAAAAGACAGCGGAAAATCTTTTTTTTTTTTGAAATTTTTGCCATCCTACGACTTAAGCCCATCAATTTGTCCTTTGATCGTTATACTTTTTTCAAAATTTATACTCGGTTAAACCTTAAATCCCTGTGTTTGTATTGGCTTCACATTTGCATAGTAGATCGCTATGAACCGATTTTAAATCTCAGTTTACGGTAGAATTTTTTTTTATGTTCACGCCTGAGATCGTTTCGCACGTGGACTCCAACCGAGAATCGAACCCGGGACCACTTTTATCGAAGTTGAACACCATCACTTTCGTCTTTTCATTACTGTACTTCAGCCAAAATTTACCACTCGGTTAAACTTTGGATTATCGTATTTGGACTGCTTTCACATTTGGTTTATATCTACATCGCTATGAACCGAACTTAAAATCTCAACTGGGAGGGAAGGAGTTAATAGTTAATTAATTGATGATTTTAGGAAAAACACAAGCCGGTTCCGAAACCATACCACTTCTTCCAGTTTTGTATCGCTTAATTTTCCTAAAAAAAGACATGAAAATTTCCTGGGTCTCACACATCATAGGATACTTAAACGCAACTCTTTCTTCCACATTTTTGTCCGGTCCTTGTAGAAATTGAGAAATCACTTTGAATAAAATCGAGGGGAAAAATCCCTTTGTAATACTCACTCGCCATGGCCCAGGGTTTTCCATCTTTAAAGGCCCGCGTAAACTCCGCGGCGTCCTTAGCGCATGCGTCACCCAATTGCTCCGTCCCGCCATTCTCCAAAAGAAGCTTCAGCCTGTCAACATTGTATACGTCCAAGAGGTCATGAATGGTGTCGTAGGACGCTGCACTCCACTCATTGCTCCTGTTTCCACTCATTAACCATCCCGTATCGCTGCTCGGCACACCTCTCTTCAGTCCCACCCCGTGTCTCTCCGTTAACTTTCCCTCATCCTTGGCCGGAGGTTCGGGACCGATCCCGAAGCAGAAACCGGCGAGAAAAACCAGAAGCAGAAGCGGTTCCTTTGGAAATCGTGTTGCCATGACGATAAACGGACACGGACTGAGCGATGCCCAATTCACTCTCGCTCTCTTTCACTCTGTGGCAAGGGTTATGGAGAGAAAGGCGAAAGGGGGGGGAGGCTGGAGAGAGTGCGTGAGAGGTGGGAGTGGATAGGGTGAGGAAGTAAGGTAAAGAAACCCCCCTTATGGTATCGTACCATGAAGCCCTTTAGATAACAATTGCAGGGTGTGACGGGTTGATTTGAAAATCGAATTAAAGGAGAACGGAGAGCGATGGAAATTCGCGGATTGCTGCATTCTGATTGGGAGACCAGTGTATTTTTGGTAACGCGATTTTAAGCAGTTTGACCAAACAACGATTTAACAACAGATGGTGTTGCTAACTGTTAAAACCATATAAAACCTGTATTAACTTGTTGCGATGAAGTCTATAAAAAACTAAATGTCTATATAAGAATTCAAGATTTCATTTTTTCCGAGAACGATACGCGAATACAATCGACTAGGAAAGGAGAGTCATGGTGATTGCACCCCCTGCCAAACGCCGAAAGGCGGCTAACTGGCTAAACGTATGTAAATGTAGATAATTAACTAAATCCAGCGATCCCTGGTGGAACTTATCCACGTTTGAATAAAATGAAAAACAAGACTTGTGTAAGCTGTCTTGTAAGACTTGTAAATTTCGCTAATAATTTATTACACTAATAATTAATTCAATTAATAATTTATGCCACTAATAATACCGGTATTGATATTAATTTTCCGCTAATACCTCGAAACCGGTATTATTAGTGGAATTTGTCTGATGGAACGCATCTATGTATGTATGTACTAGTTAATAAGAGAATAAGACGTATTTTCATTTTATTTAAATGACTATATTTTCAAAATATTCACTGTTAGCAGCAACAACATTCCGTAATGAACAAAATTCGCAGAACCCCGTTTTAACGGTTCATCCTTTGTAGTGTCACATGTAGTGACGGCTTCACATACAGTAACGTCTAACTCTTTTCCTTTCCTTTTTCTCGATTTTCAAATCAACCCCTTCATTTCAGGACACCCTTCCCCATCTAATTTCGATAGTAAAATTAACAAAGAAAAGGTGGCGATGGCATCGGTTCGAAACTGGATTATCGCGATATTTTCGGTCGTTGACTTATTTCACAAAATTATGTTTCCACGTTCGCGAACTTTTCAGATAAAAATAACTCCAAAATAAGTGAGTTTCGAACTTAACGCTCCGTTTCTCGCCGTAACGTAAATCTCTAAACTAAGCGTGGTCTTTTTGGAGGTTGCGGCGTTTGAGAGATCACTACTCGATGGACGAATTTCTCTGTAATTTACTGAACTTAATTGTTCTATGATAGGTCAGGGATGCGCGTCGTTCTTCTCAGTACGTGATTAATAATAGTCCGATAAAATGATATAAATGAATGGCTTCGCTACGTGGACGAATTAAGATGGAATCTCTTTTTCTAAACCACGTAAAATGATGTCGAAACCCATGTTGCTGCAAAATCGATGTATCTGACGATTAGAGGAGATTTAAGACAGCCATGAATAGGTTAAATTTTTGAATTAGGAAGAAAGAAATGATGAAAGTAACGAGAGATGATCAAAGAAAAACTAAGAAAATTCATTCATGTGAATATTTGCAAAAAAAAGACTTGTTAAAAATTTCGTTTGTAAATAAAGGAATTAAGAGGTAAAGAATACTTGCAAATACGTACAAGCAGCGAAAAATTTCATATTTTAGAATTGCAAAGGTAATATCTAGTAGTTATTACCGTTCCCATTGCTCATTGTTTTCATAGAATGTGTATCCTGTTACAATTGCGCATAATACACTCACACTCTGTAGTCGTTGTGGGTCTTTTCTTTATCATGAAGTAACCGATTAAAACCAATTAAATTACTTTCTCACAAAATAGCCGATGAAAACGGCAATATAAAAGACTAAACGCGATACCAGTTACGACGTTTTTTTAAAACAGTAATCAAATTCACATGAAGCGACGAATTCCTAAACTTGTACGACCAGGGAATTTTTAAGAAAATAATATACGAGATGCGATACAAGAATTCGGAATTTTGTTTTCTCCCCTACCCGAAGTATTTCCGTATTTATAAGCGATTCTTTGTTATCATCGACTGGTAGATGAATCCGAAAAATTTTCCATCAGGCTAAATTCATAATCAAGAAAAAATCCGAAAGGCAGTGGCGATGAATGAAGATTTGGTAGGAAATTTTTGAATGTAGCCCCCGAGAAGAAAGTGTTAAAAAGTGAGATCGCCGAATGCATAGGATCAGCCAAGGTGCCTGTTTAACGGGATTTTCTCGATAAAGGAGAAATTTTTGTAATACGTAACCGAGAAATTTTCTCTCCGATATCAGTGGATTACTTCTGTGGTAACGGTTGATCCAGCTGCAGGTTTGGAACACTGCTTAAAGTAATTTGATTTTCGCTTCGCAAGTGTGCTTGAGAATTCTTAATTTGGTAATGACGCATCATAGTAAGTAATATGTCAATTATCAACACAAATGTCATTAATAACCATAACAAAAGACATTTGCATAAAAGCCAGATTTCCCGTAAGTTTTAAATTTTATTTATGTTATCTTTGTAGTAGTAGTATTGTGAAAAGTGCTTCGACAGCTGAGGTCATTTCGCGCGTGAGCTCCCACCGGGAATCGAACCCGGGACCGCTTTCATTGAAGTCGAACGCGCTGCCCACACGGCTAATCGGGAGCCCTGTTATATTTGTAAAAACTACAAAATTATAAAGACAGTATTATTCCTTATCCGTTTTATACACATGAGAATTTGTACGTTAAGATAAAAAAGATAAGTTTATCCTATTTCATAATTTATTTCCAGATTTCCATGTGGAAGCAAGTAATTCATGCCTTTTTCTTGAGACTAGACACCTAAACTGTTAAAACAGAAAACTTGACAAAGAAATAACTGGCATTATTGTAACAAAATCGTGTATTTCTACTAGACTACTTCAGACTAAAGTTTGTTCTTTATAGCACACTGATTCCTAAAATGGGCAATATTATTAGGGGATACAGGACTAATTGAAAGAGGCGCTTGACGCAAAGAAATTTTATCCTATTACCCATCATGTTTCATTATTATTTGAAAGATAAAGGTTTTTACAGAACGATAGAGTATAAGAAAATCGCCATTTAATTTTTAAGAGTATTTTTAGAATTATAGCATTTATTTTGACTTTCATTAAGCTCAGGGTTTGTTCTTACAGATAATATTTATGGATGACGGTTTGGTGGCGGTGGGTATGGAAACAAGAGGACGATTTAATGAAAAATGCTGGAAATTCTGGTATTACTTAACAGATTGATCAGAATATATATTCTACCGATGATATTTATTGTTCATGAATTCCGGCGGATTCCATTTGTCAAACACTTACCATGTTATACTTTTTTAGATTGTTTACATAAAGCATTGGTTGGATCACAAACGCAATTCCAAAAGTCATGCCGAGTGCTAAATATCCTACTTCTCCTTGGTGGGGAGACCTACAGAAAAGGATGCTTCGTAGCATCTCACGTCAGGGAGGCTCAGGACACTGGCACATACTCAATACAATTCTAGAATTCTAGCTCCAAGGGCCCCAATTTTTGGATCCAAATAATAGAACTCTCTGCCTATCGTAAGAGTTAATCTGGAGCACAATGGGGCGATTTTCATGTGATCCCCGAAATTAAACTGACTCAGAAGGGTCCAACTGTATCTTGCTGAGAAAAGCAACTCTTGTTTTCTTACCGGAGGCCTTTGACATCACAGAGTTTTTCGGACCTCTAGTTCATTAACAGCCAAGCTCCATTTTCTCTTTTTATAGGTATCTATGTCTATAACTATAAAAGTGTTTCTAGTTCACTATGAAAGCAATTTTGAATAAATAGCCGGTTGATTTATATTACTGATCATAGCTGGTAATATCAATTTATTTTAAAGATGTTGATTAAATTGAGAATTTAGTGAAATAATATTATTGACGAATACGATGTATGAGGTAAATACCCCTTGGAAAAATATAGTTTCCTTTCCGTGAACTTTCGATGAGAAAATAGGAGAATCGAAAGGCGCTTATAATTCGGTTTATAAAAAATATGCAGGAGGTTTATTTCAACATCTTGGCCTTCAAAACTCATCTACAACCTATAAAATGGAAAGGCTCCAGCCTCAGCCATTTTTATTCTAAATTTTATTGCCTGTAATACAGCAATATTAAGCTACGACCGGCGAAAAGATGTTTTTTTGCGAGAGACAAATTTGCGGAATAAATTAATAAAGTTCCATAAATTTTCACTTTAGAATGTACCATAAAAATGTGTAGTGATGCCTCACCGGCTGTCCTTAAAAGCGTCCTTGTGTTGTCACTTATAAATTAGCAGCCTTAGAAAACGTAAAGCTAAGTTTATAGCTAATACCTTTCCAAGATTTAAAGTGAGCTACACCCCCGTCAGTAGAAAATGATCATAATATTTTTTCAGTATTTTAGTATCCTGTATACATTTTTTTCGAATTCTTACCAAAGGTATAATGAGTCGAAAGCTAAGGTATGTACTTCAGATGTATTTCGGGGTTTGGTTTTTTAAGACTTGTTTCTGCCTGTAAGAAACCATGAAATAAAATTTCGAAAGGTATTTAGGTATTATTCGAAATGATAATAAATAAACAAAACATCTTTCGAAAGAAATAATAAACTCCTCTCACCAGTTGTGACTGAAAAGTCTAGAAGTGCATCTTAGCGCAATCGTGTATATCTATATTTCTTAAAGATCTTAACATATAATTTCCTTTAAATAATATCAATTTTAGATGGCCCACGAATTCCAATTAGTATCAAAAAATTTTCCTTATATAACATTTATTTAGCTTATTACTATTAAGAGAATGTCTATTCATATGGCACTATTACTGCACATCTCGGAACGTTACTATAATAGATTGTCCAAATTAAATTCAGTTAAGGTGAGGACCATTACTGCAAGTATTAGATTCACTAAAATATGAGACGAGGCACACTTTTTGAAGCACAAAAATTTAACACATTTTTTCATAAATGCAGTATACGGTAAATTAGACAGATGGTTATAAGATTGGAATCGTCAAGATTATTGCTTAATCTCCGGTGACGAATGAGAAAAAATTTAAAAATGAGTCCGCGGAAGCTCTCTTAAGTATTTATCAAAAAATAAAAGTTTGAAACAATGAAATATAGGAAATGCAAGAGATGCCATACTTCACTTTCTCTACTTAATCTCCCCGTTGCAGAAAATCAACTCTCACCTTTGGTCCGAAAGATTTAAGCTGTCTCCAATGCAATATTGAGTCCCGAATTCCTACTTCTGCCATCTGCGTAGAGAGACCTTTTAAGTTGAACCGAAATGAAAGACAAAGTTTAACGGGATCCAAATAAATCAAGTCAATCTGTTTTTGATACATTGCAAGAAATTGAAAAATGCTTCTTTATTTTCTTAATTCACCAGTACAACAGTGGTCATAAATTAACTTTCCGGTGAAATTTCTCAACCTGATTTGTCCGACTTTACTTTTTGAACCCCGAATCAAAAAAACTATGATTAATTGGAGGTTATTTGACCCGCTTTTTAGGTCCAAAATTGACATAATCTTGAGTAAATCATTTTTTACGCAACACTCACATTAGGGTTCCAACATATTAAGTCCCCTTTATATTGACATTGTTTGACAATTTTTATTTCAATAGGAAGGACCTATTCAATAGATTAAATCTCGTCCTTAAGCATTTAACTGCCTAACTGTATAAATTGTATCAAGAGTAGTGAATAATTTAAGTTAAATTTATTGGTTTATACGACAGACCGTATGATAATTTATAAGTGATGGAGTATCTATCCAGCTCTCATAACAATGAAAACAATTTCTTCCAAAGATGAGCGATAATTTTCTCTCTTATGATATCACATCACTAATTTCAAATTTCTAAATGTTCATTAGTAGTAAGAGTAGTTATTAGCTCTCGATAATGTCCTAACATATTCGATTATTTTCCCAAATTTGATTAGGCTTCCTCTCAAAGAAGGCAAAACCCTTAATATCGCATAGAACGCAGATGATCACCGTACTGGATGACCAAGCATTCTAAACCCGCTAATTCTAGCCATCGGTTTTGCAATAACCAAATATCCTTTCATTCCCTCAATTATGGGCTTTTCATTACACGTTTAATTCCTGATCATACAGGAATTAACATTTAAGTTATTCCCTCACTAACGAGCAGGTGTATCTCCAAATTACTGGTTGTAAAATAAAATTCTTCGGTAATGTAAAACATAACCCAACAGAAACCCCGGGCTTCGTTGGATGCATTATGTATTCGGTATTCAATTTCATACAAATTAGCCAAAATTCTTCTTCGCCAGCTTCAATAATTAGGGCTATATGTACATTTTCCACTTTCATTTCAGCTCCTCAGCCAGAAACGAAAGAGTTTTCAGTACCCGCCCTCTCTCTTCTACTGTACAACCATTTGCATAATTATGCAACTAATTTATCCAAATATGATTGAATGAATTGCTGAATCGCTTCGTTGCGTCCAATGGAAATGTTACGAATGTCATAAAGTACACCATAGTCCTTCCGGAATTCTTTTCAAATTTCCCTATCATTTTGAGAAAAGGTGATTTTCCAGACTGTGTGATAGGTAGGACGAACATTGTAGCAAAGGGAAATTTCAAAGAACCAAATTGGTTTTTTTTTCTAGTGAAGGATAATCTTAAATACTCGGCCTCAGAACATCAACAGAGTCTGCAGCTCTCGGTGGTCATGTAGGACGAGATAAAACAGCTTGGAAAATTATCGACTCCAGCTTTTGGTGGCAGCATGTGAATAGAAGTTGGTGAAGACGTGAGTTCCTGCAAAGTTCTTGTATGTGCAATGTGCTCCTATAAGCCACAGCATTGCTATTATCCCCAAATGTTTAGCAGCATATAGGTGTTGATATGTTTTTAATACATTCGCCTAAGGGGTACTCAGCAATTTGCGTAGCTGCAGACTATTACTCCAAGTGGGTTGAAACAAAGCCGATGTTTAGTAATAATATAGATGAATTGGCTTCTATTTTGTTCGAGTTAGTTTGCAGATTCGGATACTAGGATAAATTTATGTCCAGGGTTGGGAATTTTGCAATTGTTTAAATTGACAAACTCACAGGAAAAAGTTACCAGTGCAAGCCACCCACATGCCATTGGGCTGGTAGAACGTGTACATTCTTGAATTTATTTTTTATTACCATTGTATTTGGGTGAGTACCATTCAAATGGGTAATGGCGGCAGGGAAGCTTAATATATGAAAGTCATATATTTTGTTTTCAAATATCTCCTATATAAAATCCACGGAGGTGGCCGAGATGTTGTGGAAATTGAACTTCATAATGAAGTGAAGTATTACTTATAAAAGTATACATCTTTTTACTTCATTGTGGGTATCTCCTATATGCATCTCAAATGGAGGGACGTACGCTGGGCATCTAGAGCCCTTTTCCCAGTTACATTTTAGCCACTAAGACAAAGATCAAAGAACGAGAGATCGGCAACTATAGCCTCTCATGTATGAAATGTAATGATACTTAAAAGGAAAAGGATAAGTGTACAAATAAAAATTTTAGAGGTTCGGTTATCCAGCTTTCCTTTCCGAATTCAAGCTAAAATTATTAAAACATTTACAATATATTAATATTAGATAGATTAAATTGAAAATCAGATTTTGAAATGCTCGAAGAAAAGTTATAAGTTAAACTCAAAATTCCTAGAAAGAAGCAATAATGATATCGTCGAAATCCATGATCATCTCGCTCAGCCCAAAAGAGATGACAATTTATATTGCGAGTAAAATTATTTATATATAATTATAAAATATTAAAAGACGATGATACGGCCATTTTCATATCCGTATCACAATAATATTCTAAGGAAACTTTCATGTCAAAATTTTCCACGAAGAATATCAATAGGAATAAAAATACGAGCGATGAAATATCATGAAAGACTGCATCCTCAGAGCAAAACCGGAAGGATTCCCATGCCCCTCTAGATTTAGCAACTAGAACCTTTGTATATGGAATGAGAATTGGCAAGATTCGGTGGTTTGTCATTGCGTTCTTCGCTGAGCCAGAATGACCGGATTAAGTCCTCATAAGTGCAGCACAATGTCCCAATCAAAATCACTAAAGACAACATTCAGTAAGGAGAAACTAAGATAAATTCCAATAGCATTCATCGTTGATATGAATATGACCGAGACAATAGTTAAAAAAAATTCTCTAAATATTTCCTTATTTTTAACCAAAAGACATATGAATAATCTATTTCTCAAGATAACAAGAAAGGTTTATACCTGTACTGTGCCTTGAAATTTATAAACCGATACGCTCTTCGAAGTCTGTTGGAGCGTCATTCGATTCAGCCTTTAGTACTTAATACTAAACTGAAACTACTAATAATCTATCTATATATTATTTTAAAACATGCTTTTTTGGTGATCGGGACTTTTCTCCCTTATTACTCCATCAATATATGTAAATGAATGACCGTTTGATGGCAAAAGTTGTCAGGTTCCTGCGAAAAATAGTCAGACAAATCAAAAATGCACCATTTGTTAAACAAATTGAAATAATATTTTAATCATCCCATTTTTTACTGGACGAAAAAAGGCCCGGGTTGCTATATACAGATTCAATTTGTTTACTTAGTGACGAGTGTAAACAAGTTTTAAAATCGGATAAAGCAGTCATTCTCGGTCATAAAGTGACTGAAGCAGTCTCGCAATTATTATTATAGTCTCCATGAACGAAAACTTCAACGTCGTACGCAACCACAGTAAGTATAAGTAAGCCATATTGCATCTTGCTGGAGCAAAACGACAGCCAAAGAAACATGAACATTGCCGAATATGAAAGTTTGCGTCACGGTTTTATCGTGTGGTATGTTTGAATAATTTTGCATCATATTACTTCCCGGTAGTTTTAATTTAAGATCGACAATATTTAAAATTCGATTTGGGGTATTATGATTAGATTTTGGAGTATTCAAAGAAAATTTAGAGAAATTAATTACGAGTCATGCGATCAAAATAATTAGGTCGTTGTTTTCCGAGTATTCAAATTTATTTTGGTGAAACTTTCGTCTGTTGCAAATTTTCTATATATATAAACCTAATATCAAATGATTTTTAGTGTTTATATTTCACTCACTGAATAGATAATATTCAACATGTAATCATATCTCTGAGTAAAGAAAAGAATGTCCTGCGATTTCAGAAAACTCACCAGCATGGAGTACAAGCTTAACGAAAGCCCAAGCTTTTATTCCCAATCGCTATCTCCGAAGCACAAAAATGTATTACTTTGCCACATTAACGATGTTAGAGACTTTCAATGCGGGGGCAATGCTATGCGCTTTGACAATGTAACAAAATGTATGTTCGTATGAAAGTGTGACATTTAGCTTCCGCTCTAGCTCTCCTCTCCCAGATCAGATCACTGCAGACGAGTAGTTGTTATTTTTATATTTCAGGTATGAAGAGAAGAACATAGAAGATAAATAAATAACATGGATGCAGAAGGTATGTTTCGTTGTTTTATCTTTGTTATTTAACTGACACATCATTGCCGGTATAAAAGGAAGTGGTATTTATGACGACAGAGTTTTGGTAAAGCTAGCAGTGATATTTTGTATCTTTACCATAATTCATTTAGTCATAAATGCATTGAGTGATTTGAGATATTCGGTATAGGATAAGATACATGTATCGTTATAGTGATGACGTGCACTATTTGTGATTATAATACTATAATAAAATTTTTAAAACATTCGATGACATTTATACTATCACGTTCTCTAATATAACAGGGATTTTGTTTGGGTTCATGTGGTAAGGCGTTAGAAAACGCAAGACTTTTTATTTGGCCATTCAGTATCGTTACTGGATGTGTAGATAGCGATATCTATCGCTACAAACGAGGTATATGGAAACAGACGCTGATAAAGAATATGAAGGTGTGTATTTTTAGGTATGTTTTAGTTTTTGTGTATTTGTTTGTAAAGATTAGTGTTTGTTGAAGTGTATTTGGGTGGGAAATTGAGTGTCAGTGTCGTCTGCGAAAGTTTCGCACGGGGCAACTAGTAACTACTAACTACTAACTAATACTAATACTTAAACTTAATTTCGAATTCCTTTGATAACTTCAAATACCTGATGATTCCTCCGATACAAAAGCAAGTTTCAGACGAGGCGCATGCAAGCATACAAGCATGCAGCAGGCATCACCAAGTCAAATGCTCCACGTCCATCCGAGGCGGAGAACAGCAGATGCGCAGTTTCATTTCAACAGCAACCGAAAGTCAGAATTGAAACTGGAAGAAAAATTCGTATCACGTTATCAATGATATCGGAAACACTAGCTATATTTCCTTTAGTTAAGAAACGGGAATAAACTACAAATACAAATCGAATGGCACAAGCATTCACACTCGGATTAAACGCGGAAATTATATTTCAAAGACATCACTGTTCTCTTATGTGAACATCGATAGAAAAGTTTATTATACTTGGCAAAAATCCTTCTTCCTAAATCTGCGAAGATCCAGTCCATTTCAGCAACACGTGAAAAGCGCCCAGCAAAAACAAGCTCTCGACGGCAGTAGACACACGGTCACATCCAATTTTACCTTGGTACTGATTTACGGAAATGAAATTTTATTTTCTGAGTCCCCCAAGCGGCACTGACTTGAATCTTCCACAAAACAAGTTAAAAATGAAATGCTAAATCATGTATTTCTAAGAGGTAAATTTGAACAAAGGTAACATTCATGTCATTTATCTACGTCTTAGTTCTGGTTTTGAGTTCTGAGATTGAATTTTAGGAAAATAATAAACGCGTAAATCAAATTAGTGCCAGTAGAACCTCTTCCAAAACTTTGGATAAGCTCGAATATGAAGAGTAGGTAAAAGAGGACGTTTTGGCTGTTACACATTTTCTTCTATGGAATTTAATCCTAAAATATATGAGAGGTCTGCGATTATCGATCAGACCAGAAGCATCAAAAAAACCCGTGTTTACAGAGAAGTATATTCACTTAATGAATGCTTTTTATAAGAAAGTTACTAGTTATTCATTAAAGTTTTAATGAATGAAATAAAGATCGCTCTTTATTTGGGTGAGATTGAGAATAAAATTCTCCTCTCTTATGTAACCCAGATTGTTCGAAATATATGCATTTAAAATTTATGTACTTTTTCGGCAATCATTTATCTACGTTGCAATTACTAGTCATTCATACTTATGCAACCTCTTCCGAGATATAAGAAAACTAAAGAATCTCTGTTGAGTTCAAAATTAAGAAAAACCTGCTTTCGAAGAATCCCATTCATTCGTTGAAACATTTTGGTTCCAAAATGTGTATATTAGGGGAACCCCTGACTTCTTCAAGACTCTGATGATTAACTTCAGCAGTATAATCAGTCGCATAAATAAATAACTAAATTAATTAAAAATACACCCTAACATCATCAAATACTAAAGACGAAGACTGTTCTCAATAGTCACGCTTATCTATTTATTGCTGTTTACTTCAGGCGTACAATGTCAAATCCACCTCGTGCTCCAGGTTCTTAAAGAAAGTAACTCTGAGACATACTCTTGACAAGTTTTCCTTCAAATATGTTTTTTGGGTTTCGTATTATGACTAACTAACTAATCATTTTTGCCCTTCTTTGACTAATGTATTAACAGCGATCAATTGTTTTCACTTCTTCTTAAACATTTTCTTTCTACCGAGCTTGTTTTTGTCAGTTACACTCTGAACTGCAAATTTATTCCCATTATTTTAGTGTAGTGATAATACAATAATATGATAATAATGATAATCTTCCACAACGCCTTTTCATATTAACAAAATTAAGGAAAATAGATCCAAGATTGGATCAATTATGGAGTGGTCAATTATGGAGAGAAGAGGTTTCCCTAAACACTTAATAAAAGTAGTTCAGAGCCTATACAAAAATACCAGAATTGTGATTGATGCTGGAAGACAAATGACTCAAGAAATTATTACTAACCAAGGTGTTAGGCAAGGGTGCAGTACCTCACCTACACTGTTTAATTTATACATAGACGACCTTACAAGGGAATGGAAGAAAGATAATGTAGGTCCAGGTATAGAACTGAGACCCTCTGAGTTTGTAAACACGTTGCTATTCGCTGATGACCAAGTTATTATTCAAGATGATGAAGATAAATTACAAATGGCTGTCTACAAATTACATCAATTAAGCAGCATGTATAATCTAAAGATATCAATAACTAAAACGAAAACCATGGCATTTGTAGGAAACAATCCAGTAAGAACCAAAATTAGCATAGGAAGTAAAATACTTGAGCAGGTATCCCATTTCCAATACCTAGGTTGTGATATTACATATGAAGAGGATAAAGATATCACGAATAAAATAAGCAATTTTCAGAGGATCAATGGGACAATCAGAAGAACCTTAAAAGGGAAAACAAGGAGGGATACTCAACTTAAGTTTTACAAGGTGATGGCAGTTCCTGCAATGTTATATGGATCAGAATGCTGGGCAGCAAAGCAAAAAGAGCTTAAACAAATAGAGTCATCGGAAATGCGATTTCTACGGGCAGTGAAAGGATGTACAAGGCTGGATAGAATAAGGAGTTCATCCATACGGGAAGAACTAGGTATAGAGGCGATGTTAGACAAAGTAACAAGCTACAAGAATAGCTGGAGAGAGCATGTCGAACGTATGCCTCAAGAAAGGCTTCCAAAGCAAGCTCTGGAGTACAAGCCATTAGGCAAAAGAAATGTTGGTAGACCAAGGCTTAGGTGGTGAAGCCGGAACAGGCAATGTGCCTAATCCTGGAAGGCAGAAGAAGAAGAAGAAGATCCAAGATAAGTTATTCATAACGTTATATTTGTGTTTGTATCGATGAATGATAAGCGATACTACATTTATGAAAATACTTACCAAGTATATATAAATACTACTTCAACCCAAAGGGTGTTTACCCTTTGTGACATGCAGACAGACAGCTAACATGCAATCTACAGGCATCTAAAAAAGTGAATGAACGGGATTGATGGATCAATCATTTTCCTGCTTAAGGGGTTAACCCTCTGTATCAGTTGAGAAACATATCCCTCTATCCCTTGCTGTAATTACGAAATTCAATGGGAGAGCGCTCTCGATGCAATAATCTTCTCTTCCGGGAAAGTCTGCGTTTGCGAGGGGGGAACATCGCCTCCAAGTTCTTCCGTAAACTCGACGGTCAACTCCCAAATTGGAAGAATCGACTTGATTTCCCACAGTCCTCTATCATTCCGTCATCGTCGACTCCAAACTGGAAGCTGGACAAATGCAGGAAGGAGCCTCCAATTGCTTCACAAATCTAACTCCGGGCATCACAGATGGCGCACCACCTCGTTGCGTGTAGACAAGCAATGGAGCTTCCACAGTTTACCTCTTAATACCAGGCCACGAACTTTCATGAACCTTTGAAAATGTTGAGAAACCCCTCTAACTGGAATACGCGGGCAAATTAATGAGAGGTTCTTTTTCCACTTCCACCTCAAACCAAAACCTCACCCAACAACCCCTGAACCTATTTTCTCTCATTTTCCTTATACTGTTTGATTCCATGAGTTTTCCTCATGTCCGAACTCCATGAATAATGATGGTTTATATTTAAAACTGATGAGGATTAAATGTTTTGAAATATATTTGCTACAAAAGAGCTCGTAAGAAAATGCTTTTAGTAGAAAGTCTGTCTTTACACTTCCCTGAAAGCAAACACTATGTCTGAAATTATGTTATTTTAACTCTGTGCCGGATATTTCGGAGTGCGAAATGTTCAAGGGAATTAATCATGCATGGATGACTATTAATTTAAAATAAAATTCGATTTTGACGATTAATATTATTCTTATATGATAAACTAAAATTTCGTAAGCTTCTTTTTCTTAAAATTTATCGAGAATCATTTCAAGCATCAACGTCAGTTGCGTGAAAATTTGCGGAAAAATATCCAAAATTATGTCTACCGGTAAATCTGCGTTTGCGGAAAAGAAACTATCCTCATATGTCTTTTCCGCTTCGGCGGATACTCCACACGATCTTCTCAGGTTTCTTGTTTCCGTTATAACTTATCTTTGTAATGCATTATACTGGTTCATTCCTTGATATGCTAAGGTCATAAAAAACACAATCTATATATATTAACAATCGTGTGAAAAATCATAATAGAAAATGAAAGACGTCTATTACGTTCTGGCATGTGTCCTCACAGCCCAATGATGTGTTCATTCGAATCACAATATTTGAACTTGCTACGAAAACAGCTATTTAAAGCTATCGACCTGGGTTGCAAATTACAATTAATGGGTGGTAATACTATTTTAAATCTGACTTATGAGGACATCCCCCGTTATGAAATAAAAGAATAGATTCTTCTTCAGCTTCATTTTTCCTTCCGACGGAGACACCCTAACACGATATCAAACCACTATTTCTGGATTACAATTCCAGTTGAATTGATATCCGCGTGAAGGTGACCATTTTTTAAAAAAACGCAGTTAGCTCTCGATAGATTCACACCAAAAATTATTGAGATTCTCAAAATAAATCTACGTTTTTATTATTTTGCACATTTGTTAAAGAACATTGACCTGTTCTCAAATATATTTTCCACATACTAGCTCGCAGGAGCTCCACAAAATTTGTATTATCTGTGAACTTGGTGTTTCCTATCTCAAGAAATTGCACTCGACTTTGAAGAAAAATTTTAATCATTCAACAAAGAGCTTGTTTCAGAGATATTTCAGTTACAATACGGGTGTTAGCACGATATGTTGTCAGGCTGTACTCGAATGTCATGGAGGAAAATTGTCGTAGAGAAGAGGATTAGAATGTTTCCGAAGTATTTTTGGAAAACGCTCCCTAAACTCAATAATTACATAGATAAGATTTCATCGGAGGTGGGGAATGAATCTTCTGCAGCTGTATGAGGTGAAAATTCATCATCCCAGTAAAAATAGAGAAGAGATATTTTTCGTTTCCCACAAATTTCAATGCATTCCATTGCGCACAATCGACGAACACGCCGAAACATTGAATACAACAAAAGCTGGTCGTGCCTAGTAGAGTGCATTGAAATTTGAGGTGAAAGTTCAAATAGCGTTTCTTATATTCACTGTGTTTAGGTGGGAAACCTGCGGTCTCCAGGCCATATGTGACCTTTTAGAGCGTTCATTACGGCCTTTCCGTCTCATCTTGAAATGAATACTACCATTTAAATATAATTTTTCTAATATTGCTAAGGAAGCCACGTGAAAATTGATTTCTCTTTCAATTTACCCAGCGTATGAATTCGTTTCCCCATAAAATTTCGATGTTTATATATTTTGATGTATACAACATGCAACGAGAGAGTGTTCTGATGGCTTCTCATGCGCCTTTCTAATGAGACCGAAATCTAAATAATGCCTTCCGATTGAAAAAGGTTCTTCACCCCTGGATCAGATTGACCTTTTATTTCACGAGGTTAGATCCGAGTGGGTTATCCATCAAATCACGTTCCGTTTTTATTTACCGTGCAATCTCGAATCTAAGACGCACCCCACTTTTGGAAGTGAAGTAGTAAGAAAATAATAAGGCGATTGTAAAACGCATGCTATATTTGGTACGTCCCCGAAAACATCCGAACAGCTTCCAATGGAACAAGCTTGGGTGGAGTGACGGGGTAATTCGGGCATTAATCACCTCCTGTCAGTCAGCGTCATAGTCGAAGAAACTTTTCTCTGAGATACTGGCTATGATTATGCATTTTAGATCGCGATTCTAACCGTAATACTCCATCGAATCTTAGGCACATATAATTTCTGGAAGCTCTAAAAACGCCAAAAATGTGCGTCCCAGATTCGAGATCATACGATATTTTAATATTACAACGAAAAAAGAAAGAGAAGGGAAAAGGAAAGAAATCTATGGTATAAAAATTCTAGGGATGTCGACATCATCCTAAAGATTGGGAACCTGCGGCCTTCAGAATACATGTGACCTTTTATAATAATAACAAAGCGTCTATATTTTGGCGATATTGAGATTAAAAAGTTTCTTCTTACTCCTAACGCTTAGACAATTAACACGTGGAAGAAAGAGAGAGCATGGAAAAAGTGCGCAGAAGAAAACTAATTTGGGAGTTCAAGCAGTGGGGTATTTTCCTAAGCACTAGATTAGGAAAAAGCAAGAAAACATCCACGCGAAGGGAATGTGAAAAACCTACGAAACCTTTAAATAGAAAAACTAAAAATTTACGGAAAAGGCAGACAGACAAGAAGAATAAACAATAGATGTACACTTTAAATTGCAAATACAAAAGGAAATAAGTTGATATAAAAATTAACTTTAATAACAAACAGAAAATAAAATAAATGGCTATAAAAGATGTAGGACAGAAACGACAATAAGGACAGAAAAGGGACGCGAAACAAAATTAGAAACTCAAGTTCAGTTATCAGCTTTGTCATTGATAATTTATAAGATAAATAATAAATTAATAAAAATGTCTTAATATGTTATATGAAATGGTGGACCGAAACCGTAGATATAGTAGGGGTAGTAGGTACATTATTTTAGTCACATCCTGAAACAAATTACCACATTCAAATATTTTTATAACTAATCTAATAACGCCAAGTGCCAATTAAGTGGAAAATGTTCTCTTTTAGTTCACACGACAAAATAATTAATTTTCTAAAATACAGTTTGGAAATATATTTGAATGTAGGCAGTAGGCAATGTAGGAGAGCGGTCTGATGGTTACACATGCGTTCATTCTTATCGAATGGAAAAAGTGGCCTTCCAATGGAAAAAACTTCCCCACTCGTGTCCTAAACATTTTATGCTTTTATGAACTTCTGGTGGATATTCCCCCATTTGCATACAGGCGCTTTTTATAGTTTAATAGCTATTGCCTACACCGATTTCATTTCTGGCTCTCAACTTGGTTTAGCTAGAATTAAGTTAGATTATCATATTCGTCTTATCTTCCCTGTCGGCTTTGGAAAACTTCTCTTCTCTTTAGTATTGTTAAAATTTCTTTGACTGCTGAGATCTTCCCGCACACATGGAATCCCACCGGAGATCGAACCGGGGATCGGTTACTTCAAATGAGAACACACTACCCATTAGGTAGGGAATGAGAACACACTACCCGGAAGCCCCTTCTCCACATTTTACTCATTCTAAAATTATTTTTCTTTCTGCATAGTATTCTGCATTCAGGAAGAGAGTAACACATCATTTATTACTCGCGGTGTAACGAACAACTTTTATCAAGGCGACAGAGCGGAGGAAAGATGTCAAAACTCCCTCACGTACACATAACAAAGGTTAACGCTTTCTAGAGGATTTACAACACTCCAAAGCTCTTATCAGATCCTTCCGGCTCCTATGGAATGGTATCCCAAATCTTAAATTAACCCAATTAAAAACCTCCTCGATAAATCAAGGATTTTTGCCAGTGTCCCAGACATTCATCGCTTCATGATGGGGCGGTGATTGATGAATCTGAGCCTTATCTCTTAATTAATCGTTACATAAATCCATTCCGACAAACGGCTGTAACAAAGCAGGTCACTTGCTCCCTTTGGAATTTCGAATGTGTTACAGCAAAGGTTTCGGCGGTCCGTACACAATCGCCTCAAAAAAGGTGCTGATAGATGAGACTATCGCGTTTCTTTGGAGTAAGATTTCTTAATTACGGCGTTCGATCTGATAGGGATTACTAGGGCGTTGCATCTTGCGTGGTCCAGTCACTCACGCAGAGCTTCGCAATAGGATTAGGGCTACAAAAATGTTTCGAAACGAATTTATAGAGGCAGTCAAAGTTTTATCCCATGATATATTATGCTTTTCAAATTTTGAAACAAGAAACTTTCCGCCGCAAACAACGGTGTTTTCTTTTGTAGAGAACTACCTTTTTCGGTTTCATAATGTTCAAAATTAATTTATATTACTTCTTTTGGTGTCATTCATTCTGGTGTCATTTATTATATGAATTTGAGAAATCAATCTACCAGAAAGCAATGCTTAGAAGTAAAGCAGAGAAGGTCCATGATCTCTTGATCGAATTAAAAATAATCGACCAAACTATTATAATGATGTTATCGAAATTACATCAAACTCACAATAAATTCTTTTATTCAATAAATATTTTATATAAATTAATCTAAGCTAGTTATAAACATTTGCACGTGGTCAACGATTTGTTCTAAATCCGTTCTACAAGCTAGGATTTTATGTGAGAGAGATAAGAAATCATATTTAAACATATGTGAATTAGAGGATTTTCGCAATTCACACTTTTGAAGTGAAAAATTTTGAGGAATTGTCGACTGAATGTATGTCGGATTAACATTTTATCGATACATTATTTTTAGTATGATTAATTTTAATTGGTTTAATCGTCTGCGGGAAATGATAGGTAGATAGGCTTTTTTGACGGGTTAGACCCGTGTTGGCCTCTCTTCAACGTAACTTCGTATTTAGTTTCAATATTAAAAAAAAATTCAGAAGTGAAAAGAATACAGTAAGAAAAAAATCACTAGGACTTAGGGTTGACAAAGAAGAGAAGCACACAGTGATGGGGGGGGGTGTGAATAAAAACGCCCAAAGCCAGTCATAAAAAAGTACAAACCCAATAAACAATATATGGTTACTCGGGAAAAATGATGGAAAACCAAATAAACTGCAAAAAAAGAAAATTTAAACTTCAAAAATAGAAAACAAAAACAGAAAAGGGATAATACAAGAAGACGGATAAATTAAAAAGATAATAATAAGATATTTTACCTTATAATGACGATAATAATATAGACTTAACCAAATTATATGTTCAAATCACGTACATTATGGTTATCAAATACCTATTTACAATAATTCCAGTCAGAGCCAACTTTAAAATATCGATACTCATCTGAAATGTTCATAAACGTAATTTCGTCACACTCTCCTTTGATAATGGGGTGAATGTGAAATTCGGAGGTTTTTAGGAAAGGCGGATGAGTTTTGGATCACGTGTGTTATGATGCGGTTCTTTTTCCCTACGTCAATCCAACCACCGTAGAAATATTTCTCAATGACCGAAATAATAAGGCCTACAATTTAAGCAAAAAGGTTCCGAAAAAAGCAATTAAGCTCCGAAATATCGTTATCCATAAATGGATCATCAGGATCAAAGTATTTTAAGTAAGTATATATGAGTTTTCGCAACAAAATATTAAAGTTAGTAATTGGCAGATTGCAAGGGAAATGTGAAGATACCCCCCCCCCCCTCTCCCATTGGTGGCTTTGTAGTTCTAGCAATTTACCTATCATTTGACAAGGAGCTTTAGTTAAAATCGGATCGTGAGGTAGTTCTGCAATCGCTATAGATACTATAAATATTATTATTATTAATTAAACGTGGAACCTCCTGACGAGCCTTTCTCTGGCTCAGGGGGATCTTAAAGTTTACAATGAAGAAAAAAATCATTTTTATTATTAGTGTATTTTGTGACAAAGTGAAATGAATAATCTATAGATTATTATTAATTAATCATGTTACAATTGGACTATTAGTCCGGTGGCGACAATTAATCTAATAATACATATATTAATCCTACATATTTACATACAAGTTTCTATATGCAATTTACACAAACATATCAATACATAAATTTTATTTCCTATTTCTGGATTTTTCGGGGTTCATGACAAATATACTACATTTATCACGACAAAATGGTATTTAAAAAGTTGATTGGACATGAGTTCATATGATAATTGCCTTAAACCCCACCTGGATCCACCCTAGAGTAAGCAAAGTTATATCTATTATGCCCTCAATATATTCTCAAATATATGCGATGTTAGAAAATAAACCGGAAAAATTGCGCATAACAATGCCTTGAACGATAGCTTGCAAGTTATCTTTTTTATTCCATATTTTCAAATATATACCAAGTATCACTCGCTAGCATTATCATTCAATACATTGTGTTACACTAATTGATGTACATTAGCCTAATATATTTCCTTAACGAAACAACCCGTACTGCGATCGTTCTTCTTGTAACACCTGAAAGATTTTTTTATTGTGAAACACTACATACTTTCTAACTAAAGAGGAATTTCAAATTTACAAGAAATGTATCCAAGAACAATACGTCTACTTTCTTATCTGATTAAGGTATAATTTTCCAGCCCGTAGTTTGAGAATATAGCCGAGAAATTTCCTGTCGAACGGTGTTTTTTGGGAATGTAGATGAGCATCTGAAACTTACTTTCAAATATCAGCATCGAATCTTAATATCTCTTCATCAGTAGAGCACTGAAAAGAAAAACGAGGAAGTTGGTAAAACTATTCGCCAAATTCAATTACGGGTATTAATTAGAATAAATGTGCAGTGCAGTAGCTCCACTTTCCGATCTAGACGATTACACTAATCTTTGCAAATTGAATTCGAGAACACCGATCACATTTGAAATATGGAATTGCATCTATAAAAAAATTAAATGGACCACCGACTTCTACCGTTTTCTTCCTTTAAGCACAGCCTTGCGTAACATTCTCTCCACTGAGAGAAATGATGCATGATACTGTAACATATACTCCTTCTACCTTCCTTGATATATGACAAGACCCCGGAGAGAAAACGTTTAGCGAAATATTTCATAGGAGTCGAAGTAGCGAAAGGTGCTCGCCTCGTTTCCTGTCCACCTCCCAGGTAATCACCTCCAATTAGCTTCTGTGAAGAGGGTAGCTGGGTCGCATACTTAAGTAAGCTCCAGAAAGACTTGAAATTCAGGCTTATGGTCCATGCTATTTTAGAGAAATATCACCCTGCACAGAGTAAGGTTATGTAAAATACAAGGTATCTTAAACAAAATAATAATAGGTCATCATCAAGAAAAGTGACACTCAAACTTATAGGCGGTGCGAACCCTCACATCTGTCAAACTGTAGCAAATAATAATACATTAATTTCAATAAAATTCGGTACATCTGAAGGTTGAAGTATGCAGGATGTTACCTGGTATATGAATTCTCATTATTCGTAATAGAAATATTTCAGCGTTTTTTGTATATAAATTGTGGAAAAAGTACATTTGATCATCCACTATTTAAATTCATAAAATTTACTACACTTAGAAACAAGTCATGTTCTCGGAGGAAAAATCATGACAAAACGATTTTATGAAAACCACCATTTCGTGGCAGTTTTAAATTTTAGAACCACTGATCTTGAAGTAACGGAAATGGATGGATATTTACTTACCATCATGCAAACAACTCCAAAATAATATAAATGGTATAAAATCACCAAATATTTTAGATGGATGGTAAGAAAATTATTTCGTGATCCAGGAGATTATTAATTTTCATTGCCTTTCTTTATTGCGCATGACAAATCAATAGCCAGCGATATTATTACGTAAGGATAATATTTATAAATGGCAATGATAGTGAGTGCAAAAGTTCTTTCATAGTCAAAGATGTTTAAGAGCGTGGAATATAGAACTTGACGATACCAATCACTTGTTGAAAACGGTCTCAGCAGTGAATTATTAAAAAGAAATATGTAACTTCTCTGATTTACTCAGTTTATCATCCTCCTCTTGGATGGAGGTGATCTGAATCCTGGGGTGATTTCTAGAGTGACGGCTAAGTTTAATTAGTTTTTAGCTCATCTCAAGTTTCGAAAGCGCCTGATGCCTTGTTCCTTTAATTAAGTAAATTTCCAGATAATCGCAAGGAAAATGTATACTGATGTTTAAAAAATTAAAGATGGTTAGGTAAAGATAACAAAATGAATCTTTATACATACACATACTCCGCACTAAAGTATGAGTTACTGAGCTCCCTGTTCTATTTATTAGAAATTTCCGTTAAATATGTATCATGACCCCATGTAGAGTTGACATAATTTCTAGATTATGTTAATCTACGTATTTGTGACATTAAATCTGATTATGGCAGATCTTCAATACCGGACGAAATAAGAAGTAAAGAAGTTATTAAAAGGGTATCTACTCTTTTAACTAAAGCGAAATATCTACTTACTTACAATTAGTTTCTAAGATGCTTAAACATAAGAAAGCATGTATAAAATGACTTCGTACTAATATTGAGCATGAGGGAATTTTGCGTCTAAATAATGGAGAAAGTTTCTATTGCAAAGGTCAAAATTTGAGATGGGGTTTTCAAAGAGTATGAGGATAATAAGACGGTAGGTGCGGCGTGGAGTGCTATCGCTTGAGGCATCTAAGAATCTTTCCTGACCAAGAGGCATAAGGAATAGGGTCACTTCGGATCCGTGGGAACAAATTTTGGCACGCGAAACACTATGGACCCCAACTCCCTTTCGACTTTACATCATCATCTCTATACAACCATTTTAAAAGACGCAAATCTTAACCAGGATTTCGGTTAAGCCCAGGAAACTAATACTAAACAGGCTTTCTTCATTTCTAACGATACAACTTCAAAAATCTTCCACATTTTGACCCAGGATAGTCGAAACTGTATGTCCGTTGGAAACTGAATTCAATTGATACTGGAAACAAATACATGGTCAATTCGAGTCTAGATGAATTCCATAGCTATAAATCAAACGTAGCTTTATCTCACGTCCGCGCCTCTTTTATTGTGAGTAGAATTTTTATCGAAATTTCGTAGTTTCGGTTGATCGAATAACAAACCAAAACTAGATTTAAAATGAAGGAAAACTACTGATCTTTGAATCGAATTCCTTAATGTCGGTAATCACGAGCTCAGACAACATTCCGAAGAAAGTGAGCTTTGAATTCCTGTTGTGAATTCCTGCGGTGCTGCTTTCTTTGTTCTTTAATAAGAATACCATTAAAATATCAAATTTATAGAGTATGAAAGTGATCAGTGAAAGTTAAAATGCTATTTACATCACCAATACAAATTCCTCGCTTATCAATTTTAATGTAAGGAAAGACGTTGGAACTTAGCTTTTAGAGTGTAAACAACGGATACACGGCTGATTTAGTGTGCGAATAAGATGCAACTCTTTTTAGCTGTCAACGCGCATACGAGGGTGGTGGAACAAGTTGCTCTTGGGAAATTTTTTCCTCTTCCTCCAACGCCTTGTTTTTCACATCCCAAGCAACATATACACTCCCAAAAATTTGTGAATTTTGAAAAATTTATAACCGTTGTCACAGCTGGAGGTTGGGTAAAATTTTATTCTTTGTTGCCTGTTGAAGATGACCATATGTAAATGGACCTTACTGGATAGGTGAGTCGTCTGGAATTTTTTAAAATTTCGTCGTCTTATCAGATTGTTATACACACTCCCCTGTCCTATTTTTCTGTGACATTTAAGGCTTTAAATCTTCACTTTCGATTTTCCAATTTAACTTACTTCATTTGGATATACGATTCTTGATGAATCGGAATTTTGTTTGCCTTTCTTTCTTACGCATCGAGCTAAAAACATTTTTAGTTTCCTCACTTCACTATAACTCTTCTTTTAGAGATTTTAGCAGAATCATTTCCTTGATGTCTAAGATATCTTCTTTTAAACCTTTTGGATCACACGCTTCGTGGTCACTTATTTTAATTTACACACAACATTTCTCACGCCTTGTTACATCACTCAGCTCTTTCCTTTCTTTGCTGTTCTTTTCGGGTCCTTCCATTGTCTTTAATTGATTTTGTTCATTTGGTTAGAGATGTTTTTTGTTTTGCTTGTTAAAAGGAGAAAATAATTGGGAGATTATTTTGATATGTGGGTGGGTGCAAGAGGAGAATCCTTTGATTTTTTACGATTGGACTCTTTGCGGTCACAAAATTCTCATTTTTCATTTTCACTGTTTTTAGTCCTTAAAAAATTTCGTACTCTTCGTACTTTCCTTTCTTACGAAGCTAAACTACGCTCACAGTTTCAAACATTGTTTTGCGTCTTACTTTTTTGCTTGGAGACAGTTTTTGAGAACGTTTGGCTTTACTCGGGATAATTAAAAACGTTCCTATAGCCTAATCCGTCGGAGATCGATCTTGCGTTGCTGTCAGGAACTGGAAGCAAAGGATTACAGATCTTATGTGAATCACCCAATAAGCTCTTCGATAGCCATGCTATCATTGTTAAGAGTAAAAAATAATGATAATTAATATTATGATTTGATAAGTTGATGAAGAATATTGATTACTATTTGACGTTTATAGATATGTATAGTATCATGACCATCGAAATGTGGATTGGGTGATTCTTCCTGGCATCAACGCAGGTTCTAAACTAACCAATACGGCTTCAGGAGCGTTTATTATGGCAGATTTATTATTACACCCTATTTTGTTGGGTGATCCCTATTACCAAGTCTACTCAATTTTATTTTATTATCAACACTAAAATGATATCTAGAGAAGGATACACGTACAGGAAGAACATGGTTACACTAATTATTACAGTTTACTTTCGCAGAGAGAAAAAGAGAGCTCTTTGGAAACAATTTACGTTTAACAAATGTCCACATTTATCATTTCCGTTTCTCTTAGAAAAAAACTGCTATCGGATGGGAAAAAAATCTTGGAAAATTTTATACAGAAGAGAAATCAGAGAAAAATCCAAAATTTCTGTATTTCTCGAGTGGGGAAAAGACTGAAATAAATTAGAACTTGGAAATTATTATTATTGCCTGTTTCAGTATGTAATCGCCAACACCGGATGTGTGGGAAGAAGGAAACTAGCTTTTCTTTCTCTACTGAGATGGAATCGCAACTTTTTAAAGAATTACTTTCACTATCCATCTTCCATGGTTTCTCCTTTAATCTATATCAATTCACTTTCTTACTTTTGAAATAACAGATCTTTTACTTTCTAACCTATATACACTCACTTCGACTAACAACCATTGCTATTTTTCCCTCTCCCACTCACCGCCTACGTAATATATCTCTCTCTCATAAAAGAGACAGCTTCCAACCACCTACGTGCCGGTAAAACATTTAGACGTAAATACAGCGAAACCTGTTAAAAAATTTCCCTCTTAAGATAATAACTCGCTTAATATGCGGTTCTCTCTCGGTCTAGGTCACCACCACACAAATCATACAGTAAATACACGTTAAAACGCTGTGCAACCCGGTCATAAGGTGGATTTATCCTCTCTCCAGTGCTATAGCCAAATCTCAATCTCATTTATTAATACAAAGATTGTTTTCATTATCTGTCTATCCTCATTTACAGCTTTGAGTACGTAAATTTCGCTCAATTGGTGAATGATGAAAAATAACTTTGAATATATTTTATTTTAAACGAGCACTAATATTTAATGAAAGCTAACTGCAAAGATCCCTTTTCGTTTTAGTAAGAGTGGGGACTTCTCTAAAAGTGTAAGTCAGTACTTGTTTGAATGATGTATCTATTTTATTTTGAAAAAGGATGCTATCTTTAAAAAATAAAAATGAGAAAAATACCTCTGTTTATTAGCGTGCAAAAAGATAAGTACTGTCACATCGGTTGAAAGGCTACTCCGCCTATAACACGGTTTTAACTCAATCCCCTGAAAAGTGTCTTATCCGGATTTTACAGTATACCGTAGAGCAGCAACTTAAATCCTGAAGGTGAAGGTTTGAAGTCAAACCGTATTCCTACCTTCTCAAAGTTATGTAAATAAATTGTGGTCTCAGAAACTTACATCCGTAGATAAAATCAGTGCAATCAAAACATGTCGAGAACCTTACTCAATCATACTACATATGCTAATCTTGTTTGACTAAAATTTGATTTTCGAACCGAATATCTTTTTAACGCGTTTGCGTACGTAGTGAATGAGATTCGATCTTGTATTTGCTCACGTGCATGACCTTTTTGGCGTGAACGATCAGTAAATAAATAATTATGCGGAAATGAGTAATATTTACTTCCACGATAGAATAGTATTCTACATTAAGGGGTCATGAAATTTCTAATGAGAATCTAACCGAAAAGATTTAGCAACTCAGTTGTTAACAACAACAACTGCAACTACTCCAGTTGTCAGTTGCAGAGTAAATATCTTAATCTCAATTACGTTCGTTACCATCAATCCCTAATACTGCAAAATAAAACCCCATCACCGTCATGATAATGAGGGTTACTACAAATATGTTTGAATGTGTATTAAGTAAGTCAGTAAACGTCAATGTTATTCTGACGAGATCTATCTAGAACCGGAACTTACATCCTTATGTTCTGCAAACCAGTTTTCCGAAATCTAGATTCCAATAAAAATCATAAAATGGGTCGTACCATCAGAATAAAAACTCCGAACACAAACGAATGGAAGAATAACTTTCGCGCTTTCTCCCATTCCTGAGAGTAATAAAGGTAGCTGATATAAATGGAGAAAACATTTAGAAGTCCAGATGTTATTTCACGGAGAATTATCATATTTACAGATCAGATGAAAGATGCGTTAGAAGCAGATTTCCTTAGCTGTGAAAGTTACCAATTAAAACATTTTTATAATGCTGAAATATTTTATGGATAAGATATAACTCAATTCGGTGTTAGTCGTAAAGAGTACAAACCGTTCGTATATTTATGTCAGAATGTCCCAATCGTATTAAAATACATCTAAAGGAAATGTAATAATTTTCAAATCTTCCCTAAGAATATTTCTTAAAGCAGTTTATCTGGCTTTTGGAATTCATCTGGAATTCTGGCTCAGAATATGTAATAACAGCTGCTTAATTTCTTTGGAAATGCATTGCTCTTGAAGAGAGAATCTCCCGTCCAAAAAGTCTTCTGTATTCAATTTACGTTTTCAAAATAGCAATGCAGTGATATGGGTCTGCCACTTAACCACAGATTCCAGAATGCATATTCCTCTCATAAACTAGAATTCTTATCGATGAACGCTTTTTCATCAATTACCAATTTAACTATACTGATTATAAATATTAGCTATATTTGTATTTATAGCTATTCAAATATTGTCTCTAATTAAGTAGAGTATTCAATATGGCGGCTGCATATCTACGGAAAAAAGGGATTCGACTTCGTAACTGTAAATTATGGTTGGCTAAATACTTAATCAAGAAACATGCTTCCAGGAAAGGTAATTTAAAAAATATAAGACGTTAATGGGATAATAGTAACAGGAACAGGAAGAATATACGCTAAAATCAATCCAGTAATGACTAAAGTACATGAATCTCTCTCCATTACAGTAGAATTCATGCCCTACTAAGTTTGAAGATAGTTTGTTTCCGTTTTTTCCGTGCAACTTCCGTTTCCTTCATGGAATCACTTCTTAAAGAAATCAAATATCGATTGGCTAATGATACGGTCAAGATTCCTCTCTTGAATTCTAAAATAATTGCTTTCATCCCATTCCTTAATCAAAATAATTGAAATCTCCGCCTTCGTGAAAAGGAATCATTCGAGTCGCACATTTTCTTCCACTTTATCGAAAATGGTCATAAAAAATATTTATCAAGACAAAATATTTGGACTATCCTGTTGGTGAAATTTCCCTTGCATGAGATAAAAAAACAAAGGACTCGTGTCAAAGAAGAGAACTGAATTATTTATAGTTCTACGAGAAGTGAAAAATTGTGACTTGACTGGGACTCGAACCCAGCTCACGCATCTTCACTTCTGTAATCAGGAGCTTTTATAAGCAAGAGAGAGAAGAAAGAATGAAGACTTCTGAGGGTGGTTGGTGCCATTAAGTTGAAGCATCACTCTCTTTCTCATAAAAGCTCCCAATTATAGAAGTGAAGATGCGTGACATAGTAGTTCAGTGGTTAGAATACCTACCCGGAAAGTGGGAGACCTGGGTTTCCAGCCAAGTCACAATTTTTCACTTTTCGTAGAATTTTGGGTCAATCGCACAAATTCATGTGCAAAATTTCGTTAATTCCATCGAATGTGAATTATTTATCCTACGTCGACGTGGGACAATAGTTGAGAAGGCAATACAGGGAAACACGTTTAAAATACTACCGCCAAAGATGCTATCTCGCTTAATGCGCGGATTTCTCTCGATACTGCTTCTTTTCACTGTAAACGTAAAGTAAAAATACTGCTTAAGTCGCTCTACTACTCGCTTATTAGGCGAATTTCTCCCGTCCAAGATGAAATCCTTCGCCTCAGTCCATTGACCGAAAATTGTTCGTATCATCTTTACATAATTGTCTATCTGATAAAAATTCCTTCATTTTGTAGTGAAAAATGACCAGAATTAAGTAATAAAGAAAAACGATCTCTTAGTACGAGAAGCAGGCCATTCTTAAAAATTATAACCAGAAGGCAACCAGTATTACGCAACAATAGTTCTACATCTATAGCAGTGGCAAGTAAGGCAAACCAAAGAAGATTACTTTTGGTTTTTAAGGTGTAAATCACTTATTTAAAATGAATAAAGGTAATAAAGTTATCTCGCTAATAAAACAGTTTTCATTTGGTTTCCTGAAAAGTATCTTAACCGTGATTTACTGCTCAAAAAGATAAAGTTAGACCGAGAAGTGGGGTTACGGAACCATGAATTATTAAACTACATTGATATCAATAAAATCCGAAGAGTGACGGTTATTCGACGAATTCTTTTTATTTCGCTGCCTTGATGAACGATGCCATAAAATTTACGAGTTCGAGGATACGAAAGATATCTTTCAGGGGAATTATTTTTAATGAACGGAAAGTTATTTTTGGATCTGTTAATAATCGCGGAAATGAAAAATAACGAAGTAAAGAAATGAGGAAGTTAGCGAGGGAGACTATGTACGTAACGAATACGGGTCGCTGCTCGATCTTACCTTTTCTTCCATAATTCATTCTGCCATCCAAACTCATACACCATAACCCTAACATGGGCGCAATCATAGCCTTAAATCACAGTGATTGACGACTTCGAGTGGCCAACTGCAGATGAGCAACCGACAGAGTCCGCAAGCAGAGGTCGAAATGCTATCTGATTATATAAATCGTTACAATGGACTCTTCCTTGGAAAGAGGGATAAGAATTAAGACTCCCAAGATAAGGTTAATATCTGCAACGTTGCGGAAAAGGCTAGTAGTTCTCGAAAGGTTGGGCGTAGAGTGCCAAAACCACGTAAAATGCGAAATTGTTTAGAGTTGACATTACGGAAAACCTTAACGAAAAATCTTTAAAAGCACCAAGGGAAAACGTGAAAATTACCCTCAATTTTATTTACTTATTGTTAAAGTCTGTTATTTGCTTATTTCTCACTTAATAGCTTCAACTGCGGTCATTCATTAAATTTGCTAATTACAATCACCTGTAAATATTCTAAGACAACCATTTCAGAGCTTTTGTGGTCAACGAAATTTTAGTCTATTAGCTTTATTACATTTAGTATGGAATAAATTAAGAAATAAAACTTAGTGAATTGTGGTCATTTTCTAATGTATATGGCTGATCCGAAGAGAGATCCTCACGAACCCTTATAAAATAATATTTACTATTTTAAATACAAATGAAGCTAACGTTTATTCATTAGGTGTATAAAGAATACATATAAATAATATTCACATATTTTGCGATTCTATTTTAACGGATGAAAATAAGCATGATGAGGAAGGAGATTCATTTATTTGATCGTAACAAAAACATAACGATTCTTGCAAAGATGAAATCATAGCAACGATTCTTTATCAAACGATTTTCTGTTTCTCATCACTACCCATGGTAACATTTTCTCTTATATGTAGTGCCAACTTCCACCAGACTGGATCTCGGTATATTTTCTGGAAAAAATCTGGATTATACAAATACATCTACATCTACATGAATACCCTGCAAGCCGCCTTTCGGCGTGTGGCAGGGGGTGTAAACACCAATCGATTGAGCTACTTTTTTAGCCTATTACTATCGCGTATTGTTCGCGGAAAGAATGAGTTCTCAAATCGACTTGTTCTAGCGTCTATTTCTCTTATTTTGCTCTCATTATCGGATCGGCCGAAGTAACAGGAGGGTCGCATAATATCAACTATGTCATCGGACAACGTGCTTTCTCTAAATTTATTAAGGAGTCGCAACCTAGCTTCTAACCGCCTTTCTTTCAATGATGCCCAACCTGTACATAAAACACACATGACGATTAAGAGTAATCCATTCTAGCTTGCAGAGGCCGCCATCTGCACAAATCATAAAATTACATCAAGGGTCCAAACTTACGCCTACTTCGCACTATAGTGAGGTTTTCTTTTTATAAATTAGCATACTAAGAAGATACAAACTTCATTGGCACCTAAAACTTACGTAGGCGATAAAATGCGAAATTAAAAGATCTCGAGTTGCGCTTGGTATGACTTGATAATGGCATTTCATGGAGTTATAAACCTCAGCTGACAGGTTAAATCAAATTATCACAGCCATGAACAAGACTGAGTGAAAAGTAAAGAGATAGAATTTTCTCCACCCTGTAAGGACAAACGAAAAAGATTCCATTTACTCCATTCCCATATAGAAAGAACTTCCGCCACAGATTCTCCGAATATTACAAAAAGATAATGAAGATCTCAGAACAGTCTACCATTGACGTTTCGGACAGATCTCATTTTCAAGAGATCGCAATCAGAGATTTCGCAGCTCCTTCAATTGGATATCATTATGCCGCCGACTGGATATAGACAAGTAGTGCGAAAGCAAATCATGCGCTAAGACTAAATCTTATGTGGCGGGCGTTTGGAAAACAACCCGACTCCCTCATCTCGCCGAAAAAAAGAACCGGTCTCCACTCCTATGTGCGACCTCCTTCCTGAATTTCGGAGGGCACGTGGCAGAGGGGGGAAAAACCTTAACTCTCGAGAATGTCTATAAATTCTTCACATTGAGGTGTCGCGGTAAGAAGTTGTGCTGGAGAAAACGCGAAATCCGAATGACGTACTTCGACGCAGGTATTTCCTCACTACAATCATGAGGTAGAACGACACAAATGACTTACGACTGTTGCTATCGTAGAGAGAGTGCACTGAGCCCCATTACCGATTGGGGCCTTTACGAACTAAGGGACTCTCCACATGCAGTGGTGGTGAGGACCATAGGCTGGATCCTACTGGTTCAATTAAAATGCTCTCGTATATGTTACAATATAATACAGCACGAAACATCTTTATTGGTTGAAAGACGATATGGACAGGGTAAACAATGTATTCATATCATGTTAACTAAGAAATAATAACGTAGTTTTTGTAAATTTTATGCTAATATATACTATAAATGGGATGCAAACGCAGAAGCCAGTGTTTTATTTGAATCTCTTCCTATTTTATCATTTCTATGATATAAAAGCTTATGTTTTTTTGAACAATCACGTAATAAAATCGATATGTCACTTGTTCGTGATGTCATTTACACTCGCGAAGTACTTGCATATGTCACTTTTTCTATACTTTGTAAATTTCGCTGAATTCTTCCGTTGTATTACATCAGATTTATTTCTTTTCTTTAATCTTTTTTATATTTTATAACCAGAATGTCTTCCTGTCTCCAAAAATATAAAGGGTAAATCAGATATACAAAAATAGCCATTCCTTCACAGGAAATATCCAATTAGCCGGGATTAGAACTCGGGACCTCGGGTGTGCTAGGAACCTCTCCACCACCTCGCCGGTATTACATACTCTCCTTGCAAATCAAGCAACTTTTCTGACCACTTATTGGAATCCTCTTAAAATTCGTTTGAAATACTGGGGATAAACATCTACCTCAGGTTTTGGTAAATCGTAAAGGTAATGCGCTTAAGGACCTCTGGAAGTCTTAGCGGGCGAATCTTCGCGAGGGGTCCTCAAGCCAAGCACTTACAGCACCAAAATGAACATATTTCTATACTAACAATCAGTGACATTTCTTTCCTTTATTTCCTACTCTAAAAAACCATCCGTTTACCTTATTATTGGGAATTTTCGAAAATGTATCCTTGCATTTTGTTCAAGAAAAATGTTCTTACCCTGTTTAATCACGATTCACAAAATTATTTTTTATTATTCATGGTAGGCATACCACCACATACCCTCTTCTAACCATATGGTATTCTATACTTCACAATTTGTTAGTTCTATAGCGTGAGTATGTTAATACATTCATTTATATTCATAACTAATAGAAACAGCAATATATCAAAAAGCACATTGTGAAACACGTCTTAAGCCAGTTATCCCAACTCAACGTGTCCTAAAAGGCTAAGAAGAAAATAGAAATGAATTATGATCTAAAAAAATTTATACATGTATTATTTTATGCGTAAGTCAGAGATGAATTTCCCAAGATAGAGGGCATAAATAAAAGGAAAATATTACATCCATTGAGCAGTACGACAGCACGCTGAATATCAAATATTTATTTTCCATTTACCAGCGAAATTTTTTTTCTAAATATATCTTCCGCATGTCCAGTTTGTCATTAATTAATGTGCCACTATCAAATACAAAGTTTTGCGTTGAAATATAAATAATTTGCGGAGGGAACGTTCCTGAAACTTCACGCCTTTAGAAAAATTTTCACGAGTTCTTGCCGCGGGCATTCGGATTTTCACTGTGACAGGCCACAAACAATAAATTAACAGCCTCTTTGTCTACGAGAATTTAGCGTTCGGCCCAGAACTTCGAGTACAGCTTTGTAATGGACTTTTCTTGGACCTGAGGCAACTTTTAGCCACATGTGGCATGCGAACATGACGCGTGTTAAGTCTTCCTTACTAAGCAATATCAACCGAAATACAGCACGCGAAGAAGAAAGAAAAAGAAGAAGAAAGAGGCAGAGAAGAAAAGAAGCAAGCCATTGGATTGCCACCGGGAAAGGAACCCGCAGGCGAACGCGTTGCCCACGAGACCATAACGACAAGGAGTGGCATTTACAAAAAAAAACAACTTTGTTATTTTAAGATTACCACAATTTACCTGAATGGAACCTTCGTGGAATAATAAATGTAGCAATTACAAAGATTAGGATTAGGACTATGGAATTAAATTATTTCTACCGGTACCGATTGGTAATGCAAGCAGAGAGCATTCATTCTCGATGCTGGAAAAGTGTCGAAGATTATCTGAGAGAGTAAATGTCTCAAAGATAAGTTGTTAATATATCTAATTTATAAATCTAAAGTAAAACTGCTAATAGCATAGATATTGATGGTTAGAACAATCCTTTGCTAAAAGCAAATCGAGAAAAAAACATTTTAAATTCCCTGTAGAAGGAATAAATGTATTTGAAATTTTTTTAAATTTCCATAGTTATCACTTTTAGTTTCTGCAAATTATATAAATTTAATTAAAAGCAGGTAACTAACACGCGCATAGAAATTATTCAGCATTTTTGCTTGCTCGCATTGTTAATTTTTTTATATTCTAGGTGTCGTTCCTTAAATAAGCATAGTAAATTCTTATCCTGCTGTGTGAATGCGAGTTAAATTAATTTTTTCACGGGCTACATAAATGCCAATTTTTTCCCAAGTTGGGCCAGCTATATCTAGTTTGCAGACTTCTGCTACAGATTCCAATTATGCAACCGTAAATGCTAAATGTTTCTCCCAAATCGTGCAATATATTATTTAAGTTTACATTTCCGTAATTCTTTCCAAAATAAAATATATTAAATCTATAGAAATTCATTGAGTAACCCCTTAGAATAATATCTGCTAAGAATAACACTAAAGATCTTTACTCTGTCCAAACCGTTAACCAGTCCGCTAAATATTTTCCTATTTTGACATACCATCAGTGGTAAAGAGGTTGAGAAACAGGTTTTAATCATTGTCACTCAAGTGACTTTTTTCGCAAGAAGGTTCCCTTATAAATATCAAAAGTAGGAAATGAAGTTTTAAATTACTAATTTATTATATATTTATTATATTATTTAATATATTAAAATTGCTGCCGAGAGGCATCCCTCTTCAAAAATATTTCAACTTTAGAAGAAAAGACCATTAGCTCGCTCACGCTCTTACGATCACTTTCATAAATGTTTAGTTGGGTAAGGTTTTTTCAACACGCCTCACGTATTTGCGGCCATTTTGGCATATTTTTCATGCACGAGACTGCAAAAAGTAAGAGACATCCTGAGGGAAATTCCACACTTTTTATGAATGGATCATTTCATCCTTAAAAACATCCTTTGCGCTTGATTGAAATAGTTTTTTATGTAGTATGAAATGTACATCTTCAAATTGCTAATCTATTTAAAATATCTGGAGACCTCAACACTATAAGTACGTCAAGCGTCTTACAAGGCATAACTTATTCCTCTATACGTCTCTTTTCTGATCAGGACTATGGAAGTACTCTGTGGCACATCTAAAGCAAAACATACATGTAATGCAAAATATACAGATGAGCGAATAGGTTTACATATATACGAAATAAAAATGAATTACTCTTTCTTACTTTTAGAGCAATGTTTCCCAGTTTTTATGTTAGCGCACCTTAGCCCCAAGCCACTGTCCATAACCATCATCCACAAAACTCATTACCTGTATAGGTTTAAATTATTATATGCAAGGAAAATTATTATATATTCTACTTATATCCTCCAAATATAGCAAATAATAAAAAGGACGCATGATAATTAAAACGATACGCAACACTAGTACTAGTAGTCCTAAGACATTGAATCATTTCACATATTAGTCGTCAATATTTGTGACAAGAATCTTTGTTATATAACTTGTGATGTTTAAATGAACTTATCACGTAAAATTGGAGATGAAATTCATTGAAGCAATTTTCATATCATCTGACCGCAAATATGAGAAATCTCTTGTTTAGAACTGGGGGAGGAAATGAAAAAGATTGCGGAAAGTACTGTTCACAATTCGAAATTATATCGGGGATTTCTGATATCTACTGTTAAAGATACAGCCGGTGCATTGTCCCTCAGAAATTTCAACAAACCAATTTATCCCAATTAAAAGGTGTTTTGGAAAATGGCGTGTCAGTCGGAAACAAAATCCCGTACACAAACGGTTAAAATACCCACGTCGAGGGTAGCCGTGAAAGGAAAGACTTGATTGATTGACATCAAAATTGCAGGTATCAGTCATGTCTATCAAGTCGACCCAATTATGCATTTGCACTTCCGTCGAATGAGAACCATTTGGAACTTTCCACGATGAATTCGGCAGGATTTTCAACTCATTTTCTTAGTCGCCCGAATTTCGTTCGATAAGTCGCGATTCCAATAGTTTCCACCTCCGTACTCCGTTGAATTACTTACTATTCGGTGGGCTTCACATTATCTATTAACAGAGATTAATCTAATTCTTTACCGATTCACTAAATCTATGGTGGCCATATGATGGACTGTCGTAGATTAGCAACGGAGGTCTAGTAATAGTTAGCGGGGAGTCTAGAAAGCGATGTATGTTTACTAGCCAGAGGTTACCGCTCTACGAATTGTGCGACAATTAAGAGAGTTCACGCACTGGTTTCCAAACACGCAGAAAGTGACGTGCGACGTCAAGAAAGTATAATTTCAGATCACGCCCCTGCAGGGGCCGTTGAGCCATTTATGATTTAAACACTCGCTAGTTTATTTTCGTTCGGGAATAAAATGCATTGGATATCAATGAAACCTGTAGGAAGTTACATACGTTGCTGAAATATTGAAAATATAACGGATTAAAATTTGTATGATGCATTATCTTCAGGCTGTCGCTATTTCATTATAATATAATTTATATAATACAATTTAATAAATTAAATTTAAATTATTAATCACCACATCACAAATCAATCTTCATTTGGATTCGATGAAACTAAATCTCATGCTTCTTACCATAAATTCTTTCCTCGATAGTTTAAGTAACAGCTCTCTTTGGTCTTTAAATTGAAATTAACTAATGAGTTCATGGTAATTATAAAATCGTAAGAAATTTAGGAGACTAAAAATATATGGATTGGAAAAAGTCTGACCTGGCCAAGGTTTAAACCATCATTCTATTGCATGTACTCCCCGCCACACACCGAAAGGCGGCTTGCAGGGTACGTGCGTAGATGTAGATACATTCTTCTGGCAAGCAGACGCTTCAGGACGAATAAAAAAATGAAAGCAAAATTCTGCAATGAAAATATTTATTCATGAAATAAAATATTTAAATGTATGTACCAGAGAATTCTTTAAATGAACACATTATCAAAGATCAAATAGACACTGTTAAACAGGATGAAATCCTCAAATGTTGACAGCAGCTCTGTATGAACTGACTCTGCAGATAGTGGATATTAAGATAAATAATATATAAAGTGTGATAATTAAACAAGAGAAAATTAAAAGTCTACAGTTGCGATAGTTCTTGAAAGATTTGCTGTTGAAATAAACAACATGAAAACCACTTTTACATCAATGTAATCCAGGACTCCATGTAATCAAATTATTCATCCCCTCCTATCTAAATTCAATTTTTCTGCCAGTTTTAATTAACACTCCATTATTGACAGGATACTGCTGACTTCCCATCAAGTATTTAAAGTGGAACTACTTGCTGCTGTTTACGGTTTCCCTGGATTTTGTATGGCTGAATGGGATCTATTTTCAACCATTTCCTAAAAATCCTGTTTCTTTTTCCTACTGCTTCATTAAGGGTGTTTTAATGTGAAAGTGAAGCATAGAAGATAACTGAAATCAAAGTACTTTATGCTGTTTATATAGTCCATTGATATAAAGATGATTTTGGATCAGTTCTCAAGATGATGTTATGTTTGAAATAATTTTACCTCTCAATCATTAGCAGTAGTAGTAGTTAGCTTTTTATATTCTAAAAATGTGTGTATTTATACTCCCATAAGCCTCCAATATATATCACATGAACAATAGCATATTATAACTCCTCAATATAATTTTCATATGATGAACTATGAAAATGTATTCAGAATCATTTTTTCCAAAAAATTGTTCATAAGTAAAGGAGGGTTAGAGAATGCAAAAATTCGATAATATTAGCAAACGACTGCAAAACAGGCGTACTTCCCACTACAGCTTTTAATTAAGATTGAGAAATGTAAAATAATTTATGGATTTGAAATTTTCTCCTTGCATGTTATGCACATTCAAAATCGTGATGCAACCTCTTCATTAGTGCATCTTGCATTTAGCAAAAGAGGATGCAAGAGAGAATGAAGAAATAGCAATTGATAGGAAGATTACATGAGATCGAATTCTTGTAGCTAGCACATTCTATCATTATTTCACAAATGTGATTAAGAATTTAAATATAAGTAAACCAATCGAGAAAGCTATCATTAAAGTTAGAAAATGTAAAACAATATTTTAGGTGAATTTTTTTATTTTTACACCAGTCATTAATATTGAAGTCATTGAAATAGTCTTCCTTATAAATGACAATTCCAGTTGATGTGATGACATACTAACAAAACTTTTACAGAGGATGTGAAGAATTGTAGATGATCAAATCACTAACAAAATCAATTTGTAAATTCATACTGCTATGCAACCAATATGACTGATATTTGGATCCTGCAAACCTCTTCTAAAATGCATGATATACAAAATCCTTTTATCACTATATACTTTAAAAGCAGCTTGAGAGGTTTTTCAAGGAACTAAACTGAAAACTGTGTGATAAGCAGGATAGTAGTTTAACTAGTGCGACATTTATTTAACATGAAATTTTATATTTTGTGTGATAGAACACAACAAAGAAAGGTTATTTTGCTCATTAATTTTTAAAGAAGTACTTTACATCTTAAAACAAAAGGAAATATTCTGAAGTTTGTTTTAGCAGAGTTGAAGATGGGATAACTAGAGTACACCATCTAGTCCTGTATCAGATTTGGTGCTTTCTCATCATGTTTATGAAGAATGGTCAGCTTTTTGGACAAATAATGTCTCATTTTATTACGTCATAATGGTCACTTTCTACTCTACAATAGAGCATTTTTTTAGCAAAAAGGCATTCGTATGAATAAACAATTGTTTAACAGCCAAGTTTAACTCACTGATCTCTGCCAATCAATACTCAACAACCCTCCAAACATCAAACTCTGGTTTATTTACAATTTTTTTGGTTTGCAACAAAACTAAACTAAGCTGCTTCTTCATTAATTTTCTACCCTGAGACAATATTGGACAGGAAGATCTCTACAACAGAGCTAAACCAGCTCTCACAATATGATATGGAATCAGACTGCTCCATGTCTCATTCCTTTCGGAATTAGACATAGAAAACAAAGTAATCAAAAAAAGATCCAAAAGAATGCTAAAATTATTTATTTAGAATGACTATAAGGTACAATATCTATTTTTGGAGGTCCAAAGTGGTTCCAAGATTTCGTATTGTACAACATAAGATTGCACTAATTTTCATAAGTTTTATCCCAAAAACTTTACATCTATATGCTAGTCAAAAAAATTAATTCAAAAATGAAAAAAGCTACTGTTTTTCAGGAGAAAATATTATACCAAAATTAATATATATTGGTGGTGTCTAAAAAGTGTCCGACAGATCTTTACCTTCCAGGAAGGATTATGAAGGATTCCTCATGATTAGGAGAATATGTAAGAAGGTTAAAAAGCAAATTTTCTTAGCTGAAACTCACTCTCTATTTTTCCATTTTCTTCATATCCATAGATACTCTTAGGTTTTATAAGCAAAAGCAAAATTTTTTTGAAATTTCAGTTTTGAGTAACTAAGGAATATTTGTTTAAAATCTTTCATGATAATTGAATAAATTAATATGACTTTAGTTCAATCAATAATGATGTTTCCTATTTACATGAATACGATGTAATACTGATGAAGAAGTGAATCTAGATGTTAAATGTTAAGTGAAATCTCATAAACTCACAAAAAATAAAAGAATCCTTACATGGTATATTCACTCCTTAAATGGGAGAATAAGTTTATATTTGTACAAAAACATTTACAAAACCATTCTAAAAAAGAATTACAGTAAGAATTCAAAAACACGATAAATCTGAAATTATTTATCACACTCACATTCCAAGGCTTGGAATACATAAAAATCCATGAAGTTAAAATGGTAGCTTCATGTTTCATGAGCAGTAGAAATATGCACATTTAAGGAATATCTCGTCTTGTAGGTTTTTTCACACATGTTGCATGCATATGGCCGTTCTAATGTGTGGGTTACATAATGGCGATTCAGAAAGTAACTTTCCAGAAATTTCTTTGAACATATATCACATTCTAAAGTACCATGGCAGGCCCATACATGTTTCCTTAAATCCAATGCAGTAGGATAGTTTACGTCACAAAATCCACATGATGCCTCCTTCTGGATATTCATATGACCATCAAAATGTTTTTTGAAAAATGAATAATTTTTGAACCCCTCTTTACAAACTCCACATATATAATGGCCAATATATTCTCTTTTTACATCAGGAAACTTGCACTTCTTCTCGTGTACTCTCAAATTTTTCCGGAGTTTGAAAGCTTTTTTGCATTTCTTGCACTCATGCTGGACTTGGTTATATTTCCTCTGATGACTCCTCATATGGGTTTTCAAAGATGACTGTGCGTCAAATGTTTTGTCGCATATTCCACATGCGTAAAGCTTGCTCTTTTCACAGTAAGTCACATGCTTCCTCAATTCTCTGGAACTAGAAACTGTTTTTTCACAATTACTGCATCTGAAGTCTTCACAATCACCTTTGTCAATATGTATGTTCAACTCTAAATTATCAGGAAACACTTTTGAGCATCTTTTGCAGCAATATGTGCTCCCAGATTCATTTTCACAAACACAATCATCCTCGGACATATCATCACTCTTTGGTTCGCTGCTTGGGGATTTCTCTTCCCTGTTCACCTATTGAAACAAATAATACATCAAATTTCCATCTATTTGTGAGCACAACCTTTAGTCAATAAGTTATCACAGCTGAAGACAATATGAATCAAAATCACATTTAAAGTAAAACAGTAAAAATACAGGTTAAAACGGTTTCTAGGGAACCAAAAGAAAACCGCATATTAAGTAGGATAGAGACATAACCAGGTTGTGTACTATAATGCTCGTTGTCTTATATAATATAGGTAATAATGGTCTGCTTTTCAAACAAAGAAAGTGTCTTAGCTACTTAATTTTGGTCATATTTCATTCTACACCAAGAAAATTTACCATAGGAGGGAAGAATAGCAAATATTTTAATAGCAGTGATGAGAAGGCATCACTGAGGTTTAAAGTTGGATTTATAATGAGATAATCATATGGCTTACTGCAATCACAGCCTTGATCAGCAAATATTTCCCAGAATTTAATTCAGTTTTCAGAGTTGATTTCATTGCTTTGAATAAACTGCAACTTTTAACATCAGGAAAATTGAAAGACATTAATCAATCATTATTGTAATTAAAATTCTGTAGAAAGGATCCTGAGTGTTGCCGATATAATTTTGCTTCATCTGCATGCACCATTTTATTCAGTTACTACACCACAGCTGTTCAGCTCATCATAAAAACTAAAGTATTAATATTAATAGATTATAGAGATGCATATCTGTAGCTATCAAATACCAAAATAAAAGTGTGGAACAATTGCCACTCTTGTTTCCAGAAAGGACTTTCAGGATCATGGACCACATACATTAAAACCTCATTAAGACAGTTTCTAAGGGGGCCAAGCAAACACCAGGATAACAATATAACCAGGATATTTAAAACAGTTGGCCTTATACAATTATTTAAAGCATTTTCTGCTTTCTGTACAAACAGAGCATCTTAGACACTTAATTTTAGTAATTTTTCTCTCTACAGTGAAGCAAGTTGTACCAAATAGACAGAGAAGAATGATGAATTATGATAGAGCATCACAGAGCACAATCTCTCCAAAAATACACTTGTAAAAGACTGCACTCCCTTTCTGGTTTATTTGACATTGAAAACTTGAGACTGCAATGAAAGGAAACACTGCTAAGTGAATTTTAACCCAACATGCTGCCTTGCGAAAAAGTGATAAAGAAGATCTCAATCGATCTCAGATTTTGCATCAGCTCCAATGGAAGAATGGAGATTGTTCTACTTACTGATACCTCAATTTCGTTCTCACAAAATTAGTCATTCCAAAAAAGAAATTCATAAGGAACCCTTCTAGAACTAAGTCAAAGTGTTACGGGATGACAAGAATGAAGTATAACTGTTTTCAACCATTGAATGAGGTAAACAACTAAAGGCTAAAAAGGGATGCAGCACATCTGGGACAGGAGTAACCTGTCTTAAGTGTGTAGCAGGGCATCTTAAGTGGTATTTTTACCATACGTTTTGTGAGAAAGGGAGAAAAGAAAAACATGTTACGATTGATAATGCAATGTACAAAATATATGCAATGTGAAAAATTTTCTAGCACTCAGGTCTTGTAAGTATTAGTTATTTCACTCCAACATCCTTTCTCACTTCAGTGTAATATATAAATTTTATGACAATAAGTGAGATCACTGAGAGAGAATATCCACTATATTTCTAGCCTATAATTTGCAAAAACTTTTCTCCCACAACTCTGGAATGCTTAATGATTAACATACCATTTCAGTCTTCCTCTTTGACTTTTTATCTCGATCATATCCCAAAGTTCTGCTGCAATGGTTTGATAAAGTTTCATCTTCACTGAATGTATCTTCTTCCTCTTCTAATTCCACGATATCTGCTTCCATGTCATCATCCATAATACTTTTACATTCAGAGTCTGATGCAGCTTCTGATTCAAGTGGATCTTTCTCAGTAGACATTTCACCACCTGCCTCTTTCTCGGCTTCTTTTCTTTCAGATAAATTCACTTCAGTAGCTGTGGAATCTCCCTGAAAGACGAAAATTCCAATAATTGTTTAACTTAAAAAATAAAAACTAAATAAACATCCTGGGAACAATATGTGACAAAATTTTCTCTTAATATCTGGAGGAATGTTCATTAAAGATTTGAACCATTTTATACTGAGCTAAATTTGAAGTATCACCATAATTGTCCAGCTCTTATTTATCACATTGGATGCCTCATTCATGAATCCCTGGACAGCAAGTTAAAGCCAAGACCATCCTCCAGAAATTAGATTTTCATTGTCTGCAGCATTTTCCCTTAAAAATTACTTCATTGCTCAAAGATTAGGAAGTTAGAAGGAGCAAAGTTAAAAGTGGGGGGTAAAAGGGCTGAAAAATAGAGACAAAGAACTGTTTCTATCATGGCAAGATACAAGACGTGAATTGTAGTAATGTCTTGGTGGAATTGGATACCTGTAAGTGGCTAATTAATTAACTTTTTTTAATGCTGATTACTGGCTCCATGATTTTCTACTACCTTAACGCTTTTAATACAGGCTTCAGGTGTAGAGTACATTTTCAAAAATAATCTTTAAATTTCTTTTGCTAAAATTGCTAGCTTATGTATTCCAAGGGATTCATACTTGGAGTTATAAAGCAACAATAATATTATATTCTGCTTTTAACAAAGGTTTCATGGGGACATATAGATATATTGATGATCTTGGGAAGCCCAGATCACTACTCAAAGTTATGTAACTTTAAATCACTATCATGACAAGGTTACTGCATTCAACTTAGATAGATCAAAATTAATTAAATTGAAAATTAAAGAATTTAACTTAAAATATTAATTTATTATATTATTCAAATGCAAGAAAAGAAAAATATTCCATTGCAAAAATAGTAGTAAAAAGAAAAATATTTCATTCTTATTTAACAGCAAAATTATGAACTCCAATTTTCAAATATACACCATTTTACAATGTTTATTGCTAATATTATTTCCCTATAGAGGTTTGAAAACACTCAAATCTCCCCTGGGTCCTCAGAAAGTTGATAATCCAGAGTTTCTGTGATCCTTGTGAGGAATTGGTGCCCAGAGGTCACCAGCATATTGGCAATCGGAGAGTTTTTCAAACCTCTTATTTATTAACAGCCGAGTTTCATTTTATTTTCTTCAGTATTTTCCTTGTTCAGATGTTCATGATTCTTTACATGAGTATTGAATATTGTTACTAGAAATAGAATTTATAAGTCTCGATCACTGGGACCTATGTTGTTACTCCATGTGAAATTATTTACTTTCGTACTAACAAGGTTAAGATGATAGATTCCCTCACTGTTTTTGATAAAATTTGATATGATGATGACACTCAAAATACCTTTCGTGAATTAGCCCCCTTTTTTGATGTAGACAATACATTTTTGTTGTAAATAATATTTTAACTCAAAAATTGACTGACTTTCTATTCTGTTAACATTAAGCAACTTTTTAATCCAATGTTCTGCCTAGAGACAAAGCAGATGGGGAAGGACCATGAGAAAACATTGATCAGGATAATATCTTACGGGGAGCCTCTCAAACGAGTTTTACTGTACTTAAAATACTATATCAAAATTTGACTGGTGTAGAATACGTCTTAAAAGAAAATAATCACTTTCAATCTGCATCAATTAACCCCCCACTAAGATATATAATTAACATACTAAGCCATTCTCCTTGCCAAATAAATAAACTTAGATAGCAGAAAATATCTATGGACATTGCAAATTAGGATTTACTAATTCAATCAAATCATTCACAGCAAAAATTTTTTTGCTTTCATTCCTAAAATTGGAAACTTAAACTACAAATATTTCTAATGACTTATATTTTATAACCTGATTTTTCTATTACTTCAATTATTTTGAATTTTCATTTGACTACCAGATAAGTCATATGATAGGTCATGTCATCCTCATCTACCTTACCAAATTTGATTTTTGTATGACTGTCTGGTTGATTTTCTGAGTCTTGAAATAAGATTGAGGCTTACAATAAAAGGGTGATGCAAAGGTATAGATATGTTGTATTCCTCAATTAATTAAGTTATTTCATGTTTATGTTTAATATTTAGGCTGCCTATTAATGGGAAACATAATTCAAAAAAGACCTAAACATATTGCTACTATGATAGGTCAAAATCCAGACTGGGCTTTGATAATACAAAATGGCAAAACTAAAATTGCTCTCGAAAGCTGAAAATATAAAGAATTTCGAGACTTCAACTACAATGAAAATTTCTTGATACTATAATACTCGCTTTAAATGTTAATATAATTGCCATCAATAGTATGTAAGCATGATGTTTACAAAAGTATGAAGAGGTTTATTTATTACTGCATGAGACTCGATAATGATAAATATAATGCAAGGACTTTAAGAGGAATATTTAGAAAAAGGAAAACTCTTTAATGCTCTCCTTTTTCTTAACTCATGAGGAATCCAGAAATGTATATCAGAAGTTTTTTCAAGGTCCTATAATCTAAAACAACAGCATTTATGAAATAATAATGATGAGAGCCTTTTGATTAAAATGTAATTTTACCATAAAAATTACTGCACATAAAATAATGAAAATGACTTTTCATGCGGGAAACTAGTTCCTAATTTATTACTGACACAAATATGTAAAATACAGAACAACTGAAAGCATGACATGTTTCAACAATTCACCATCATTATCAAGTTGAAAGTTCTTTTAGTGGTTCAATGAATCTTAGCATAGTTGTATCTATAATAAACTAGGAACTAGTTTCCCTGAGGAAATTATTTCTTCTTCATGGAATACTCCAAAGTCACTCTCCAATCTTGCCAATAAACCAAAACAACATTCATCTATCAATAACCAGGATGATTAATTTATAATTAAAGAAACTGGTAATAGAAAGCTGGATTTTGGCAAATTCATGTTACAAATTACGAGTGGTGTACCAAAACAACACTGTGGGTATAACATATAAGGAGAGTTTTCCAAATCTCAAGCATTCTTGTACCTTATACGAATAATCTCATTCAATTTATGGACCAACCCAAAGAAATGGCTCCAAAATAGAAAGTAACCCTAACCAAGACTAAATGAGGAGCAACTCAAGATGTCATAAAAAAAACAATGTTTATAGAGCCACTTGGAGGATCTTTGAAAAGTGTACGAGAAAGTAAATGAACGATGTACATGAAAACAATGAATGAAGGAATAGCTTGCCTGGGCTAAGAAGAAGGAATGATACATAAGGGAAAACAATAGTTGAATAAATGAAATATAGCTATATTTAGCATTGTCACTCATTGGCTGGAGTCTATGTGGAATTGAGAAAAATTAATAATAGAATGGGGCAAACAATTCGTGAATGAAAAATCAGGGGTTACAAAAACCTTAAGTAAACCATAGTATTGAACTGATAACTCAATCAAAGATTATTTAAACAACACCAACTACCTTATTCCTGATTACTAATATGACTTATTCATGATACTACTAGTGAGCTAACTCTTGCAAGACAAGAATCAGTAAAAGTGTTAAAATTTATAATTACCTACTCATTGGTTATTAAGATATTTAGTCAGGATTCTGATGGAATTAAACTGTTACCCTTTAATTACTATCTTAATTAAGCATCGTAACAAAATACATTTCAAAATTTTTATGCATCTTCATCAAAATGTTTGAGAAAAAGGATGTTTCACTGCAGAAAGAGGATACATACAATAAGATTACTAAAATTGGATAAGAACTTTCACGACCCTATCTTCCTCATAGAAACAAAGAATTACATGAATACTCATTTAGGTCTGAATCAGCTTTTGAATAATCCAATGACCGCAAAGATCAAATAATTTAAACATACAGCAACAACACACTTAACTCAACGAAACATGAGCATATAAACATATATTAAATTACCAATTGGGAGTGTTCGCCCCCCGACATCTCCATCTCAACAAATGGTAATTCTGATTTCGGGGATGGAGGATCAATGGTCTCTGCACCAGAGTCATCATTTTCTACTAAATCAACCAGTTCTATTTCATCTTTCCAGGAACTAACTTCTTTGGATGTAGATGGTTTCGGCTGTGAAGAAAATGAACATTTAAAAACAGCGAAAGAACTTAGCATATGCAAAATACATCATCATCATCATCACTGCTCAAATTTAGCAAACAGCTTACTAGCCAAGTAGGAATTTCATCATAATCAGTCTTTTAACATGTATCTTCCTACAAAAACTTTAGTGTTTCAACGATACATACCGTTGGGATACTTTCCCCTTTAATAACTGACGTAAGAGTAGCTTTTGCTTCATGGCTGATATTCTTAAAACGTTTGAAACGTGCAAGTTCGTTGAGACAATCGCAACAAATTCGGTCAGGAAGTCCATCACCTGGATAAACCTAGGGACGATGTAATAACGTATGATTATCGATTTACTCGTTGCATAAAGTACCTTTCCGAAAAATCAAATTTGTATTCAACTACTTATCAGTACAAAACAAACTTGAAGGCTTTCCCTGCTTCTTAATTCAACCCTATGGGCTACGCAAATAATGTCTTTCAAATAAATAAAATAGAAGTGAATGAATGAACTCACATTAAGCTGTAAAAGCTCGTTGATGACATCAGCGATTCGAACTTCAAGTGCTCCAGTGACATTGAATATATTAGCAAAGGAAGAATTTTTAAGAACGCACAATCTGCATACCTGCAAATAATCTGGTGGGGGCATTGTGCATAACTAACCAAAGACGGGTTAAGAAAAAGACGTCAACTTCGAAATGCTGTAATTATATCAGTATTTGCTACAGATGAAACATAAGCATGCGATCAAAAATTTAAAAGATTATTCGAAATCTCAATGAAGATATTAGCGGGAAGATTGAAACGGTTGTAAAAGACTCCGGAAACAGCCTTCATCCGTTTCAGCGAACCAGCGATGATAGCGGAGAAAAAGAATGACGAATCGCGCAGCTATGTTTTCGGTATTCTGTTTTGGGTTACCCACCGCGTATCAAGCTCCGTTAAATGGATTAGATTGTTGGATATTTTAAAGGAAATTTGTATTTCGTTGGCTTATGACTCAACGCACGCTGCTGCTAGTTTAGTAAATAGAATTTATTCGGAAGTTTTGCAGACTAGAATAAATTCAATTCTTGACAGCACGGTGTGATTTAATCGAGGTTAAATAGTGTCATAATCGAAGGATAGAAAGAAAATTGGGAACATATTACGATTTCCTTTGAACCGATGCATTTGGGTCAATCTTTCAAGAAACACAGTCTTTTCTGGTGTCAAAATTTGTCTCATTTAATCCACCTTAAACCTATATTATTCATTTTCTGTTAAAAATTTTGTAGACGAATGTCTGGGGAAAATCTATGAGAATACCGAGAGTTTTCGGGAAAATGCAAGGAGAAATACAATCGTCAGCTACTTTACGTTCTATTTTCATCGAAAAAAACATCCTGCGGGGAAGTTTCTGAGAAAATAATTTATTTTCTACGCAAATTAAAATCCTTTAGATAATTCGATAACGTCAAAAGAGTTACATTACGGAAGTAACGCAAACCTTGGCGCACATTGTATTTATTGGAGCGGCTGAATGCAGCAGATCTGTCTATTTTTCCGATAGCTTGTAATGATTTCAATGATTTGATCATCAACGAGAATAGAAGAACAAAATAAAAGGCATTCACAGACAATCTTGAATAATGTATGATAATTTGACAATTTATGAATCAGAAAGCACTGTATAGAGTTTCTGATATGTATGTTGAAACAGCAACATAACTTTAATACAGAGATAGATGTGTGATATATTCCTATCAACTCTTTCACATGATTTGGCTTTTTGGTTATTACTCCTTTTGTCTTCGTTTTGCTCTCAATTCAAGGATTTCTACTGTTGAAGGATAAAGGAAAACTGTCGCAACAAACAGATGGTGTCTTTTACCAATGGCAAACTCTAAGCTAACTCTTGAAGGGCACTTATTTCCCTAATCTCCCAGTGTAAACGAAATCGAAGAAATAACAGGCGTGAAAATCCTCTTCAGCGGCTGTTTCGAAAAACTTAACAATAATAAAAAAAGGGTAACTTACTTAACGTTGGTATTCATGCACAAAGGTGCGATGATATGAAAATTCGAATTATAATGAACAGAAAAAATAATGTCGCACAATCAAAAGAACTCTTAATGGTTGATCAAATTAAATCTCTAATACATCGAGCAGAATTTCCTTCCGAAAAGTCGAAAGTAAAAACTCATGAACATTTTTCTTTTCTTTTTCACTCTTTTCTTTTTCACTCTTTTCTTTTTCTTTCGACTTCTTTTCTAATCCTTCGCTCTCACGTATGAGGGAACGGTACGGAGGCAACTAACCTACTGATCTTTGGAAGTGTAGAGGAGAGTAGTGGGGTTATTCAAGGGCGGACTAGTTGTTGGAGTTGTGTAGCAGACTTCGATTACATGCACCGAAAAATGTTTTTCGCGGAAATGTGATTTCTATGTATTTTGAAACTAATAAACCAAAGGCAGATTGCCGATAGCGTGTAGCATAATACCACTTTTATAAGATTTTTTCATGTTACGGAGATTAGTTTGCATGAACTTTATGCAACAATCAATTATTATAACGATAAAGCGATTTATATTCCTTCGTCTATCAATATTTTTGTCCGGCAGGTTGCCGTGGAATTTGCTCTCTCTCATTTTCGTATCGTTGAATCTTTGCTTCTTTATCTCTAGATTTCATATTTTAATTAAAAGTTGAGTTTGATAACGACGAGTAAGCACCTATTATGAGAATGCATACAGATGTAAACTAAAATTTTCCTTTTAAGCTATTCTTACCCCATTGTCTTGTTTTTCAAGGAGCCTTTTCCGACATATCCAGGTTGCGAGGAAGATATTCTCCAATATCTAGTATGACTTTGTTGAAGGTGCATCGGCTGCTGAGGCCATTTCGTACACATGGACTATTTCCGGGGATCGAATCCAGGACCGCTTTCACTAAGGACGAGCCCGCAACTCCTAGGGCACCTCAGCTGGCATAGCGCTATTCGCGTTGCGAGAGATTAATAATAAAAATTATTCGGTATATTATAGCATCAAATTAGGAGTTAAGTAAGGAAATTTATGTTTAAGATCGAAGATATACCATGCATGAGTACAACATGGGCTCAGCTATTTATTAGTTATACAAGAAGTCACTATAAAAATAACTAGTTTAGTTGTCTAGTTAATGCAGAATTAATAGGGTAGAGAATTCAAATGTTCACTATCATTAGTAGCTGATTTATTTCATAGATCGAATCTTAGCAGGTTATCTACGTATAATCTAGAGGTTTCAAAAAATAAAGACGCTTTAACAAAATTGGAAGACGTTCTGATAGCTCCCGAACATTATTTACCTATTTAAAAGAGAGTGTAATGACTTTATATTTTGAAAATATGCTATATTAACTTTGCCAAACACATAAAATAACTATATACGATGTATCCTACCTCATCGGGCACCCGACAGCTCAGCCTCTCGACTAAACTTGATTTGATAGAAAGTCATTATTATCGGTATCTTCCAGGGTTGTAAGCAATACAGGATCATTGTTTATGGCTGTATGCATAAACAATGATGCACTCTCTTGCACATGGAGAGTACATCTTGCAGACTTTTATTGCGGCAGTTGAGTCTAAAGTTGGTTTAGCACGTCAGCGTGATTACCTTGAAGGATCGTAATTTTCTTCGTGAAATATTGCGAGAGCGTAAGCTTCTGTCTATCGTAGAAGAGGAGTCTATTATAATATAACGAATCAGATTTAGTACATCACTACAAATTTCAAGTGTTTATTCAGAAAAGTTCAGTATTTCTAGCTAATTTTACATTAAATTTTTAGATCTCATAGAATTCTGGAACTCGAAATCATATAGTGAAAAATTATTCACCTCAGATCTTCAAACAAGAAATAAAATAAATGGAAACTTCATCTAAATGTTGCATTCAAACACACACTATGAGAGTATATGTGTGTTTAGCGACTTTTAATTTTTATAACATCAGTGTCGTCTCATAATTCATATCAAGAATTTTAAATACACTGGCAGAGCCTCCTTATGAGATTCAATGATTTTTTCAAGAACTTCAAACAAACCATTACGTCAGAATTTTAGATCTGGAAGGACCAATAAAAATTATATGAGGAGTAATTAATCACTCAGCAGTCGTACACAAATAAAGGAGGAGAAGATAACCACTTCGTTGATATTCAAGCTTTCCCGCAAGAGGTGTGGGACCACTTGCAAAATTAAAATTTCCTTTGGGTGTTGTTACACGTTTGGATAACCTTTAAGATTCCAGAATGCTGGAATCCAACCTTTTTGAACAGTTTGTTCGCTGAGAAATTGTCATCGTTCACCATAGCAGTCACAATGTTGCCCTCCTCTCCAAGTATTTTCGCCAAAGCTTTAACACAGATCGCTCCGTAACCTTTTAAACGGTGTTCTGCCACAGTGTGAAGGAATCCTAGCGCGTAAAAACTATCCAGTATCCAGGAAATGGGCTCGGAATCATTTGCTGTGAAAATGCCTACGGAGTGATTGATTCCGATCATATCTTTAATTAACTGGATTGAATTTTGTCTTGCTCCGAGCCAATTTGAATTAACCGTAGAGGCGTTACTAACGTCCAACTTTTTTATTATAACATCTTCCGGTTTTCTAAAAGAGAAGACGTTTCCAATTACGAAAATCCTTCTTCTGCTATATAGTGTATATAATCAATGAATAAAATTTCCAAGGTTTTCTTACGGACGTGAAAAGTTAAAGGAAAATTGAGGAATTGAGGAGACTGAAAAACTTACTCTATCGTAAGATTCCATGCTTTTTCTGCGTCCATAAAATATGTCTGCATTCCGTAGGAAAGTACAATATCAACTCCAAGACTTCTAATAGTTTCCTCTAGTGGTTCATTCAACGTCTTCGGGATCCCAAAAGACATCTTTGGTCTACTTGGCCAATCGAATATGGTATTGCTTCTCAACGCAGCCGAGAGCACAGTAAAATCTTCATAAGGCCAAAATACAGCAACACCGTAGATATGCCCCTGCAAGAACAAGATGAATTTGATCATTAAAGTTCGAACGATACTGGTCATTGTTAAATACCTTGTGTGTCCCGCAGTATTGAGTATGTTTGATATGTGGCTTAAATATTAACGAGGTAAAAGTACTAACGAAATTAAGCAGGTGAATGCAATTGGTCTGTGCCAGTGGAACTGAATATATTAGCACAGGAAGAATATTCAATAATACATACCATTTACATACATTGAATAATCCTGAGAGGGCATTGTACATACATACCAAACCAACTGACATAAACAACGGAATTTATAAGTATTTAATTATAATTATACACTTTATCCCTCTCTTAGATGAGTGATTCTTCAAGTATGTGATCCACAAGACTAATCTGGCTTTTGTATAGCATTGGCGTCCTCCATGCTGTTCTCATGCATCTAGTCCCTATCTCTGAAGGAATTACAAGAGGTCTAGAATATTTTTAAATATTTGAAAATATGACAATAAGCTTACTTTCAGAAATTTTCTATAACTGCATTAAAGAATATCCTTATCCATTAGATGCTATGTAAATCTTCGTGCAATTAATTTGGCGAAATTCGAAAGGAATTTACCATTTTGCAGCGATGGAATGAGACAGGAAGAACAAATTATTTTAACATTAATTAACTACGACGCAGAGAGTTATAATATGTATCCACCCTTAAGGTTTCTCAGAGATACATTTAATACGTACATTTATGTGTTCATAATGTGATGCAAAATAACCACAATTCGAGAATTGACCGATTTATCTTCTTGTTATGTTATGAGAATGCATGAAGATGGACACTAAAATGCTCCTGTTAAGCCATAAACAGCTCTTTTTCTAGCGGAAGTTTTTCCTGACATATCCTGGTTATTAGGAAGATGTTCTTCAATATTTAGAATTAGTATAACTAAAAATGCTTGGACTGCTTCCAATTGTGGAATCAAAATGTGTCCTTTGACATAAGTTTTCAAAAGAAACATGTTTCATTTTCTTTTTTGAGCATTATTAATGCTCACACACAAAGAAAACTCACTGTGTAGAGTTCACAAAAACTTTTATTAAACGACCTAGGTTTCGTTACGATGTAACATCATCAGGTGAAATTACCAGGAACAGACCCTATTATATTATATAGTCATAGAGGAGAGGAGAGGAATTAGGATTGGTGAGAGTAGAGAGGGGGGAAAGAGGGTTGGGTAAGTATGAGAAAAGTGTTGAACAGCAATTAGAGTCGAATAGAAAATAGAATAGAATAGCACAGCTCTGTGTAACGGTCCACCATTTCCATGGTTATCCCTCTAGTTTTTATTTTCATGCAAAGTCCCTCGATACGACTTATCTTGTTTTTAAAGTGCATCCGGTAGCACTGCCACTCGACAAAACTTGACGTTAGCCAGTCATTATTATAAGTATTTTCCAGTAATGCAATATTCAGAATCGTGCACGACTAAATCTAAAGCTCATTTTTCGGTTGTTGAGTCTAAAGTTATCTTAGGAAGTTACGGTGATTATCTTGACGGTTTAAGTCATTGTTATTTTCCTTGAGCAATATTGCGAGAACGAATCGTATATCCAAGTAGATTAGTCTATTTAAAAGTAATGAATCAGATTTAGACATTTCAAATTTTCAGTATTTATTCATAAACCAATACTTCGAACTTAATTAATTGTACATGATATATTTCAGATCCAACAGAAGTCTAGAACTTAAAATCTCACAATGATGAGATTTCCACCTCAGATCTTGAAACACTACAAAAGATTGTAACTACATCCAAAACTGCATTCACCTATGAGGGTGTATGCGCACAATCTTTAGAATATCAGTGCCGTCGCATAATTCATTTCGAGAATTTTATTACTCTGGCGGAGTCTTCCCATAAGATTCGATGAAATTTTCAAGAACTTCAAACAAAAAATTACGTCAGAATTTTAGGTGTGAAAGTACATACCAATAAACATTAGATGAGGAGTCATTAATCACTCAACAGTCGTAAACAAATAATGGAAGAATAGATAACCACTTCGTTGATAGTCAAGCTTTTCCACCAGGAGTGTGAGAGTTTGGACTTTGCAAAATTAAATTTTCCTGTGCGTGTAATCGCAAGTTTGGATTATTTTTAAGATTCCAGAAGACTGGAATCCTAGTTTCTTGAAAAGTTTTTTCGCCACCAAATTTTGATCGTACACCTTAGCAGTCACAATTTTCCCATCTTCTCCGAGTGCTTTCGCTAATGCTTTTACACAGATCGCTCCATAACCTTTTATACGGTGCTCCACCACAGTGTGAAGGAATCCTAGCCCATAGAAACTCTCCAGTATCCAGGAAATGGGCTCGGAATCATTTACTGTGAAAATTCCTACGGAGTGGTTAATTCTGATCATATCCTCAATCATTAAGAGTGAATTTTGCATTGCTCCGGTCCAATTTGAATCAACCATGGAGGCGTGTTTAACGTCCAGTTTTTTTATTATAATATTTTCTTGTTTGCTAAAAGAGGAGAAGACGTTTTGAATTATGAAAATTTCTTTTGCTGCACCATAATATCCAAAAATCGAGTAACTGAAAGATGTGCTCGATTTTTAAAATCTGTTTGAGAGAGGTTCTCTATAGAGAGTTCCCATTGTATACTTACAGTGATTTATTTAATCCCAAGAATGACTATTTTGAGCAATATTTGGGTCATTCATAAAATTTTTAACATTCTGCATGATCAAGGATAATGAGTATACTTTAGAAATGATCTGATAGAAAGATTCATTCTTAACTTGCTCTGTTATTTTAATATCTTACGCTTAAATTATATATAATCATTTGCGATTATAGTTCATGATAAACAGCAAATAATCTAGTAGTCTTATATCTAGTAATCCTCGTGTATCGATAGCCTTCATATCAGATTCAGCAAGTAATTGACTGTACATGCACATACATCTTTGGATTTGTATAATGCATGCAAGAGATACTCTTGCTAAGATTTTCTTATGGCTGGAAAAAGTTAAACAGAAACTGAAAAACTTACTCTATCGTGAGATTCTGTGCTTTTTCTGCGTCCATGAAATATGTCTGCATTTCACTGGTAAGTTTAATATCAACTCCAAAACTTCTAACAATTTCTTCTAGTGGTTTATACAACGTCTTCGAAATCCCAAAAGACATAATTGGTTGACTTTGCCAATCGATTATGGTATTACTTCTCAACGCAGACGATAGTACAGAAAAATCTTCATAAGGCCAAAATATAGCAATACCGTACACATGCCCCTGCAAGAACAAGGTAATACGGTATATTGAAGTTCGAACGATTTTGGATATTGTTCAATACTTCGTATGTTACTCGATGTTGAATCTAGCTAATGATGGTAAGGAGGTATAGTTGTTACTAAAACATTATAAATGAATGCAAGGGGTCATATGTAAATTAGATAAGAGCCTTAATATATCCTGAGATTGACCTTTTTCTTAGCATTCAGCAACCAGATGTCCCAGTAGGTAGTGCGTCTATCCTTCGTAAGAACAGTCCCAGGTTCGATTTCAGGTTGGGTTCATAAAGTTAAGTTCAGTATTGGGAAAGAAATTGAGAAGCTATATGACTGAATGGCTAAAGGATACATTGTGGGCTAGAAAAATAATATGGCTACATAGCTAGTGATTCACTGACCACGTGCCATCCATTGGTAATGCTAGGCCATTAACCAGTTGGCTTAGTTGTTTATCTGCGTCATGAATGATGTTTTTACTTAGCATGTTCAAAATTGAGAAATTTTAGGTAAAAAAATAAATATAAACTATTATTTCAAACACAACCACGCCAACCGTTTTCTTCTTGTCGATAAAATCTGTACATTAGTACCGAAGCTTAAGATGCTGTAGTCACTGTTCCATTATGATTAAAACCTATCACGAAGGTTTCTTTTGGCGTTGATGTTCCAAGATCAAGAAAATTTTCGGTATTATTAATTTTTTATTATTATTAATGGTCCAGAAAATCGATGTGAAGAAGCCAACAGTAGCATTGGCGAGACGTTGTTAATCAAAATGACTTTCGCTGCTGAATACGGCAATTCTCAGACTTAAGAGCATTGACTATTCGAATAGGCCAGAATACTACAGAATTGGCAATAGGTTAGCTAGGGTTCCGCATTATTGGAGACATATATCTATTATATATAGCTAACTCTCCGGATATACCTATATCGGATTTTTGAAAATTATTTTGAGGCACTTATCGTTAAGATAGAGTAACCAAAATTTCGGAGGTTGAAGTTGAGGTAGTCTTCTATATTACGAATGGGAGAAATGTTACAAAAAGACCGTGAGTTCGACGTCAGGTGGATGCAAAATTCTTCCATAAGAAATGCATTGCTGAAATCTTTGACGATTTTTTTAAATGCCTCCCGATAAGCTGGAAAGATAAGACCCGGAATGGTGACAGAGGCGTGGGACCTTCCCGATAAGATATTGAATCGAAACTTTGGAACAAGTAAGGATGGCACTTATCTAATATTATTTTGCTGTCTTCTCTCACGATCGGGTTCTTAGTTCGTCGCCAGGCGGTCTTTGGCGCGAAGTTTTAAATTTGAACTGAGGCAGTACTTGGTATGATACTGTATTCAACGGATAGCTTGCAGTATGCAAGCAACTTTTACTCGTACATAATGTATGTAACTACACATGGACGAATCGCGGAAAATTAAATCTTAACTAATATCACCGAACTTACCCTGACATCAATTATTAGTCCATCCTTCCATTCTGGCTCGATTGGACAGAAAAGCGTAGTTTCGATCCCAGGACAAAGCCTGCTCCACTTGCAGCTTCCTTTGATAAAATTATGAAACTGAAAATGAATAGGAAACTTAATATTTTAGACACGGGTGTCACAAGGAAGAGTGATACAATCCATTTATCCTTATTGAAAAGATGCTTAATATAGCTCAATATTCTGTTATTTTAATCACAAGGAAACTTTTCGTCATTTTCAAAATCTCCACCAGTAAAAACCAGATTTAAAAACGTAATTCCACCAAATCAAAATTTATGAGGTTTATTTTTCGTCGATCGAAAAAAATGATTCTAATATGACCTAAATCAACTACTTCTCAAAATGATAGGTACTCTACAGAGATCGCATTGAAGCGATTAAACCTTGATATTGCAATATATTATACCGTTGATTCACTTCGTAGATACCACTTACACTATTCCAAAGGCCAAGACTAATGTAGGAACATATGTAGGGATATAACATAATGTAGGGATATAACATAATGTAGGGATATAAAAGTTTAAGACAGAGATTCTTATCCCTACGTAGTAGTCATACACGCAATGCATTCTTAAGTATATTTACCCTTATTGTTTTAACTTGAAAATTTGTTTACGAAAAAGATGAAATAAGAATGAAGTACATCATGATACGACATTCAATTATATTCTCGTTGTAAAGAGCGGATTGTAGTAACTTTACGTTTATCTTATATTTACAGATTTAGGAAGCGGTTCGGCGAACTAGGTAAATCCCAAGAACGGTACGACCCGGTTGAATCCCGTCATTGTTTAGGGGACATCTTATGCAAGGATACAGAATTGTTTTACCGTTCATCTTCCTTCCTTCGCTGCATTATAATTGATTATAGACAGCGAGAAAATGGCTCTGAAATTATTTTATTAATGCTTAAAGCACAGTAGTTCCTCCTTTTTATCATGCTCTGAATTCGGTTGCACGGATAGTAATTTTTATAAATGACTGTCAGGGGGAAGTGGTAAGAAAAAGAATTGGGGAGTATGTCATAATCACCAAATTTATTGAAATGTCTATAGAAATTAAAATTAATAATCGTAGTAATTTCGTTGAATGAAAATGTTAAGTAAACTTAAAAATAGATTCAGTAGCTGTATTATTGAGTGGTTTGAAAATTCATAAAACTAATAAAAATTAATGTTATTTAATGAAGTAAAATTGTAAAGACATTTCCGCAAAGAAAAGTTTTTAGGAGACCCAACTCTATTTGACGCCTCCAACAGCGTCACGATATGTCCGCATATTTCGAATACAACGAGATGCCCGGGGGAACGGGGTGTTTACAACCTCGAAATTTTGAAAGCTTTTCGCGTTTTTCATCAAAATTCTCACAAATTTGAATCGAATGCACTATTTCACGACGAAAATAAGAATCTTTAATCGACATTCCTTCCTTTGTTGGTTATCTCGATTTCGAACGATATTTATTTCTAATTTAATTTTGAAAAAATATAATTGGTACAATTATATTTATTTGTACAAGCAATGAAAATGAAATCAGCATACATTACTTACGGAGATTTGACTCCTTAGATGTCAAACCGGGGATAATTAGGCAAATAAAATGTAGCCTATTATCTGCGCAAGGAAGAAATATATATAAACTAAATAAACTTTAGTAGGAATGCTGTGCAACTTTTGGTTTATGAGGTTTGGGCGCATGTTCTCACAAACATACACATACAAACTTTCCCCTTTATTCTTAAGATGGAGTTATTTACCTTAGATAATTCAATTTACTCACTGCGGCATGAACAAACGAAATTTTAAATTAAGATTGTAGTGACAATGAACAAAAATTAGTGAGTTGGTGATTAATGCCATGAGTAATGTAATAACTAAGTTAAATTATATTGAGATATAAATTACACAATTATGCGAAACTAAAAGTTGTACTGCTCAAAACATATATCTGTTTTTGGAGCGTGAAAGAAGAGACAGATAGCGCGCCGTACCTCTTTAAAATGTAAAAAAAATTATCATTTACAGTTATTAAGCCGTCTTATTGAGACCCTCATATGGATGAGGCCCTCAGCTGGCGTCTAAATATAAATGCTGCTTACATAAGTTGACTGAGGTCTGTGACTTTCCAATTTCAAACAGGCGTCGTCCTCTTCCGTCACTCTCCATCCGGTCACTTCACAGTTGCCTACTCTGCCAGAATACTCCATTGTTTCTTTATCACTTGAACGACTCCGTCAGCTCTAAACCGCTACGTAAGACAGAACTGAGGGAACTAATTTCCCTTATCGAAAGAATCGGGCAACATGGGCTCCTGCCTTGCGTAATGCGGGGGACACAATGACAAAGTTTGTCTCGCTAATAAAAGCGTGTTTATAGCTGAATGCACCCGATGAGAAATACTCTGCATTCAGGATAGTGTTTCTCAGGATAGTTATATACAACAGCATATTGAGAACTCTTTTTTTTTTCTTTCCGATCGTAATCTGATATCAGTGGACACTTATCAGTGCTCACTTAACAATTTTAACATTCTTTCCTCGTGCTCACACGACTCTAAAGTTCGAAATGTTATATTATTCAGTTGAAATGCAACAGTAATTTAGGAATCGAATCTTCAAAGGTCTCAGAAGTGGACTATGAAGGTGCTATGGCACCCTAGGGAAAGCCTTATATAGGCGCCCATTCCATATGAATATTTTTAAAGACTTTCCATACCCGTGGGGGCCTACGTACGCGGAACAGCTGTCGAAGCAATTTAAAAATTACTAAAAAATACAAAATTATTTTACCTATTGTTCGCTTATTTTGAACAATAAATTCATTTGGAATAACCTAAAATGATATTTGGTGATGCAATTTCATTACTTTCAAACCATTAACATAATAACTCTAAAAATTGGAAAAATATATTGTTTAACGGTATACAGCGTTATCGTCGCATTCCGCTGCAAATGCTGTAGGGATAGCGATCTGAAATGGACCATTTATGGAAACTGGAATAAATTTAAATTTTGATAATAAAATCTACAGATACGCAACATTTTTTTATGATTGTAAAATAAATTTGTCAACAACTGGCGATAAACTCATAAGAAAAATCTCAACCTGCGATTGTCCTAAAAAGTGAATATTCCTCACAAATAGCCGAGGAAACTGGTTTACAGTTGAAACTGCGATTAGACCAGGACATATATATTTGGTAGAACAGACGGAATGGAAGTTCAATGATAACCAATGCGTAGTAAAACTAATCGACCCAATGTCAACATTTTTACACTCCACCGAACCATCGACGAACGTATTGCGCCCTTCCAAACTCGGCGCCCCGGGTGAATGATCATCATTTCTGGTTCGATTTCTACTCAGCAGAGGTTTTCCTTTACAACAGGCAAATGATAATTTTAGGCGACTTAAATAAATTTAAATAAAAAATGATACATCAACATGTTTCATCGACCGATGTATATCGAGTCCAAAATTATATATCGAAGTGATAACTAATATGAAAATGTTCATACGTCGGAAAGATCGTACTATCGTACTTTGTTGATTTTCAAGTTTAGATATGGCAGTATAAGCATTTGGCGAGACATGCCGAAAATAAATACAAGGAGCTCATAAAAAATTAAAAACTAACTAATCCCTTAAAATATTAACTTACAGCTGTGAGAGATCCCAATATTAAAGTAACGTAATACTTAAAACACATATTGAAACTGACAAATATAGAAATTTAAATGCATAAGATCGACCAAGTATAAAATGGAACGGATTTGGAAGAAAGCGAATAAAAATTGAATCTAGATGTAGATGTTTAGGCGTTACTTCATGGAAAGCCATTAAAGTAATGAGGAAGTAAAGTCGTAAATTTTCGACACTATTCCACACAATAGTGTGGAAAATTTACAAGTTTACTTCTTCGAATAAAAGTGGACAAGAATGCACCTGAATGCATTAAATTTAAATTAAATTACAATAAAATAAACTGAGGAGTATTGATTAAAATTAATGAGTTCCAAGTAAAAAAACTTCGATCATCTTTTCAATCTTCTTGGAAAATCGCGGCAGTTTTCTGTGATTACGGAAGCGTATTTAGTCTTTAGTTGAGCAATTCAACATGAGATGTCGCACGCTTACCTTCCTTTGATATTCATCTCATCTGCTTGAGTCTCTAAATGCCAAAGAGAGAACTGAGCGAGCAAAGGAAAGATCTTGCATCTGGCGCCAAGATAAAGCCTTCCATAACTAGATATAAATATCAATTTATCATCAGAAAGAATTCGGAACTATTTTTTTTCCCTTAAGATAATCCATTAGATGGATATATCTAAAATTTTGATAAATGATACACAAGCCTAAAGTAAAGTATACAAAGAAATATAGCCCAAAAACCTAATTGACCTCACACCATCACCGGCTGATGAAGACTATGAACTGAAAACAAATTTCTTCGGATTTCCCGGATTTCTTGCTTTGTAATCTTAAAAATCCTTATAGTATATTGAGTTCCAAATAACGTACCCTAGAACAAATTTTAGGTCATCTTCGTTTGACTGCTCTTAAATGAAACAGACGAGATTCAAATTCTCAGCATGAGGAACACGTTAGTCAAAGTATGGTTATGATGCCCAAAAAATTGTTTTCTTTGCAAGGAAAAGAACAGGGGGCTAGTTAATTATTTACCGCGAGCCCATGATCTTCAAATGCAAAATTTGGTTATTCGTCCGAATACATCGAATCTTTTAGTGATAATGTTATCGTAATGATGGTTATCCACTGTGGCAATGTACTCTACTACTACAATGTGATTGTACAAACTGCCAGTAGCTAACCATTCACCATTCATTACAAAAGAAACAAATGGCTACTAAAAATATGTATAGCCATCATTTCAGTACATATTTGGCGCAGAAGTGGGGAACCTGCACACCTTTAGGGCATATGCGACCTTTTCCGGTGGTCATTTCCGCCTTTTAGTCACTTCCCGAAACAAGTATCTGTATTTAAATATCTTTATTTTCCAGTCTTGCTGATGACTCCAAGCGAAAAATAAAGCAAAAAAAGCTCTCTTTCTGCTATCTCAACCAATGAAAACGTTTTCCCATAACAAATTTCGATGTTTAGCGATTTCAATGAAGCTCGATGGTTTCAGGCGTAGCCTTTCTTATGAGACCGAATGTTAAATGAGCCCTACGGTTGGATAAAGTTCCCCACCTCTCTTTTGGCACATTATTTGTGAAATAAGCGGAAAGGGTTCCTACTTTCATTAAAGCTAGTTACATTCACTGAAGCTTAAGGATAATTTCAATGAATTTCCAGCAAGAGGAACTATTTTAAGTTTCTTCAACATTGAACTTTAGGACTCAATGAATGAAACGCTCCACTTTACCGATTTTTGGGAAAATATTCATTCGTACGGTAAATATTTTGCTTTTGACACCATACTTGGGAACTATTAATTGGGAACTATTAACGCCTTCAAATGACTCATTATAATAGGAATTTAACCAACGAGTAGTTTAGCTAATTGAAAAAATCGCCATGAATTATGTGATCATCACGTATTTTTCTTGATTTGATTTGGTTTTCGAAAAAAGGTGTAATATCAGTCTAAATATAGCCACCCTTATATTTGTAGACTGGAGATTTTCAATTATTGGAATATCTAATCCTTTATTTTCTAAATTTTTTCTTATCTAGTAATCATTAATATCGCCATCCCTCTTACTTATCATTATTATTCAGTTCACAATTCAGCAGTCAGTTTTCAAAATGTACTTGTAAATAACTCTGATGATAGAGGAAGATCTTGTTAAAGATGATTATTGAACCCATTCGAATGTGAGAAAGCATATTTCAGCGATTTTCATCCTCAAACACTGTCAACAAAACAAGTTATTTACTTAGACTTCGTTTTCTGAGTCACTTCATTTGCACATAGAAGTTCTGTGACGAATTCCATAAATTTTTGAAAATGTTCACTAGCCAACGTAAATAATTTATTACTTAACTATTGACTAACTTAAATTACTACGACAGAATTTTGTTATATGGCAAAAAATTAAAAACCATTTTTAAAATGAAAGACGTATTTATTCCAATCCCTTTATTTACAATAGATACTAAGACAAATCCAGATCTTTTAACGTCACTTAAGAATTATGAGTAATTTTCGAGAAATATCTTATGTTGAGGCACTGGTAAACACACAAGGAAAGAGCGATAAGTGATGGAATCAGGGCATCATTTTATTACATACGCTCTTACGCCAAAGATGAAGTCCCGCTCCATTTTGCAAGAAATTCATTTAACAAGATCTTCAGCTTTACTCCGTGATAATGAGTTGTAATGGTGAGACAAAATTTTTTCCATCACAGATTTTAACAAAGCACGATCTTGATAGAAGTAATGTTAGCTGATGATTCAATATTGTTATAGAAACAAATTCGAAATGACATGCATTAATATAGGGACAGAATGAAATGAAGCACCTTCTTTATAACGATATGTATAATTGTAACGATGTTCATAAGACGTTTGAAACTCAGCCAAATAAAATCGTGATTTCCATTGATCCCAAATTCTTTTTTGTTAAATTTTCAACTTTTGAATACTTCTCTCGGACTATTTTGGATTAAACTCTAAAAAATGGATTCAACCCCCGCCACATATTTGTGACACTCCTAGCAAACCTAAATTAGTAAATCCTAGCCGTTTGAAAATCGATTTCGCTGGCTCATTGTTTTCTCTCACTAGAAGGTTCACATCACCTCCTTCACTTCCCACACACTTCGATATTGCCTTTACGGCCAGTTCTCCCAACCCTCTCCTGCGATAGTCCTCTACTGTGTGCAACATTCCCAGTCCGTAGTAAGTCTGCAGTATCCACGAGATCAGCTTTTCCTCGGCAAATATCCCCATCGATGGATTGATTCTGATCATGTCAGACACTAACTTCAGGGATTCCTTGCTTGCATACGGCCACACAGAATTCACAGTCCAGGCGTGTTTCGAATCGAGCCGTGAGATTTTGTATCCTTCGGGAACGCTAAAAATTAGAAGAAAGACTACTTAATTCCTACCAAAGGGAATGCTTTCATGGAAGTGATATGCTCAAATAGATGTTAGAAAACCAATTTCGGTCCATTTCAAACTATTTCAATCGTCACTATTTATTATGATCGAAATGTCATGCCAAAAAAGTTCATGAGGAAAAGGGAGTTTTTTCCAATTCCATTTTCTATGGTTTCCCGATCGCGAGAAACTGTTTTTCTATTTCCCATCCGGACAAAGCTGAAGACCAATTACTAATACAACATACCTTAGCTAAAGCAAAGCATAGGGTACTCAACTGCTATATTTGAACACTTATCCTGTACGTATCCTAGAAGTTTTGAATAACAGTTAAGTTGTTGGTGGAATATCTTTCAATTATAAAATATTCGTTGTCTAGCACAAATAATTAAAGAAAATATAAGCTAAGAAAACTAAATGTAAATCCAAACCATTCATTTCCATACATTTAATTCGTCTAGCTAAGCCACAAGGATTAAGGGTGAGAAAGGACTAAGAAGCCTCAATCTGTCCCTTAAATAAAGACGTTAAATTGTTATTGTGAGTCGTCATGTCGATATCGTGTGTGTGATTAAAGAACTACTCCGGGTTCGACCAATTGATGGTTCATTTAGTACTTGTATGTACTACTTCAATTGAAAATGAGCGAGAATCAATTTAGTAATGAGTTGTATTAATCTTTAAATTAATTAGAAATTATTCACAGCTTTAACGGCAGTTACGAATTAGAGGAAAAGATAACAGCATGATTTTAATAAACTTTCAACGACAGATGATTGGAAAAACAAGGAATTCGTAGAATTTCGAGCTTCCATAACATCTTGCCAATGAAATCAGGTTAAGGAAAGTGTCGGTTCTAAGGAATTAAAAGATATTTGAAAGTTTTGTCTTCAGACGATTACAATTTTAAAACTTTTTAATTCTTCACGGCATAAGAGAAAAGATCCAGTTTGAATAGTTTCCTCTCATGCTGGAATTAACCCACCAACGAGATCTGATATCTTTGAAAATCATGTTAATCCCAATTTCGACAATGAAGATAAAGAAGTAACATAAACTAGGAAGGATAATTTTCTTTCAGATGCGGTAATAATTTCTTCCCCTGTTCAACTCTCGAAACACCTACAGATGTTTAGAGAATAGTGTTACTTTATTGAGATCTTATACAATAAAAATGATACCTACTCTTCTCATACTGAAACAAGGTTAGGTGCAGATGGTGAAGCTGAAATTCGTTGACTTGTGCTAATGCTCGTAAGAAAAGTTCGCCGTATAAATTAGAATAAATATATTAATCACTTTTAGAGAAAACCTTATGAAATTGGTTCACAGAGAGGGTATATTACACTTACTCTGTTTTAAAGATGGCCTAAATTTCCAGGCTGAAACATATTTGATTGATTGATCTGTTCGCTTCAGCTTAATATCACTCTATTGCAAACCTACACAACTAACAGTAAGAAAATGGCCGAATGGATATAAATTAGATTGTGAGTCGAAGAAAAATCTTTTGAGAATATAATTGATACATATTGTTTAGAAATACATTATGATTTTTAAAGATAAATATATAAAAGTTAATTAATCATATAACAATTCATTAATGCATTTGATTTATTCAAAAACAAGTCTTCCTCGTTGAAGTTAAATGAGAGATCGATATTCTCAAAATGTTTCCCAAATGATTCTCAATGTTTCAGTGTTTTTCTTCTCAATTATGAAAACACAACATTGCGAATATATACAATATCCCACAACCGCTGTGGGCTGCATGTTACGCAAGTCTACCTACCTACTTTATTAAGAGAATTACTAAAACAAATTCTAGTCGGTCAAAAATGACATTTTCTTTGATATATTACCGTAAATTTATATCTCAGAGATATAAATGGATATTTTTGGCTGCATTCATCAATTACTCGTTTAAAACCAAAATGGTAATTTGTTTGATAATTTATCAACTATTTACCTGAAATCCAGTTTCCTCGCTTTGCTGGCTTCTAGATGGTATTTATGAAAGAGGTAAGTCTCCAGGACGGGAATTCCTGAAGATCTAAGTGACTTTTCAAATGGTTCTAAAAGCTCATCAGGTAATCCGTAGAATAACATTGGTCCTTGTTTCCAATCTACTATATTTTTATCTAAAAGTGCTGACAGTAGAAAGAAATAACTGCAGTGCGGTGAAAATATCGCCACTGTATTAACCGGGCCCTGTAATGAAAAATTGATTTAAACGATTTTTTATATTCAGTCCGAAAGAACTCCAGAGCGTTTTATCATTGCATCTAAAAATCATGGTAACATAAGGGCTGTAGTCTTTCTCCCGTGATCTAAACCTAGGGAAAATGCATAGTAAATATTCTTTGCAGAAATTTTACAGAATGCCTCAAATATGAACTCGAGATCCAATTCATCTTTTTAATCTCAAAAGATGCCTCTGATTGTCTAAACATGCTCACCAATCAATGCAAAATATTTCGTATATTTTCTCGACTGAAGCATCGTGTTATTAAATCCTCAATCTTTGTGTTGAAACAGAAAGTTTACTTTCGGTTGAAGAGTTGTTATTTCTAAATTTTTTTGAAGAAGTGGGGGAAACGTAACGCAAACCTTAGACCGAATACTTTTTGTCTCGCACCGAAACCCATTATAATTATTGCAATGCATTATAATTCGACCCTGAAAAAATATAATCTATCATTATTAATCGCTTACAACGTATAAGGTTTAAATAATTTTTTTAAAATTTGAATTCTCTATGATAAGAACCTCTCCATCCTAACCCTTGAACATCTCCATCTCCTTGAACCGAGATGAGTTCAGTCTATTTCTTGAGGACATATAGAATGTATAAACATCGATTTTGATCTTGAACTGTGAGTACTACTACACTCAGTTGCTTGAATCGATTAATTATACGAGTGAAGGTTGCTTCCATACTGCAAGCTGATGGGTGATAAAGTTCCACGAATACCCCGATATCTTGGAAATGGTTACAAAAACCTTCTCAGTGTATATCTAACGGAAAAATTTTATCAGCCTGGAGTCCAATCCAAAACTATTTCGGGATATGCTGCTACACATAACGTTACCGAAACGACTCCAACTATGTTCAGAGTTTCGTCGATATCGGGAGTTATATGATTACTTCAAATGTTTCAATGTAATTGGAAATTTTTGTCATCGGATTTCCCATTTTAAGTCCATGAACATTCCGGTTCAGTCAGACTTTTTTCTAGCCCTCCTTCCCATGAGCATTACCTCGTATTTTTGGGTAATTCCTCTGGGTGCAAATGTCATACCTGAAGATTGACAACGACCGAGCCTTGCCAACGCCTTTCTAACGGAAGATATAGTGTCGTTTTCATCTCTGGACACTCTCGGCTCCATTTCAAGCTTCCTTTGATCAAGTTATGGATCTGCAACGAGGTAATCCGTTTCGTATTTCTCTATTTCCAGACATGCACTTTATTTGACCATAACCCTTAGCATTTCTCACAAAAGTAGATTCCGGTCTCTCTCTCCGTAAAAGAGGATCGACTTCGGCTTCCTCTGCCTCTCGCCACAAGTAGCTTTCCTTTTTGTCGGATCCAAGTTCCATCGCCAGTGATCTGCACTTTCAGGAACAACCTTCGATTGAAACTAGAGGGAAGATTCAGGGTCGCGAGACGCTATGCTTCCATAGACTTTTATCTTTAACCTGAAACAGTTCATCTTAGTAAACCGAGTTTAGACGTCAAGGACTAAAGCAGATAAAATCTCCTCGCAGGTCGTGACACTGAGATGGAAGCAAATGAAATCGAAACTTCACTGATTTTCGCTTACGGATGAAAAAAGTCATCAAAGAGCTTCAGTAATATGATACGGTTAATTAGAACTCTAAAATAGATAACATTTTCGGATTTGTGGACTTCAGATCACAAATTCCATCGCACAGGCTGTTTATATAAATCTAAATATATGCACACACATACACTCACGTAAATACATCAGTAGCGCACCCACGGGAAGGAAGTAAAAGGGCCTTCCCCCTCTTTTCTCTATACAAAACCCAAATTAATCTTCAATTCGGCAAGTCACGGTCACATAGAGACAGCAATTGGAAAAATAGGAAAAACATGTTACAACATTCTACTTGAGTATGACTAGACTGAAGATTAAAGAAAGGCTGTTTTATCTGCGCTATAAAATTGAAAATACACTTATTCGAATAACATTTCTTTATTCTAATAAGTATATTTTCAATTTTACATTTATATGTAAAATATCGGGCAGATGCCCCCTATTTTAAAATTAAAAATTCGAATATTTAAAAAATTTTGGATGCACCATTGATTTACATACCTTCGTATATATCCACAGCACCCACTGATTCTTAAGAAATCTGGTCGCGAATTGAGGCACAACATGAATAATATATAGATAAAAATCGAAGTGATGAATAAAACACATCCTCACTTTTACTATCAGATTGCCAACGTTTTTCATCAGCGCTCCATGAATTTTCCAAGAATATGCTTATCCGTCGGATTCTGCTTGATTGAGCAACATCAAATTATTAGCATTGAACAGAAAAAAATAGGCAGAAAAAATTATCACTATAAAGAAGAGATCTGAGATTGCACAAAAGTTAAAGTGCATAGAAAAGATGTGGAAGGAATGTGAACTGATATACTATATTTAAATTAGACTGGAAATTCATACTGCGAATAGGTTCCGCTGGACATCGTTATTTAATGATTAAATTAGCTCAATTGGGGTGTAGGAAGAAATGCCCATTCTGAACTAAAATTCACACATGAGTCCACGAAATCATTAAGATAAACAGTTGTCGCACATAATTTAAAACAAACGTGATTCTCCATAAAATATTCACCGAAATAAGTTTTATATAGAAGAATGGATTCGAGGAAATATCAATTGAATCAATCGATTTGTTTATGATAATGATCATACGTCAAGACGCCTAAGTTTTCACACTAAGTAAAATTTACTGCTATGGTTTTGCATTAATGAATCGAGTTTAACTTGAGTTTGAACTATGTCACATTTTTTCGTAGCCGAATTCAGAATTTTCTCTTTATTTTGGTTTTAGATTTTCAACGGTCATCAGTTGGTATTTGCTTCCATACCCATATTGCATGCCAATGGACCCGCATTGTCAAGATTGATTATCACAAAATGCACCCCTTAAGTAATCCTCTTTAATTTAAATGTAAATACCCTTTCCTTATTGAATTACTAGGTCAGCGGGTGAAGAGAGGCGAGCTGGTGCTAAAGAATTTATTTAAAGAATTCTTATCGAACTCACGGATAAAAGCAAAAGTATATTTCAAAATTGAACCTGAAGTCAATTTCGATGAAATTTATATTTTCTTCCTGCCATTACCACTGTATCATTACTCTTCTCCATTTGCAATCCACCTTCAAAGGTCATTTGTCAGGATTAATGCCAACAAAAAAGCAATCTGTAGCAAGCACCCTTCGTGAGACTTCGTACGGCCACGGATCCATGGAAATACAGCTCAAAGACATTATGAAATAGAGCTCGACATGCTACGGTGACAAAGCGTGAAAGGTAAAGTAATACCTTCTAAAGAGAATTCTCTAGAAGTATATGCATTTCAAGAAATCATTCTTTCACCTTGTGAAAATTGTTCGTAAGATTTGCCTTTAAATCAAACGCATCATCTAGAGCATTATCAAGATTAATAAACGTTTATAAATTCGAAAAAAGCCTTTAACCTCAGAGGATCAACAAAACAGACTCAGGTTTCACTGCGTGGTATTCATAAATACAAAACGGCTTCAAGATAAATTAATTTTACTACACCACAATAAAGGTAAGTATTTTTATCATGAAGCCGTTTTTTTTATTATTTTTGAAGGCACGAACATGTCCTTTCTGTCTCTCGTTAAAACTCCTGAAGACTCCTGTAGCTAGGCTACGAAACCTGGTCGTGTTTGTAATTTTATTGTGGTGTAGTAAAAGTATTTTATCATGAAGCCGTTTTCTCAGAGGATTAATTTAATCATCTCTGACTATCTCAGTTCCCAACAAAATAATATTACATATTCCTGTGTAAAACAAAGAAAATAGTTATACAGTTTTTGTTCCCTCACATATAGATGTAAGACTATTACAGTCTAAAAAATCTTATATCTATAAGTCTTATCAATTGGGTTGCCCAGATGCTTAAATAAGAGGTCCAAAATAGAATTTTTTGATGTATCCCACTTTGACCAGCATAATAACAAATATTTGCTCCTGATCAAAACTGAGCTATTTTGTGGAGATATGTAAGTTTGCTTTGCAGACACATAATGTAAGCTTAGCTGTTAATAATCTTCTACAACTTGAATTCCCTGAATATGCCTTAAAAGAGATGCTGGACGAAAGAGGACACTGATATCAAAGATCAGGATATATAGAGCTATCATTACGGAAATGTTGTAAAAAAATGCTGCATATCGTTTGCTATTATGTTATTTTAACCGTTCAAACATGTGCTTTATCTACGAAAAAGTGGGGAAATATTTATCGTTTCATTTGTGATAGCGAGTCATCATTATTTCGTAAGAACTGGAACTACTTGGAGGTTAAATTATTAGAAATTCCTACTCAGAATAGGTCTTGTTACCATATGTAGAGGAATGGAATATTTTTCATTTGTCGTATGATATAGGTTAGAGGAGAATGTATCTTACATTTACTTGTGTCCCAATGGATTTGTCCAATTAAATTTTTCCCCTATTTGTCGGTGGCTGTGATAATATGAAAGCTACAGAGGTATGAGAGATGCTGAATAATGGCATTGATCAAGTTTTCTAATTATGGAACGCCGCGAAAAGTTTTACTCGTTCAGCTGTTGAGCATTGTGTTTCACTTGCAAGGACTTGATCCGCTTACAACATTCTTGCTCTGTGAAGAAAGTAAGGGCAAACTACTTGTATCCTCCTTTTGACTAGTAAGACTCATTTCCTAACTCTTTGAGGCTAATGATAGAGGGGATGAGGTTCCTATAGGCCTTCGAGCTGAATAATTTTCAGACAGACCCTGAATTGTTAGAGAATAGAAACAAAGGTCCAAAATTTGGTAAAATAAAAAATCCTCCGAGCGAAGTAATTTTGAAAATTAAATCTTACGAACAAATTGAAAACAAATCGTCCAGGCACGTGTTTCCAACGAGGAAATGTTCTGATTCCGGCTCTCATAACTTCGTAATCTGAACTTAATGTTTCAGTCTATCATACAAAAATGATAGGACAAAATTTTGAAAAATTTGGTATCCTTTATTGAACATAGTCCAGTTTATTCACAATTCTCATGACGAAAAGAAAAATTGACAATTCAATAAGGAATAAAGCAAAAAGAAAAGCAAATAGCGCAATGAGATAGATATTATGTCGATGAAAAACAATTCACGATACGATATCTTCAAATATGGAATATAAAAACAAATTAACTAATTTGTCTTAAACTTATCTTAAGAAGTATATGAGCTCCTTTGCCTGTAGTGGTTTGTGTTGCATGGTAAGCAAAACGATCTCGCAGAAAAAATATATATTTATTCTACTCATCTTAATCTCTTATCTGAAACATCTTGAATACGGCTGCATTTTCGTATGTGTATATGAAAGAGGGGAAAGATACTGTAGAAGATTTTCAACTCATAATCACCATTTCTCAAAGCTGCGTCAGCATAAAGTATTTTTAGAAGTGCCGCGACATGGTAACCCGCATCTGTCATTAGCATTCGCAGTCGTTAATGGAACTTCACATCCTACTACTCACTTGAACATGATTTCCTTCTTAAGCAAAAAGTCGGTGCTTATTTACTCATTAGAATCAAGTGCTGGTAAGGCTCCAAGGTTACACCTACAGCTATTATTGTAAGTACTAGTGAATTCCCCCCTTAAAAATGACGGAGCAAGATTTTTAACTTAAAAAATGCACAAATATTATTTTTACATCCGATCATTCTGAATGATCAATAATAAAAATTATCCCTCCCTTTGTTTTATTTACATCATGATATTAGAATCTGAAACTAGATATATGAACGGAACGCCTGCAGGTGTAACAAATAACTACATAAAATTTTACTGAAACGAACGAAATACATGAAAATTACCCAAACTCATCACAGGCATTTCTTTGTACTTCTACGTGGCTTATTTTTGCTGAAAATCTCCAATAGTTCCCCAATATTTCACGGGAAAATGTATGATTTCCGATTCAATATATCACAGTAGTCCTCAGGATTGTATGTAATTACAAAATCCCATAATATTTTCGTCCGTTTTATCATAATCCTCGCGAATAAAAAAGGCTTTTCATGATTTTTCCATGATTAAAATAAGGAGCTTTATTTTCCTACTTTCGGTACTTGCCTCGGCTTCGTGGTACCATTATTTCTAATTTAATTTTGTTAATGAAATGAAGCCTGAAACGATAAAAAGATAACTTAACATGCATTCCTTACTTATTTTGGAATTTTGGAGCTGTCCTGAGTCGAACTCAGGACAAAATGATGTTTAAAAAAAATATCGAATTTTAATAGTCCGTTGGAACTTGGATTAGAATCAATTTCTAAATTTCATATTTCAATCTCAGAGGGAAATGAATTTTTAAAATTAATTCGATATTTTTCTTATGGATGATTATTGACATTGGATAGATAAAAACATAAATATATTCATAACGTTCATTATAATATAAGTTAAAAATTAATTCAAAAATTCAATCTGATAGCAAGAAATAATTATAGAGGACGACTTTCTTTTTGATTTTTCCCAATTATAAATAGTATGTACTAATTATTAACAATAATTATCATGGATGCTTAAATGATTTAGAAATGATCTTACTTTTATTGGAGAAACGATTTTGAAAGATTCCCTGTCAGTGTACTATACAATCAAAATATGCACCTAGGAAAAAAATCGAAAAAACATTCTTTCTGATTTACTAATGTTAAAAATAAGCGAATTTTTTCGAGAAAAACCGAATTAAATTTCTGAAAATCTTGAAAAAATTACCTTTAAATCTACTTCCTAAGATATCTAAGAAATGTTTCACAGAACACCTTACTATAAATTTTGTTGATATTTAGAGTCCTAAGTGACTATAACAAAGGAGAAAGTAATATTATGGTATATAATATGTTACTGAATGATTTTGTTCCCAAATGAATTTTACATACGATCACTTAATTTGCTCAACCCCGAATGGACACTTCAAATACTTCTTACACTTTTTTGTAGCTACCAGTAGATTATAATGATTTAGAATAATTTATTCGTATAATTAATCCTAAATCCTATCCTATTAAACCCAGGAAAGGCAAAAACAATCATTTGTATGGATATTTACCACCCACACTTTAAAGTGATATAGCGTTCTTATTGGGCTATCCATTTCTTTCAAAGTTGCCGTTTCAAGATATGGCAGCTTGTTTAATCCTTTTTGAGTTGCATCCAAGTATTGCTATATTTATCGTCACAAAAATCAACCCTATTATCATAGTTCCCTCTCATTTTTTCCGTCTTTGGGTGACAAGTAAATTACTGCAGGCTTCAGTTTACAGAGCTGCGCCACCGTTGCCTAGGAAATTATAAGTTATATTTTTTACGATTTTCTCCGTTTAGAAGATGAAATGGAATATGTAATACTCTTATATAATTCGTAATATGCAAAATTATTGATGCATTTGTGAGGTCTAAATATAAAGGCTTTCAAATTTTGTGCGCTCGATAAATTAGCTGGGCAGCACTGAAAAAGTAATGCATGGCCGCCCAAGAGCGTAGGGCTCCCATTAAGAGTTCACGAATCCCTATTAAGGATCACGAATTATTACGGGTTCACGAATGGTATCTGACACCATATCACTGCTATCTGCATGAATGGAACATTTTTCATTTTCCTCCCACTAAAGGATAGCGGATAATTTATCTTTCATTCACTTTTGTCTCAATCTTGTTCATAGCAGTGGTAATACGGAAGATACTGAGGTCTGAATGATGCTAAGAGATGTATTTCATTTCGGTCACTCCTTGAATGTTATAGAAAGAGTTATTTATGGGGTCATTATGATTACCAACGATTATGGAGGATTAACACTCAAGTTTTAGGAAATATCCACTGGTAATTCATAAAACCTTTTGAACGAACTTTTGCATCATACATAGTTGACAGCAATATATTTTATCTGAATGAAAATTTAAAATGTAAATTACGATACTTTCTTGAATTCATGCCCGTTAAAGATCTTTCAAAGTGAGTTACTGCAACTTCTGTACCTGAATTATCAAACATTGAACCTTCAGCTCGGCCAAAAGTTGCTAATGAGTTGCTCGTTTACATGAGGGTAGGGTGCAAAGGGTAGAATCAGAAATTTTTCTGTAGATCTAGTAGAAAGAAAGTTTTCATCATAACATCTTAATTATAAATTTATAACCTACCTGTGTGTTTCTTGGTAGATAAATGAGAAAGGCCGTCATTGGGAGCACGAAAGCAATTTTCAACCAAAATAGGAATATTAGTAGTTATTTTAATAGCGCAATTGTTTAATAGTGTAGTAATTTTAATAGTGCTTCGACAGCGGGGTGATTGTACACAAACGTGCTCCCACCGAGAAACACACTTTCAACGAAGGCGAACGCTCTATCCACTTGGCTATCCTGGAGCCCCCTTAAATAGGAGTTATATTCGGATGGAAAATAAGGCATTCCTCAGAGTTTACATTGACCGTAATGCATATCTATGTAGGAGAGCCGCAAATAAACTTTCTTTATATTCTACCGACGGTAAGCCGATAAATTGAATCCTTCCGACGCAAATAACAGGTTAATTACGTTATTTTAAAAAATATGCTCGAAAATTCCTTGAATTGATTCCTGTATAAAATCAATTTATGCTTTTTAGAATCAACGTTCATGAAAAGCTTCTTTGAGTGCATTACAAATAATTTATCATTATCTGAATTACCAGTCATTTATATAGTTCATTGCGCTTCAGTGATTTCAATCTAATAGCTCGCAATTGTACAATTCGGCATCGAAAGTTCATGACTTACTAGATTATTCATTTCAGCGCAAGGGGTTAAATATAGAAAGACCATCCGAGAAAATATTTACCTGTAAACGCGCCCTAACGATAGTTGTGTATCAAGGAAAGGCTGGATTAAATGAATAACGAATAGCAAAATGGATTGCATTGAAAATAAATTGCAGAAATTGGCACAAGGTGAGCTTGTAGTCCATTAAATATCGCTGCATGAAATACATTTTGAGTCCTGGTAATGAAAGCATTGAGCAAATACACTTCTTCCGCTCGAAGTTACTTTTTTACTGAGACTACCGTCCATGACATAGTTTATACTGTGTCGGATAAGAAACTTGAGTGGGCAGATAGTTAATATTCTATGAAACTATTGAAAGAAATAGAATAGTATGAAAGAGTAGATTTTTATAAATCACAACGAACATTATGAAAATGTTGATTATTGTCTCTGTATTTTGGCAAATCTTCAATAAATATACTAAATACTAATTTTCCGTTTTAAGAAGAAGATACAAATCATGGTTCTGGAAACATTGAGTCATAAATTTTGAATCTGATATCAAATTTTCAAAATGAGGACTATTTTAATTGAAATATTCGCTGAATCCGGCCTAATGAGCTCACGCACACACTTCCTAATTCCAATACAAAAAACAGTTTCATCTAAGAAGATCGAGAAGACCTTTGTGCCTTCATCTCTCATGAAAGAGGTATCTGTTACAAATATCAAGAGAGTCTAAGGTTTACCAAACAGGAACAACCCATTCAGAAGAAGCGAATCCGAAATTGTATTCGAAGAAAGATTACGGCGAATCTCCTCACCTGTTCTAGTTTTTAGATGCAATCGTAACGCCTTGGCCTTGGTCAACGAGGCTCGTTATCGAAATTAAGATCTTTAAAGCGAGACTCTTAAGATAAGGGTGATAAGAAATTCACCTGGTCATTACCGGATTCCATGTCCCATTGACCAACGTGACAAACCATGATAACTATTAAAAATTTTCTGACTTCACAATTGCCGATCAAAAGTGCCGTATCGTAAATGCACAACCAAAGACTATTAGAATGAATAAAAATTTACAATTAATGAACATCCTAAAAATCTACACTTTCATTTGCGAAAAATAGCATTCACACGATTCTTAAACAGAGAATTTTAATCTTTGACGCGCCAAATGAAGCGTATGACGGTTTACAATTGTGAACTGGAAGTAAAAGACAGAACTTTCAATGATGAGATGAAGGTATTAAACTTTGCACTGTAGCACTGCAACAGGAAAATCCAAGGAGAAACAGATGTGCAAAATTATCGACATCACCTGAGTACAAGTCCCAGTCAAGTCGATATCTTTTAAATCCGTCTCTCGTTGGGACAGAACTTTATTATACTTCAGCAATTTTCTCGAGTCTTAAACGTTAAAAGCTTAAATAGTGATATTTCAGCAATTATGACCGCTGTCGTCTCACAGAGAGGCTGTAGTTATCATCTTTTTGTTTCTGTGAAGTCGTACAGAGTTCAAAGACTTTTCTGTGAGAAGTCGTACAGAGTTGCAAATGAATTCTGGGAAAATATGTGCGTATACAGAACCGAGTGACATTTATCTTCTTTTGTACATCTAGTTTAAACGGAATACGCTACGCAAGAGTATGTTGGCGAATTTCCTCTTTAATGGTGAAATTCAACAGTTTACATGAATATCTAAAAAGCTAGCTTACCGATAAATATCTAATTTATAAAGGGATAAGAGAATGTGTCATTAAAACCAGGTAGGATGTCAATGAAAAGTAACGAGTTGAACAAAACTAAAAGTAGCTACAAGCTAAAAGTCAACGCCACGAATTGATTTTTAAAAGATAATTTAGAGAGAATAACGTCCACACTTATTCGGAGAAAATAAAAGTTTCTCCCAAAGCCCTTTGAATCTTTCAATTTATTATATGCTACATCAAATAAGCTTGTGTTTCCCAGTATCTTGACGTCTCATCCTAAGGCGTTTTGCCTAAGGGTTGTTTTCCTCAAAGATATTTCACCCAAAATACGGTTCATGGGACATTTCACCCAAAATTTATAGCCCAAGATTTTCTAGCCGATAGGCGATTCATCAAAGAGCTATTTCACCCACAGGATATTTTACCTAACAGAAATTTCACCAAATGGTACGTATCTTAAAAAGCGAGTTAAGTATAAACAAGAAAGTGCCGTAAAAAGGAACGATAATTACCTATATTTTGCTTAAATATCTAGGTTGGTAGCAGGTAAGCATGCAGAATAGTAGTTAATTTTAAGATTAATTGCGGCTGTTAAAAAAGCAGTCATCACTGACTGAAAGGCAATTAGGTAAGGCAAGACAAGGTAGAAAAACAGAAAACGAAAGTAAAGAGTCAAATATGACCGTAAGCCTTTGCGGTTTGACGATTACGTATCTGCTCCCAAAAACTCTATCTGAATAACTTTTTATGTTTTTGATTAATGCTGTTAATACACAATACGGTGGGAATCGATTGAATGTTAATTTTAAAATTAGTGTGATAATCGTCGTTTTATCACAATATAATTTTAATAGGTTACTCCATTATTAAAATATTGAGTGAAACCTCAACCGGATAAAATATACCTTGGGTGAAATATCCCTTGGATAAAATATATCTCGAATGAGGTGACTCTCGTTTGTGGATAAAACATCTCCGGCCGAACCGTCTTTTGATTGAAACGTTTTTGGATTAGTCTCTTGGGCAGAATTCCTTGAAAGACTAAAACCCCAAACACAGGTCGTAAGCTCTTGAAGTGCTGTACAATATCCGAAGGTAACATATTTAAAACTTACACGCAATATGCCCATACACTTTTTTCCTTCCTTTCCTATTTACAAAAAGAAGCAGGATTTTTTCAATTGACTACATGTGTGGCTTATTTTTCCTAGAAGCTTCTTTAAATACGTGGATAACAAAATATTGTGCTATCCATAAAAAAAAATTGTGCAAAATCACCAGTCGCTTCCAAAATTGAAGGTGACGAAGCGAAAAATGAGTGGTTTTCCAGCGTCAACTTATGCAACTCTTTGATCTATGCTAACTCACAAGTTTCCTGCAATGATTCCATCATGATGAATCATTGCAGTCTTACTGTCGAAGCGATACAATCGACACTCGACTCTACGATATCTTTGGATAATTTTCCCGTTCTTCGCGAGCTTGTAGACTTCTCTATATTTTTGTCCCGATCAGACTTTACCATTCGAGCTCAGCTCACATAAAATGTAGTTATAATAATAATACCCCCATCCAGTTAATTCGATTATATTTCAACAGCATCATAACCCTAGCAAATACTGAAGGCAAGAAATGGAATCATCAGGCCGATGGTACTTTTTCTCCTCCGAGGCGTCGATAAGTGGAAGAAAATTTTTAATGCGGCAACGATTTGTTAATTGAAAAGAGAGAAATAGAAATATAAGCTGACAATAAAAATGCATTTTCTGTAAATCGAGGAAAATGTTTTTTCATCTATTTTTGTCTCATTCTTGCAGAGGAGAATATGAAAGCAATTGTATTATTAGTATTTATTATTAGTGATTCTTAGTAATTGTATTTTTTCTACTGAAAGCAATCTGCCTGAGAGCGGAAATCCTGTGCGAACCACCACACTTGTCTTGCATAAGCAAAAAGCTATCTTGTAATCTTCATTCTCGAAAATTCATGGCACGTGGAGGTGTTGAGGAACCGACCCATCCTTTCTTGATGATATTATATTCGTTGTGATATATTCGATATGACATTACATGCACTCAAGGGCGGAAGATATTATGAATGGCCACTTTAAAAATTTTAGAGAATTTGAAATTATTTTAAAAATCATCAATGAATATAATTAATTATTGCGATAACTAGGATAACTGAAACACATTTCCTAATTTAAAATGTTTGCTATTACGAAAGAAACGAATTTGAATATTACGAACTGGAGGGACGATTCGTATACTTAATTAATTTACAGAACATGGCAAATATCATTTACGCTGTTCAGATTAATCATGCAAAGCATCCTCCAAGTTCCTTAAGCGTACTATGAAGGTCAGCATAATTATTAGCATTGAAAATTCTCCGATACTTTTTTTCGGAGCGACGTATACTATTGCATAACTATTCGCTGCGCTCGCAGTCACGCCGTATGTTTGAACACTTCAAATTCAGGAAGACTATATTTTCCACCATGAAATTTTAAAGACTATTATTTAAGTACCTTTGCTAGATGATAAACTAGTTTCCCCAAGTTTAACATTTGAAATATCGATCTTCCGAATAATTTGCCGTGCATTCCTCAATACAAATACGGAGTATCCTAATGAACCGCTGTTTATCAAGTTCTACTTATCGAAAACACAGTAATTTTTTTATTACATAAAAAACTTTAAAAATAGTAAAATATTTTTTTTAAACACTACCAACTGAAAATCATTTTGTCTTCAAATTGATTATTTTCGTAAAATACTGGCAGCATTATCACCAAAAATTCGCAGCTAATTCGTAACATGATAAAAGTATATTTACCCATTATCTGATTAGATTATGAAGTTCATCACATAAACGTTGGACTTGAGTCTGATAGCAGCATTTTTTCATTTGGTCTAAGTTCACAATTTATGAGAATACGTGCTTCTACGAGGATCTTCGCCTTCATTTCTCTCAACATTATCTTATCTTCGGCGGTGTTTTACAATGATATAACTTTCCTAATACAAAGAAGATTACACAAAGGATTAAAAATGTTTAATATGGATTCGATTATTTTTCAAACCTTAAACTTTGAACATGGGAGTCATTAGAAAAACTAACATGTTCCTAGAAACCATCTTCATTAAATGTTCTTGCAGCATCTCCGTTGATGATTGCAAGCAATCGAAAGTAACTTAAATAGCACAATCACCAATTATGTTGTCACATAAGAGTAAAAAATACCTTATTCAAGTTATTAAATATAGTCTTTTAACCCTTTTAAACTCTTCGAGCCGGCAGAAATATATTTGAAAGTAGTCATTGGAGACAAATGACATGCGAAATATATTTGGAAACAATTTGAAATTTGCGGAACTGGAAAAACCGTAATAAATGTTATGCTTACTCTTGAATGGATTGGAAACGGTACAGAAATCACGAATTCATTACTTTATAATATAATGAATATTTTGAATACTAATGAATAAATATTGTATACATATAGAATAATTTGGATTATATCTCTTTAATAACTTATATTTTCCAATGGAACACTTCCTAGAGTTTTTTTCCAGTGTCATCAGACGAAAATTTTATAAAACATATAAAAATAGGAAGTGATAACAAAGAGTGACTGCCAGTGAGAATTTTAAATGAAATGTGAGCTAAATAAAGATTTAAAAAGAATTGATTTGAATTAACCAAGGAGCTATAGTTGTACTATCCTTCATTTTTATTCAAAACCCTATGGATAAAAATTTCTTGATGCTAAAAGTGTTGTTGATTACTTAGTGAATGTAACATTAAGCAAAGGAAATTGTGAAATTTTGGCAAAATTTAATCCCTGGTCACACATATTTTATTATATTCTAATATTGTGTATTTTCACTCACAGCCTTTGGGTTGTATTACCCAAAACTTCTATCTTGCGAAGTCAGATTGTGCTGTCTTTGTGGTAAATAGAATTCCATGACCACAGTCCATATAAGATTCAAGGACTAAAAGTGAACTGATGTAAAATAAATGTAACCTATGGTAATTAGGGAAATGATAAAGACAGACTTCAACTTGTATTATTTATCAAATATTTATTTAAATAAGGAGTCTTTACAAAATTAAGTAAATTATTTACATTTTTGGAAGAGGGAGGCAGTCATCCTTAAATGCTACAATGATTAAACCCTTTCATAAATTATGAAAGAGTTATTTTTACCAAAGGTGATTGCATGTTGTTAAAAAATTTACTTTGTCTTAATAAATATGCCCTTTTGAGATCAATGCTTAAAATTGCTAAACATACAATGATATTCCCATGGACCTCCTATGGAATAACAGCAACCATTATTAAGACTTCAAAGATCTACAAAAATAAATCCAAGTCATTCTGAACAAATATAATAATGCATATTAAAACAATTAGAAAAATTGAACAACAGACTTTGTGCCACTATAATTTTGATATGACAATGTTCGAATCAGTGAACTTTTCTCGGATATCTCCAAAAAATCTTTTCCCAAATTCTGAGTTAACTGTTAGTATTAAAACTATTAAAACTGTAATGCTTCATTATTACTCTCACTGTTTGTGAAATATAGTACAGGAATCTTTGGCATATAAATCTATGATTTGGGCTCATCAGGAACTCTCAATGATAAAAATCACTGTCCATTGGAAATACTCTTTTCTATTATTTCCTTTGAAGTAACTGCAAAAGCATCAACCATTGCATTCCTAGCCTCTTCAATAATGCCATCCAAGTCTGCAACAGTCTTACCCTTTGTTGGAATCGGTGGGAGTATAGTCATAATAATCCTTCCTGTGCAACAAAAAGCTATGCCTAAGTCTTGCTATCATAATGAATTGCAATGCTGCAGAGTAGTAATCAATGTCCAAAATGATAAATAAAGTTAAGAAAAATATTCTTTGGTAAACTTACCACCATCGAAAATTTTCTTCTTGTGATCTAGAAAGTAGTATTTAGAGAGCACAACAGGGAGAATTGGTGCTTCTGCAGATAATGCAACATGGAATGCTCCCTTCTTAAAGGGAAGTAGTGTGTCACCACTATGCCTTGTGCCCTCTGGAAACATCAAAATTTTGGCCTGAAACAAGAATAAAAATAACTTCACTAGAGATATCCCTTAAGAGAAACTATTAAGAGTACATCAATTAATACAGTGATACACTGAGGATAATACCTGAGTAGGTAATGAGGATATACAACTATGTAAACCAAAGTAACTCAGTCAGCCATCAAAAGTTTTAATCGTTTTTATGAATATTTTAATTTATTTATTATGATATTTCCCTTATTAACTGAAAATGCAAACTGGAAAAGCTTCTTCTTTAAATAAACTGTCTTAGAATAACCAACACATCATATTGCCACATAGCTCACATGTATATGCCACTTTTGAGTCATGAGTAATATTAACTATGTTCTTAACAGTAGGGCTTGAATAAAGAAACACAAAGCTAAAGAATTTTAATTTGATGGAGGATTGAATATATAATACAAGCACCATTTATGTTCAAGTCATGAATTTCACTCTAATTAGGGTTGAAAAGCACCACAGAGAATTGAAATATTAAAATGAAATATCAGAACTGCAATGAACTCAAAAGAGGATAAAATTTATGTCAGTCAAAGAAATAAATCCTCATTCATTTATATTAATTACCCTTTTCTCCTTTATGGCAATACTTGTTTGATTCACTGTAGATCTAGCCCTTTCTTGATTCTGTCGATCTATATAAATTGTTCCCCAAAGCCAAGCTGCTAGTCCAAATGGCCAGAGATAAAACACAGCTTTTTTTGAAATCACAGTGCACCTCTCCATTACACTCCATAACTGAGCTAGAACTAAAATTTTATCCAATAATGAGTATTTTTTGAAAATAAAGTTCCACAAAATGAATTTATTAATATGTGTCATAAGAGGTAAAGTGTAATGAGGAAAATATCAGATATTATTCCTCCCTTATAAAAATTTAAAGCTATAAGGTGTTTATCACAACTTACCTAAAAGGTCAAGAGCACTTTGGTGGTTAATTAGAACTACACAGCCATCATCAACTTTTGGTACTTGTTCTCTTCCTCTTATCTCCCACCTCATTCCTAAGATTCTTGATATTAGTCTTCCACCCCATGCTGGATACCTAAGATCAACACAAAATATTATCAAATTTTATAAAAATAATGAATATACTAGCTTATTGATTATATATTTGATTGATTTCCTATTTCATTAAAATACTAACTTTGCATTTCTATAATCCATCGGTCTTCTTAACATTAACGGAATAAATATTGACGTCGAAATTAAACTAAGAATAACGAAAATTGTAAACTTAGCATAGTAGCGGAATGTGCTGCTGGCATAGTAGAGCAAAACCAAAAGTGCTGCAATTGAATATACTATTTCCTTCAGCATGTTGGATCCTTTAAATTCCAGATATTGCGGTCATAAAAGCATAAAGGAAATACACCTGCACGAAAAACAACGAAGTTAATAATTTTTCCCTTCTGAGTTCTTTCTAATTAAACTTTGATTAAATACTAATACTTTAACTATGGTTATGAGGAATTGTTTAAAATGATCTTACTCCTGCTATTAGGTATCAAGAAACGTGTGCGTTAGCAGATGCGATATTCAAAATATTGACGATAGAATTTCCGTGAGTGATGTATACCTTTACGTCGAAATTTCATACACTGCACCGGACAGTTCATGTCGAAATTCTTGATCGTTCCAAAGTGCGTAGTCTACAGTAATACCGACGATCTGACGATAATTCGCGGTCGCATGTGAAGCCAAACTCATTTTATTTTTGTTACGCGCAAAGAAGAGCCATTGGCTACGAGTGCGCTATTGATACAACTTGAGCAATGCGATTGGCTTCTCCGGTCTTTCCCTACAGGAACACGTGAGTAAATCGCACGATTTTATTTCATCAGTAAATTCTGATGATTCAAATACGGAAGAAACAATGGAATTTAAAATTCAATCTTACTACAAACGGAAAATAGTCAAAAACACTCTTAAGGCAGCAAAAATAAGAATATATAGAATTGAGAAAAAAATAATTTTCATTCGATAAGTAACACAAAAAATATAGAGGTTTTAAATTATATAGAAAAGGGTTTTTTTTAAACTATAAATGTAATAAACTGAATAAATTTTACCAACAGAAAGTATTGCTAACCATCCATGCTATTATATTATTTGAAAGGTTCGTTTAAAAAATCGCTTACCTTCATCCCCCTTCGCGCCCACGATCACCCAGACGTCCCTTCCCTGCGTAGCGTATGATATCACTGAAAGAACACAACAGGTAACATCGCTCGAGTAAGAATGACGTAATGAATAGTGTGCGCAGATGGAAACTCAAGCGCTAGTATTTTCTATTTCCAAATTTAGACGGAAAGGAATTTGCTCTTCACAATATGTAATCACCGAGCATTAAGAGGTTTATTCCGCAGGATGCAGATACGGAATTGTGACATATACTTCTGCATAGCTCATTCACTCGTTCCAAAGGTTAGGCTACTATTTAAATGACATTTAATTTTAAAGATTGGGTTTTGTCCAAGAAATTGTCGGAAATCTGGCAAGTGCCTGCAATTGAGTTCTAGTCTTCTGAATTTCATTACATTCGATTATATCTTCCCGCACTTATCCCCAAAAAATTCTACTGCATGTCTGAGCATCAATTTCAATGAAAAACCCATGTCTCATACCCCGATCGACTATTTTCAATGCATTTTCGAGCCGGGAAAATAATTTGAAAATTGCGAAAACTCGAAGTTTCGAAATTTAATTTGTGGATAACATCCGAATGAATTATACCACAAATTCTCATTCACCAATGAGATCTGTACTAAAACGAAAGGTATTATAAAGTTGTTAGTCTTTTCGTCTCCACCAAAAGTCAATCTAAATAACACAACTTCTTTTGGTAAGCATTCATTTGTCTTGCGCTCTTTGCGGACTTTAGCGTTCTACAGCGTCATCCATTAGTCGACTGCTAAAGTCATGGCCGCCAAATGTTTTGGTTACGAGGTGACTCTATAGGTTCCACAAAATTGTAGTGTTGGTTTCTCTAAGGTTGTAAACATTTATATATCAAAATGGCGCTTAATTCTACCGAATTAGTTATTGTAGCTCTGGTATTGATATTACCGTTTCTTTACGAAACAAGCAAAGTTTTTCGTTATTACATAAAATTTTGTTTGTATTATGGAATCGTAATGGGTATTGCCGTATTCGTGATTCCTATAATGATGTGGAGGCCAGGAGAAGTAAAAAATTTACTGTAAGTGCTAATTCAATCGACTCTAAATACTGTAACCTGAACCTATTATTCAATTAAAAGTGAAAATTATGTAATCGGTTTAGCAGACCGTTTGACGTTCAAAACAACAAAATTTGCCGAATTGTCATTTATAGATTGGCTTCCGTTTTATGCCGACACATATCTGATCTTCTTGGTCTGAGATGGGAATTACGTGGACGAGAACACCTTGAAAAAGAACAGGCATGTGTAATTGTTGCGAATCACCAAAGCTCACTGGACGTTCTTGGTTGGTATTGAAGTTCAGCCTCTTGTTTTATCTATTTTTCGATGTGATTTATTATGTTGATCTATCTTTTTAGGCATGTTTGAACTATGGCCTGTCATGGAGAAATGTACAGTAGTGGCTAAAAAAGAACTCTTATATGCTTGGCCTTTCGGATTAGCAGCCTGGCTATGTGGACTTATTTTTATTGACCGTTTCAATTCGGAAAAGGCACGTGAAACCATCAATGCAGCAACATGTAAGATTAAAGAAAAGAAAGTGAGTATCAATCAATTTATGTCATATTTGACGTCACTTAAGTTAATTGTTGTGTTGATGCATTGCATTTTGGCCAGTGTACATTCCTCGTTTGCGCTATTTATATATTTTCATTATGAACCAAATTACGAAGATTTTCTCAGAAAATTTTGAAATTTGTTCATGGTTATGCTTGCCCTGTTCCTCTGTTACTTTCTTCACAGTGAGAAAATGTTTACACTAAAACAACTTCTCTAAAGATTTGTTGAAACATTTTTCAGTCATTATTGATTTAAAAATTTGACGCCAACTGTATGAGAAAAACCACTTTCTATTTCAATGTTTCAGTAATAATTTTAAACATAATGGTTTTATGTAATTGAGAACGTGATCCTACCAGAGAAATGATATTATAATGATTTGGGAACTTTGGAGAACATTTTGCGTCTTTAAGAAGTTTTACCGATTATTTTGAATCATTTCAGTTTAATGTATCATTTCAATGAGTTTTATAAATAGAATTTTCATTCATAGTTGAATATTAGTTGTTTATATGACTCAAATATAATACTTTTTGCTCTACCTCCAATTCTTGCCAAGGTAAAATATAATCTCAGCCTAATTTTCCGACCGTTTCTTCTAAATATAAAAGTTAGTAAAGAAGTCTTAGACCTGCTACAACATTATCCAATTAGCAGAAACTATAGAGTCACCAGTGGTATGAATATTGTGCTGTTATTCACTGAATAATATTTAAATAAAATGCTAATTGAAAGTATTTAGAAAAGTTCTTAAAACAACCAAATACTCTTATAGGTAATTGTATTTATGAATTATTTTTTGGCAAATTTATCATGAAGTGTAAAGAAAGATACATTTACTTTACTAAAGAAGATTCCCTTTTCTCATAAGTAATCAAAGTAAAATATGAGAAAAAATTGTACATCTGAACCTTCAAGTTTTTGAGGAAATTTCCATGCGTAATCATGAAGGAACTATAGTTGTAATTGAAATCCAAACAAAAAGTGTACTGTCCTTACAGAGGTAGTTATTAAGGTACAATATCTCAATTTGTTTTATCAGTAATTTGATTTCCTCTATTCAGCATTATATAATAAAGTAGAGATCTTATACAATTGTATTGGATCATAATTTATTGTCATGTTTACTGTCTACATTATGTGTACTGTTTACATATTAAAGTATAATGTATACAAAGGTATATAATGAAGTATTCTGTGACTAGCTTACTTTTGATAAAACCTTTTTAAAGGAGTATGACAATAAAATTCTTTGATATGTATTCAATTATGTACAAGTGTCATATATCTTCTTATTTTGTGCATTTATACATATAAGGTTTTGCTCTAATTCTTTTTTAATGTTCCAGATTGTACTTTAGTCGTCACATTTTCTTTTCTCAGCTATATTCACAATGTCTGTGAATTTGGTTTCACGCATTCCTCCACCTGCAAACCAAAAAGGCTTATAATCTAAGAAAAGCAGTTGCATTAATTCCTTCGTGGAGTTCTTGTTTATTTATTGCTAATATACAGACAAAATGTTATGATATGAATCTTCTCTTTGCAGATGCTGGATGTCTCGTGATTTCTATCCAGTCAAGTAGGTATTTTATTAAACAAGATTAAATTTCTATAGGTGTCGCATCTGGGCTTTTCTAAAATCTTGCAGCTGTGGATTAACTATGTTTTTTGTTTATCTCAATTAAACTAAGTTTCCAGGGTGATTGGGTTATGGTCTGAGGTGCTTATTTTTTAATGGTAGTAACTCTAATGATGCCTCTCTTCTCACAAGGTCTGTCTGCAAGGGTTGATGGATAGTAATGGTGATTGGAAAATTCATGTTGTTGGTACTGGAAAATCATTCTTTGAATAACTGACTACTTACTTGTAATGGTATATGTATGGTTTGGGATTAGAAAATTCTGCCTTTCATTCTTAAGGGTTTTGTTATCTTGTAACATGATTGTCTGCATCTCACATTTGTAAGTATGAAACGGGATCAACAGCCATGTATACTTAAAGTAAATTAGTTTTGAATGTTGGAATTTAGCCAGAATTAAAGGAACCTTTTCTTCTCAACCATATCATGAAAATACTATTACTTATTACTGATAGATGTTGATCCTTTTTATCTGAATATTCTAGAAAGAGAGAATAAAGTGAAGAAATCTTTAGTAAATGATAGATAGACATCTTCAATGTCTATTGAATAATCCTTTTCAGTCAAAGGAAATTATTTTGTGATGAGTTTTTGCTGGAGATATGAAGTAATCTTTTGTTGACATAATAGAAAATTATTACAGTTGTAATTTCAGTACCATTCATGGAAATAAAAAGTATAAAAATAACTATCAATGTGAAGTATATCGAATAGAAATGTAATTGAATGAAAGCTCACATGGGCAGAAAGCTTAGAATACATAAACAATTTCATCAACACAACTGTTTCTCTGCCAGAGCAGATGTAGATGTTGTGGTTTTGCTAATCTTCTGAGGAATATTTTTCCTATGGTTTTATTAGATTTATTCTGTAGGTCTTGGGAGTTACAGCAAGTACCACAATATTACCTCAAAAGAACCTATTTAGGAACTATGGAAATTTTTTAACAATTATGTAATGGTAAAAGTCAAAGATATTTTTATATTTAGGGTAAGTTAGCCCCTTCGGCAAACTGAGGTGACAAAAGTCCTAAATGAGGCATTTTGAGAATCATTAATTAGTTGACTTTTGCCAATTCTTTTAGCAGAATACCATTTGCTATGTATAAGATATTTTACCGATTAGACAGCAAAGGAATTAGGAAATATTGGTAGCTGTGATTTATTTTTAAAATATCCATTGTTCTACATCTTCAAAAAAAATTTTGCTCCTTAGAATTGTGATGTTCATACTTATTAGCTTTTTGTGAAAAAAGTGAATGAATATTGTGTCTATGCTTTGTTGTCCATGTTGATAGTGGAAAGTGAAGTGAGTGTTTAGAAAATAGCTTTTACAAAGTGCTTTTCCCTCATGCTGTTTTTATTCATTGATCAAATTTCCATTTTTTCCATCATTTGGCCAGGGTGAGAAGAGCGTGGAAACTGTTGCTATTAACATTGTGTTTTACCTATCAGTTATTTTACTATGTGAATGTCATTTATTTTTTATTTTATTACTCAGCTTGGGTTTCACATTTCATTAGTAAATTATGGCTGTATTTGAAGGGGCTGACAACATTGGAATATTTAATTTTTGCTGGATAGCAAAATTAAGCTGGACAGCGTAATTTCTCATGTACAGTGGTGGTCTTCAAGATATCCAATATCTAGATGTGTTACAAAATTTTAAGTGACTACTGAGAATTTTGCTATAGACTCTATTAAAAATGAAATAATTTAGTACTGTAATTGAGTTCAATTGATAAAAATCTTCCTCTATGTTTTCTTCAGTTTGCTATCTTTGCTCACACATATTGTAGCTGTTGGCATGTTAGTGGTGCCATAAGAATGCTTGAAGACAACTGCTGTATTGAGAAGGCTGTAGATTCATTGTTTTCATCTGTGAAAGTATTGTAATTTTCCTATTTGGTCATTGTGGTGTTGCGGCGTGACATGGATTCTTTATGTCCTGTATTAATGACTTTGGCATGCTTTCGGTATTTCAGATGGGAACTTAAAAAAAGAAACGGTACTTAAATGTTTATGGTCTAACAAGTTGGTTAATGGGCTTGTGGTGTACCTTTTGATTTGTGCTGGTGGTAACATGAAGCTGATTTGTATTTTTGTAATCATGCATTGGTGCTCTTCTTCTTGCTTCATCAAAGTGTTTTATAAGTTTTTAAGTTAATAAGTAAATAAGTTTTATTTATCAGTGTTGGAGGGAGAAATTCACAGTTATCCTCCCCCTATTTTTGAGCACCTTTACATTAATTATTGATCAACTTAATGCCTTCAAATTCAGAGATGAGGAACCTGCAGTCATTAGGCCATATGTAGCATTTTCAATCATGTAATGACACCTTTTCTGCACATGCTGACAGAAATGCATGGATTTAAGTATTTTTTCAATCTCATTCATCACTTGAAGTAAAAACAAAATTGAAAATAGTCTACCCAGGTTTTTTTTTAGCAAATGATAACTTTTAACCTTAGTAAATTTTTATTCAATCAAATATTTGAGCATAGGCTATACACTATTTAATGTGGGCAAAGAATTCCACGTTTGACTTAGGTTTCTAATGCTGCTGAAAAGTACATATGGCCTTCTGATTAGAATAGGTTCCTCACCCCTGTTCTAACATCAAGGTGGCTATGGTGTAGTAATCTTTACAAATTTTCTACTGAAAATGTATTACGCACAGTTTGCATTGTTCACTGTTTAGTATGAAGTTCTATTTATTGGCATATACAACACATCTGTGTTTTGCAATGATTTTAAGGAAGAAATTTTGGCAAAAATTTTTAATTTGATTCAAAATGATTGGAGCTCCAAACTTTTTTAGATAGCTCTACATGCAAACTTATTTTTACTTATCATAGCATTTATGAATCATTTAAATTGATTTGTTTGTAAAGATTAATTTACTATGGATTAAATTTGGCATATGAAAATATTAATATAATGAATAATTTTTAAAAATTTTTCAATTAAGTTTAAATTAAATGTAATGAATGATTATAGCTCACAGGTCCTTGTCTGTAAATTTGGCTTCAGCCCTAAATTTTAGGAGAAAAGTTGGTGTTGGTGTATGCCAATAAATGCTGTAATTTTCCCTTTTGTAGAAAACTATATCACTGTCAAATTCAGTGGAGAAGGGTCGTGTTTTGTTCTCCTCCTAAGTGGTACAGGAAAGATGTTATTTGCTAAGGAAGAGCTTAGCATATCATAATAAATTCATCTGCACTATTTCATAGTTAAAATTGTTTGAATTTTAAAGTTTGTCATCCTAATGCCACTAATGTAAGAACTTTTGTAGGAATGTCAGTGATTTAAAAAATTTTTTAAAATAATTATAAATTCTCTGCTTGGATAGAGATATCAGTATTCACTCTTTATTTTATTGGCTCAGTTACTTTGGCTTTTCAAATAATATGTAAGATTTTAGTATTTAAGAGAAACTCTTGTTCAATCAGCACTTATGTATGTTTATCTTTTTATGTAGCATTCTTTATCATTGAAGATTTATTTTACAGACTTTTTAAATGAAAAATAAGTCATTTCTTAACTTTATAATTGTGTTCATAGGTTTCATAGTAAAAATAGGTACCATCAATTCTGTAATAATTTATTATTCTGTAAAAAAATCTCTCTAATTGAGTACTTTTTTAACATTGGTATATTTTATGATGCACAGATAAAGCTTTGGGTGTTTCCTGAGGGAACTCGTAATGCGTGTGGACCACAGAAAACTGCTGCTCTCCGAAAGACTGGCAGCAGTAGTTCGAAAGAGTTGATGCTTCCATTCAAGAAGGGAGCATTCCATGTTGCAATCTCAGCACAGATTCCGATTCTTCCCGTTGTGTTTTCATCATATTATTTTCTGGATGGACACCAGAAGCACCTTGATCCAGGTAAATATGGCTGACTCGTTTATGTAGAAATGTCATGTGTTCATTGTGGGAAAGCAAGAGCATGTGTAGTAGAATAACAAACAAATTCCTGTTTGGTGATATTTATGATGGATTTAATAGGTTTCATATAGGTATACCCTTGAAAAAACAACATAAAGGAGGGGAGACTTATGGAATATTTTGGGTAGAATCAAAATACACTTATGTTCATTTATTTTAATTTGGAAAGTCTTAAACCACACAAAAGATGTATGCCTAAGTAATCTGTTTATCTATTGTATTTATTACATTTCTGGGCACATGAGTATACATTCCTGCTTGAACTGGCTTCTAATCCTTTAATGATGACTTTTAATCCTGCTCAACAATCCTATTTATATTCTTCCAAAGAAGCAGCAACTTTCTGTTGCTTAAACAGTCTCAGCACCATGACATCCCCTACCAGTGACAGAATTAAAAGATGAAGCAACAAAGAAATAATGAACAAAATTTCTGAAAAATCATGGGAATCTCTCAGATCTCCCGGAATTAGTTGTATGGTCTTGCTGAGGAGTGGCAACACACTGTGTGCAACCATCTCGTGGTGGATCTCCAGTGTTGGATGTCTCATCATTGAGCAAGAAAGCTGACCTCAGTTTGTCTACAGAAACTGTCGGCTCACAATCCTGAATCTCTGAGTTGTGAAAAATTTGACAACCCTTTCCTAGTATAATGTTAGATTACAATGGAAGAAGTTTAATCTTTTTATGTCAAATTTTCTTTGCCGTTTCTTTCCAGTATCTGAAGAGAATCATTGGGAAGCAAACCATTAATTAAGAGTAATTTTGGGTACTTGTGTATATTTACCTGAAACTATAGATTATGGTGGTCCAATGTACAGCCTGCATGCCAGAATGTAACCAAATGAAGACCTTAATACCTTGCCCACCCCTCTTACAAAAGTTAATTGAGTACATTTTGATCCCCATATATTTGCCTTGATGAATTAGGCATAAGTAGATACCCTTACTAAAATCATACGTTTAATTATTCTTGTTTTAGTTAAACTCAAGTTGATATAAATTCTGAATAACTTGTTAACTTGCTTGTGTGCATGGATTGAGTAATAACTTAGATATGGGCTTAAATACATATGGTTTTGACGTGAAAACTTAATACAAAAATATGAAATTTTTGTATGTGCAAGAGAGTGGTAGTCTAATTCAGCTGATCCTCATTGTGAGTTTTAATGAAATCTTTAAGTAGCCCTGTGGCTAAACAGGTCAGGCAACCCTGCTTTAGAGTTGTAAAATCAACATTTCAAAAGTTGCATATTATAAAGTGTTAAATATCAGTTAATTCAGAGTCTACTCTATAGAAGAATTCAGATCTGTCATCTTAAGAATAAATTTTCAAATAAGTGGGGATGATAGGCTTATCAAGAAGAACTGTATTTATGTGATTGCTTTTAACCTTAAAAGAAGTAATGAATGATGAAGATGAAGAAGTTTGAATAATTAACTATGAATTTTAAACTCCTTTGGATGAAAGATTACCTCATTACTTTGATTTGATTGAAACTTTCATTGCAAGCAGTAGCTTGGATTGAATCTGGTTTGTGTCCAGCGTGTACTTCGTTCTAGAAATTAAAGCAAATTTTATGTTATGAGGTTCATTATAACATGTTTATGGTTTTAATCATAATTAGGAAACCACCAAAAAGACATGTTATTTTCTAAAATTTCTTTGTACAGATCTTACGAAAAGCTGAGTTTTCATTCTTCATAATTTTTCTAGAAATATCTAAGTAAATCATAATGAATGAAAGAAGCTTTAGTTTGACGAAAGGAATTTGGCATTTATAAATACACCTATGAACAATAATTCAGAGTCAATTTGCCTTATTTTACTTTTTCAGGGCATGTCATCATAACAGCTCTTCCTCCAATTGAGACTAGGGGTCTTGGGCCAAAAGATTTGGATTCAATACTTGACCAAACTCGGGAAATGATGCTAGCTACATTCAGGGAATCTTCATTGGAAGCCCTTTCAAACGATCTGAGCTGGCCTCGTCCTACTGCTAGTCTATCTACTTTAGACCCCACCCAGAAAATTTTCAGAAATAGGATTAACTCTGGATCCAAAAGTGGCATAAATTGATGATAATAAGTATCATCATTATGCCCCATTGGCATGCAGGAAATGGCATTCCAGCATCAAAACTGTGCTATGAAATAGCACATTTTCAAAAGAAATTAAATGTTTTATGGAAAACTAATGCTACTATTTTGCAGCGATATAATATTAAAATCTGCTTGTCCTTAAGCAGAAATAATACTCATGGAAATGGGTTAAGAATTATAAATTGTCAACTCATTGTCCTCTCGTAATGTAAATAATTCAATAATCTTTTTGAATGGCAGTATTGTCCTTTATGTTTCAATGCAATGATCTGATAATTGTGTATGTTAGGGGTATACTGATACCAAAGTCAATATAAGGATAAGTAAGTTTTTTTTATAAATTAATCAACTCTTTCTTAACGCCCTAAGTATTGAACATTTATTCATGATTATGTGTTTTTCTTTGGGGAGATCTCAGCCTAAGTGTTGGTCAAATTCATTTCTTAATATGATGATTGTTCGATTCAAACTGAAAGACATGCTCTTTGACCATTAATTAGAAGCAAGAATACTCAATATTCAGTTGTTGGTTTACTGTGAAGATTTATCATATAGTCTTGATTTATTTTCAGTTTCTGTTACTCTTCAAACATTCCAATCTTTTTTTCATTCGAGTTCTCTTATTTTCATAAATTGAATTCTTTTGTGTCTATCTAATGATTAGTATTGTTACAGAGATATGAATGCAGATGATAATTTAGTGGAGCTTTAATTTATTAAACAAAGGTATGAATTGGTTTTCTCTCATGCAGGTGGCTTATTTAGGTAACTGGTGTTCAAGCTTAAAAAACTCCTTCTGTCATATGAATATAAATAGAAAAATGCTTAGTGGACAAAATAAATGTAAACCTATTTTCATTTTTAGTACTTTTATGAGGTAGATATATTCAGTCATATTGTATATAACAGGTACCAGATACTATTTATTTTTTGTTCAATTCCAAGTATAATTTTTCATAAGAAAATGTTTTCTAATTTTCTGAAAATATAGTACAACTAACTATACTGATGAACAAATTTTCCCACTTCATTTTTGGTGATAAGGTTTGCTTTAAAGTGCTAATTGTCTGAGTGGTCCTTGGTGAAGTGAATGCCTTTCTAGATGGAGACGCCCTGAACAGTATGCCTTCAAATGGCTTAGAAATGGAAGGCATATTGCTCTGTGATGGCAGCTTCACAGTATATCATCTGCTAGTGGAAGGAGCATGTTTGATCATTAGTCACATCAAACATTTCTCTTCCATTCTTAGTCTTTTGAATAGAATATGTTAAAAATTCTCTCCAAATTCTATGCTTTTAGCATAAAAAATTAAATTTGTTTAAACATCTGTTGTTAAGGTTAAAAATGTAATCCTTAAGTAATTTAAACTTGAAATTCAACTTTAATGAAATTTGCTTAACATAAGAGTCACATTTAGTAAATTTTGAAAAGTTTATAATTTGAAGGTGTCTTCAGATGTTCTCATGTGTACATACTGGAAACAGTGAAATAGAATGGTAATTTGGCATTGGTATCAGCCTATCTCGAAAAGAAAACCTTTGGTACTCTTATGTCAAAGTTCAATTTGTTCCAAATCTATGGAAGCATTTCCTTCAATGCCCTGATTCTATTCCACCGCAGAAGTTATGAATGTCAGTTTGTATTTATCTAATCTATATTGTATTCTTGAAATGTATTATTCGCTCTAGATACTAAGTGTGTGAAGTGTCAATCGCATCTTTACATGCTTAAACAGTTAGGTGCTCAGGTTTATGTTATAGAATGACCTATTAATTGTATTAATTCACTCGATAGCTCTTACTTTTTCTTTACCTCTCCATGACATAGTTCAGTTTGAAGTAAATTTTACTAATTCAGGCTTATGTCTGAAATATAGTTTGCATATCTTTCATGAAATATTTTCTTAGCTGTGATGGTTACTACTTCTACTGTTCTAATTACAAAGATTACAATAATTTCCATGATTGCGTTTTGCATTATTTGGAGTAGTAAATTCAGTGTACATCAGTGGGGAGGTTTAACATTTTCATTAATTGTTGATTATAACAAAGCAGTTTAGTTCATGATATTCCGAGTTATTTCCTAAAAAAATAGTTTATTAAAAGTAAGCCATTTCTCTTTATAAGCTATAAGTACTTTGATTAAATATAAAGATAGAAAAAATATTGATCACACACTCTAAACTCTTGACATTTTCTTATGGATTTGAATTTGAAGACACCTGCAACCGGATTTGTTCCCCAGAAGGTTTTAAGTTTTGTCGCAAAATTTTTCCATACAGATATGTCTTCGTCATTATGGGTGAATTAGAATTATTTTACGACAGTTGCTGTAGCATTCTGAAGAATTCAGTGGTCATCTCACAATCAAGTTTGAATGGAAAAGTATTTACCTCTTTCAGTCTTTCTTTCTCTACAGTATTGTTTTCTCAAGATTATGTAGCATTATATTCAAGGTGATATAGATTACATGCAATATTTTAGTACCAACATCATCAAGTGCAATAGTTCATCACAAGAAGTTCTAAACAAAAATCTGAAGAGTACTTATACCAGGGAATGGACATTTGAAATGGTTTATGCATTTTGTCAGGCTCTTTAAGCATGTTTTCTTGTCAAAACAAAGTTTGCAGGTAATCAGTAGTTGAATGAATTCACTCTGAAACTGCTGACTTTGTGTTTGCTGTACTGTAGTGAATGATATTGTTAATTTTTTTATCATTTGGGCAAGGAATCATGGAAAGTGAAGGATTGTGTGCCAAAACTCTTTATTTTTTTAGATATTTTTGTGCAAAGTTTTTACTTTTCTAGATCTGAAGAGAGAATATTTTTATCAAAGACTGATTTTTTGGTGTTACCCAGTGATGTAATTGAGCTGTCAGTTTGCGGTGTCCATTGTGAATTTAGAGGCTTCAGTTTCTAGGCATTCAAATGTAAAAACAATGAAAATGTTACAACAAACATTACATTTATTTGTTCATTATGTACAAAGGCAACTTGCAGGTTTTAATACACATTGTATAAATGTTATGTCTTTAAAATCCTTCTGGGACTTAATTCTCTACAAAAGTCATTATCATTTATCCCTTCCTTTAATGGTAGCATTTTTCCATTTTAAGGCAGACTAGATAAAAAAATACTAAAAGATACAGAAAATCAGCATTGATTGAGAGAAATTATATCTACAAATTTGTGAGGGTAAGAGCATGTTGAAATGAATAAAAATAATCATTGTTTGAAGAATGCACAACTAAAGGAATGTGTCCTCAAGGAATCAAAAATTTTAAGACTAAAGTCAGAGACGTAGTTGAGATACAAGTGTATTAACCAAACAGTTTTGTTTCATTTAAACTGTACTCAAAATGTACCATCCTTGTTATTCACAGTAACAAATACTTAGCAACAATGCTTGCGTAACTTGAATACAACAGACACATTCTGCCAAAGCTAATCTCAATTATGAGTGATCACTATTACAGTGATGCAGCATTTCATCGTCCCATCAAATGAATAAAGAAATGCAATTCTTGATGGAAGATGAACAAAAAGTTCTCTTATTCATTACTTAAACAATTTCATCTTTCAGTCAGAAATAAGGCACAGAACATTCATTTTCTACTCAAATTCTTAAATTAAAACAAGAAGGCTATGTTTGAAGTTGTGATCACGAATGGCTTAGTTTCATTGCTGCCAACTTCAAATGGTAAACAATAGAGAACAATTGTGCATCAAACTTTTTTATCTAACAAGACCTGGAAACTACGAAACATCAACTTTCACACATAAGCAGACAAAAATAATGACATTTCATTACTATGTAAAGTCAAAAACTGCATTCATTTACAATTAACTGAACATGGGGGCTTTATGTGGAACTTATCTATGAAAGTAATATAGAAAAACTGCCACAGTATCCCAGTCATAATCTAAAAGGTCACTAAGAGAATGAATATTGTTTTCTGTGAGAAAAAGAAAGTCCATTTGGTTAAGTGGAATTTGTATTTGAAAATGGAAAAACTTTCTCAACAACAAAATGCTTACAATATTCTTTTGGCCCCACGGTTAAACTAAGTGTTTTGTTTTGTTGAAATTTATGAAAAATTTTTCAAGATAAAAATTATCACAAAGTTTAATTGACAAAAATTTAAATATTTTCACTAACGTGCAATCTATAATTTTTAGATTCTTTGGTATTAATCTCTATGTAGATTTCTGATTGACAGCTAATATTTTATTGAACCCTCTGAACGTGTAAAATTCCTTTAGAATACCTCAAATATTCATTCTGCATCTTCCACATCATGACTAATTATTTCTCAAAAAAGCCATACCTTTTCAAATTTAATCACTCAAGCAACAGAATGAAATTCAAAAATAAAATGCAAGAGTCAAATTGATGATAGCGACTGTTAAAGAATGGGTGAAAATTTGTCATCTTGTGCTTTACAGAAGATAAACATTTCAAAATCAGAAAAATTGCATTACCAAATCAAGTAAGTCCTTTAATTCACTAAAAAGGCTTCAATTCCAGTAGGAAGACAAATAGCAAGGCCTTTGAACTCTATCAGCTTGCCAAACTTCATAGCATTTCAACTAATAAATATATTTTGTTGGTTGATTTGAGCAGAATATAGATCAGGTCTCATCTAACAACTATTCAAGAATGCCCAAACTTCTTTTAAAAGAATACTCTGCACACAAATATTTACAATATTCACAGGCACTGTAACTGGCAATCTGTTTATTTTAGAGATATCAGCAAGTTTCTAATAGGACGGGTAGGCATGAAACCTGAAAAATGGTATATTGCAATAAATGAACTATCCTCACATCAAATTCATTCAATCAAATCAAAAAGATTTAATAAATCAAGTCAAGAGTAATTTCTCTGAAGAAATAGACTCTTTCTCTTTGTAAGCTGTTAAATGCAAACATCTTTGTTGATTTAAAATATCTTTATATGTATTCTATATGAAGGCATACTTGGAATGTCTCTTAAAATATTCTTGGTTTGAACTAGTAAAAATTAAAAACTACAGGCAATAACAATTAACTTTTCAAGACTTCCTACTATTTCAGAAATCAATCCCATTAATCATTGATGAATTCACAGCAAATATTGCCTTCTACAGAAACTAAAAATATTTACTTACTTCAAGCCACATACCTGCCTAAATGGGCAATGGCTTTATTTTCTCACTGCTCATGAAAGACCTGTCAAAATAGTAGTTAAGAAAATTGCATACAAAACATATTGGCTTCAAAAGAATCACCTGTAGCAGCAATCTCTATCAACAGGTATATTGAGCATTAACCAAACCACTGAGAAACAATCTGCAAATATCTTTTATACATACTTATATACAATAAGTCATCCTGAGACCACACTTTATAGAAGGAACTGTCCATAGCCAATGGGAAATTTTTAGCATGGTTCTATTACTTACAAAGCCCACAATGAAAGAGGATTGATTAACATTCAAAATTAACTGTGAAGATCATCTTAAAAATTATTACAGATTTAATAACAATAAAACAAAGTTATTTCTGACCTCAGCTGTTGAAGTACTTAAAATTACCACTTCTGGAGTCATTTCGCATTTTCAACAACCAATCCTCTCTTGTCATTCAAAATAGTGTGGTGCAATGCTTTAAGAATCAGAGACATAACATTAAACTTTGTAGGCACAATTTCCAGAAAAGGATTTCTTTTGTGTAAATTACATATACAGAGGTCAGGAGAAGCATAAGAATTGAAGCAATGTGTAATAGGTATATTGCTTCAGCTGAAGAGATCTCGTAAAAAGCATGATGTGAGATATTAAATGAATGTAAACTCACACACAAACTCTCTCAGTACAATCAACCTTTAGAGATTTGCTCCTATCGTAGTTATCTCAAATTGTCAACTTTGATGATAAATAGGCTAGTTAATATAATATGAGGTGCATATGCTATGGTCATCATTTCAGGCCAATTTATTTATTTTAGTATTTAATTGTGCTTCTCTATTTTGATATGCATGTATTATTGATTAAGGGGTAATTCAAAGCAATAGACAAGTACCAAGAAATTCTTTCCAAATTCCTGATTAATACAGTTGTACTATCAATCTCATTCTCTATACAGAATTCAAAGGCTAACCAGAGGAAAATATACCAATATTTGTATCTAAATTTAAAGAGAAAATAAAAAACTCATTTCTAAAGATAATAGATATAATTTCTGATGTTATACTGAAATAAACAGAAGAAATAGCCTGTTATACAGAATATTGCCTTACTTTCTTGGTTGTAAGCCTATTTAATAGGCAATGCCAAATATGAAAAATGTTATGGGCTGTATCTTTCTGATATTTTCAGATAGAAATTAAGTAAAGGTTATGCTTATCTGAAGATAGTTGCTTTGATTTTATATTTAAATTGAATACTTATGTGTTTATAAATTGCAGTCATTTCCACAACTTTAAGGGGTTAGCTGAGTTAATAACAACATCTGCCCTTTTTTCTTAAAAATCATTATAATGAAGCTGCTTTCTGCATGGAATGACAGTCAGTCTACCAGAAATATTTGACCATGGATCATGATGGGCTTAGATTCTTTACATGTGTATGTAGAGACTTTAACTTTTCAAATGTTTGGAATAAAAAATTAAAAAAGTGTATTTCACCAGCCCATCTCCATTCAACATGAAGATCACAACATAAATTTCAAGAAAACAATGTAACAAGTTGATGGAGTCCCAAGAGATGTCTGATCCTGAGCACACATACCTTGGTTAACGAGGAACATTGTAGATTAACAGAAGAATCAAACACCCTCTGAAAGGGTGCTTGTTGATAAAGGACAGAAGGCATTGGGTACTTTGGCAATACTGTCTTTATAATAGGAAGATTACGAACAAAAACAATACATTAGGGCTAAGGGAGGTAAGTATCAAATCCCAACTGCACTGCCAATGAATTCTTCGGCAGCATGTGCTTTTTCACTGATCACTAGACATGACCTCTTCCATCCCATGATGCCAGAACTTTCTGTACGCTACAAGGATGACAAGAACGAAGTCAAGGGTAGCCAAAACTTCATGGCTTCATCCTATTCACCCTCTTCTGCCCCTCTGCCGATTGAACCAAAGTCCTTTGCCTCCATGTGACCCAGATGTAGGCAGATCAACTCCTGCCACAGTGCCCCCCTGACATCACAAAAAGTAAGGCGTGGTTGTACGTGGTGGAATCACACGCTCACTATCTGGAACAGCTTGGAAGATGAGAGGTGATTTGTTCTCCACATCTTGGAATTGGAGGATAGATGCAACATTCCCACAACGGTAGCAATAATTAGGAGCAGACCAAACAGTTACCAGCTTATCCTTGAACATATACTTATAACCTGAAATAATATCAATGTTTTAACTTCATGAACTTAATGTAATGATGCTAGAAGACAATAATAATCAAACTTTACCAAAGGCATGGATGAAAAACAAAACTATTTTATCGAAAAAATAATTACATAAGAATAATATTATTTTAAGGGGAAACTGTTGATGCCTTGAAAGAATTTTTGCATGAGTTTAATTTGATTTAAGTTTAATTTCTTGGAAAACAGGATGTATAGAAATAAAAAAAAGGCTGATAAGATTGGTCTAATAGCTTTGAGTCCAATGAAATGCAAATCAAAAAAACTACCATAAAGAGATATTAAAATGTTTGCCAAATGATACACATTTAGGCTCATCTAAAAATCAAAATTGAGCTGATGAAATAAAGCATACATATAGTCCATTCACAATAAGGTGGCCAACACTCAGTAGTCTACTTCACAAGTAGTCCTAATACAACTCATAAAATAGGGTGGCAGCAGCTACTGAGAGAACCATGCACAAACAGCTTTCGTCTGTTGGAAATAGATATCATCTACTGCACATGACATAAAGCAAGCAGTTAACCTTCAAACCTCCCCCCTCTCATCCACTTATTTCCCCTCTAGTGAGCTGTTATCAGCCACCAGAGCGCGAATGGAGTATACATATCACTCTTACCAATCCTTTCAAGGATATGCACATGATAGACATGAATTTTTTCTATAAAATAAGGAATTCTGTTGACATTACTAAAAATACTATCCATCTAGAAATGAGCATTCTGTCATCCTAATCCAACCTAAGAACATTTGAATGCAAAAAATAAAATGAAAATATGGGAAGGAAAATGTACAAATTAGGAGGAAAAATAAGGAACATATAATAAATAAAATTATACTTAACTATTCCAAGTAGAAAATACATATTGGATGGATACAGACAAGTGTTCCATCAGAATAAACACAGTCAATGGAGAAATGACCAATGTCTCAGATACGTCTTCGGATTTTATTTTTTATCCTTAATATTTTTCAAAGTTACATGGAAACAAAGATGCTAATTACATCTTAAATATGCTTATACTAACCTTCATGTACCAGCTGATGCGCTCTGCAAATGAGTGTTAATGAATTGAGATCCATGAACTCATGAGTCACTTGAGCACCGAAAAGCCATCCTGCTCCTCTAGGGCTCACAGTCCATTTGTCAACATCCTCTGGATCACTCCATACCAGGTCACAAAATGCACCTAACATTAACAAAATCAATCCTTAAAATCACAATCATGAAGATTTTGGCATGTACTGATTTTAAATAAAGCATTTAGTATTTTATAAAATAATAACTAAATTTTCAGACAAGAGCACAAAAAATTTACTTTGTACACTACATTCCAGATTACTTGTGTTGGTTCGATAGATCATAACTATAGTTTAAATCTTCTAATGTTTGCTACGGATCTTAATTTTAATATGAGATCAAGAAACATGCAGAGATGTACTGGAAAGAGGCTATTTAAGCAAAAATAGAGAGAATTTCCAAAAATAGATACTAGCATAAGAAATTTATGATTTTGGTATCTTAATTTTGGACACAAGTAATAATAAAATGTAATGCTAACAATTAGAACAAGGCTATCCAGGCAAGGAAAGGAGGGAAGTAGTTTGGCTGAGGCCACAAATGATAATAAAAAGAATTAAAATTATATAAAAATTTTTATCAGATTGATGACTGAGCATAACATTTGATTTCCAATTTTGTTCAACAAATAACACTAAAAATATTTTTTCAAAGACCACCAACCATCTGGTCATCTCAACTCGAAGGAAATTAATTACACATATAATTTAATGTGAGAAAATATCTACCTTCATGAGGGATTTCTTGATTTCTCTGAATTGTACGGATTTGATCTAGAGTCCGGATATCAGGAGAGAGTCCTCCATGCACACACAAAACCTGTTCTTCTATAAGCTGAAATAAACATTAATATCGAGTAATTAACATGTACTATGGATTTACAAGAGAAACAGTATGGAGACTGATCAAAATGATCTGAATATTAAAAGATATGATAAATCAAGATGACGCTAGGTTAAGACATGTACTTCATTCATCCTCACATGTGATTACCATATTAACTGTATGTATAATGTCTAACAGCAAAGATATTAACCATGAAAGACACATTAAACAAGGACTCAGCATGATTTCTTAAATGCAGTACATCTCTTATCTGAGTGAGGGAGCAAAATCAAAATCTATGAAATACATTACAACGAAAACAGACATCCACAAGAGTGTCAACATTTAGCAAGGCAGGTGGCTTTTCTTTTCAATAGATTCTCACGCTGGCTGTCTAGGGGGATATATAATCTTACAATTTGTCATACGAAAGCAATCAAAATAAAAACATTCCCATGATTTTATCATCTTGTGTATCTTTACGCTATAATATATCAAAATATCAGTAAATAAAAGAGCTAGGACTTGTTACAACTACTTAGAGGCAATACACAATTTTTATCAAGAGATATCAAGTAGGGAGGGAAATTGATGTCCACCATTTTCTGGAGAATTTTAAATTACGGCACATCTTCCCTTTCCCTCATAATTTGGAATATTGACAAAGAGAAAGAGTATCATAAATGTTGAGCTTTGCACAGAAATGTTTGAATGAATAGGAAAATCATTGATGTAAACATTCATCCTAAATAATAGCACAGGATAAAAGTATACAGTGCTAGGATGTAGGAATTGTTAGAGTTCACATGACAAATCAGAATCACCAGACTTGTAAAACTAGGAAGCTGATCTACTTTTAGATTGAAAAGTCTCTTCGACTTTCAAATATTTCAAGTTTAGTTTCTTTACGAAACCCTCTAAACTGATGGCAGCTTTTAAAATTACAATTAACATGTCTTAATGAGACTGAAGCATAAATATAAAAAATACTCACCGCAGCTATCGTTAGAAGGTCAAAAACCCTACAACAATACCTCCAAGCATTTGCATTCCCATATTTCTTCTGACATTCATCTAAAAATAAAAGATAATTATTAAAAGAGGTTCAATGACGTATCAGACCATAAAATACAATCAAGAGTTAAAAATTACCACAAAAATCTGAATATAAAACCCATTAAAACAAATATAATCCCATTAAACGAAATCGAAGCAGATCATGAGACAAAATGTTATGAAGGAAGTTGGAATCTCTTCGAATATTTATATCTAGCCCAGGAACTAATCAGAAAATACAATTCATCGAAAACAATGAAAATATAAAGTATATTAAAATAGAGTTCAACTGAAGGAATATGTTGTTGGCGATGTTACACCTTGAAACTTACCATAGAATCCATAAACCTGGGTTATTTGGCGAGATTCGTGATTTCCTCGTAGAAGCGTAATTCGGTCCGGCCATTTCGCTTTTAAAGTTAACAATCGTGTGAATGTTTCCAAAGAATAATAACCTCGATCAACGAAGTCACCCATAAATATGTAATTGGTGTCAGGAACCTGTCCACCTTTCCTAAAAAGCTCTTCCAGGTCATAAAACTGAATGGGAAAGATTTTTATGTAAATTAATTAAATTTCAGCAAGATAATTACAAAACTGAAAGAAACCCTAATGCAGCAAAACTTATTTACCTGACCGTGAATATCACCACAAACTGTTACGGGAGTGGATACAGGCTGTATGTTTGACTCTTCTAGAAGATAATCGCATACCATATCACATAATTTCTGAAATTTCAAGCGAAATATAATAAATAATCCATACTTGATACGTTTTATGCTTTCAGAAGTTAGCAAGTTAAAAACCAAACTGCACATTCAATGCGAAGAGCAATGAATATGTAAATTATAAATCTAAAGGTTTGACCTTTTATTTTATCAACGATTGGGCATGACATCCAATGAATCAAAATGTTATTACTCGAATCTCATGGGCATGAGCTACAGTCTGAATGACTGACAACTTAACTTCAGAAGCACGCCATGCGACGAAACATTACAAGATAACCAAATACTGAAAGATTTTTATAACCTAATCAAAAATAAAGCAGCAACTTGCCTTCAAATCATTTTCTGGCAGATATTTACATTCTTTCGCTATATCAATCCACTTATCCAGATCCGACATCTTGGGTAACTAGACTTCTCAGCTAGCGCCACTACGGCTACATGAGGGATGAGCTGTTCTACTGATATGAATGAAAATAAAGTCCTACCTTTATAGAAAACACGATATATTTTAAACTTATTTATTGTTATCAAACAATAGTTTTAGAATAAAATGAAATTTTACTATTCATAGAGTTTCTGTAATCGTATAATTTTCCATTCATAACTGGAAAACATGAGTATTTTCGATAGTGCTTTGTTTATCGAGCAGCTATAAAACACGCCCTTTGTTATCATAGATAGTGTAAAATGTTACATTTATCTTACGTAATTTCTTGTTTATTCTTTAAATGCTGATTCTTTAATATGAAATCGATTATCAAATAGACACGGTGCATTTGTCATGTCCGTACTTTACTCATGACAGGTTAAGTAATCCATGTAATGTCTGTGTAAATGAATCTTGCCGATTTTTATGTTTAACCTAAACTATCTGAAGGATTTCGTTAATTTGTAAGAGACACCTTTACCCGTGAGTGGTTCTCAACGAGTCTTAGGAAGTTTCTACTGCGCACACTCTGTACTTCCTCTTGCTCATATTGATTGAAAGTCTTTGGGTCAATCTTTACGCTATGCGAAAATTGATACGACCCACTTTTGTGTTTGTATTACAATAATGACATTTAAAATAGTTGCAGTAAAAAATTACTTCTTTGGATAACAAAATGAAATCTTTTATAGGACACAAATACCTTTGTGCGCAAAACTTTAATGCTGTAAATTCGTGATCTCTTCACGAGTGCTTCGATCTGAACCGACCGGGCCACCGGAGGAATTCTGGGTATCAAGCCTTCCATCTTGGATTTATTTCATATCGTATCGGCTGGAGGGCTGAGTTGGTGATAGGGTTGGTAGTATTTGGGTTGATAGGGTATAACTGAGGTGGGCGTACAGAAAATACAGGAAAAATGTCGGGGAATACGGGGATGGAGCAACTCATCCCCATAGTAAATAAACTACAAGATGCCTTCGCGCAACTGGGAGTTAATATGCAATTGGATTTACCACAAATCGCTGTGGTTGGTGGGCAGAGCGCTGGCAAAAGTTCTGTACTTGAAAATTTTGTCGGAAGGTACGTGTTACTGAAAGTATATAAATTTAAAGCCTTATCTCTGTAAGTCCAGTTACTGAAAGTGATTTTCTGAAGTTTATTCCCAACTGGAACTAAGTAATGTAACGGTTTTTGACGTGCGCAACTGGATGACAGTTCTGTGGAATGACTCATTGACACATAACGTATATTTTCAGGGATTTTTTGCCTCGAGGATCGGGTATCGTGACACGAAGACCACTTATTTTACAGCTTATCAATAGTTCTATTGGTAAGAAACGTGTCGTGTATCATAATATATATAATGTGATAATGTCTATATCTGAATGGGTGTGAGACGTTACTTATTCTCCTTATTGTTATATTTTCAGAATATGCCGAATTTTTACATTGCAAAGGTAAAAAATTCACAGATTTTGAAGAAGTACGCAAAGAAATTGAGGCGGAAACGGATAGGGTGACAGGATCAAATAAGGGATTGTCACCGATACCAATTAACTTACGTGTTTATTCTCCAAATGGTACGTAATGTTAAAAATTATATTATTACTAGTAAAAGAATTGTTTGTTATTCTATATATTTATTGTTTATAAACGGATAAAATCTAGTTGATGCCAATTAATTGCTCCGTTGCATCGTATGACCTTTCTTTTTAAATTCTGTAGATATAGATAGTCATGGAGCAGAGTTAAAACTACGGTATTTTAGAACTCTCACGCGTAAAAATTTTTATCGGGCCGGTGGAAAACATCTAACTAGGATTTTTCAAGCGTGAAGTATACCGTAATAGTTATGATGTCGGAACAAATAAAATTCCTCTTTTTCTAGTCATATTTTTTGTCTTTTCGAAAAGGTTTATCGCCACATACTTAATTATTAAAGATTTGTATTTCGTTTGAAAATATAAATTATACTTTATCCTTTCACAGTTTTGAATCTGACATTGATTGATTTGCCTGGACTAACCAAAGTGCCAGTTGGTGATCAACCCGCCGACATTGAAAATCAAATTCGTAGTATGATTCTCCAGTTTATTAGGAAGGAAAACTGTTTATGCCTTGCTGTGACTCCAGCTAATGTGGATTTGGCCAATTCTGACGCACTGAAACTAGTGAAGGAGGTCGATCCTGCGGGTAAGCAATTTTCGCGTTTTTTTGCTTTCGCTCCATGATGGAGTGGTCTATTTGTGAAACTTTTTTGAAGAATACTTATAATCGTTTACATTTTTACCATTACTATTTGATTGTAAGTATTAACGATGTAATCCCAAAATATTTTATCTTTTCAATATGCTTAATTTTCCTTGTAAGACTTTTTGCACAATGCAGGTGGAATTTATACTTTCTTAATATTATGTTTGAAGGGATGAACTTGCAGAGGTTTGTTATTACATTTTAAAATAGCAAGAAAATTGTTAAATTAACTCGGTGTATCGATATCTAAAACTCTAAGAGGCATAAAATACTATAAGAGTTTGCTACTACTGCAAGAGTGCAAAGAAATTTGCGTGTTATTTTGGAAAATTCACTATGTGGATTCTAACATTGTATTGATATTCATAAACAGGGTACATAGATTTTCTTTCTTAATCCATTCTCTATAGCGTGAAATTATTCACATTAAGCATATCTATGTTAGGATGGAAATAGACCAATGGTATTCTACAGCTTTTGTATCAGAGTTTCCCAAACGAGGGTCAGAAATGCTGGTTGAGGGGTTTAGGTAGAATAGTAGGCAAATCAGTATATCATGCCATTAAACTCTTCCAAAAGTATTCAGCGATATTTCTCTGGTATTTCAAATTGTATTGTTTAGCAATGATTCCTTGTTGGTTATGGTTATCTTAAAATTTCTTTTCTTATTATGGCAAATTGGGGGTATGAAATGGTTTATTTTAAGGCCAAACGGGGCACAGAAATCAAAAAGGTTAGAACCACTGTCCTTTATCAATATCATGCTTTTCTAAGAGCTGGTCTTTTTCAATCTTTTTGTACTTTAAATGCGAGTGTGCACATACCATAGTTAGGAACTAACAGAATTTAGATATTGTACTCTGATATTGATTGGATATTTTTATGAGACCATTCTCAAAGTTAAAGTAATAGATGTTCACAGTTCTATTTAGAGTAGGAGTTTACAACCTTCTGCTAAGCGAGCAGCACCAATACAGGAATGAAACATGTTCTGATCTGAAATATTTTTTGCTTTATTTTGCAGTATTCTTCAATTGAAATACCATTAACCTGTTCTCCATGTACCAACAAATCTTCCTTTGAGTACCATCAGTGGTGTGAATATAATAAAAATCATGTCTTTAATGGAAATGGAAAGTTGAAACTTTCATTTTAATGATGATTATTATTGAACAGAAACATCCATTCCTTAATCAGAAAAAAAAGTTAGCCAGGTCTTGACCACAGGATTTTGACTTGGAGCACTAGCAGGTTTACTATTCCACAACACACATCACCATTTGAAAGTCTTCGGTTTAGAGATTGAAGCAGAAAATGCTTCATGTAAAGAACTAGCCATAACTTTTCTTGGTAAACAGGTGATTTTTACCACTTTAAGTATTCTGATTGGATTTCTGGAGCTAAGTAGTGTAACCAGATATAGAGTTAATTGCTCCATTTCCATTTCTTCTTTTGCTGACATTTTTGGATTATGGTTCATCATTCTCGACCAGTTCTAGGTCATCTTAGAAAACTATGCCATTTATGGAACCTGATTTTTGAATGAGTTTCCTTATTTGATTCTCTTTTTGTCTTTCAGGAGTATTCTATAGTTAATGTCAATATCATTCTACATTGGAAAAATATTTCTTTCAAATCAATCTCTTGTAATTTTTGCATTGAAAGTGCTGCAATTGAAAACGTAAAGTTGAGTCTACAAAGAAGACAAAACCTATGCCTGACTTAGTTTGTAGATGATTTAAATCTACAATTATACCTTGGGAAAAATCACTAGTTGATGGTCTCTTGGAGAGGCAGTCTTGTCTAACTAGAATATCTACCCAAAAAGGCTCATAAATATGGGGTGTAAAGCTATAATTTATGCATATCTTAAGCAAACACTTGTACTGGAAAGAATTCAAGTGGCACGGGCAATGGTCTAGAAAGAGATCAAAAGGACTTTCTAAAGTTTCAAGACTAACTTTGGAACTCCAAGCAAGGACAGTTTTCATAGAAAATCTCATTTGAAGTGTTATGCTATACTAAGAATTGCATAACCTTATGGAACGCCAAGAAGAAGCAGTAATTGTAAATTTAAAGTTGGTTAAAGTATACACAGCAAAAGGAAAGAAATGTGAGAAATATGAAGTATTAAGACAGATTAAAAATTTTGATCTCCTCAGATCCTGTTAATACTGGCTGACTGTTCGGAAAAATCACCACCAAAGACTAGAGCTAATAGAATTGAAATGAAATAGTTGCTCTTAATTGATTCTAGTTCAGGAGAAAAAGGATTTTCATCCTTCATATTTACTTGCTCAGTATACTCAATGGAGATGTCCATGAGTTGTGTAGGGATCCTATTATTGACTTAACCTTGAAATTTCCATGGTAAATGCATGGAAACCATTTATTGCCCTTGTAAAGCTTAAGTGCATTCAGTACAAGAGTTTACAAGGATACATCTTCTGAAAAAAATTTTTTAAATTAGGCCTAATCTATCTGTGAATGATACTTTGCATTGAGTCAGGCAAATGCTGAGAAAACTGATGGATAATAGCCGTATTAATCAAATTCCTAATTGTTTAAGATCACTTATGATTTATGCAGCTTTAGTCTTCCCTGTCAATATGAAAGTTAGAGCCTCGACCTTATGGGTTGTTTGTGCCACTGAATTCTCAAAAGTACTTGCATTAAAGTTCATGCACGTCTGTTACCCTTAAGGTTCTTTCACATAGACATTGAAGAATTATATAAGCTGGGATAGCTATATCATTAACTTAGTGATTCAATTTATTAACAGTGGTAACAAGGCAATATAATAATCTCTTCTTCATAGACATCAGTCTTAGCTTAAGATGTATCAGATGTAACCTTTGGTCTAGGTTTCTAGTGTAAATGAAATTATCAATAGACATTATTATGGTATGATGTTTTGATAATGGTGATACTTCATATCGCAGTGATGATATGTATTTTCTGTGTCTTATACTTATGAAGTTGATTTTAAATTGGTTTATGATTGACAAACAGCTATACTAATATCCCTAGGTAGAAGTCTTATGGTTGTTCCTGAGTAGTCACCAATTTGGTTATAAAATAATTAAGAATAAACTTGATTACATTCCACTTTTAATGAAGCAGGTGATAATCTCAAAAAATATAATGTACAATGTACTAACTCATTTGTCTGAGTTTGTTCGAGAGTAACTCGTCGAGCTCGAGTTTGTTTCTTTAAATTATCATTCTCTTTCCAAAATCTCAAATGTTCCATAAATCTATTAATTTCAGGAATCAGAACTATTGGTGTCATCACAAAGCTGGATTTAATGGATGCTGGCACAGATGCGCGAGATATTCTGGAAAACAAGCTTCTCCCACTTAGAAGAGGATACATCGGTGTTGTCAACCGCAGTCAGAAAGATATTGATGGCCGCAAAGATATTAAACAAGCTCTGGCAGCAGAAAGGAAATTTTTCCTAAGGTATTTTCATACTCAGATTTTTGTTTTACATGAGTCCCTAGGAAAGCTAGGTTGTCAAAGAGGCTGGCTGCAAAAAATTCTTTCATAAATAGATTCCAATTTTCATGTAATTTAAAGTATTTGTTTGATAATCTTTGTTGAATTCTAGCTGAATCATTCATTAACACTCGGTAGGGAAATAAAGATTGATGAATACCAAAAGGAAAGCAGATTGTCAGTGTAACAAATAAGATGTGGAAATGACTGAAAATAACTATTTACTCAACTAAAAGCATAGTTAGTCATTTCTTAATTTTGATATCACATTGACACTTCTGGATATTTATATGGGTCATGCAAATGAAGAATTCAAGTTGAGAGTAGGAAAAATCAATAAACCGATCAAATAAAGACCTCAAAAATAATTGATGGAAATCCACTAATTAACCCAAGAGATAAGCATATATCACTTTTTCAATCCTCACTTTTGCTGAAAATCTTCCGAAATATTTTCCAGTTCCTATCCCTTATAAGTGACAAATATCATATTGTCTTGTCTCCTTGATCCATGATGAAGAAACATGTAACAAAATTTGCCTATCTATCCATTAGAATGCTGGGATGAATAATTAACACTCCTATATAGTCGAAAGTATGACTCGGGCTTATTTCTTGTAACTACATTTTTTTTTTTAATCTCATAAAATGTCTTCTAGTGTAATCTATCATTAATTTTAGTTGCTTCTAAATTTCCTATGCATTCTTAAGATAATGCCTAGCTCCACCAATCATATTGGTTTTCAGGGGGATATGTTTTTTACAATCTCAAAATTACTCTTAGTTTTCATGTATTTTATTCAATTCCTTCTCTTATGGTGCTTCACTCAATTTCACTATTCTTTAAATACAGCCCTCAAGTGATAAAATGTTTAATTGCATTTCTTGTGAAAATGCTTTGACTCACTTGGGTTCAAACCAAAGTCCTTTAGGTACAGAGAAAGTAGTGCACTATCTATGCATATAAAGTTTATAATCTGTGAAGTTTGAAAGTTGTGATTTAGGAATTATTATTTTTGTCATAGTTATTGATGAAATCAGAATTATTTTCCTGACTTTATGACATGTAGCGACATCAATCTGGTGTCAGGAACTAATTTACTTTAAAATCTTTAGCAAAGTGTTGATTAAACTCTTCTATTTTTTCAGTCATCCTGCATACCGGCATATGGTTGATCGTCAGGGAACTCCTTATCTTCAGAGGGTGTTGAATCAGCAACTAACCAATCATATAAGAGACACCCTTCCTGGCCTTAAGGATAAAATACAGGTTTGTCAAAATTTCTGTTATTGTTATTACTATTATTATCATCATCATCATGAAGGTGATTTTGTTACTGCCACAGGTTTTCTGATTTATGCCATTCTTCAGCACTCCAAGGGTATTGACATTTGTATGATTTATTCTTACAGAAACAATTGCTTGCTTTGGAGAAGGATGTTGAACAGTACAAGAACTTCAGGCCAGATGATCCAGCAATTAAGACAAAGGCTATGTTACAGTAAGACAATTAACACTGCACTAAAAGTGAAACCAAGCTTTCAAAAATCATTACAATGCCATTTCAAATTTTACTGTACTATAAGTTTTTGGAGAAAGAAACCAGACAACTTTAGAGCTATATAATGTAAAAAGAGTAAAATTAATTTTATTAGTCTGCATAAATTATCTTAATTACTGTTTAGGATAGAATATATACTGAGACAAGACTTTATACTTTAGATCAACACCAAAATGATAATGAAAATCTTTATTGCCATGCCATTTAAAGAAAAGGCAGATAAATTTATGTAAAATTTGTAATAGCAAATAAATAACTACATCAAAATTTGGGGTTTTGAGGAAAATTTAACATTGGAAACAAATTTTCAACATGTTTGACAAATCATCTCTGCTGTAACCTATGTTATCTATTTAACTCATTCTCCAGTTATTTTCTAGAAAATTTCCTTGTATTTGGATTGGAATTGAATATTTTCAAGTGAGAATTACAACTATAGATCTAACATTTATTCAAGTTAAATTTTAACTACAAGTATTTTTAGGCTAACCATATTTGGAATTTGTTAAATACATTTTATTTCCCTAGGATAATTCAACAACTGCAGTCAGATTTTGAGCGTACCATTGAAGGATCCGGTTCTGCCCAAATAAATACCATGGAATTGTCTGGAGGTGCTAAAATCAATCGTTTGTTCCATGAAAGGTTTCCCTTTGAAATTGTAAAAATGGAATTTGATGAGAAAGAACTGAGAAGAGAAATAGCATTTGCTATCAGAAATACTCATGGTAAGCTTCCTTACACAAAATACTGAGCCAAAGTGCCTGTTGATTCTCACTGGGTATAGATTTTCTTTCTCTAGAGTGTAAGATGTAAGAGTTCTTTTTGATGTAGCTATTAATGTTATAAATAGAATAGTTGAGCTGCACATTGATTCATATTAGAGAACAAATTTTGATGAAGATTAGTAAAAGTAGCCTGTTATATGCTCAGGGAGTACATTTAGCAATCTTGAACGATGTGCAACTCCTAGTTACCAAGCAAACAAAAATGTGGGGGTATATTAATAAATTTTGTTTCTCCAAGGTTTGAGTTTAGTGTATTATGGGAATGATAGTTTTACTCTTTATTTTTATTATGTATGCAATTAAAGATCAGCAGAACCAAAGTGCTTCACAGGAAACGTACTGTAAACCCACAAAAGGAACGACAAGGAATAAGGATAAAGAAGTAGCTTATCATCCTGTGTCATTCCTTAGGGGAGATTTTACTAATTGTTTGCCTCAGTGAGAACCTCTGGCCTCCACATAGTGGCAGTATATGAAGCATCACTTGCCTCTTTCACAAAGCATCTCATAAACAGAGTGGAATGACCAGGCATGGTAGTTCAGTAGTTAGAATACCCACTTGGAAAGTGGGAAACCAGAGTTTAAGTCCCTGTCATGTTAATGTTTTTCACTTCTGTGTTTCCTTGAATTTCTGGTCTATCAAATGAGGTAGAAAATTGTCTAAAGCAGTTGTAGTGCATCTAGGGATGGGAAAATTCTGCCTTGTAAACGGTTAGTAGAACATCAAAAACAGTATTTTCACCTTGCATTTCTTGCTAAAGGGACCGATAGATCAGCACATGATAAGTAGGTTAGTGTTGTTACCATTGTGCTAATTTCCAAATTTATGCACATTGTTACTCTTCCACCTCTCATTTACTTTTATTTTTATATATTCATGTAGTTGAATATGTTTCTCTGACAAATGCCTTCCATAAACTGATATCAAATAAAGGTGTTAGAAACAATTCTAAATTGTGTGCCAGGTGCTGTTCAAAAAAGAGGAGAATAAAATACAAGTTTCCAGTTTAGGTGCTAGTAACAAGAGATCATGTTTGTATTGGAAGGGTGCCAGGTACTAGGAATTTTTTAAATGTGTGGTTGGGCCTTCTCTCTAATATCTTAGACAGACAGTTAATAGTTGTTTCAGTGCAAATTGTCTTCATCATTTGTATATTCATGCTCATACAGAGAAAGCCAGACATTTGACTAGCCTATGCAGAATACTCATATCTCAGCATTGCTTCATCTAGTTCTGGATCATCTCTACTATAATACACAGTTTTAGGCTCCAAAAGAAAGAATAAATTCCATCCTTATTTCTGTCACTGACTAATTGAAACTGAGTATTTGCTTTTTTGTTTCTGGTTTTCTTCACAGGAAGCTTTATCACTATAATACTACTTGTACCAGTTTCTCTCATTGACCTAATTCTTTTATCTAATGGGTTGGTGATGAGTTCCTATCTTAAGCCTAACAAATATTTGCCAGTACTTTTGCCTGATGAGGTTTGCCAATAAAGCATATTCCTTGGCCATATCATTCTTTCAAATAAATTATTTAAGAAGTTTTAATGAGAATGCTGGAAAAATATTTTATTACTACTGCTGATGGCATATCTCTTGTTTACCAGTAATGGAGCATGTCAAAGAATATGCTAAGTTTAAGCATTACACCATCCGTAAAAGCAAAGTTAAATTATCATCATTCATTACTTTTTACAATACCCGTATAACAGTGGTAACTTCAATCAGTTTAAGCATGATAATGATTTTTAAGTAATACCTAAATATAATTTTAAATATGCAAAATATGTTCATGGGATTTTACCAATAAAGTCTCTTATTCATAGCTTCTGATGTTTTCTGATTTTGAAATAACATTCCATATTTATTTTTGTAAGCCTTGAATATTTGAATTTTTAAACTGTTGTGAAGATCAGCACACATCCATTATCATTATTTTTTATGGGCATATAGACTAGTGAAAGCAATTTTTGTCTTTATGTGAAATCTCATGGGGAAATTTTAGTGTCTGCGATTTTGGATTATTTTTTGAAAGCATGCAGTGTGTGTACTTGTTTTACATCATTATACATAATAATGCTTACATTACAAATACATAATACATGCTTAGTGTAAATGAACAATAAATTTCCGTAATCTATTTAAGCCAATGAGTATATTCCTAATTGGTAGTTCCTCTTCTGATGCGGCAATGTGAATCAGTAAATCGAAATTGAGAAGTGTGGAATAAAAATAAAAGATTTATTGTTATAGAGTGACTGGATATTAATATTTGGATTTATTAAGCCTTTTATGAAATTCTCAAAATATTGTGCCAGAGTAGGGAATAAGGAAGTTTGTTGCCCATGAGCCATTAGATCCCTCACATGGTCTGGTCAATTCTTAATATTACATATGTATATGCAGTTGGTTAGAAATTGGGCTGTAATCAGTGTGTTGCCTTGAAATAGGGTGCACTTCATATCTTATGTATCTTCAAAAATTTTTATTAACTTATGGGAATATTTGATCCATAGGTATTCGTGTTGGATTATTTACACCTGACATGGCCTTTGAGGTGATTGTAAAAAAGCAGATCAGCAGACTGAAGGAGCCTAGTCTAAAATGTATTGACCAAGTAGTCATGGAGTTGACTAATGTTGTTCGCACTTGTACAGAAAAGGTACGTTATTATGTCATTACTTGTTTTTCAAAGTATTGTCAAATATCAGTACAGCATTTAAGTTAAAATCTTGAAACTCCTTTCCTTTCATTCTTATATATTTTTATCACCCAAACAAAGCTACATCAGAGCTTACTCCCCTGTTGAGATACTGTGGTGTCATTTCCAGTTGGAATCTAAAATTTCTATCAAACTTGTTTCATCTGCATCCAATCCATCTAGAGTTAGATTGCCAACATAATTTCAAATCATTCTCCTGTTAGTATGAAATGAATATTCTATTCAAATATTCAATAATGCAGCCTTTAAAACTTGCTGTAATGATACTGCTTAAATAGTTTGAGTTTTCTTTTAAAGTTGAAGTGAACAGATATGGAATATTTATGGCTTACAAGAGCCACATTATTGGCAGCTAAATTGTGATACCATTCCTTCCATAGCCAAAATCTCAGGTTTTGGATTTATTTATTTCATTGATGTTATTGTTTGCCGTATTTTGGATTATGTTAATATATATGCACCTTTCCTCATCTAATCCTTCCGTATCCTAATTACTACTGTCAGAACACTTTACCAAACAATGAAAAATTCCATTTGGAATACTTATTGCTTTTAAGAGATGTTGTATACAAAATATAACAGTACTGAATACATGTTCTCATAATTTTTCTTAGAATATAATGTTTACTTTAGTGCCAAAGCCATGTTTTAATAGGTGTGCTATAATTGAAAGTGTGCTGAAGATAACTTGAATCTTAAGGTGGTATGCTGCATTCCACTTAACTTCGTCACGTATCTTTTTCTGGTGAGAATTTTCCATAACTGTATCTCTTCCTTTTATCCTGTCATATTTTACTAGGAAATCATTCCTAAGAGTTCAACAATATCTGCAAGAAATTTAGAGAAATTACCTCAGTTATCTGTAGAAGACCTTCTCAGGTAGCCTATTGATTTCTTTATATGATTTGATTAAGGTTTAATATCTGTTTTTGAATTTCTGTCCTCCTTTTTGTTGTATTTTGAAAACTTATTCATGTTGTAAAGCCAAAGATAGTCGTGGAGAAAATATGGAAAAAGTGTCTTTCACTTATATTTGTTCCTTCTAAAAATCTTACTGTACTGATTTATCACATTATTAAAGTACATGTCCCAGTCATTGCCCTTGTTTCTTTGTAACTACATTCTGCAACTTTCTATCTAAATTAATCAGTATTGTCATTTAAGCCTCAACATGCTGTTTGTATCTTCCTATAATTGCATTGATGGCATACACAGAAGTCTGTGATCATGAAGTGAAAATTTTCATATTACAGTTTGAAGATATTTGTGGAAATAATTGCTGAAACTTAGAAAAGTAAATAATAATTAACACATTTATAAATTAACATTAGTGTGATCTGGATAATTAATCATGCTCTAATTGATTTTATTTGTCCTCTTGAAGATGGCAAGGTATCCAAGGTTACGTGAACTAACAGAATCCATTATTAATAACTATGTTCGCCAGCGGGAACAGTTGTGTAAAGACCAGATAATCCTCTTAAATGATTGTGAGTTGGCATATATGAACACCAACCATGAAGATTTCATTGGCTTTGCAAAGTAAGTAATCTGCAGTTAACTTCACTCAGTATCTTTTGATAACAATTTTATTGAAATCTCATGATTGTTAAACAATGAAGGTGGAGATTTAGTATGGAAACATTTTTTAAAAATCTTTTACCATATTTTCTCATGAATAACCTACCAGATTACATCTATGCGTAAAATCTCATAGCCGATTTCAAAGGTAAAGCATACTTGATTGATATAATGTATTTCTTGTGATTGTGATAATTGCTTAATAATATGCTTTCAAAAACTAAGCTTGCATTTTTCTGGAACACCCAGCAAAATTCTTGAAAAATATATTTTCTGTGTAGAGGAACTTGGATAGAATCCTTTGTAAAGGTGGTTTAGAGATTGTAAAAGTTTTCAATGTACTTCTAGGTATGTTGTGAATCCAATTTTCATTGAATGTACATACTGTCTCTGTTATTGTTTTCCTATAATGTATGTAATGAGAATGTACATGTTATTTAATACAGTAATTTTATGAGAGTCTCTAACTCTGGTAGCATAACTGAGATGTGGGAATATTGCATGTTAATTATGTATTCTTGAATGTTGAATTTGAGCTCTTTTTAAATTCTCAATGAAATTCAAGTCTTCATATTTTGCTGTGAAGGGTTAAGGGCTATTAAACTATTCTTTGCAAATGTTCTCTACTATCCTAGCTAACTATTCTTTGCAATATGTTCTCTGTGAGGTGATGGGCAAAAATCTCTTAATCTTTTTTCAAGTGTTATCTGTTTCTATGGGATGTATATACAAGGTCATGCTGACTGAAGAAGTGTCAAAGCAACTGCCTCATGCCTTATTGGAGAGGGTACAAGGATGAATAAAGACCTTATCAATCAAATTTTCATTTTTTATTAATAAATACTGGGTCTCATCAAAGAGATTCTTATTACTAATTTTTCGAGTAATTTCATGCACTATAAGTTGCACCTTTACATTGTATCAAAATGCTGCAGCATGACCCTGTGTGAATATTATCTATTTCTGTATTTCTGTATGTACTCTATGTACCCGTAATTAATTTAAATGTCCTTCCACAATTTGTGCTTTTAATCTTACTGTATTGTACTTTGCTGTAAACTTAAATGTTTTTCTCATGGGAAGGTATTGAGAACTCTTCATATGCATTTAGAAGTACTTGTAATATGCATATGTAATAACATTACATTTAGTTACCTTTCCCATAGTTTCAAAAGAATACTAATCTGATCTTGGGAATGGACTGTAGAATTTCTGAAATCCAGTAGTGATTGAATATAACACGGTTGAAATGTACTAATTGATCATTGTAATTTTAGGATACTAACAACAGCTTTTAATAAGTATAACAGTTTGTGCTCTGTTAAATCTAGTGCGCAGCAATCTTCAGAGAATTCAAACAAAACTGGACGGAAACTCGGAAATCAAGTAATAAGAAAAGGTTTCATGTGCATACACAACTTAGGAATCATGAAGGGAGGCTCCCGTGACTACTGGTTCGTTCTCACCTCAGAAAGCATCTCATGGTTCAAGGATGATGAGGTAAGTGGGTACTTACTCGTTTTCATATTAATTCTATTCTGAACAATAATTTCTAAATATAAAATATTCAATTTGGTACATAGCCGTATTTCAGAATTTTTATAGCTGTAATAAAGTTTTTTCTCAATTTGGCATCAGTCATTAGAATTGGTCATTGCATATTATCTCAGACTGAATTTAACATCTTATTTGTAAAACTTTACTTATCTACTATGTAGAAAAATTCTAATTCTAAAATAATCATTAATAATAATGATTTTTAGCCAAAATTACACTGAAAGCTCTTCTTTGCTTTTGCTAAGATTTTAAAAAGGAAAATCATAGCTTATCAAAAAGTATTCGATTATATCTAATTCCAAATTTTGGGAATTGTCTTACACTTTTTTAAACTATTTAATTATCAACCCTTTTTAACTTATTCACTGCAACAGATGGGCTATAAGAGCTGGTTCTTTCTATAACCTGTATCATTAGGATGGCTCCAGAAACACACATTTGAGTCATCCAGTTTTATTTCAAGATGCTGATGTCTCTCATGCAGATATGTTTTGCACTAAATGAGTTAATTGCTATGTTCAATTTTAAATTTCTCTTGCATCAGGAAATGGTGAAAAATTAATGCTATTTAAGTATTCTAATATTTACCTACTTTAACCAGCAGAAACAAAGAAAGAATTTCAGTAGTGGAGTAATAACATATATAAGATATGATTCAGTATGATATGTTTAAGATTCATATTTTCACCTTTTAATTAATATCATTAAGGAGTATCAGCTAACAGCAAATGGGTGGCTTTGTGATATATATTCTGCTCTCATGCTGTTTTGCACTATTCATGGGTTCATTCTTTAGAGATGGCTAACTCAAAGAATAAGTTGACAATATTTAATTATTAACAAACATTTTTCTCTTGGTGTTATCAGGAAAAAGAGAAGAAGTATATGCTGCCTTTGGATGGCCTTAAGCTCAGGGATCTAGAACAAAGCTTTATGTCTCGGCGGCATGCATTTGCTCTCTTCAATCCAGAGGGTCGAAATATCTATAAGGTATGACTTAAAGTATATTTCTTGAGGAGAATTAACTCAGGATTGCCTGATTTTATGTCCATATCCCTCAGTCAAGTGATTTTTTGCATGCATTACTGCCTGTACCTTAATCCTGGGTTTGCAGTTGGGGGATTCTCCAAAATTTCTCAATCTTAAAGTTCTGAGATCAAAGCTAAGACATCTGGCATTTCTGATAAGTTTTTTCATGCAGGGAAACTATATTGCTCATTCAACTAACATTATTTGTTGCAAAATTTTGGAAATACTCTGTATAGAAGGGAAGGGTGATGGGAAAATCTGGACTCATTAGGAGACATTCCAAACACACTTATTTGCTGAAACTTCCAAAAGCTTTAGGGACTATTAATTTTTAAATTATGGCACAAATAAATTTTTAATAGTAACCATTAAGAAAATTAAGATAAGTTTTTCTTAGCTCACAACAGAACAGTTCATACTTTCTACATTTACAGAGCCGTAAATACTTATAAAAATTAATGCATTTTATTTCTTACTATGGAGAAAACTGGAGTAAGATAACAATGAAGAAAAACTAAAGCATTGAGAGGAATGGATGAAACATGAATAATTAAAATCATCAAGCACAACTTTAAATCAGCTGCAGCCTTCCAAGTATTTGTATGTTACCCTCCTACACAGTGTTACTACACAAGAATGAAATATATTTGAACAACAATTGGCTTTATATTCAACATTAAATGTTCATGATCTTTTAAAGATTTCTCATTTTTCCCCTTTTTGAAGAAAATCTTATTTTTATAAACCTTTTGAAGTACCATTGGAAGATTTTTTAATGGAAACTTCACAGAAACATAAACTTGCAGATAGCCAAAAAATGTGTAATTTTCACTAAATTACTAACAGTCTTCATCATTATGCTCAAGACGTATTTCTTGGAATGAATTGATGTTTTTTTTACTTCTAGTGTCTCTTTTTTGATTGGAATGGAGAATTTCCCATTGTTGAATTATATTTTACTAATGTGTGATTGTTATCTTATTTTCTGTATCTTTATCATTATTTTTCTTTCTTCTTTGTCCTTAAAATATAAATATGTAATTCCTTGGCTTTTCTCTGAACAACTTGTGCAAATGGTGAGTAATGTATCACTATTTATACTTATTGTATTTTTCTTGTATATTGTTGAACCTGTTGTTGAACAAAATACATGGTATAATGTTTTTGATTCGTTTGTCTCTATTATTAATTTTAACCATTACATTAACCTTAAGTCTCTTTTAATGATTGTAATGCATGCCTTTAGAATGTAGTTACTTCTAGGAATGTAGCATTTCTTTTGTTCCCCTGCAGTAATTTAAAATGTTAGATTTGCTTCAAACATTCCAATAAATAAGATTTTATTTTGATACCACTAAGCATTTCATTGAACATGGACTGATTATACTTTCCAATAAATCCTAAGGTTAAATAAAATCTTATTTGTTTGAATTGACCGACTTCCTCAAAGTTATTCTCCATTTTCCACAGTTTCTTTTATTATCATAATTTAGGTAAATCTGATACTTTTATGCTTATTATAATTGAATTTTAGTTGATTTTACTTGTTTTCTACTTATGTATTTCAATTCTATAATTCTAGGACTTCAAGCAACTGGAATTGAGCTGCGAAACGCAAGATGAAGTTGATTCATGGAAAGCATCGTTTTTGAGAGCTGGTGTTTATCCAGAGAAGGCTGCTGACCAAACCAATGGAGATGAGGTTAGTTTTTTCAAATTCAAATTATTGATCTCATTTTTGGGTCTTACCACATATTTTTGGATGAAGCATTTTGTTTACATTAAGGAGTTCTTTCATAATGAAAATAATTCTTTCAAAACTTGGAAAAATCCTCTGGAAAGTTAAGTGATTTGTGACCAAAGTTTAAGTAAGTCATTCATTTTCTCTCATTTTTGTATTTAAAAGGAAAGTTTTATAACACTCATTCTTTTATGCTCCATTTTAACAATAGTCTTACTTGTAATTTTAAGAAAATTAAATGGGTAAACAGTCTGAGGATGAAAGGATAAATTGTGGCGTTGTTATAAGTTAAAACTCCTAGCTTAAGGCTAATTGCTTAAGGAAATTGTTAAATTTCTCAAGGAGGCATTTGCTACTAAAAATGTGTGCTTTGTCAGGTCACGATTAAAAATGGTCATTGAGGCTGCTTTTGCAGTTTATGAAAGCATTTCCTTTTGTTTTCATTTTTTTTTCTTTTCTTCCTTCACCCCATTCCATTCTCTTTTGCCTCCCCATTCCCAAACATAGGAATCCAGGGTAAGTTCACCGAGTCTTTTTGGCCCCTTTAACCCTAAACCACATCCAAATGGTGAGTGTCCCTATCTTCTTATCAGGTGCTCCTCTGAATCCTTGCCTACCTCCTGCTTCTCTGGAGTTAAGCAAAGCACCAAAACTGTTTCTTCAGGCTCGTTTTTTGTCATTTTTTAATGTCTCACTCTTATATTTGTATATGGCTCGTTCGTTTTGCTTCTTTGTGATATGCCCTAATGACTGTAATACAATTCACGAGGCTCTTCAAGGTCTCGTAAAAGCAGCAATATCTCAAGCCTCCTATCCAGTTCTTCAAGACATTCTCCACCGTTCACTAACAAAATTCTGCTTTTCTTGAAGAGTTTGAAAGCAACACAAGCTAGGTAATCCAAAGTGGTATTTTTAGAATAACTTTATATACTAAATTTTAAGCTGTGTGTTAGTGTGCTGAGTGGTTTCTGTACCTGATCTGTGAACTTCCTTCGTACCTAGTATCATAAGTGTAGCTTGGTGAAGTTTTGAGCTACGTATTTTGCCTGCATTACTAGCCTTGAGGTGTCTCCCTATTTGCCTGTTTCCAATTGCTTCTTCTTCTTTACCATGTCTTTAAGCTGGGTAACAAGCACTTGATTAAAAGCCTTTTGCAAGGAAAGTTTTGATATGTATTTGGCAAGATAATAGGAAAGTGAGAACTGTTTTATTAGCATTATCATGGTCAATTTATGCATTTGTCATGCATCATTATTTGAGCAAAGAACAGTAAATTTTTATAATCTTTTTGTTTATCAATTGCATTGAAAGAATCAGCCATATAGCTCTGGCATACCTGTCATGAAAGATTATTTTAAAATCAATATTTATTTATGTATTGATATGTATAGAGGAAGACAATAGACCTCTTAGGTAAAGTAGTATAGCTAGAAAATAATCAAATAAAATGAAAAGTACTAAATGTCCTCTACTTACGAAACTCGGTGGGAATAAAATTCAAGTTAATTATATATCATAGCTAAAGAGTTGAATTGTTAATCTCTTATCAGTAATCTTGTTTAAGCTTCCTAGGCAAATTTCTTACCCTCCCTTAGTAATTTTTTCCAAAAAAGTAAGATATATGTTGTATTTCTCTACACATCTGATTAGGACTTTTTTTACAATTTTAAGGTCACCACTTAGACCATTAGCTTACTGGAGAAACAATTCTAATGAAATGGGCATATCTCTTTTTAGCATTCATGAAAATTAAAACACAAGACTTGTGGCATAATCCAGATGTATTGCTTCCTAATGGGTATCAAATTATTGTTTAAATTGAAAAGCAGAATGATGTTTTGCATTTGAGCAATTTAATCTTGAATGAATTTATTTTAAGCCATTTTTAAAGTATTAACAGTTTTTTCCATGAAATTACTCAAGTCATTTTCTTTTTTGAAATTCATTTAGCATGTATTGCGACTTTCCAGCTGTTGATCTAGTTTCTCTTTTAGGATCTACGTACTTTTAAATGCAGATGATCAGGCTGCACAGTCATTAATGTATTTTTCTAATCAACCATTCAATTCATTAGTATCACTTTTAATTTTTCCATTTTTATTCGTCTTGTGGTTTTTTTATTTTCTAAAATCTCTCTAAAATTCCTAATGATGCTGAAATTTCATTGTACAATTTTCATCCATTTGAGCAAAAACTTGAGGAGGACACTAATCACTTGCTTTGTTGCCACTTTTTCCTTCATGCTGTCTCTCTGAAGTCCTCTGAGGTTTGTACATTTATTGACTGTTTGTGCCCCATAACATGAATGGTTTGTTACAAACAATGCACATCATTTTCATGGCTCTCTCCAAGTTACATTTTGAACATTTGTTCATTTCAAATGCAAATAGAGTTATCCATCTCATAGAATCACCAGTATTCAGTTAAACGCGGTCATACTTCAGTTTAGAATTTATTGCTCTCTAGATAGATACCATAATACAAAAATTAGGGTCACTAGAATAGGAAAGATCAAATATGTGCTTTTGTGCTATGGAATACCTCTCCAATGTGAGGTTTTTGCATAAGAATCAAATTAAGATGCATGTGGAATGCCAAGAGGAGGAATTTTAGCTACTGAATAGTTGAAGAGATGCATGTAAGTTTTTCCTATAGAAAATGCACCTAAAGATATCTTGGTCCTCACTCATACGACCAATCAAGACAGTGAAGATTTATTTGCACAGAATTTGTAATAGCAACATTGGGTACATGAGATTTTTGACAAATATGGCTCCATTTGCTGCATCAGCAGGTTTTCAGTATTTAATTTTGCTCTTAAGCTTTTTACTGATTTCACAAAATTCTGTGATATTTACTCAGCACAAAGTTTCTTTTATGCAATTAAGATGCCTGGCCATTTAGGAGAAAGAGCTCCTATTGCTAGATGTGTCAGAAGATCATTTTCCTTTTGAAACAAGCATTATTTTCTTAATTTGTTACCACATTTGTAACTGATAATGCCAGTCGGCATCATCTATAACTAACTTTGGTAGTGGAATATTGCTACATGTGTATTTTCAATATGGTAGTATAAAGAAAATAACACAGCTGCAACATGGGAAAGTTAACAAAATTTCAGTCAGGTTGGCTTTGTTAAAATAATCTAGTTTGTCATCAGTTTGATGTAAGACAGGTTTTATGAAAATGAAAAAAGATAAAAACTGTACAGATATTTAAATTTTGTATCAGCAATTGGTGTGATCAATAAATTTGATCAATAGAAGAAACGGTCAGGAAACAATTTTGAGTTAGAGGAGACTAATATCATAACAACCGGATGTTCAATTCACTGTTTATGCATCTCTGCAAGAATCATATTTCTAATAGGTATCTTGTTATACTTTTTTCATTCTCTGGTCATTGATATCTCAGAAAAAGATTTTATTATTATTATTAAATAATATGGAAAAGAAAACTTATGTTCTTATGAATTTTTATACATCTCATATTATTTAGATTGCTTCCACTATATCTCAGATTTTACATTACATATGAGTTGCTTAAGAAAGCAAAGGTTAAAGCTATTGCCTTGTTTTATTCAAAAAAAGGAGAAAACTGATATGTGCAGACTTTTTCCCATGTGCTGTGAATTTTTTACAATTCATTCTCATTTATTTTTCTCATTAAGTTTTTAATTTATTCCAAAAAATTTTCAAATTTTATGTCCCTTGCACATAATGCTTTAATTGGAGCAGATTAAAAATTTTTCTACAGTTTAATATAATTCACCCTTATAGCTCAGAAGAGATAGTGTAGACTACAACTGCATGTTAATCTTGTTCTCTCTAGCTTATATCCTCCACTGATTGAGAACAGGTTAGGTTTCCTAGTCTTATTTCTAATGACCATTCATTAACTTCATGTTGCTTTTGTGTGCAATTGGTGGTTTGGCTTCAATTATTTTCTAATTATGCAAAATAGTTTCAAATGCTATCATAGTCAATAATAGGTATTTATGTCAGATAAAGAGATGATCAGATAACTTAATGCAATTTTGATTCTGTAACAAGATTTTTTGCTCACAAGAAAAATAAATTCGGAAAATAACTTGGAGAAAGCCATTTTGTATCATAGTCATTCACCACACAATGTCATCTGAAAGCTGTTTCTGTTGATGGGTGTACTCATCTATGTTAGTGATTAGTACTTTCAACCTCGAAAGCATCCGAATGGTGCATGTCAGTAGTCCCTTTAGATTGACTGTTGGTGTTATTTCTCTATCTTTAATGCTGCATTTGGTTATGAAATGATTTGATTGTGCATTTTGTGTATGTGTGGTGATATTGCACTTATCCTATAGGAAAATCTCTAATATTGCTGGAACAGTCAGATATAGTTTATTATTCCAGGTATTTTAGTGATTTCAGTATAGATATACTTTCACTGGTACATTTTAAGATTATAAAAGCATCATTAGAAGCATAATATTTTGTTTCATTTTCATTCATAAATGATTGTTTTTTTCAAATTATCCAATTGGCCAAATTATTCAGTCAAAAGATATATCCTGTTACTTTTTATTATTTTTTTAAACTGTAAAAATTGGGCACAAATTTAAATTTCTGTAAAAATGAGTTCATTTCGTATAATCTCATATATAAAGCAGTTGAAATCAATTAATTAATGTAAAGAGCATTTCAGGGTAGTGGGCTGTGTTTATGATGAGTATTGTCATTTCATTTTGAAAAATTTATGTATAATCATTCCATATTTTCAAAATGATGCATCTTATCTTCATCAAGTATTCAATTATTTCATCATTATAAGTCATAAATTATGTAATGAAAACTGAAATTGAAGGCTTATTCTCATTGGGTTATTTACCACAGTCATTATAATAACTTTTTGAGAGTTAGCCAATTATTGTTTATTTTTTTATTATGAAGCCTATTGGAATAAGTTTAATAATAATTATGTGTTTGATACCAAAATAAGCCATAATAATAACAGCTCTTGCTCTTTGTGATTCAATTTAAACCAAGATTCAAGATATGCCCAACTTAATTGTCAATGATTTGAACAATTTACTGAACTAAAGAAACATTTCTTACAATTTGACTGTTTGTGCAAATTAAAATTTCTTTTCCTTGGGAATTATTGGCCTATACTTTCAATTTCAAGGGAGGGAACTCACTTATCTCTCTTCTCTATCAGTGTATGTTATTTTGATTTATGTTTTAATTATACCAATGAAATCCAGTATATTTACTTGGATATTTCACTAAAACTTTTAATGTTGTTTTTCTATGGATTATCAGTTTGATTCTACAAATATGTCAAATTTTTAACTAAGAATGATTCTTCTTCATACTTTGATAATTTCATAATTTATAATTTTTCACTAAAGTTAAATACTTAAAGTCAATATCTTTTATTAAATTTTGGATCAAACTGGTTGGTTTATTTCTTACTATGTCTTTATGGCTGTATGTTTCTATTTTTAAACAATCTTACTCTTAACTTTTGTCAAATATCAAAAACTGACTTTTTTTTCTTTGATGCTCTCCATATCCTTTTCATTGCAACCCCTTCCTGAAATATTGAACCTAATGCCAATGTAACCTCAACACACAATTTTCTCTCCTGAAACTTGGTAACCTTGTTTCCTCCAAATCCCAACCTTCTTGCCCTATCCCATTGTGTGCTTGGCTGGGGTTTTGTATTCAGGGTACAACAGAAGGAAGCTCTTCAATGGATCCACAACTGGAAAGGCAAGTGGAAACCATCAGGAATTTGGTGGACTCTTACATGAAGATAGTGACCAAAACAACCAGAGATTTGGTGCCCAAAACCATTATGCATCTCATTATCAACAATGCAAAAGAATTCATTAATGGTGAGCTTTTGGCTCATCTCTATGCCTCAGGGGACCAGGTACGAAACTATTCTTTTAAGATAAGTTCCATTTTAAACTTTTGTTAATAGAATGAGTAGTTTCATGTTTAAGTAACCGATATGTTTATAAGATTTATAAAAATAAACATATTGGTCTCATTTTTTGTCTAAGATGGCATTTTTATTGGACCATCTGATTGCTCTTGTTCTATGTACTGTGGAAATCAGTTAACACAAAATTTATCGGACCACCCTTATATATTCTGCTGACCAAATTCCTCTCCCACCTTTAGTTCTGTAAATAGGAGTTTTACTCATGTCTTATATAACAAAGTATCCTTAGTTTACCATTATTAAATGAATAATCTTTCAATCAGTAAACTCAAAAAAAAAATAATTTTATAAAATTTACAGATAAAATCAAAATCGCTTTGAAATACAGGTTGATGTTATTATGATTTGTGGATATAAACAGTTTTTAACTGTTACCTGTTTTGCTTTCAAAGGATTCACATTCATTGCAAGTTATAATAGATGGAATAATTTCCATTTCAACAATATTGTGTGTTATCTGTTTTTAAGTTAACTGGTCTCCACTTTATGTAAACTGTTTGCTGCTGAAATCAATCAAGCTTGGTCATTTATATGTACATTACTTAGAGATGAGAATGAAATTCTCTTGAAATAATTTCATTACCTTTCACATAAAAATTTTCTTGGTTACATACTTCAATTTTTATATGACATAAGAGAAGCAATCTTTAATAATTACAAGCCTTAATTTTTTAAATATAACTTAATTTCCTTTTAAAGGTGTGATAGATTTTCATCTCTTCAAGAGGCTTTGTTATTTTAAGTGTTTGAGGTTAAAATGAACCCTAAAAACTAAAATGTAGTTGTTCAAAGAATTATTGTTTCATTTTTTGGGTTTGATGTGCATCTTATTTAAATGCATTTTCATCTCTTTTTTTTAATAGGAAACTATTGAATTTGAAGAGATTATTTATTATTACTGTGTTTTTAGGGAACATGTGGAGGCAATTTTCTAGTTTTTATGCCATAATATGTCTTCTTATTTTATAGGCAAGTATGATGGAAGAATCGCCTGAAGAAGCTCTAAAGAGAGAGGAAATGCTGAGAATGTATCATGCTTGCAAGGAAGCTTTACGCATCATTGGAGATGTGTCTATGGCAACAGTTAGCACTCCTGTACCACCACCTGTCAAGGATGACTGGCTCCGGTCTGGTATGGACAATGCAAGGTGTGTTTGTTACATTTACCTCAAGACATTTAGAAAATAATTAGAATTGCCTGATGGTGCATGGGTGATGGGAACTATATTTTTCTTTTGGTGCACAGAAAATCACAAATAATGTTCAGCATATCTCACTGATTGTGAATTGCTTTGTTTGCATGTCAAAGGAGGTTTACTATTTAATTTGGAGCTTAAAAAGATTGTTCAATTTTCTGATTAATTTATCATCCGGTTCTTCTAGACATCTTTAAACTGATATTGCCACAAACTAGTACCTCTGATATGCTCCATTGTGTATAATTTATTGCAACACCCTAATTGTTTTATCTTCCAAGGGTGATGAGCTTTTTTGATAAACAAGCTTCTTATTCAGTTGTAGGCTTCGTGATACGAGAGACCCTAAAAGTTTTGTGAATGTTTCAAGTTTATTTGCAATCAAATTTCACGCACCTCATCATTAAACTCTCTAGTTTTATAGCATTTTAAGCCAAAATTCACTGTTATCAGCACAGCAAATAGAATGTTTATAGACTACAAATTTCCATATTTAATTTAATAATTTCTTTGGTAAGCATGAGAGGGTTAATGAGAAGTAAATGTCACATCCTCATTTTGCTTTCTCTATTTCTTTTGTAAAATATTTAAATTTGCTCTAAATGCAACCAATTTTTTTTGCTAAAATCTCTTTTTATCAAAATAAAATCTATTGATTTCATACGATTCAATTCTATCTCATTCTAGTCATTTTTCTCCAAGTTATAGTGAAGTATACCTCATCAGTATTGTATACTAGTAAAGTATACCATTATAAGAAATAATCTGTAAATATTTTCAAATTGCACCCATACTTGAAGGGAGTGTAGAAATGCACTAAGGCATGTTTGTCGCGCCCACGAAATACCGAACCCCTCTTGGAAAAAGCGGTACAGCCTTCTTACATTTCCAGGATGTCCCCTCCCTCGCCTGGTGGACCACGCAGGATGACTCCTACTAATACAGGCCCACCAATGGGCATGAGCAACGTTGGAGGTGGAATGGGTGCTGCCCGCGCTCCTCCTATTCCTCCAACTGCCACTGGGCGACCAGCTCCAGCCATTCCATCTAGACCAGGTGGTGGCGGCATGCCACCAATGCCACCTGGCAGACCACAAGGAGGTGCAGGTCTTCCACCTCCTCTCATTCCATCGTAAGTGTTTATCTTCTCATTTTCAGGTTTCCCAAAACTTTCGTCAAATGTCTGATCATTTCATCACCTTGAGTTCTTTATCTTCTTCATTTCTTATTTCGTGCATTATTATATTGATTGTTTTCTTAATGTTATAGCAGTTTGTGGAGACAAAAACATTTCCAAGTTAAATTGTGTATCATGTGCTTGAAGTTGCTGAGCCATTGGAATTTTTTGCTTGCTTTTCTTTATTTTTGTGTGAACTAACACATTATACCTGTAGTATAACATTTTCAAATGAGAATATTCGAATACTGAATTATTATTCCATTACTTCTGTAAATCAAGAATGAAGTAGGTCAAAGACGAAAAGAATTGTTAATTTTGGCTTGGCTTATTAGATAGTTCTGTGGAATGAGCATTTCATTGTTCACCAAATTTTGAATTGCTATCATGCATATTTGTTTTAACAGTTTAGATATGTAACCGTTCAGGAAAAACTTAAACTAGTTACTAACAAACTTTTAGGTTTTATACACTGCTAAGAATAAGTTGTTTACAGTCAACTGGTTTGTTTTTTCACTAGCTCTGATAAATATGATTTACAGAAGCCTGTGAGGATGTTAACTTTTTTTTTAAATGAGCTTTTTCTTTAGGTATACATATCAGAAAGTATTATTATGCCTTCGGATTGGCTATGCAGATTATTGATTTTCATAATTGAACTCAGTCATATTTTCTCTAATTTCTTTATTTCGAATTGTATTATTTATGATTTGTAATTCCTCTCCTGACAGTTCAAATAATGTAAGAGTAATATGAGGGTATAAAAGTTTTTAAATATTATTATGTATACACTGAGAGATGATTTTGCATATAAATAAATACAACAGGGATTTGGTGATTTCATGCAACTTATTTTCATATTCTCTTAATAAGATTTGTTAGCATTTGGTGTTTGTGGCACTTATTTGAAAACCTGAACAACAAAACTTATTAAATACTTACTCTGCTAAAATTTATGGTCAAGTCAAAAAGTATTAGCTGAAAATGTACTTAATTTATATTCTTTTAAAACAATATACAAACAATACATTACTCCTCTCTGCAATATGGTAATTTTTGGTTTTAACTAAAACTAAGGATAGCGTCAGCTTCACTAAAAGAAATTTTAAAACTTAAAACTATTTATTAATGGATGATTCGTCATAGCTGTATTCTTTTTGAACTGAATTCTTTTGAATGAAATTTATACTTCATAGCAATCAGCATATCAATGATTCCTTATGCCCTTACTTTCGAATTCAGTCATGCGATAGTATAATTGCCATTCATGTTGTGAAGTTCAGATGTACAGAAATTTTGCTCATTATATTATTTCTGAAAATTTATTATATGCTGGATAATTGTAAACATAGTCATATGTAGTTAGCTTCACAGGCATTTATTATTTTATGAAACATAAGCATTAAAATATGTATTTGTTTTCTCATTCTGGATGAGCCAAAATTTGTATCTTCACTTTTACTTTTATAAAATCATTAGTTCCAAGGATTGAATTTTAATGTTTTACTAAATGAAATATTTACAATTTTATGTATTATTGAAAGAAACTTTTTTTATTGAAAGAAACTCTCTTTCTTTTGATTATATGATCTAGATTCTACTCCTGATTTGCTCCTTTTTTTAAGAATTACTTTGTTGAAGAATTATTTCTGTTCTCTAAGGAAGAATATTAAGCAAATTTAGTTACTTCTCATGTTTTTTTCAACTATGTAAGCCATCATTTAATTATTATTACAAATGTACATAATATGATGGTGAACATTGAAGTAATTTATAGTTGTTATCTGCAAGGGTTTGAACTTAAATAGTGGCAACTTTTATTCCAAATAGTGCTGAAGAAAATGTAAAACTCGTTTATTTTTACTTCTGTTGATATCCTTATTAGTCAATCTTTTTCATTATCACTAACCTTGTGTACCTGATTACTATATAGTCACCTAGTTCTCATTTAGCCTCTTCAATATGTCGGGTATTGGTTCAAGATTGATTGAGAAATCTCTTTGTGGTAAGAGCTATCAAACGTTTCAAGAGCTTTTGCATTCCATTGGAACCATAGATGATCATTCCATTGCAACTATAAAAGTAAACATATCCACAGGCATATACTATGCTCTTCATATTTATGGCACTGTATTGTATCTGCACTAAATTGGGGACTGTTGACAATCTGCTGTGAATTTTCTCAGAGATATATTTTGTATAGCACACGCACATACTGCCACTACTTAAGTTACAATTCTCGTAATATTTATCTCTCTTAAACTTTAAAATATTATTCTAAATATTTTAATATCTGATTCACTTAGTTATCTTTCCAGAAATTTTAAATTATATGTTTTTCATTGTGAATCTCTCTATGTATCATTATTTGAAAAGTATTTTTCCTTACGATGTTTTTACCACAGGTTAAATTGCACCTCTTACTTTCTATTTTTGAAATATATTCCAAACATGTGGCAATAGGTGTTTGATTTGAATGGTTAGTCTAGTTTCAATTTGTCTATGAAAATGTTGTTTGGATAATGTTGTCATCGATCTTTTACATAACCAGAGTTTTTAAATATTTTGCTCTTGTAGTATAGTCAAAAATATTGGAAATTGTACTTTTAGCTTGGAAATTAGGGAAATTAAGCATAATTCTGACATTTGAGATCATTCGTTCGTTCATTTTGGACTTAATTATCAGGATAGTGACATCACTGCAGCATTCCTATCAAATTTCAGTTTTTAATACATACAATGTCATATTAAATGATGTTTAACAATTGTGCTTTTTTAGAATTGAACCATGGTTAAAATGTGTTGTCTCAAGTAGGATTTCATTCTTCTCTTTTTATGTAATATGTGAAGGTATCAGTTTTAGTTTTACAATCTGTATTGTCTATAACATCCTCTGGTGAAAGCTGAAAATATCTTCAAATCTTTTCTCTCTTAAAGTAAAGAGCAAATTAATGAAATTCAATTCACTCTGTTTTTTTTTAATACTTTCTTTATTAATTGAAGGAGGCATATACACACTTAATATTTCATCAAGAAGTGGGATCAAAATTTAACAAGTTGCTCTTTTAATTTGTGAATTAAAAAAATATTCTCTTTTGCACTTTTGGACAGTTCCTTTATAAGAAGAGATAATTCCATTATCAAGAAGGGTTCAATTTGAGTCCTACTTCTCTATCTGCTTTTAGAACTGGTTGATAAAAGGTCATCTTCTGCTCATCTATGTAGATTTTTTCTTAAAGGTTCCATATCTACATTGTTCAAAAAAATTTCTCAATTTATACAAATTCTGTTGTCTTATGAAGGGATCCTCCTCTCTCACAATCTAAACTCCTTGGTCAAGTCTTTGAAAAACCCTTACACACTGTAATCCAAATCAAATTCCTCTTTTGGTGTTTTCTTCGTTGTGAATCTATCACTTAATTGCTTCTTTCCTTTATTTCTTTCTGTTGTCTATGAGACAACCACCATCTTCTTTGAAGGCAGACCCAACTTTTTATTTCAGAAACTTTGGATATGTGTTTCTAAAATCTAAAACAGTGGATTGTGATTAATTAGTGGTTTGGATTAAGGAATTGATTATGGAGAATTTTGGTATTTTTATAGAATTCACTAGTTAAAGCAGTCAGGAAATATTCAATGAAAGTTGACATATTCCGTCATTAATAAAATGTAAAAATTGGTAACCACCCATACCATGAGGAACCTTTTCATTATTAGAAGGGTAACAAGACTACTGATGAAGCTTAAATTTTAATCAATAGGAGATTAAATGGATTTAAAATATCAAGTCCTTAAATGCTATTTTATATTAGGTCCAACCTATTTCAGATAAAAAGGTTCTTTAAGTATGAAAAGTTAATTTTCTGAATTTCATGTAATATTCCTTTTTAGGAAAGAAAAACAAACTATTTAGATTTAACCCACTTTTGTCAAAGGTTATTATAAGATATCCTTATCACCAAAAAATTACAGATAGAAACAAGTCATAAGCATAAATATTGTGTTAGAAAATATATCCTTCTGGATTTGCAAGGAAGTATATTCATTATCCTTTTTTGCTCAGCCATCATAAATTATAATTTTGATAGGAAATGTTTTTTTATCTGGATGACTCTGATTGAGTACAGAAAATTATTCAAACAACAGCTCTATTATCTTGACCAAATCCTAGTAAAAATTATGTTTTTTTTCTGTTTTTCCTTATAATAGCCCCTCTTTACTTAATTATGAATTTAATATTTTAAGTTGATATATTAGCAACTCATAATGTGATGTCATCTCTTTCTCAAACATTTTCCCGTAAAATTTTGGATAAGGGTATATATTTAACCAAAGATTATCAATTAGTTGTGAATTTTGTCTCAATATATTTTATAGTTAAATTTTTAATAATTTTTATTTATGCAAGTCTGATTCAGTGTCCAAATTGTTGCTTTAATTGGAAAAAATATCCACATCAGTTTTTGAAACTCAATAAGAATAGAAAATTTTGTCATAGTCAACCTTGTTAATGGTCAAGAATAAGTAATGAACCTTTGCATATCAAACTAATTTGAATATTCCTTTCTTTCTCATTAAAGTGGGCAATTTTGTATCTTGTATAAGAGAAACTGTCTCTCTTGTTCTTTTGCAGGCGCAGGCAGTAGGCAGTTTGCCAAAGCTGCCTATCTAACCTCTTCATCTTACCCTCCCTACTTCTGTTTCTACCTTTGCATTGTCAATCTCACCGCAACATATGCTTGCTTTATCTATTGACAACCAGCAAAATGCTGTGTAGGTTGAAAGTGTCTACGTTACTTTACATAGTTCAGAATAAGATCATTCTCCTGATAATATGCCAGTTTTTACAATCTTTGTGACGTTTGTATTCCTATGGTCATTTATGTGCATTGACAGCTTGTGCTAGGGTATGAAAACAGATGTTCTTGTTATCTAGGAGAAGTGCTAAGAGATGTGCACATTCTAAGAATTGTAAAGGAATGACCCTACAGGATTTTATAATTCGTGCTGCAAGCCTTATGGTTTTCTTATGAGAAATCTGGAGAATTTGAGAGTGAATAATTTTAAAGCAATGGGTGAGGAGTTATTTGGCTTGGAACTCTTGTTGTGTGTCAATATTTGTAGCAGACTGATTTTCTAAACTTGTTAGGTATGTCAAAATTTCCATTTGTTCACATCTGGATTTTCATTGTGAATTTATTCATTCAAAAACATATAAGTCAGGTTCTTCATAAACTACTGTTGATAAGTTAGCTGACTCATGTAGTATGCTTGTAACATAAAGTCATATGTGTTTTTTATTCAGAATTCATGTTTAACCATGTATATCATGTATTAGTTTAGAGTGTGAAAAATTAGCCATAATACTGCACCTTACAGTTTATGACATACGGTGAAATCCTGTCAAAAAGTTTTTCTGGGGACCAATTGATTTTATCGAAGTAATAGTTATGGTTTAAATTTTTAACAGCATCAGCCTCATTAACCCAGAAAAATTTGCTGTTAAAGAGGTCAGAAAACCATATTTTACCTATTTTTATAAAATTTATGTTACAAGATCTACTCTTCAGCAGTTCCACCATCTCCTTGATGCTTTGCCCTTTTCATAATACCCTATTTCGATAATTTTTTTATGATGATATGCAGACATGTTCAAGGAGAAGCATTTTTGGCTCTGTAATGCTTCTAATTCATTAAACATGAAAATCAGCAACTACTGAACAATAGATCACATGCATTACTGGGGACAAATCTATTTAAAGATAATCACTTGTGCAAATATATGTAAGATAATTAAACAACGAAATATTTTCCTTTTCATAACTATGAAAAACTGTCCTTCACAATCTGTTTTTTTGCTTAGTATTGATTGTGTAAGTTGAGTACATGGTTGAGATTTCACTGTATGTTTTAATCTACCTTAATTCACCAGAGTACAAGCATTAATCTATTCCAAGTATTTGCCGATGAGCACGTTTCTTCTTCTATGTGGACTTTGAGTGTTGATGATTGGATTATTCTTATACTTTGTCGACACTGCTTTGATGTGCTTGACTATTGTGGTCCACAAGTACCTGATTGAAACGTGATGTAATGTGATTGGGCAATCCCAGTTGAAAGGTGTCATGCTCCTAACAATTTACTGTATGACACCGAAACTTGTAATTGCCCGCAGCATGTTGTTTTTGTGATCCATGCTTCCTGCATCTAATTAATGTGCTCCTTTGTTTTTTGTGTTGTGGTAAACCTACAAATCTCACCTACTGCCACCTGAAAAATTAGGTTGTTTGTGCAAGCTGGAAAAATTGAAGTATGTAGCAGTTGAATTTCCTCAGATTGGGAAAATTAACGTCCCATTGAAATCTATTATTGGGAAACCTTGGGGATTCAAGCATCGAACATTTTCACCTAATATTGTGAATGATGCTTTATTTTTAAGGCAATCCAAAATGAGTTAAGCTAGTTTATTTTTGACTAGCGTAGCAAATATTGAACCCTTGTATGTCTTCCATTACACTTTTTGGGGGAACAGCACTGTATTAGCTTATCGAGTTCATTTTAAAGTGACTTTTCTCTGTCATTACGTTCATCATTCTCTTTTCCTCGAATAATATTATTTACGAAGCTATTTTTACACATACAATACCAACATAACCTTTATAATTCATCTAATGTTCGGTTATTGACAACTTTTTGATATTTGTAAGTTGATCATTTTGTATGGGCCCCTCTTAAAGTGCTGGGTGCCTTATAATTGCTGCTTTCCAACAGCTCAAGGGAAGTAGGATTATACATATATAGTGGCCTTACTTAAAATTATGTATGGGGACAATGTTTGAGGAAATACTGCATTTACCCATAGTGCTTATTAAGAAGGCATTTGAATATGTCAGTTTATGAAGATACCAGATAAAGATGGAATAATACTCTTTCATACACAAAAAGACGTTTCATATTTTAAATCAGCTATAAAGCTACAATCTAATGCATCTAATTTAACTTTTCGAAAATAAAAAGTTCACTTCTAAAGGATTTTGAGACTTAAACTGTAAAAATTAGTCAAAGTTCTATTTTGGATCAGTCATCCACTTGATTCCTTGTAATTATTCTCTATTAGTGATGAAGTTCTAATTAAATTCCTAAGATTCAGTGCATTTTGTTGAAAATTTGGGAAAAATAACTTTATTCAGAGTATACAACTTTTTTCTTTGTTTTTCTTATTTTTTGCCATCTTTTATTTATTTTTTGGAAAACATGGACATTTTTCATTTATTTCAGTGAAATTTTTCCTGTACCTTTTTGAAATTATTTGATATTTCATTTTGATTAAATTTTTACGCAGATATACCTCTATTTGAAAATCATTTGATGAAGATTCCAGAAAATAGGATTGATGTAATTGATGGCTTCAGCCAGTGTTCATCATTACTCCAACATGTTCTTGCATCTTGCAGTTCTTCACAATTAACTCAGTTTTTAGTAACTTAAAATTTTATTTTTAGCACACACTGCTACATCTACAATTTTTATAAATTATGTTCATTACATCTGAATAAGGGACAGGAGTCTGAAGTTCATTTTGTATTCTACTCCTTGTGAGCATAGTGATGTAATTTCTCTTTTTCGTAGTTCTGTGGAAATGATTTTTTATTTCATGAGCAAGTGATGTACACTGTAGGTGCAACAAATGAAGCCATGCAGTGCTCTAAATAATTTTCTTAAATGGGAATATTAATCTCATTACAAGGAATTTCAACAGCAAAGATCATGAAATTTTAAGTTCACGATCCATTTAAAAAATTAATTGCAGCAAGTCATTCCTCTCATAAATCCTCCATTTTTCTAAGATGGAGAAACAGGTCAAATCCCACCAAGAGTTGTAAAATCTGGATTTACTGTTACATTGACATTCAGAGCAAATTAATGGAAGTCTGCAGCTCTGAAACTACAGCAAAAGTATAAGAAATAAGCAGAATAAATTGCATTTCTTTCTCTATGATGAATAATACTTTTTATGATTTATTTGGGGTCAAAGTAGAAAAGTTTTGTTAGTGTGAGTTTTTTTATGAATGTTAGATTTGATCATGGGCTTGCCATAACACTTTGTTTGCCCCGTTTGTGAAGCACCCGAGGGGGAAGTGGCGGTATTGGTGGTATCGGGATGCCAGCCATCCCACAGAGGGTCCAGCAGGCCGTTGGGCAGGCAGTGACACAGGCAGCTGTCAACGAGTTCATGGATGCATTCCGAGGGAAAAAGTAAAGAAATCCAGCATGGTGCCAAGTCGACATTCCAACTCAGTAAATCATGTTGTGCTCCATCTGAAAAGTATAAGAAAAAAACACCTACATATCTCATGGACTTTGGTTTTAATGTATTTTTCTTCTCCACAATGAAACATTCCCCCGTAATGTAGGGACTCCTGCCTCCTACATTTTTTGAGGGCCAAATATGGCTGTTATTGGCCTTAGAGGGTGGTGATGGGTGAGGATTGGAGGTCATTATCTTGCCTTGTTTTGCTGTCACATGATTCTGGCTTGTAGATTTTTCTCCTAAGAGGAAATCTTTGTTGTCAATGTCTGCTATGGCTTTGTAACAACCCTTCTTTGGGAAGCATCTTTGTGTGAGTGTTGTGTGTCTGCACTCTTCCCTGTGTGTGGTTGGTGGGGAACTCAAATCCCCGCCAATTGTTGCACTCATTGTTTTTGGTGTCTTTGAAGTGTTTTTGTCCACGCTAATTGTGTGTGACAGAGCGAAGACCACCTAAGTCAAAAGCAGTGAACAAGGAGCCTCTGGGTAGACATATTTCCTTAGTAATTGCATCGAGGCTCCTCCAAAAAAGTTGTTAACTAACTGTGTAGGTATTTTTAGGACTTTTTCCTCATCGAAGAAAATCATAAATACCAAAGAGATTGCAAATGAGATAAATGTATATTGAGGGTATAAAACGATATATATACTGTGCATTTATGGTAAATAATCAAAGATAGCTCTTAAAAATTCCTAATAAATGTTTTGTTCCTGAATAACATTCCACTTTTGGCTTAGTCTTGCTGGAACTTAATCACATTCAGTATATGCTGTTCTTATGGCATATATATCCATCGTAAAAAAAATAGTCACAAATGTGTAAATGTTTATTATCATGTAACTGGGTGTCTAGAAACATTCCTCTGAGATTTTAAGGTGATCTCCATCATCATGACAAGGCCATTAGATTTAATCTTGTACAGATACTTGTCCATGTCTTTTAGTTTGGAAATGTTGCTTGACAAATAGCTGTGAAAATTTGTATATTGTTTCTCTGATAATAATAGTGAAGGGCAGTCAGCCAACTGTTCATATTCTAAATGTCTTACTTGTTGACCTGTACAAGAAAGGCAATGCCTTTATCTGGTACACGCAATTGTTTCTTTTACCGATGTGCTTTTGACTATGAATTTAAAGAAAATAATACTTAATGGATGCAGTTTTTATTTGTAATTTGTTTTTGGTATGAATTTTCAAACTAATCGAGAAATGGAGAGTAATTAGAACAAGGCTATTAATGATTGCCAATATATTATTGCCATTCATTCATCTTAGAATGGGTACTCCGAGGGATGCTCTTGCCTAAGGAATTGGTTTTGTAGAAAACCATTGTAATAGATTGTATGTAAATAGGCATATATGAAGTCAATTAAAATCATTGAAGCAATGTAGAACCGATGGATGTACATAAAGCTCCACGGTTTCAAGTGTCTGTAAAGTAGTAATTGTTAGCACATTCTGATAATGTAAATAATGATGATATACATAAATGCATATAAATAAATAGGTGGATTAAAGCTCATATTAAAACTGCAAAGGACTAATGTACTACTTTATGAGTGTCCATTCATAGGTAAAATTTGTAGAAACATCCTAATATGGCATTTTTAATACTTGAGTTTTTTCATCAAAAACATAAGAAATAATAAAGATGCAGCCAAAGATTCATATATATATTTTCCATTGAATTATGTAAAAAAAAACCTTTCCATCAATGCTCATGGTTTTTGCAACTTCATTTTGATTATAAGTAAAAACTCCAGTGTTTTATTATTGATCACTTCTTAGGGAAGCTGATTACATGTATTGCTTGTAGCATACATTTGGTTGATCTCAACATTTTAACTCATTTTCATTTAAGCTGTTGGCATTTGTTATATTAACATCTTGTTTGATATACAAAGTGTGATAAGTGGAGACACATAACGAAGCAAAAATGAAAGGTATAATGAAAATGCGTTTGATTGTGGGATGATATTTTTGAGATTAATGCATGTTTATCACTTGATTTATAAGATTTCATTGGCCAACTACTCTATTGTCCTAACAGCCAAATGAAGCACACAAGCTCAAATGATGAACATTTCATAAGTATTTATATTCATATGTAGATATGGCATTAATGGTCACCAACCCAAAAGAGAATTGTTCCTTTTTTGATTGAATATATATTATCAGTTGCACAATTTTGTTGGAAATGTACATTGGTATGTATAGAATTGTTGACTAAATACACTGAAAAGCTGTTGAAAAGTATATATTTCAAATGAATAAATGTCTTGCCAACAGTTTATCTTATTATTGAAAAACCTGTCTTATGCTAGTAACATAGCTAACCTATTTGAAGCAGCTCCTTTTGAATCCTATAAGCTCTTCTATATCCACCTGCCCTGTTATTTTTTCTTATGCCTTCTGTTTACCTGGAATTTGGAATTATTTTTACCTCTTAATTAGCCTCCATGATTTTATTCTTTATTTTTCTTTGCTTTTTTTTGTTTCTAGGCGACCTGTTCCCACAATACCTCCTAGAATTCCTGACAGGCCCAACATCCCTGCCCGACCTAACTGAGTTCTCGGAGAGAGGGATTGTGAAAAATGAAAGTGATATATCACTAGCATCGGTGCACTCCTGTCAATAAGGAATTTGGTGTAGCAGGGTTTTGGGCCTGACGCAGTGTACCTGGGGCTGAGGTGTTAAAAGCAAAGGGGAATTTGCCTAATGGGTACTTCATCCCCAAAATCACTAGTGTTGAACATTGCTCATCTCTGCCAGTAAACTCAGGGCTTTCAGAAGAAATGTGGTGAAATCCATCCTTTTAGATAGGATGCGTTCTCTTTCCAGTAGATTTTTCTAAGAATTGAAAGAATATTAAAATAATACATGTCTCCGGACATGTTCCAAGGTGCCTGCTTGAAATTGTCATGTTTGACAATTTAAAAGAGAGATGGTGGAAGTAAACTTCCTGGTGATTTTTTTATCACCTTTCACTCAAAAATGTGTTCATCCAACTCATCACTTTTTGCTCCTGATGTGCTGTCAAGAATGAAAAAGACATGTTGAATGGCATTTCATTAACAAATTCATGTCCTTCAAGGATATACCCGTGTATATATGGACAAGAAAAGAAACTCACCAGCTAGAAACATTACCATATGAAGCAAAGAAATTTTTTTATCTTTTTCTGCTTGACAGTTTATAAATCGACTATTTTCGTGATTCATGAGTGTGCTTATGATTTTGACCTCATGTTGAGCTCAGGACCATTTTATTGAAACTGTACAGTATTAACTCAATGAAATGAGATTAAGCTTGGTCCTTGTTTCTCCTGTTATGTGCCAGTGCCTTTAGTGAGCTATTTATCCTAATCTTGAGGTGCATTGCATTAAGGTTACCTTAACTTTCACTGTTGATTCATTAATTCCCTTTTTCTTGCCAAAGAGATTTTATTTAATTTAAGGTAGCTGAATCTTTGGTGCAGTTTCAGTGCTATTGGAGCGTTGGAAATGAGCATCAAATGCTACTTTCTTTGGGCTTGCTTTTTGTATAAATGTTGTACAAATCTTATTCTGTAATATATACTGTAAGTTATCAGTAATGTATCTATAACTTTGCATTGAACCCCCTAATAAAATGGGAACAACTTTGTAATTCGACTTGACTGATTATATACAAAAATATTGAGTTGATGATTTTTAATGTAAGAGAACTCTTAAGTTTACTAAAGGTAATCATTGTTTTCTTAATGATTTTCATCTCTTGTTATTTTCTTATTTGGCTGTTTATGTTTCTCATTCTTTTTCATTCCATATATGCTAGTTTGCTTCTTGTTTCTCAGTGTATTTTGAGATGTATTTCCATTTCATTAGAGTAGCTTTTAAAACACCCAGTAAGATTTCCCTTGGATTTAAACCATCTTGAAAATCCTTCATAGAACATTTTCAGAATCTCAACTACCAAGACAATCTTCCATGAAATTGTCCTGGTACTTGAAAAATTTCTTTGCAAAACATGAGTGGGCAAAGGTTTTTTTGATATTGCATAGTATACAAAACCTGATTGGTGTGAGGTTTCAAGTACCTCGGGTTAAATGGATTAACCTTCCTTTTCTTTAAATCTCCAATTTTTGTTTTTTATAAATGAAGAGACCTGGATGATCAAAGAAATGAGAGTTTTAGTATAATGAGTGAAATTTAGAGATTGAAAGCTATAGTGAATTCAGGAAGAAACCCCCTTACATCATCATATTTCATCATTACCAGTTTTTATTTGTTATCCTAGTCATAAGGAAAAAATATATTATCAGTCGAGTTATTAAAAATGCTGGAAAATAATAAAATCTGTTGTGAAGTGTTATCCTAGTGGCATTCATGGTGTATTAACTCCCATACAACTGAAATGTCCTTCCAGGTGTCACCAAAACGTGTGTATTGTGTATATATTTTAAAATGTTTTGTAATGCCAAGTTTCATTCTATTGTAATTAATTCAATGTGCCATTCTCACTTTATTTTTTCAGAATAACAATTAATTTATTTTTAGTGATTAATGCATCTTACCAGAGGAAGCTCTGAAATCTTGAAGCAATGTAAACTTACATTTAAACTGACATTTTTTCTGGTTAAGGAATATTGGGCCAAATGGATGCTGTACTGCTGTTGATACATCCTCTACAACTTTGATAATATGATAATAATTTATGCTTGTCTTATTTTATGGATTTAAGAAGCAGCTCTTCAACAATCTATGAGAAGGTAGTCAAAGAATGCACCCAGATTTGGTTACTTTGCAATAATTCTTTCTTTTTTGAAATGATGGATGATTGTTGGTTGAAAGTACTTACTGCTTTTTTTGTGTAACAGAATCTTCTGTCATTCAACTTGACTAATATAATTCTGTTCTACCTCAGATATTTCTTACCTAGTCAGAAACTTTATGCCATTCTGTATAATATTCTTTATCATTTATTCTTGCTTACCTCTTCACCTTATAACCAAGCTTACATTTTTTAATTAGTTGATCATTCTTTATTGAGTCTTTACTTGAGTGAACAGAGATGCGTCTTTCAGACCTTTCCCAACTAACTTCTCTCTCGAGTTTCTTTTCTTTCCTTGTTATATATTATATCAATACTATCTTTTCTAGTATTATGAATACAAGATAGTTTTTATCAATACTATCTTTCACTCTCTACCTTTTCTCGCTCTTCTTTTCACCTTTTATTTTGACCATTATCCATGCTACAGCTATTTTCTCCCATCTTCTAAATCCATTGCTAAAATGACTATCTCATACCTCATCAACATATCTACATGGATTGTTTTACTCTAAATAAATGTCACCTGCCTTTTCCTCACATTTATGGATGTATGAGTGTTCAGTATTATTTTATTTTCATTGAAGGTTTTCTTTTCCAATGCTATGTTCTTTTTCACTTCTTCGTTGCACCTAATCTCCTTGCTTGTTACACTATTATCCCAAATGCTTCAAAATGATATCTAATTCATTTTCACTAATCTGGGCTTTTTCTTTGGATGTGTCTTTTTGTGTATATCCTTATTTCATAACATTTATGGGCTTGACAAAACCTGTAAAGCATTCCATTCTTCATTCTCAGCCCCTACTGCCATTTAATCAGCATAACCAAAGGCTCTATTCCTTTCAATTTCTCTGACTGGTGTTTCATTAAATAATAAAAGAAGAAAATGCTTTGAAAGTACAAGGTTTAGGTGATCTTGAAGAGATAAGAGTAAAATGAAGAAGGTTCTCAGTTAATGTTTATGAACCTTTTCTGAAGCTGCTGCTGTGTTTGCTCTTGGATTTCATAAGCTTGTGAGTTGATATTCCATTAATGCTAAAACGTGAAAGATATTCCATTGCCTAAATGGGATTACAAATAACAGTGTTGGTATTTTTCATTCTACAGAAGATGTTTTAATTTCTTTTCTGAGGCAAATCAAAAAATTGATGGTTTTAGTTATTACTAAGTCTGAGATCGAGAAAGGTTGCTGTGGAAGTAAAATATTTGTAATTGCTGATATAGAATGTATAAATTAGGTTAAGGTCTACTTTTTAAGGTGATGATGATTTTCAGTCATAATGAAGAGAATATTTGGAAAAATCTTAAAACTTAGTCAGATGCTTATATACTCCAAACTCGCATCCAAATTTCATGAAAAGTTTTATCAACTCAAGACATTATTTTCAATTGAGAGTTTTTATTTGTTGCTGCATGCATCATAAATGTTTTATTTTTCAATGTTTCAAGGAATGAAACACAAAAAACAGCTTGATTTATTTAACTCAAGCAGGTCATGCCCACAATTTTGAGTTACAATAACACAAGGTTTGATTAGGTCAAGAAAGATAAATAATAGCCATTAAGAAAGTAAACATTAAATTTAACAAATCTTGCAATAAAAAATAGAATAAAAAGCATAAAATAAAAATGTTAAAAACAAAATTTAATTTATTATTATTATTTAACCCAAAAAGGGTTAATAAATAATAAAGAAATGGATGAATGTGAATTAATGAGAGCAGTTTGTAATGTTAATATGGTGGAGTCCTTTTATATTGATAAGAATTCCTCAAGTGGTTGAAAGGTGTATGATAGTGAGAATTCCTGCTCAGTTAAATATTTTGAAATAGGTAAGTAAAAAGAAAGAGTTTCCTGATGTTGTATCTACCTTAAGTTCTAATATAATCTTTTTCCCCAGGATAATCTTTATATATTAAACACAACATCGAATTTGGTCATCTTTTGTTTGAGCTTTTCAATGTATTATGGTAAGTATCATCTTTGTTTATCAATTGATTCTACTATAAGCCATCTTCTTTCCCAATTTTAGTTAGTTTAAGTTTTAGTTAGCATTAGTCTCTCATAATAATCAGCATAATATACCTGTGTCATGCAACATGAATTTTTGCAGGTATCACTATAGATGAATATTTTATCTGCAAATGAGTATCTACATCTGAAAGCTTTTGGCGTCCTTTGGCCTTACAGATTTTCATATAGAGACTAAATTTTTTATAAGAATTATGAAGATGGTAGTAACTCAGTGAAATAAGAGTCAATGCACCAATGTATACCTGTTCAGATGAGGTATTTTAGGGCCCAACTGAAATGAGTAATCATAATTAAACCTTGTAAGAAAATCTCAAAGTTGTGAGGTAAACATACTTGGACCCTAAGTCAAAATATTCCTAGCCAAAGTCTTATGAACTTGCATGGAAAGAATGTGTTGACCACTAATATCTATGCTATGTAAATATTGATAGATGACTAGAATCGTTCTATATGACATATCATGCATCATCCTCTAATCATTCCAATCTTTCATCTTCCAAAAATTGTTTGGAAAATGCTCCTTTAATTAGTTTTTAACATTAATATATTCAATAGAGTTTCCACAGAATAACACTTCAGTTATTTCTGAAATTTGCCCCTCGTTTTTCTAGGCCCTCATAGGTTTTAACTATCTCTTTTTCCCAGAAAGAAATCCAAATAAGAAAGCCTGGTAGTTCTTTAACTAAACACTGTGCTTTGTGATTTCCGTTTCATACTAACAGCTGTGCCTGATGATGAAATCGAGCGCACGCAGCTGTTTTTGTTTAACCACATTTTGCAAAATGTTTGGAGTTGTTTAGGGCAATCTTTGCAATGATTAGGTTGAATTAACTAAATTTTTGTTAGCATTCATGATTAGGAATGGGTTCGTGATTGAAAAGCTATGAAAAAATTATCAGCCTCTTTCTCTTTGACTATGAGAATCTTGCTTTTAAAGGCAACAAGAAGACAGTGAGAGATGTAGCAGAAGAAACAGAAAGCTGCATTTTCTACGTACTTTAACTTGATCAAATCTAATTTAAAGTTCCCGGTCAAATCAAAATATGAAAAATTGAGACACAATATGTTTTAGTATTAGTTTGTATAACATGCGTTGGTAGTCAGCAAACAGAATGATTGTAGCCTATCTCTCCCGCATGCATGTGATGCCTTGTAATGAAAAGAGGTTTCCCATACTTGGTCCAGCAAGCTATTCAGAGATGGTTGTTTACGAGAATAACTTCCACTGGGTCATTTTCTTGTAAAATTCTCTGTATTCATTCCTTTTTCATCCAAAGACATGCAGATACACATATAGGATTAGTCAAAGATACAAATAAATATACAAAACAAGAAATGATTGATCATGTACAGAGTGACAATTCGTCAACATGGTGTAGATATACATTGGCAGATGATCAGTTATTAAAAAATTCACTTGCATAATAAATAATCGCTTTTGTTATGCAGACCTAATGTTAAATTTACTTTAAGTTCTTTAAAGTTCTTCAAAAGAAAAGATAAACAAGAATCAAATAACCACTATTAACATTATTTTTAAATTTATTAATTCATTCCACGTTTTCTTCGCCCCCATACATGAAAGGATACCCACAGAAAACATCCCGTCGTCAGGGAGGTATCAAGGGGGCGGGAGCGAGGAAATAGCGGATCCAGAAAATAACTAATGGAACTAAAATCGGAATCTAAAGAGCTTCCCGCTGTTTCGGCGCACCAAAATCCGGAATTCACGAAAACATTGAAAATGCGATAGTGTTGATCATCACGATCCCCTACGTAGCGTCCAAACCATCATCGGCTCTAGGTGACAAAAGTATTTCCTTCTTCGTGATGATGTAGGATACGCCTCCAAGTTAATAAATATTAACCTTACCTGTCAGCGCACTCGGAAGTTCAACAAACAATAAAAGATCGAAATTCTATTCATTGTCGTATGTATTATTTTACGGGTAGAGAAAAGAGGTTCTGTGCTTCCGTATTATATCGATTGCGTCGTAAACCAGAGTGTTTACATAGTTTGAAGAAGGTAAGAAAATCAAATTTTTCGTGAAAATTTTATTCATTTTCTTCCCTGCTAGGTTTAGGCATATTGCCTGTGTATCCGGCTTCGAAATCTGGGTCGCCCTACTCTTTTTCTCCGTAAAGAATGAAAAAAACCAAAGGATTGAAGGACGAAGACGAAAATTGTTAGAAACTGTCAACAAAAATTATTTTCCATCGTTCTAAGTAGAATGTTCAGATGAGAATTTGGATAGGATTTCATTCTATAGAGTTTTCAAATTTACTCCTTCCAAACTATATCTCATGCCGGCAGGTTTACTTTTAATTGGAAAGTTAATGATTCCTCTAGGGTTGGTACGCTTACTACTATCCTTATGTGTATTTATATATAAATATTCATGTTTATTTACCCTTATTTGTATTTGCCAAAATAATTTTTGTCATGCCTATGGGATTCCCAGTTTTAATAAACTATAAAAGAAAAGGCGCAGAAAAACTTATATGAAGTTAACTCGTGAAAGTTCATTTTGGTAGCAATCGAATTAAAAGTCTCCTTTAATTATTACATTGCTTTTAAAACTTCCAGGGAAATCAGAGCAGAAATGAGAAACAAAAGAGAAGGTTCTTTACTACTAAACATATTATTCGGTCATGTTTATGAATTAGGATAAGAGAGAATTTGAAATGTAAAGTGCCTGATTTGTCATAATCTTTGAAAATATAATGAAAAGATGAGTAACGCCTTTTCTTTTTTTCCCTGTCTTTTCATCAAATACCTATCTCATTAAATTGATGAAGTAAATTGCGGTTTAATAACTTGAATCTAGATTAGCAGATTATAAACCGGTGATCAAAAGCGACCTTGATTCTTAAGAACAACATTATCATTGGTTTTGAGGTAAGGAGAAACTCAATCTATTTAGGTAACATATGTTTCTTGTCTGAATAAAAAGTATGTCATTGAGAAAATTTTAAAGGAAAAGCAACGCAAAGTTTTATGTATGAATTTTATCTTTAACGACTGCTTCATATATCTGATGCAAAGGCTTTTAGTCTATTTAATAGATAGAATTAGCCTAAAAGTAGAAAATCCATGTATTAATATCAAAGAATGGAGAATTTCATTTTGAGAGATGATTTTCTTCATTCGAAGTTGATGCAATGCAATGTTTTACGTTATTCTTCTGTCGATAGTTAATGGAACGGCCAATAGAGGACACGTTCTTCCTGTCGAGTGTCGAGCACAAAATCCGTCAGAACGTTGGAACATAAATACATCGACTGGACGTGACAATTGCAAGGGAAATGAAGACAAGATAACTCTAATTAATCTGTAGGTGTTTTCGTGAATGTGATACTTTGCCTTGTGGAAATGATACCTCGAGGATATCTGGCTTGCTTTTGCTCATCTTCTGCTTTATTGGGAGTTTATTTTGCATGGGAAGAAGGTATGCATCTTTCTTTCTTGTAATGTATGTTTTAATGTTATCAGTATAATTTTCGAGTTCTCTATTGTTGTGAAACATAAAATAGACTTCCACATATTGTTTTAAAAGTAAGAAATATTGTCTGACCTCTTCTTTCGATTAATCTGATTTATGAATCGGGAATTTTAAGACCCACCCCCTTCTAAAGTGTCATGTAAATTAAAAGTTGAATTTTCTTTTCTTCTTTCAGACAGTGGATAACTCATCCCTAAAAGAATCTTGTCTAGGAAAATGAATACCAGAGAAATATCATCGAATCCCCATTATTCAAGTCGTGAATGTCGATCTGATATTGTTGTGCAGGATACTATAAAACAACGTTTTCTGGTGTGATTGAGGATATTTGATTTCCAAAATTATAAGTTTATTTATCTCTGAAATTGTATTCGGTTGCGGTCGTAGTTAAACTAGTGAAAATGACTGTGTGTTATCAGTGATATCCAGTGAACGGGTAAAAGTGAATTATCTGACTCGACATTAATCTCCAAAATGACTTTCATGATGATGAAGAAAAAGAAGTACAAGTTCCAAGTGGAGTTTGACTTGGAAGAGCTTACGGCTGTGCCATTTGTGAATGCGGTACTATTCGCTAAAGTGAGGCTGCTGGATGGCGGAAATTTTAGCGAAACATCATCAAGGTAAACACATTGTTTTAATTAATAATATTCTTACGTGTACGAATTTGAATTAAGGACTTCAGGTGTCTATCGCCCTCGTAAAAGCTGTGCATTACTAATGACATATTTTACTGTACAAAGTCCTTCACTCATGAGCTGAATATTATTTTTTCTTATGCAGCGGGTCTTGTCCACATCAGTTACAAAATACTCTACAACGAGATAAATCTTAATTTAAACGTGCAATAGTATCAACGAAAGATTTTAATATATTATTTTTTCGAACTTTCAGTCATATTTCTTTTAATATATTCGCAAGGTAGTGTTTTCAGGCGGGCCGCTTTTTCTTTACGACACGAGAGCTGTTATCGATAATCTTGAGGTTTTTTTAGTAACGGCAGTTTTTATTTCGATAAATTCAATCATCGCTGTTATATCTCTGCTTCTCACTAAGTTACGTTGCCGTGTAATTATTCACCGATTAAAAAAAGGCCTCATTTTCCTTCAGTATGGTTTCTTAGTTCTTCATTTAACTAATGTTCTAATATCTTATTCCATAATATTTTGGTTTGAGGCAATCGATTTCAAAGAATGTTTTGTATCCCAAATACAATCTGACTGTAGAAAAGTCTGACAAGACTGGGAAACGAACCCGTGATCTTCCTACATCCGGGAGGTTGCTTAAGCCAACGAAGCTATTCGGCCGAAATATATTCTCAAAGGGATATTTTGTGTGTTCTTCGTCATTAAAGAAATATTGAGATAGCGCCGATTTCGTTATTTCTATCTCAACAACACTTCTACGTCGTATGAATGTTCATGATTCTTACCATAATATGTGTTAAATCGTTCAACATGTTATTATCAACTGCCAACATTGATGGAATCTTAGCGAAAGCCTCATTGAGCATCTGTTAAATTTCCGTCACCAGTTATTCTTATTTTGAAGACTTATATCTCTCACATCTGTCCTATCCACGTGAATATCTGTATAGAACATTAGGTTCTTGTTTCTTACATTCATTCATATGACCTTTCTCTACTAGTATCTCTCTGTTTCGTTCGATTCTAAGCCATGTTTTTCGATGAGTAACCAACTATATTGAACAACCGTTTTGCCGAGATGTTTTATTTATTTACTACGAAACGGAAATGCATATAAAGAGGTGAACGTACCGAGACCAGGGAAGAAAGCAATTCATTTACATTCATTCCATCATCTGTCATTTCTTAGTGTTTCAGCGATGTGCAACGTTTGATTAGATAACGGATTATTTTGGTGAATCAGTACGGTGTCGGGAAATACAAATCATCGCGATCAGATATTGGTAGGAACGGAAGTCCGTTGAGAAAGATGGATCGAAAATATCAGCAAATTTTGTACCGTGGGCGAGGTTTATGAATGAGAGGAGCGGGTTTATTGGTTCTTATGCTCATCTCTTCCCGACAAGCGCTCACACTTTCTTCCTTTTCTTTTCTCCTGGTATTTTGATTTAACGAAGAAAAGTCATCGAGTTTTGCATTTGATTATATACTGCGTTCCAGTTTTTCTTGTCAGTTTGATAGCTTAAAACCGTTGTTGAAATCTTCTAATGTAAGCTAGAAAAGTAAATTTGAACGTCAGATCGAGAAATGCCGCATCAGGAGTACCTGGAATGAGGCTATTCTTGAGATACGATGAAAAATACATTGAATTTAATTTCCATATGATCCATCATTACTGACTGGAAAAGCTGGAACTCGCTACAGTAATAATAGCTTAGACGTACATTGTTTTCGCGTATTATCGTGTAATTTTCTGTTCTATATGATAAGTTATTGTCTTCTTATATTCGTTATCTTCATTTAATAAAAGAATCGCATGACATAACACGATGTATGGGCATGCAGATGGTGTGTCATTATGATAATGATGATGTTCGAACCAAGTATGAGACGTAGTTCACTCATTGATTACCCTATTCACCTGTAGAAGCATTTTTCCCTTTTAATACTGTATTTCCCGAAAAAGGGAGTACCTTATATTTTGGGCTAACATTTCTGATTACGATGTCCATTTAGTCTATATAGAATGAATAAATAACGTCCTTCCTTTGGTGAGGTCGAGATTTGGAAAGCATCCCTTTCCATCAGACACCTGTCAATGTTAGTGGATTCCAAGAAGCATTTTCACCTAACTAGAGACGGAGTGAAAAGAGAATGAGAATTTTGATACAATAAGCATTAGAGAAAGAAAAATTTAACCTTAGCACGAAAATATCCGCAGAGGAAAAATAGAGCGACAAAACTGCGCAAAGTGTATGATATATTGGATAATCCTTATTTCGTCATTAAATAACATCAATTAGAAGTCTCATTTAAGTTCAGATAGAGGGCTTGATTGGTTTGATGTTTCATTGCATAAATTTTTAGCAATAGAAATTTCAGCTAGTTGACTAATGTTCAGCTAATGAATTTGAAAGTGGTATTAATGATAATAGTTTGCTGATTTTACAGTCTTTTATTATGTCCTTTGCAAAAAGCAAACAGTTAATGATTGATAAAAACTAGTACATATTTCATTTAGGATAGATCTAACAATTAACACATCTGTATTCGTCGTGAAACTGTCTGATAAAATAGATCCGCTATTTATTGATAAGAAAGTGTATTTTCTAGGTTATATCATACACCCGCAGTATTGGAAGTATAATTATTGTATATTTTATGCGTGATTCTGTACAAGAATTCTCATTCAAATCATTCACCTTTTGTCTACTGAAATCTGGTTCCTCAAGTTATTAAGGTAACTTTCGAGCCACTCGGGTATAGTTTTGTTTACTTTCCCTTTGAAAGTTCTCTTTACTTGGGGGTGCTGCAGAACACTGTTTATCCTATCCAAATCTCCGCTCTTTGTCGAGTAATAGATCCCCAGAAGTTAAACTCCGGAAGAAAAGTATCTTTTGTTTGCGATGCTTAATTTTTCTCCCCGTCCAGACGGTTTCGTCAAAAATGAGGTCCTAGATTAGTGATATCCTTTTGCCTCGGCGACTTTTATTCTTCTACCCATCCTTTTATTCTTTTCAGTCATACTCACGATTGAATTACATGACCCACGTTTGGTTGGATTCGGGCGTATCCAAATAGGGGTCCAGCTTGGTTATCAGTGTTGTCCTGCACTTCCCCTTCTTTGTTACTTAATTCCTCCCGCAATTAATTGAAGGGATAGGGGTCGCACCGTTGTAGAAACCGAGATTTCCTGTGCGTTTGTTTGTTGTATAATCTGACCTCATTATTACACGCTACCAGCATCTGTTGCAAGGATTATGCTAATTACACCACTCATTATTGGTTAATTTCTGTTTGCGGGAATAATTTGTCTTGCGGCTTTCCTTTCTGCACTTGCTGTACTGTTAATCTGTATTTTAGCGGGCTTACAGGTGTAAGCTGTAATGTTGATTTAAGCTGTTTAGGAATGAATGCATTGCTGTTACTTTCTCGCTAAGTTTTACAAATGCGTAAGTAAGGTTAGATGGAAGAAGTGACTTTTTAGTTTCAATTTCGCCTTAATAAAGACCTTTAAATATTTTGCCGTAAACACATAAATTTGAAGCTAAGTATACAGGATAAAACAGATTCTTTCTTTTACGTGGGTCTATTTCTTCTCCCCGAAGATGTTTAAATCTTTAACCGATTGTAAATATATCGATCCTGAAATATTCACAGTGTTTTGATTTGAAAATAATCGTGAGTGGAGTATTTAGTTGCATGTATCGTTTCTATCAATAGGAAGGATGTCTTTCATTGGTATATCTCTAAAACAGGCCTGAATTGATTGCTTTAAAAACTGTGTATATACATAGATATCGGGCGTTATTTTTTTTGAGTATGTTGCGTTTTCTTTTCAAACAGTAATAGCATCTAGTTTCCATATTTTATGTGCTAACAACTCTTGTCTGTATTATCTAGTGATACCAATTTACAGTGCGAATTGTTTGAAGCTAGAGAAATTTAAATAATTTCGAGTTTTAGATGGGCAAGTTTCTTTTATCTGTTTCTTTGTTATCTTGTAGAACCTATGCTTTATCCGGAAATGAGCGGATGATTTTAGTTCTCTTATAATGTTTACCCGTAAAAAGGGCGATGAGAATTGTATGGAGGACGAGGGATAATTTCTCGTCATCAATTTGTTCGCAGTGAACGTGAGTGAATTGTGTTTTTGATCTGCGCCATGTTTTGGATTTGAAGTTTCCTGTTTGCTCTGTCTCTTTATATTTTTGGTTGCCCTATTCAAAATGTCTCAGTCAGAGATTAGTTGTGAAAATATTTGGATGTCGTTTTGACTATACGGGTTGTGAAAACAGTTACTATTATCATAATATCTGGGGTTGTTTGAAAATAACGTCATGCGTACGGGTTAACTCGGTAGACATTACTGAAAACTCATGTTTTGGGCAAGGCAAATTATCGATCAACTGTTCGTCATAACTTAAATGTCAACGTTTATATGCAATCCTGCCGAGGCATTCAACCATTCTTCATAGCTTATTATTTGCCGTTAGTGTTTTTCCTTGGATAGTCAGGAGTGAGTGAGTCCTTATGCGTTCGAAGGAAAATTTACTCTTAGTGAACGTGATTAACATTTCCGTCACTGTGTGTATTCTTTACCCAAAAAGCTTACAATGCACTTCGGAAATTGTAGGGATACTTTTTAAGTCCCGGAATAGCTAATAAAATGTCTTGAAACGCAGTATTCTCTACCTAAGCTCATTACCCAGCTCAAGATGTGAAGATGTTTACTCGTTGATTCAGATGGAAAGGATATTAATGCCATTTGGCATTAAAATCATTTTCATTTGATTGAAACCTATCAATGGGGATTCGGTTACTCGTGTAAATGCTTGTATTATTAAGAGTATCTCGATGGAAGAGACATTTTATTTCACCAAGAGTAACAAATAACTGGAAATATTTCATGTCGGAGTCCTCGTTATTAACGGCCAGACAAAGTCATTCATCTCATGGGTCTCCAGTCGTTGAGGAAGTTCTGATTCATTGAAGACAGTCTCCCTAGCCGCCTGCCTCTAGATTCAGTTCGCTGTCCTAACGAAGGGAATCAAACACGTAGATTCTCCAGCTACTTTATCTGAAATACATTGCATTAGAATAGTTCTGCTTATATTGACACTTTTTTCGTTCATAATAATTTATTGTGAACGGCATTTTGTTTATACGGAGGAAAGCTCGATGCCTAAAAAAAGTTCGTTCATTCTTAAGAATGAAATAACGTATTATTACTCGTAAGAATATGGTATTAATCAAGTAATTTACGTCATCAGTATCAAAATAAATGAAATAGTTAATTTATCGGAACGATCTCGAAACATTAAATATTTTTTATTTAATAAATATTAAAATTGAATTAATAATTATTTTATGTACTGTATTTCCCATCTTTGAATCTATATTTAAGGACTGAAATTGAATTTATTGGCATTCTTAGATGCAACATCAATTTCTTTGTTGGTTAAGCAATCTCAAAGTAAGGGGAATCCAGATTACCAGTGAAATGGTCGTTGTAGGTTAATTGAGATTTACAATTCATAATGAGAAGTCACGATTGTTGATATACCAATATAATTATCATAATCCCATGAGTATGACTCTCCCAGATAACCAATGGTCAAGACGTGATTTTTAAATTTTCGAAATTCGAATTTTTCCTTCTTTGCCAGTTGGTGGGCTTCAGGGACACTCCTCAACCGCCAAAGGAAGCGCCCTTTGAAGAAAAATTTAACGGTATCCGTTTTCCATATGAATCAGCAGGATGAGCGCTATTTCCTCACTGTTTTCCGTTAAAAGTAATAGCGGAGAGAAAAACTAAAAGGGACATTCGAAAAGTAAACATTTAGTAGTTTCTCTATCTCACAATGAGATTCCAGTATCGGGCGTTTCACTAACTCCGATCACGTTTGTCTTAGAAGATTACCTTGGACCGCCTAAAGCTGTTAGCTAATGTGGCCCAGCCAAAGTGGATAGGATTTCAGAATTGTTCTGCCGCACCTCCTTGTGGGGAAAAGCATTATGGATTCGAAAACTCCGCAAACACCTTCCTCACCCAAAGAAGAGGAACCAGTTCCCTCTCTCATTTTCTCCGCAACTCGCGAAAATCGCCAATTTCTGGCGAACAAATTCGACTACTGTTTAGTCAGCATTGGTCAACAGAATTGCTACAAGCCTAAATGTTAACACGTATTCGAGCTGGAGCCGGAGTATAGCGTTGCTAATTCAATTCTGGCCTTGAGGTTTTCCGATAGTGCTTTTTAGTGCCACTCGGATAGCCCAGGCGCCATTGTCATTTTCGCTCCGAGACCTTGCCTATTGGCCGTGAATCATTTCGAGGCTTTCATTGTAGTTTCTAGCTAAACTATCTCAAAGCCATTTGATGAAATGCATCCCTCGATTCTTTTTGAATCGGCAGCGGAAGCGGCGGCCTTCGTCTATGCATGTCCTTATCGAGATTTGAAGTGCTCTTGACTTGTTGCCAATGTAGCATATTCGCTCGACGTGCAAACGGCTGTTTCTGCACGTACGTACGTGTTCCACTGTAATTGTTTTCGTTAAGGGAATTTTTGAGGTCCATCCGATTGTCCCAGTGGCATCCAGAATGCCTCGGTCGGTCGGTCTCAGTGAGTCAAGGCCGAATCCAGATATCCTTGGTTACCGGATTTGTTACGTTAACCATTTGATAAAACCTGCCATTTTAGCCGGGTAGATGTGAATTTTATCGGTCTGAAGTAGCTGGAGCAAAGGCGCGAATTAGAGGACCATTGAGGTGAATCATAGAAATCAATCGTATCAATGGTAATGTATCATGCAGTATCATTCAGGATTCATTTGATCTCATTGATAACTTTTTATAATTATATTATATAAGATATTATTTACCGATAAATTATCTTATATAAAAGTAATTTTCTTGGAAATTTGTCGTGTTTGTCTTCCCAAACTATTGCATCGCTTTCTGGTAGTAGAATTTTTAAAATTGCTTCGACAGCTGAGATCATTTTGCACACACAGGCCCCTACTGGGAATGGAATCCTGATCCACTTACTCCAAAAGCGAACGAGTTGCTCACTTGGCCATCCGAGAGCCCATATTGTTTCTCCCTATGCATTTTATTTTATTAATTTATTTTAAAAACTTTTATTTCTTAACTATATTGAATCGCGAATAATTGAGATAGATATTTTCCGTTTGCAATAGATACATTATTATTATTTATCATCGTGATTGCATTTTCGTGATTTGCATTTAAAATATAATATATTAAAAGTAAGAAGGGCAAAAATGTAACACTTCCTTAAATATGCCGGACTTTTATAACGAAAACTTTGATAAGAAACTGAAAATTCTAAGCATCATATTTGATGTTAATTGATGATGTGAATGAAAATTATACATGGAAAAATAGGAAGGATGAAACCATCGATATCATCGTTTTCAATCAGGAATACACGAGCCTTCTCCAAGGTTTCCGTAAGAAGTCAAAAGAATCATAGAAAACATAAGATTGAACTTTAGAAACACCTTAGGATAAATTCTAGTACGTAAAGTAGTCTGATGAAGATTAGCACATCATTAAGAATGATTTTAATAAAGAAAATTATTGTTATGTACGGGTTCCGCTTGCACACGAAGATTGTATTGATGCTTCTGCTTGGGAAATAATGTTGAGAAACTTTAATTTTTCTATTGGCGTAGCAAATGCATCGGCGTAGAGGACACGTTGAAGGAACTTTTTGCAGTGGCTGGGAAGGTGAAAAATAATTAGATTGGATGCTGAGTCAGCCATTATATTTCCCTTACTAAGCCGTTCTTGATGTAATGGCATTTACTCCACGCTACCCGAGGAAAACGAGTTATTTTTTAACCAGCCGTTATTGATTCAAAGGATTTTTTATTTCTCAATGGCAGTATGCATCGAAGACTTCTTGGAAAAGTTGAAAAGAGAAGAGCTAAGAATGGTATTACTGATATCCTTCTCGAGAGGTCTGAAGATAGTTTGCATGTTTTCTTCGTCTACAATTTATTCCTTTTCTGTTCAATCTTTCGTTGTAACTTTTAGGACGTGAATTCCTTCTTTTATTCTGTCACTTGTTCTCGTAATGGACGGAACGGAACCCCTGAAATATAGTTGCATCTTCCCCCGATTTCAGACCTTCGTCTCGTTTGACATACGACGCGAAAGATGTAGGTTGCTCAGGGATGGGAAAACATCCCGCACGAATATTTGCGGTTTCTTTCATTTCACGAAGAGGGAAACCCACTTTCAGTATCTTCCCCGTTATACTTCCGCGATTTTTATTTCAACGCGACCACTATTGCAAGTAAAAGATCGATCTAGTTACGCTTTTCTCCAAACCGCAAGAATTCGATCCGATTAAGTTTTCATTTTCCAGAGTTCTTTCAGGAAGTGGAGTCATCTCCACGCAGTCGTGAGCGTAATTATCGGATTTTATCGTAATTCTTCGGCGATAAAAATCGCTTTTCTTTCGTAAGAAAGGAATTTTAGAGAACGGAGTCTAATATTGGAAACGGCGTAATCTTTGGGCGAGTTTGAATTAGGCCTTGTTTGCCAAAAATAATATAGATAAAAAAATATCTTCTCCGAACTAAGAATCAGTTATCAATGAGAGATATGATGGAGTATATTTCTTGTCCTAATGATCAGCAGGTAATTAATATCATACGATTTTCATCCAAAGCTTTCTTTCCTTGATTGTCAGATAAACCTATATTTTATCGGGTTAAATTAAAGTTGATTTGGTATTCATTTTACTGCGTTGCATATTAGATGCTATTATGTATTTTAAAAGGCTCATACGGTAAAAATATCGGTATGATGAAAACTTTCCTTCAATAATGTTTATTACAATGAAAGAAAAAACTAAACGCTTTATTAAATTAGATTAATTAGCCCGACATTTGGATCTTTTGATACATAGCGTTACTCTCAACTCTTAAACGCACTAAAGCTTGGGACCATTTCCTTATTATCCGCCGCGGTAGTCGTAATTGATTGACGTGCATGATAAATTAGACTGATAGTAATTAATTAAAGCTGTGAAGGTATCAGTGCAAATAAAAAGTGAAATCAATAATGAAATAATGTAAATTCCTAACCGATCCGACGCATTTCGATTTCAAACGCCTGTGTGGGCTCTACGGAAGTTTCCACATCATCTGTTCTGCATGGGTAATTTAACACGCAAGAATGCACTATATTTTCTTTAGTACAGGTTAACGTGGCATATTATCGAATACATAAATCTGAGTTATGATTTTTTCTACGTATCAATTAAAATGATTATGAACTTCTTGTTGCCATGGGTTTTCCCCTTGCAGAGGTTTTAGGTAAGGTTTAACGTAATTATCTTCGTTAATTTTAATTTGAAAAATATTGTGTATTGTATTGTTATCATATTTTCTGAATGGAATGATCATGGATGATGTTATTTAGATATCTTATTGTCTAAATATTCTATGTTCGTCATGCGTGATTCTTTGCGTCTTTAAATTGCTAATTTTCATCCCATAGGAGGTGATTTTCCACATTGTGACTCTGTTCTAGAAGTTGATTTCATCGAATTTGAAAATAACTTTCGTTTGACGTTTCCATTCGTTTTAGTTCGTGACGGGCGTAGATCATTATATTTTCTGCGTTAACCTCTTTGACTTTGTCCGATCCTTTTTTTTACATAACTGAGAATTGCGCGTCAATCTCTCTCCGCGACGCAAGTTTATGGGAATGAAAACCCGTGGGTAGATGCAAGGTGATGAAACCCTTATTACCAGCTGCAAAGAGAAGGTGCCTCTGGGTCAGTGAAAAGTCGTGCCTGCGCAGTGAGACAATTATAACATCTGATGGAGATGACGTTATAATCTCCCTTGGGTTATCATAATTAACATCAGTCCTGAATGTTTAATCGGGGGTAATGCATTTTTCGAGTTATATCTTTGTAAGGAATTGCATTCTCAGCTCTATTTCTGCCCTGATGTCGGCTTTAACTTTAAAGTTTACTATGTTTTTAATTCTTTAGAAGAGAATGTTTTATTGCAATTGTTTGTATCGGTTGGTCCTGACTTCTGTTACAAAATGAAGTGTAAGATCATGTGAGAGCAATCCATACAACTTACCCCAAGTTATCTTTTTTTTTTGTTATTATTTGTTATTTGTTGATTTATTTTATTTATTATTGTTGTGGATTTTATTATTATTATTGTTATTATTGATTATTGTTTTATTTTACCCTCAAGTGGGAGAGATCAAGTTTGAGTACGTTACAAGGAATTGCCTCTGGACATAATTCTCACTCCTAATGTAAAGTGAAACGATGGAATGATGTAATTTTTCCTTCGACGAACTTTTCGATTGTAAGTGCTAAAAATACGTGGAAGTGGAGACTTCAATTTTTCAATCAAGACTTTTCAATCTCCTACACCTCTATCATGATCTTCCTTGTCTTGGTTGTATTTAATTTTTTCATAGACGTAATATCTCAACGTAACGGATAGCTATAACATTGTACGGTATATTAATACGTTAGCAATGTCGGAATTCTTTATCCTTTTCCGTATTCCTTCGGTGATTGAAATGTCAGACCGTGACCCAGTGGCAGACTGTTGGCTGGAAAAAGCGTGGGAATCTCTATACGTGTTCGCACTGCCAAGTTACTGTCGTGTCGGGTATGGACAGCCATCCAGGATTTTTATGACACCTTGATTGTCGTTCAAGTGAATGACCTTCTCTCTGTCCCATTGTTGTTTCGTGTCGAGATTTTCCCTGCCTCTTTGTCTATCTTTAAAAATCGTCGATTTTTCTTATCTACTATGTTTCCCACCTCAGGACACATGAACCTATTAAGAGGTAGAAGACTCGTGATGACGGTGACATTTCCTACTTTATGTGGGACATATGCTCGAATTTGAGAGCGCTAAATAATGGTGGTCTTCCGTTTTCCTCTTGCTTTTATCTTCGTGAGATTTCTCCAAAGCGAGTGGCTCGTTCTGCTGTATTCCGAAGTCGCTTCCCATGTAGTTTCTCACGGAAAGAGGTCTGCAGAGGCGCGACGTGAACACCTACATGGTGAATCTTAGTAACTCACGTTCGGGCAAAACGGAAGTCGTTTAAGCAGTTTTTATTAGGAACTCTTCGTTTTCCTCACTGGATGTTGTTGGCTGTTTTTATTTGAATTTTTCTTCCTGCAGTCATTGAGGAACTCGGGCGAGTCGGCAGCTACACGGATTTATTGAAATGAGAATCGATACCTATCTTCTACAATTTATGTAATGTCGTAGGGCAAACATGTCAAACTGATGGTCCCCCGAGGGCCATATGAGTCACATTTGCGCGTGCCGTATGTTTGACATGACTGTCGCAGAGTGTGTGAAAAGGAGTAGGATTTAAATATCCCCCTTTAAATTACATCTTTATCGAGATGTATGTTGTCTACGGTGGAAAATTAGAATTATCGTTTGATAATTGGTTAACTGGTACTCTATCAGATAGAGGGTGTTTTCACGTACAGAAACTAGTCTTTCTGGATTGTTTCCATCCTTGCTTGACCCTGGATCCAATGGTAAGGTAGCTCCTGTTTGGCTGGTAGATGGCTCCATTTCGTTCAATCTCATAAAAGTTTTGCCTGACTGTCATTATATTTAACGTAGATGACTTCTTTTAAACTTTTATCCACGCTTAAGTATGAATTATGACGCCCCCGGTAATTAAGTCTGTCTCTCCGAACCAGTGCCACATTGGTTCATCCCGTAACCCTCCCCTGTATATGTTGATAAATATTTTATTTAGATATTCTCACGCTAATGAATGCGCCAAGAATATTTTTAGGACAATGTAAAAATGGTCATATTTCAGTTGATAATTCATGCTGTAAAATTACGTAAAATACTCCGAGCCATAGATTTCTTATCCGCTGAAAATTTAGAACAGCCATTTATTGCTCAATTATCGTTAGTCTTTTCCGTCACTTACGATAAAAATACCCAAAATTATCTTTAATTTTCGTTATAATTTAGAGTATTTCATATATCTTTTGTTTTGTTTACTTTGGTATCCATCGCATAAATTGAAGGTTATCGATTTGTTTACTTTTGCATCTGGCGGAATTTCAGGTATTGGATTCATTTACTTTAGGCCGGAAATAGTCTTAGATGCGTCGCGACTCACGTGACCTCTCTCCTTCCTGTCAGCAGTCCCTCAGCTGCATTCACGGCTCACATCTCGCCATCCGATTCTCTCTCTTAAAAATAGTCTCGCGAAGGAGCCGATGTTGATGGGCCGTTTATTTTCAGTGCGCGTGTTTCACTGACGCCAGAATCGCTTCCCCTTCCGCGAACGTTTTATACTCTAAATTCCCAAGAAGATCCCTCTCCGACAAAGGATGAAATTTCTTCTTTTTCCCATGTTTAAGAGGGTGCGATCCGCCTTTGTGCGCGGACGATGAGCACTGAAAATTTCGGACGGTATCTCTCGAGGACTTGGAAGTGGAAATGACTTTAGGATGGGTCGGTGGAGAAGTGGGTACGATGGGCTGTCGGAATTGTTTCATTTTGTCCGCTTATCGCAGAGCTGGTTCATTGAGGTACGCTCTTGGAAAATGGCCGAGCATTGCAAAAGTGGCACTTCTTTAAGACGATATGAAGAAGTAACTATGCAAATTTTCGTAGTGAAGAACTATTCTTCGCCAGATGATTAACATATAGTTCGAAAGCCTCTTTTTCAAAGTTCTACAGAAACGAAATTCGAGACAAGGAATGTCTTTTTAGTAGAACTTTGAATTCTTCACAGAAAAAATATCCAAGGAACGAGAAATATCCAAGATGATATCTCCGAAGAAATAACTGCACAGAAAGGAAATTCTTTAGAAAGATATAATAATAATAATAAATTAGAATAGAAAGAAAATAATAGTAAGAATAGAAAGAAAATAATAATAAGAATAGAAAGAAAATAATAACAAGAGTAGAAAGAAAATAATAATATAAGAAATTCTTTAATAGGAATTTCTCTTCTGTGGAACCTTATATCTTTCCATCCTAGTATGGAGTAACTCAAAGTTGCAGTTTTTTCGATTGGTTTATTCTAATTTTCTTTCCTAAGGCGCATTAATCGCTTTGTTCGAGATTCCCGAGCGTTTGCGCGACGTTTGTGATTCCCATACCTCGTTGCCAAGAGCTAAATTTACTCGTTTACCTAAAGTCACTTTAGGAAGGCTAGACGTACTCGAGGCATACTCTTTGATGAAATAGCGGGAAAGACCTATGACTCTCAATCTTTATTTGGCCTCTATTCTTTTCACCTTAACCTATTCCAGCAATACATTTTCTTAGTATCAATAAACGTCAAATTAAAAGTAAATTGGTGCAGGCAAATATGTCTTTTATATCTGTGTTTCTAAGATTTTATGCTATAATTATAGCTTGAACGTTTTTGTTAGGAATGAAAGAAAGTATCAGACGTTTATATTGAGCACCAAATGAAAATCTCCTTTATTAATTTATCCTCTTATATTTCTTTGCATCAAGGACTTAAATTATGCAAAAGTGTTATTTTTATGCTTCCATGAAAGTTCAAAAACAAACATTCCCTTTTGATGGGAACACCACTGGTGCGTGACACGGGTAGCCACGTGTCCGACCGTTGCCATCACGTTTAGCCTTTGTTTATGCACAATTTGCATCTGAAAATCGGGATTTGGCAACTACGCCGTACAAGTGCATTTACCATGTAGGTCGTGAAATTTTCCATGAAGGAAAATATTTATCCCATTTTATTTAACAAATAACTCTTTTCGCTGTACAATTTTAATTTCTTACCCTCCAGACATTATTTACCTTTTTCGTTAACATTTAGTAAGTTTTTCCTTACATTTATTCAAAATATCTTGGGGTTCAACTCCAGGGACTTAAGGTATAAATGTTCCTTCTAAAAGAAGGTATAGAAAATTTGCAAGAGTAAAACGAAGAGGCGTGAAATTTCGGTGGCTGTGTGTAAATTTTTCCATTTCGCGACGATAGCATTCATTTGCTTTAATTTAATTCAGAAATTGAACGGGGAATCAGGTTCATAAACTTGCTTTATCTTTGAATACATTCAAAGATTGATTATATCTGAAAGACCATTGTTAAAGGATAATGTTTGAGTTTTGTTTGGAATCCTATCATTAGTAAAATCAATTTTTCTTTGTAATGGTAGACTGGCTTTTATTTTGAATTACTTATGAGCTAAGATTCATCTCTTCGGAGTCGTTTGCTAAAAGTCTTTACTCCATCGATTTGTATTTTATTTCCTCTCCGAAGCTTTCCTTAGGACACCGTTCCGTTGATTCTGTTTGTGATTTAATCTGAAGCTTCTTTTCTTTCCTTTCCCTTCCAACTCAAATTTCGATCGATATCATTTTCTTTCCATTCGTTGCTCTATATATATCGGGGATTCCCTCCAAATCCTTCGTATTAATAAGTCTCTTGAAAATTAGGTTTGTTTGTTAATCAAGTACTGCTCAAGGTTCGTCAAGGGTCTATTACTTGGCCTGTGGCCTAGACCAAGGCTAAGATCAAGCGTTAGTACAGCTGGCATTAGTGAATCATTACTGAAGGATCCTCATGAGAATAGTCGGTCAATGCCAAAGTACTAGCGAAGATGAGCTAGGCTCTGAAGAGGTAGGGGAAGAATGGAGTAATTAGAAACTTAAGTAAGAATAAACCGCTTGAGATTCGTTTGCCAAGTTTGGGGATTCGCTTCGTGTTTAAGAAAGGTCAAGGCTAGTGAAATAATAAATCAAAGTTTTCGGTTCACCACAAGAGAAGCACTTGTGTTAAGTATTTTTTTCACAAGATTTTTTTAATTTATTCACTACAGTAAAGCAACCGATACCTTAAAATTTATCTCTGCTCTATATTATCTTTTTGTCTTTTCGAGTTTTTACAAAACATTCATAGGTTTTACATAAATCTGACTTAACTCAACCCTCCCCTAGAAGAAGTTACGAAATAGTAAATTATTCATCTCACCAACTTTCCTCGCATTAATTTTTTAAATAGTCCAATTCATTTTCTTCTTCCTTCTCCTCGTTTTTCGGCTAATTATGGCACGGAAGGAGGCATCGACGTAGTATAAAGGTTAATTTAGCTCGATGTTCTAGCGATACCTCAAAAATGAATGTTGGTTTCTAAGGAGAATAATGTAAGCAATAAACCGTCCTGTTTTTTTATTTCGTTATCATTTTCTGTAGAAAGGCAGCAATATTTATAATAGGATAAATAACCACGAAGGAACCGAAACATATAGTATGTAATTACTATTTTAATGTAATTACATTTCAAAACAAAATGTCCATGATATAAATGATAATACTTTAGGATTGCGGAAAAGATTACTACGCATTGTAATATTTTCTATGGGATCACTATTGGATAAATTGTGTCATCAAACATGTTAAAAAAAGATTTAGAAGCTTTCTTTCGATTTTTGCTCAATTAGCATTCAATTAACCACGTATAAATCTGTCTTTGGTTTATCGTGAATTTCTGAAGTGTTTAGCTAACCTTTAAGAATAGTAACTCCTAATAACAAATAAATTCAAAGTCAGTCAATAAAATCGGTGTATCTTTTTGTAATTGGTGGATCACATAAAGCTGATACTAAATACGAGAAGCAAATTTTTCCACATGTCTATTCAATATACTTCGGATTTAAAAGTCTTAAGCGATATCTGCTATTAATCCATTCTAAGCTTAATGTAAAAAATTACATGTGTATACATGAACAAATCATTCATTGCTTGTTCTTATTAAAATCTATCTGGTGTTATGTGCAGGATTTCAGTTTAAAGTTATTTGGATAGAATTCAGTCCACGAGATTATAGTTAACTTAAGATGAGCATTAAGGAAAAAAATCCTAAATCTCATCCCCTTCCTAACTTTCAAATTTCTGGATCCATCTCTACTTTCCATTCCTTAAATTGTTTTCTAATTTCTAATGTTTATTAGTATTGATCTTGAACTGCGATATTCAATTCCTCTGGTTTTATGCACGCGGATAGTCTTTGAACAAATTTACATTTAATCGTCCGCTATTGTCATGTGAATATCTTTTACGGAAGTTATATTTCAAAAGTTGATTTTTCCGCTGTCGGTCACACAGCTAACGAATCCTCGTCTTAAGAAATGAAGACAACGCCGCACATGTTTAACTTCGCTCTTTACTTCTTTTCCACGGATTATGATGTGCAAGAGCGGCAGTGCATAACCTTAATCCATTCAGAATATGCAGGGTGTGCTGTTTCCGTGTTCGAGAGTGCCGTCAAAAAGTTCGGTTAGTTCAAAGCCACGAAAAAGTTATTCTTGAGAAGCGCTTACGAATGGTAACCCTTTATTGGCCTATGTTGACAAAATATAATATTTTTATTCTTTCTTTTCATTATTTTGAAACTTGTATTTTTTCCCTATTTACATTATCTCCGTTTCATTTGAAAGTTGAGAGAGACTTGAGAAACGATTTCTATGCTTAATCAGGTATTCCTCCCCTTGGCTGTCTAGAATATAGGTAGCAGTAATCAGGTTTCAGACACGCAGGAAGAAACCATATCAAACAGTGACACATATCTATATCTAATTTTAAAATATATACCGTGATGAAGAAGATAGGTTTTTGAGTGATTAGCTTCAAAGATCCCTTCCTTTTAAAAAGTTTAGCATTGCTATAGTATCTCTTTTTGAAATCTTAAATGTCTGGTCTCGTCAGGCTTTTACTCTTTTCCTAGTGAAAGTAATTATTTATTAATGCTCGTGTAATTGTTTTATTGATTGGTGATGTGGGACAGTATTTTTTGATAATTCAATAAAGAGGGGTAGCGGAGAGGGAAACCAATGCTAGAATAATGAAGCATTTGAACATTTGAAGCACAAAGGAATTTGAATATAATTATTTTCAGAAACGTTTTGTGTAGCTTTAATTTCGCTCCTGGATACGATTTTTTTAGGAAAGAAACTATCTGTATGCCTAGTCGGCGGAGATTATCATTTTGTTGTTCAGTGATATAATGAACTCAAATTTTATAATATAGGAAAATGAACCTAGAGATTTTTGGCTATGTAAGAAATGTTGAGGTTTATTATTGTTCTCAAAGAACATTCGAGGAATTAGGGATAAGAGTTCTGTATGTAACATAATCAAGATATCTGGTAGCAAGGCCTTTATGAATCTTATTAAATTATTATTGGATCGGTATTATAAATAAATGCTTCGTCTTCAAGTGGTCAACTTCTTTATAAATTTTATAAATTTCTAATATAAAAGTTACTAAACTAAAAAACTAAAAATACCGCTTCATTTACTCTGGATTTTTTTAAGTAAGACATTAACTGATTGAGTTCAACTGTATTACATATCAGAGCTATTGCCGCATTATGTTTTCACGTAAGGAGAAGTATTTTTGTGTGAATGAAAAATATCTGCAGACCAACCAGTTGTACTCTTTCGGAAGGAGATGAATTCCGCATGTTATTCACGTCCTCAAGGTGGTGGTAGGCGGTGCGATTCTCGCATAGAATGGCTCATAATGAAGTCACTCGAGGAAGGATGCTCGTGAATGTATGGGACTGAGATTCAGAATAGGGACCTCTAATTGCATGGTTCTTCGGTCTGAGTGAAGAACGCTCGCGATCATTCTTTCCTTCTCTCGACATCTGGGGACGGTGTTTGAGCCTCCACTTCCCCCTCGCTTAATTCTCACTCATTAAGGACACTTACTGAGTAACTAGCGATTTCTGTCACGTCGCTCCTGCATATTAAACAGCTTTTTTTTCACGCCCTGAAATTCCTTACGTATGACCGTCGTCGTTGTAATTGCGGAATTTGAATCGCCCACGCTTTGAAGCTCTCCGTCATCTGGAAGTACCCGAATTTTTTTTATTCCTTTAGTTTTTTTAGCGGCGACATCTGGGATCATTTGTCTTCATAAGCGATCAAAGTGAAGATGATGCGAATGACCACTTGGCTTTGTCTTTAAGTAGCTGTTGGTTTAGTCAGGTTGATGCTTTGTAAAGAAGTATGTTGAAGTGGTTGATAGAAGTATGAATACATGTTGAACTATTAACTGAGGTGAAGTCTAACGCTGAATTATTAGATATGGATGTGATTTATATTTCAAGATAATAAATTGGGAATTTATCACTCTGGTAGTTGATTGACTCAATTTTTTTATTTCTTGTTTATAAAGAATTGGAAAAGTTATAGAAGTCTATGAAATCACAGTTTTTTGTTTGTAAAATTTCATCTAAAATTTTTTTGTAATCAATAATTTTTCCTTTTGTGTTGCAGTTATTTAGTCATTTCCTTTATCTTTGTCAAAATACCAGATTTTGCTAATTATTTTATTCCACATTGATGACTCGAGTATAAATCTGTAACCTTGTGTAATTTTTTCTTTGATGTCTCGCTAACATTATCTTCATATTCATTTCATTCGTCGAAATTGAAGTTAATGATGATTCATTAACGTTGCATTACAAGTCTTTTTCGATTTATTGAATCATTTAAACATAGTGACGTAAATATATTTTGTCGTTTGGATTTTTGGATTTGGATTCTTGAGTATGATTCTATGATTTTACGCATAAAATGAATTGTTTTCTGTGTACTCAAATTTCAAAAAGGCGAATATATGATATGAATATAAATGCGCAGTATATGCTACATTCATGATTTGCTGTATTTTCCGAATAGTCTTACTAATCTTAGGATTAGACCTCTTAGGATTAGTCTCCATGAGCAGTTAATTTATTTATGACAATTTCGGTCCATCGTGTCCAATGGATCTCTTTGTCTGAATTTTTTACCTTCATACATTCTCTCGTTTGGAATAAGTCACGTGTCGCAATTGTCACTGAGTATCGAAAACCGCATCGTTCAATGCAAAATGTAACATCAGACCTTTGACCTATCGGATCTTATTCACCAAGCATTGCACTTGCGCTAGCAAACGTCTCCATGCGGAAATATTGCCTTGTAATAGCACGCGCGTACTCTTTTCTTCGTGTTTACCGCATTCTAATGAAGACTTGATCCCAGTCATGCACAGTATGCACGCTCTTGGATGAAACGTTTGATCTGGAAATATCGAATTATTATGGAATTGGATCTGGAAAGGATTCATTTGGCCTTCTGTCCATTTGGAGACATCCGACTTAATTCTGTACAACTGATTATGTTGAATATTTTATAATTCGATTTCAAATGAATGAAATTCGGGAATTTGTCGAAAATTCATCGATTATTCCTCTATTACTTATCTCTAATTAATAATAAAGAAGGCAACGTTGTGAATAACTGTTCGTAATTTTTAGTAACCGTTGTGTCAAGTATGAATTAGGTAATTTAGTGAGGTTCTTCAATTATACATATGATGTGAGTATATAGCGTACAATTTTATTTAATCTTTTATGAGTTTATGGTTATGGATACTTATCTCTTGATAGGACATTGAACCGTAATATATTTTTTTCCGGAATTCGCTCGGGTCAACTAAAAAATACAAATTACGGTTCAGTTTCGGTTTCGAACCGGTCTTTTCTGCTCACGTAATATTATACGCGTATGAATGTGAATTTTATCATTTATAACCTTTTCATTTGCATTACGTTACCCTGAATTTTAAATAAAACTTGGTTAGTTTCAAGCCGTAGTTACTCAGGTGTAGTAAACTTTACATTAATTAATTTTGAGTATTATGTGTGTTGGTGGTGACAGAAAACCGTAACGGAATACATAACTATTTTCGTGTCTAAGAATTAAAATTTACTCGGTCCAGGTTTTACTCGGGCAAAAGAAAGGTTTTCTTCGGTTTCGGCTCGATTCCGGTTCGATCCCATCAGTGGTACATCTATTCAATCACTGTTGAAAATCTCTTAACCATTCCATAAACAATCAACTCAAAGAAACGAAGGGGATGCAAATGCAGATTGTGGGGGTACTTTTTCTCTTTCTCGCATTTGTTTTATTCTTCATTGAAACAAAAGTTTGATCGAGTGTTCTCCGACGAGTAATTTGCTCCGTAACGAATGCTAGAGAAGGGGTCGGATTGTCTACAAAAGAGGTTGGCATCGTTCTTCTTGAGGGTCGCGGTTTACCATCGCCTCAACTACATGTTTCCTCTGCTCCATTTAATCACTCTCTGTCGGCGGCGCCGCTAATTAAACTGCGTGCACGCACCTGTGCGAATCCCTCTGCGTCACATTAACAGATTTTTCCAGACATTCCTCCAACCTGGCCAAAGGTCCTGAAGGTTAAAGTTTCAGATCTCTCGTCTGCCAACCTGTGGTTTCCCATCCCAGTCCAGACTCGGCTTTCATGATAATTAAAGTGAATTGCTGCAGGAGTACAGCTACAATAGGAGGGCAGCCAAACCGCGGCCAATTGACCGAATGCGGCCGGTTTTACGTTTTACTTGAGCCATTCGCGGATCGCTATTTTTACCTGTCTTTTCGGCCCTATTTTGAAAGATTCCGAAAGTTTTCCACATTTTTGAGCGTTTTGGATGTTTCAGCACGATCCACAATAATTTTATAGACTTTATACGTTGATATTTATTTATTCGTGATTCCCCAGTGCAGGGGACAATTTTTGATCTTTAAGATTAGTTTGAAAGTTTAAGATTAAATTGAAATAAATTCATAATTGAAATTAGAACTACAAACTGATTAAACTCGCGGAATATGGCGTTTTTTGACATCCTTGTGGAAAAAAACATAGAGGAAAGGATTTTTCACTAAAATTAGTTTTTAATTAAAATAAGGTTTAAATTTTTAAGTATTATAATTGTCATGTCAGCCATATTCGGGCTGCGATTACACGACTCTATTCATTTCTTCCCTATTATCTCCTTTTTCCTTGCTCTTTCGCCAGAATTCTTTCATTCTCTGGCACACTATAGCTCGTTTTTTTATCAGAAAATACCCTTTTGGTTCTTCTTGGTGTCTATTCGGAGAGAATTGTAAATATTTTTCAATAAATTTGTGAAAAAGAGCCGTTCAGAGGTATCTGCTATATAAAACAAACATTGTTGAAAGCTATTCTTATTTAATTACCGAAAACAGGTTTATAACGCACATAAGGTGTTACTCCGCTTAATAGGAACTTTTCTTGCGGCACCTTTTAAACGAAATGCTCAACTAACCGCTTCAGACGCGGACATTTCCCATCCACAGATGTACTGCCAGATGCTTTAACTGATCGTCCGTCTCATTCGATAAGCCAAAAACCTTTTACGCCATCTGTATCGCCGTCAGTGTCGGATTTATGCTGTCAGAGTTTCTAAGCGCTAAGCCCAAATGGAAGCCCTTCAATATCTGTTGTGAGAGTTAAATTCGGTGTTTTCATAAAATAAATAAAAATAAATGCCATAGAAAACTCAGTCGCTTCACTACGGAAAGAATGAACAAAAGATTGAATTGTAAGTGGTATTTCCATGAATTATTATGAATAACGGGTAGATATTATATAGTGACATTACCTATGTAGTATATTCCATAATCATGTTATGAGGACTTCCTCTGTATAAAATTCTTTCATACAGAGGAATTTAAAGAGAAAACAGGTGATCGTGATAATGTTGTAAACCTCTAAAACTTCGAAAAAAGTTATAGTACTATATAGAGAGATAATACAAACAGTCTTTTTGAGGTCCTATATGAATGAGCCCCTTAGCTAGCGTCTATTGTTCCTAAGTATAAATACGTCCCCGATAGCCGTCCTCTCTTGGTTCACCACCTCTCTGAAATTCCTGTCTATCTGGCTAAATATTGCTTCATTATAACCAAAAAGAATCAACTAAGAAAAGCTCTATCTTAGTCCGGATAGGTGATTTTTCCTCAAAAATATGACGAGAGGACTCCCAGTCTTACAAAGCAATAGTTTACGGACTCTCTCGAAATCCCACCTTCAACTGTAGCAAATAAAGCATACTGTAGAAGATCACATTTCGTTTAAAGGTTTAAAAGTTATTTAAAAATTAAGGACCAAAATGTCCATTCCTGTTATTTTACAACGCGAAAGAAATTTAAAAATTTGATTTTTCAAAATTTAAAACAATGTTTTTTTTTCGAAATTAAAAAAAATGTTGCTCAAAATTTAAAAATCTGTTGTAACTGTTACTGTGTGGTTTTCAGTCTATCCCCCTTAAACTGTATTCAGCGACTTTAACTGTATATAATTAGAAATAATCGTTTGGCACAAATGCGCATTAACCTTTCTCGCGCTGGAAATTCTAGATTTTCCGGCAGCTATGCGGTTTCCTTCTCATTTACGGACACCCACTCTATGTAGCGCCTCCGTGACGCATTCGTATGGAAATCGAAGCATCGATGAAGCAACCGCCGTATTGGAGAATGTTTTATTGTGGTCCACTTTTTGAAGGCGAAATGCATCCGTGAAGTTAACCGTGTGCGGTCTTCCGAAGTTTTTCATTTTTTTTTTTCACCACATCGGGCGCCTACTTCGATGCCTCCATCGAGAACGGCGTCATCCGCCGAAATTTGTGTCTGCTCACGTCATCGATTTATTAAATTAGGTCTCCCTCTCGGACGCGGTCTCATCAAAAAATGGGTCGCCGTAATAGGATGTGTGTAATGCGGCTTGTTTTTTTGGCGTGTTGTCTTTCCAGTAATCGAGAGAAAGAATATTTGTGTTTAAGTTATCGAGTCAACATTGTCATAAAAGGGCTTCGAAAGGTCATCGAGACTTTTTCTCCAAATAAAACGCGTGCTAAGAAATTGAGGTAAGCCCCATAATCGTCGGTAATAGCAGATAGGATTGATCTCAAGATTTTCTCCGTTATTTCTCATTACCCCAATTACTTCATAAGTATGGTGGTTCGTTTTACAAGGGCTGTCGGATGATAGTGTTTGCGGAGCATGCAGCGGCGCAAGGTAATAGAGAGCAAGGCCGTGTGTTTATGAGTATGCATTGCTATGATAAATCGCAGAGCGTAACCAAGATGCTTCTTGACATAGAAAGGGAATCGTTAGGAGAGATCAAAACGGGTTCAACTTGCATATACGTTTTACTGAGTTAGGAATGGCGAACCTTTAATGAATGCCATATTTTGTGAAATAAAAGACCTGAATGGCAATCATAGAGTGAGTTAGAGGTAATTTATCCATTTCGTCAAACAAGGACTGAATGAAAACAAATATTAATTGTGCCATTAACGAAAACAAACATTAATTAACTTTCAAAGGCCGGATCATATAATGAAAAACAGGATGTATTTTCAAAAATTAATTTTTTTACTTTCCTTATTTTTAACATTTCACATTCTTAGGAATTTCATTTCCCAAGTCGTAAGGTCAAACGTAGCGTGCCTGTGCGGAAACGTAATGTTCCGAGTGGAGCTTTTTCCGTGCTCGTGCGGGCACGTTATGCGTTTAAAGGTTAATAAAATACGTTAATTATTAAATAATATATGGCTCCTATCTTCGTGCAGAAAATATTCCTCGTTACCATAGATTCGACATCCCCGACATAATACATAGTACGAATTGTGTGATCAACTTGATACATTTGCCGATAAGATACCTTGATAAAATAAAAGAACAGATATGTCAATTCTAGAATCCTTTTTTGTGCGATAGGACAAGCGACTGTAATTGACTGATAAAACTGACGAAATGGTGCGTGGTTCCTCTCTCACACTCTAAAATGGGTGCACATCACGATTCAGGAGCGAAAACTTCTTTTTTCTTAGGATTCATCAGTACTTGAGCAATGATTTAATTAGAAATTTCGTAGTAGTCTTCAATGTGTCATCCCCTTGAGCATTTATTCATAGAGAAGGACGAATTAATCTCTCTCCCTCTCTGAGGAGGTCCTCATCAACTCCATCCTTAAGCAATAAGTGATTCATAAGTCTTTTCTCAGGGATGTGGTCGCGACGAATTCCGATCGATTAACTCTCCACGTAATCTGCAGATATCCGCGAAGAGCTGACTGCGTCTGAAGGATAACTATCATCTGGAATTTCCACTTGATCGAATATTGCTTTCGGCGAAGCGAGTATTCGCGGTATTCGCTTCGATATCTATGCATTGGTCTATAGGAGATATTTCGTTTTCGAGATTATTTTCCGTCTGAGTAGTATGAAATTTATTTTCGATTTTGACTCGCAACGAGTCGACGATTAGAAAAATTAATCGGTGATTCCGTATGATTGCAATTTTTACACAAGATGTGATAGTTTTACAGATTTGAATAAAATCAGATCATAAAATTACGTAATTAAAAATTTCGCCTAGGAAAGGGTACCGTGCTTTCACCGGGAAAAATCGCACGTAGTCTTTCGGTTTCCAAAAATATTTATTAACTGTCGGACTACTGGATTCATCGTAAACAAGCATCAGGACGTTCTTACCTTGAAACCGGTGATCTGCCTGTTTATTAAGAATTTGTGTAAACCACAACTCTTTGTGTAAGTTTTCACGATGAATGATATTGTCAGGTTCCACGTAGTGAAGGCTGAGGTAGTCGATTGTATCGGATATGTTGTACGTTATAAGATACAAAGAAAATATTCATTACAATCACCATTGAATTTTCTTTAGTTAAAATTATAGCAGTTGATAAATATAAAATCGCAGCTCACAAATAAGTTTCTAAATGTGGATAACAACAGACTGTATTTGAAATAAGTGTGCGGACATTACTGCTCAGTAAGGATTTACATTTCTACTCTCGGAAAATATCACGAGTAATTATTGACCACTCTTTTGGATGAACCGTAGATAATCGTAGCAGAAATTTGCGGATCGGTCCGTGATTTCCAGGCATATGAGCGTCTTCTATGTGTAAATTGGTGGATTTGGGTTATTCAGCACAGTCGAACGGTTATATGCATGGAATCGGCGCCCGAATTATACACTTTAGCTACGCCTCTGTCGCGTCCACCTAATAACCCCTTCGGCGGGGGAGTACGGCATAATAAAACAAATGGAGGCCATCCACCTACTGCCATCCACTGTGTGGGTGTGCGAGCCAAGCGAATCGCTTCTCACCGCGACAATAGCTCCGCCCTCCGCTGAAAGCCGACCTTCTTTTCCCCCTAAATCTCCGTTCCAAAGGGTTGCCACCGCTATGGGGTTATTGGATTTTCCATACGCCCCTTTGCTAAAGGTCCCCAGAGGGATTTTAATTATTCCATTGGGAGTTATATATCATTAATTATTACCTTCTCCCTGTTCTGTGAGGGAATATTAGAAATACGTTTTTACCAACTTTATCGAAGGATCGATTTTTTATATCATACATTATTATATTTTATATTACATTATAATTATATTTTTTTCGTGATAATATATATTATATTACATATTCTAACGTTATTAATACAAACTATAACACAAAAAATAATTATACAATAATATAATTATCATTACGTCCAGAAAGGACTAAAATCCAGCGATTCTGGATCCTCTCCTCTGCAATGTTGACAAAATGTCTGTTCTAGATTACAGCAATAAAAAGCTGATAATTTAGTATTTATCAACCTTTATAATTTGTGATCAGTATTAGCAAAAATGGTGTTTGGAATTCAGTACTACGAACACTAAAAACAAGCTTATACTTCGTAGCGTGTAGACAGAACTAACTAAATGTAGGAGCAATAAAAATTAAGAACTTTCTTATGTCCATAAATTGAGAGACTTGATTGTATGTACCGCTGCTGACATTCAAACAATTCCTTTTATATCCCTTAGAAATTTTACGGAAACATTAGAAGATAATTTTCGTATTTTAATTATCGATTAATAATTCCGGATTCCCCCTATGAAAGGAATGTATAGGCGTTTCTTCAAGTACGCTTAAAGTTTTGAGTGTTAGGATAAGAAGTATTCTCAAGAATCGAGTCCCGATCACGTTTACTCCTCCGTTCAATGTTATTTTCAAACATTTTATTTTAACCTCTAAAATTGGCCTTCCAATTCTGCTGATGAGATATTTGCTGTAGATTCACCGCCTGAGATTGTAGAAGTTCGTGTGTAATTTCGTAAACATTTAAACCTAAATAAGTGACAATGATTTTAATAGAATAAGAAATTGAGGGTGAAGCAGGTCTCAAATATTCATTTGTTAAATATTTAATGGAGAGACAAAACGACTTATATAAATAGACAAAGCGATAAAATGCAAAACATGAGTGATTTATTACCAGCAGATTGAATATACCATCAGAAATGACAAATTTATATTTTTCAACTATCAGTTTTTCTCGACCAACTCTGCTAGAGATTCAAAACACTCCGAAATAATTCTTAGTGAAGAAGGATTACCCATTCTCCTCGGATACGATTTCAGAAAGCTACAGCTTATTGTGTGGAAGTCATCCCATAAAACATGAGCGAAGAGTTTAATGTGAACTCTCCTAGCTAGAGCCATTGCGCCAAAGATAGGGTCATTGTTCTCTTCAGTACCTACGTGCGTATATGCATCTCATTCTTCTGGTTCTGTCTTTAATGAAAATTTAGAGCACGGCTCATATTTGTCTTAACTCTATTGATGATTTCTTTCTTTGAGGGTGAAATAATCGAATGTTTATCAAAATATTCGGAATTAAATATTTGCTGATTACCCAGTTATTAGCCTCATTTGGTATTATTAACATAGTGTAGGTATTCTAAAATTTAGTGCTAATTCCACCAATATAGAGTTTGATCGTATAGTTTTTAAGGCTAAATCTTGAGAAAGTTTGATCTAAAATTATTACAGCTTCAGATAGGTATTAAATTGTTGATTTTATTGACTTTTTCTATTTTTACTACTGCGATATTTATCCTTGCGATTCATCACGCCTTGACTTTTGTTGTCTAATTCTGATAGAGCTCCAATCTTTTTTTCTCAGCATTTCTTTAGTTTTTATTTGGACACCATTGAGGTATATCCCATACCAGACTGCAATATTAACAACTTAATTTGGCGTATCATTCTCTCACAAGAGTATGTAGTTGTTATTAAGTTTGAGTCGTAAATATCCTATTTGTAAATATATCGTAAATGTCTTATCGTAAATATCCTATAATAAAAAACTGCTTTGTTCCGTCTACGTCACTTTTGATGACGATGAATTATTGAAACCGGTAATGAAGTTAAATTTTGTAGAAGTAAAAAAAAGATCGTTTAATGTTTGCTTTGATCATCATCGCCACATCATCTAGTCCTACTCTGTAGATCTTGATTTTTTCCTTACTGCCATTTGCTCATATTGATTTTGTAAGTTCAGCCGTTTGACCTCGTTGATTCTTATACTTATCTTTTTACACTATTTCTAAACATCCGTTTTCGGTGACCAGCGCTTTTCTCCCTTCATGCTCCATGAAAGCATGTAAATGACAAACCGTTAGTAGAGTAGTAGAAAGTTTTCTAGGTAAATATTGCCTAACAAATGAAAAGTGCACTATTTGTCCAAAAAATCGAATTAAAATTTGAATTTTCCCTTAGAGTTTTGCTAATGGATGTATAGATATAATATCTTTTTATGTACAATCTATCAATACAAAGGAGGTATATATATACGGACACTGAGACTCTATTTCCCCAAATAAATATGTTTTAACAATTCCTGCAAACGAATACACAACCATACCTAAAAACACGCCTTAATAATTAAATCAATAACTTTCCATTTAGTCGGGTAAAATTATCGTACGTGGAAACTAGTTAATTGTCATTATATTCACTGTAAGAACCGTGCGCTGTTTTTGAATTTCTTCAAATAGATAAAGTTTTGACGCCCGATGGACCACCGAATCCCGAGGGGTGTGCCTTACTTCCCTCCCAAAGCCGGCCCTTGGTAGGGTCGTAGCAGAGAGCATTGGACCCTGCGATAGGCGGTGGTGTCTCCCATTCCATTGGAAACACCCCCTCCCACGCCAATGGACTTAACAAGGCGCCTCCACTCGACGTCACCCCCTCCACCCCCGCATATTCCACTCTAAACTGGAAGTTTCCTCTACACCGCTCTGCTTACGCCGCCGCTTTTTTTCCCACGCTCTCCAGCCGCTGCATTCGCGACTGCCACACCCGCCCGCCGAATTGCATTGTGGGTGATTAAGGGGACAAAGTAATCCTGGAATTTTCCGTCGGCTGAATTCTCCCTTTGCCGCTCTGTTTTTCTCCGGCCGGCGTTCGGTTTGCCTTCTGCAACACTTCTCGGCTTAATTGTGACTCGGATGCCATCGGTGAAATATTGCGTGTTTTTCCGCCGGCGAGAAAGTGCGCTATTTACGTGGAAGATGTCGGCGCTGTTTCAGGAGCGTGGGAGTGGATTCCGCGTCGGAATTTGAATACGATAGCGATAGAGGAGGAAGTCTGGTCGTAATCGAAACGTGGGTGTTTTTGGAGGGACGATATGAGAGCGTGGAAGATTGAAATGGGGTGTGGAGAGAGTTATGTGAATGGAGATGTTTTCACCGTCTTTTGTCTCTGGGCGGTCGTGATACTTTACCGTAATGCGAGTTTGTATTCGTCAATGAGGTCGGTTAAAGAGTGTGGAGAAACGAACGAATTCTATTAAATATTAAACTACGAGATTTAATAGAAATAGCTTTAAAATGAGTTCTAATGAGTATTATGGTGGAGTCTGCGAAAGCATTTAGTTTAATTAAACTGGTGGAGCATGTCTTCAACTGGGTGTGTTATTTAAAATTCAAAGGATATGCAGACGCGTGGGTGGAAATTAAAGAGGAACTTCTTTACCGTTGCAGAGGAGGTAGAATATGCGTATTTGAACCGACTAAAACTGGATGATTTTCGGTTGAACTAGAAATAATGTTTGATTGCCTTACCTAATTACCGATTATACTGCGCCATGTAGATTATTTAAAATCATAATCTATTTAAATTTGGCATTATAAATTTAGTAATAAATATGTATCTTTTGATTACATTCCAATTATTATTGTTTTTATTTCTATTAACGCGAATGTCTAGGGTTAGGTGTTAGAAGAGGATTAAAATTCTCTATCTCACTCTTAAATAAAGACGATTTTTTAATATTATTGTCTAGGAATCGAATGATTGGTTAGGAAAGAAGGAAAAACTTCTATTTTTGTACCAAATTATTTTCCTATTCTACCAAGTTTCTTCCATTGTAGTTTACTTTTTATTCAATAACGTGATTGTTTTTTCTTATCTTTCGCCTATATTTTCAGGATTTTAAGGAGTGAACAATATAGATATCCGTAAGATTTAGATAAGATTTTAAAAGAATTTTCAAATCCTTGACCTCGGTGTATTGTAATAATTTCGCAAATTTGACAATTTTTCTACATCCCATCTGCATTATCTTTAATAAAATTAATACGCAGTACCAAGCATCCACGATGAAAGAATCCATCCTTTATATTGGATAACTTTTCAACTGCTGTGATGCTTTCGAGAGTTATACCTTTAATATTTCTTTAAATTTGATTAGCTAAGAACAACATCATTTTTAAACGAAAAAAATAATTAGCTTATATTTGGACCACAAGAATGCTCAGTAATCACCTCTCGGAGGGAAAAAGAGGTCTTTAGCTTGTTGTTAAGGCATTCAATATTCATACCAAATTCCATCGATCGTCAGAGCAAATGTGCTTTTAATGAAATAAAATGTAACTATAACTCTTTCATTAACTTTATCATATATTTTGTAGAATTTGTAGCATTGCATGTATCAATTGGATTTTGTACAAATGAGTAGCTGCGTAGAAAACCTGAAATTCCTACTTTCTACGACTGGAGATCGTCAATGATGAGTAAGTATTTAATAAGAATTTTATTTTCATATAGGAACCAAGCTTATGACTAATGTAAGCAAGAATAACACGCATATAGTTTCCAGTCTCTGCATTTTTAAGGGGAGTTTCGACGTAATTCCGAATTTGCATTCTCTCTCAGTCAGCATACATCACGCGTATCTTTATTTTTAAAGGGAGTTACTTTTATCTCGAGAGTATCAACCGTTCGCGTAACGAGGGGTTGATTTGTAATCCCCACGTTCCATCCCTCGGTTTCACGGTCGGAAGGGTTTTAAATTAAAACTTTCGGAATGGCCTTTCGGGTAAACAAAGCTCTCTTCAAAGCGAGTTTCCTCGGTGGTATTATCTGCGGACTCCGTTGATGCTAAGTCGAGTGCTCGCCATTCATCGGGAAAGGGTTCGACCTCGGCGCGACACCACTCGTTACCGCCCCCTTTTTTTGTTTCCGCTTGTTTGCGTCCCGTTCCCAAATCAAGCGTGGATTAGAGGAAAAGATGCATATGGAAATGTATTCCATGCTCGGTTCGCCTCCATCCGCCACTTCAGATAGCAAGTGTGATTTTCCACGGTTCCCTAACGAGAGCTTCCTTGATCTTTCGCGTGTTTAACACTCGGAACAAAGATGGATCTTGTGCTGCTATAAGATGCCGTCGAGAGTTTGATAGGGAGGTTTTCGCGCTATTCCCCTCGCTTGTCAATTTGTCGGGAGTTCAAAGCCCCGCCGACTTGGAGTGGTTGATGTTTGTATGGGGTGGAGCACCGGCTGTCGGCCTATTCTCTTTGAAGGGTTCTTCGAAGCAGTTGAGTTATACAAATTGTATCGTCGACACGGTCAGCGCCGGATAAGGATCGCGATTTTAATGCCATTTTCGTCCTTTCTTAGGGATTAATTCGTAGTGATTATTTTATTTCCCATTTCCGTTCTTCCGAAGTATATTTATCCTCTCAATACTCAGTGCCATTAAATGATATCCATATCACGTAATATTCATGAATGCAAAGGAATTGATACACAATGTACGACTCGCCAGCCGAATCTAGCCCGCCACGTCCCCTCTTACCGAAGAAGATATTAGTGGCATAAACAATAGGTGATAGTTACTCGATTAGGAATGTTATAAATTATGCTACAACTGCTGATGATGATTAACTATCTTTCGCTTAATTCCATGCAAAATAGTGCGATAATTCATTGGGAGATGAGGCGTAATGCGGAATTTGATTAAGATCAAATGAAAGAGTTCTCTATAGTTTCATAATGTTCTATAAATGCTCGTGCAGCCCGCCAACCCCCGATAAATGTGTTTTCTGGTCGGTAAGGTTTGAAGCCCTATCTAGACTTCGTTCTAGAAAGTTTCATACCAGACAATGGTAATCATAATTTCTGATATATGCACTACATCGTATGATTCATGCTAAATAATTCATACCATATAATCACCTTTAATCACCAGATAACTCATTCCTTTTGAAAGGTATGAAGGTATCGCTGATTATGATATATCTTGATTAAATTAAATTATGATGTTTCTCGCGGTAATCGTTCCCTCCGTATCTCATAAGTTCTCCAATTAACGGAAAATTTCGTACCCATAGCTCGTTCTTCAATTAGTTCGAAATTAGATATGTGGTGGGCATTATTTATCTCCGACTATGAATCTAATTACTCGGACTATCCCACGTATTTCTGTCTACGTCCTTCCAATATGGCCGCAATTACTTCTTCCGAAGATGAATATTGTTTTTAAAGTAAAGAATAAAATGGTCTTACAAATTTATGCTTATTTCTATACCCTTGCAGAATAAATAGTAGCTATTTATTGCCGTTTAAGTGAAATGTGGAAAGCGTAGAGGAAACTCGCCTAAAGATTTCAGTGGATTCGCTTTAGATTCCGTAGATTTGCGCTTCTCTCTCACATACGATCAATTCATCCCAAAGTTATAATTCCTCTATTGAATAGACGCATTAAAATCGGCAAACGAAAGAACTTATCTCCTTAGCAACTGCTTAATCTGCCTTAGAATTTATGTCATGCCAAAGATTAATTTTTAATCTCTTTTACTTTAACCTTTTAGTATAAATAATACCCGATGCTATAATTTCCCGTTCCAGAGGTGTTATCGGTTATCATTAAAGGGACATTTTACATGTTTATTACATCTCTTGCCTACGGGCTTTCCATGAATCTCTGAACAAATTTGTCATTTTCTGCTAATTATTTTGGTGCGTCCGCGTTATTAGTTCTGCAGCCCACATCCTAATATATCGTACAATTTTTCAAGTAAAGTTTATTCAGAAATTAAAAACTCCCAAGAGGAGGGATAAGAAAAGAGCAAATGAAAAGCAGGCTGTTAGTGGCGCTAGGAAGCATCTTTTGAAAAATGGACGGAGTGCATAAAAAAATGTGCCCCAGACTCCTGTCCGGACCACTCCGCTGGACCCTTTGTTAAGAGAGGGAAACGGAAGGGAAATGTCCGGTCATGAACCCATGGATTTTTCCGTACTGAAAGGAGCGTCTTGCTAAATGATTTTTTGTCTAATTGGAATATGAATGAACTGATTTAAAATGTAAAATCGATCGGAGATCTGAGGCGTTTATCACTCGAAAGCTCTGTAATCTTACTGATATCTCTACAGGAATATATCAGGTTAGTTTTTATTCTTTAGTAGCTGTTTAGTATTCTTGTGTAGCTGTTAAAGTTAATAGTAAGAATGCTTCTCGGGTCCTCATCCCCTCCTTTATTGGCAATAAAAAGATTTAAAGAGGGAATGAGGCATTCTTGGCAGGATGAGGAGTCAGGTAATTTTACCTTGCTTTTCTCATTGGCTATTATGCTGGAACTGGAGAAATACGCGTATATGCAGTAGAACTAGCGTATGGATAACACCTAACCTTCGGTAAAAAGTTACTTAGATGATTTCAGCAATACTCATGCCTCGGTAGCTTTTATATCATCATAATCACGAACAAGACTGAGATATAAATACATGAAAGATACATTTTCCTCAATCCATTATCAAAAGAAAAATGAAAAATATTCCGCTCATCGGCATATGGTCCAAGGAACCGTGCTCAGATGATTGAAAATAATGAATAAGGAAAATTCCATCTCTTCCTCTCTGATGCAATCGAGTTTTAATTGGATTTTTGAAGGGACAGCATTGAGGCGTCCCGAACTTGCTCATAGTTGCTAATTTAGCGATTTTATCGCTATTTATAGCGACATTTTCTGCTTGCGTTGATGTTTTTGTGTTAGTGGCATCTCGCACTTTACGGAGTTTGTTCTGCTACGTCGACTCTACGTCCTCTACTTACTCTTAACATTACATTTTTTAATTACTTTAGAATTACATTTGTTTGACAAGAGACTAAATAAGGGTTAGATATAAGAGGAAACTTTATAGTCTCAATCTCCCCCTAAATAAAGTCCTTTATTATTATTATTATTCTTAAATAGTCATATCATACAAATAATGGGGCCTCCGGATAGTCAAGTTGACAACATGTTCGATTTCGGCGAAAGCGGTCCCGGGTTCGATTCTCGGTGGGAGCTCGCGTGCCAAATGACCTCAGCTGTCGGGGCACTATTAAAATTACTTCTACTATATATTTAAAGGTTTATTTATGAACTGATATTCTAATTATAGAAGAAAAATAAGCTATTTTATTTAACTACTTTTCAGCGATACCTTTTTTGAGTTTAGCGCCTTCTTAGGTACAGCTAATGACATTTTCAAAACCAATCTGGCATCTCTGACCGTGGTGTTCGTAAACCGAGAGCAATTTCATTTGCGTATGATGACTCTTAAGAGTGTACGTGACTTATAACTTTTCACGAGTATCGGGCTAATTTGTTACCTCTGCTTGCCTCCGAGTGTCACTAATTTTATGCCTAACGCGTGTTAATGGTGTCTCTGGTGCTATACATTCGTTCTCTTAAGTACCGATTGCTCAATGGCCGTCAATATGCGATAATTGGTGTGAAGAAGATCTCTCCGGATTGTCAAAGGCATGACGACTCAGAATCATAAGTGACCTTTCAAATCGATCAAAGAAATTTCCTATTATTCACTGTGCTCGATTATAGCGAAATAAATTATGGTAATTTGTGTTTTGGTTTGAATGCCGAATTGTTTCATAGCGTTTACAATAAACGATTTCTCCGGTGTAGTATTAGTGTCTTAGAAGGAATGGGGTGTAGCCAAGGGATGTCATTTCCCTTTTGATACCATGCATATTTTTATATCATATTGACATAATTGTTCAAAGTTCAAAACCTTTGGTTATCTCTTTCTTGCTAGTTTATCGGATTCGGGTGAATTTTAAGAAATTATTTCATTTACCACCTCAAAGCAGGAGCGCTTGCTTTAATTTTTTAAAAAGGTGTACCTTCTAGCTTCTTATTCTAGCCAGTAGAACTAATCTACAAATCGAATCAATCCGTGGAATTATTAGTTTAATTTCGGAGAGTGGGACTTTTGGGAAGAGTGCAATTTTTATATTAATTTAAAAGTTACGGAAAGGAAGAAGATGAAGAACGTTAAGGCAAAGTTTGGAACCAGAAAATATATTTTTATATTCCAATATTCCAGCTTTACCAAGATGTAGCTTGAGGCATCTTTTCGGGATATGACATAGGAAATAGTAGGATATTTCATTTCGTAAAACATAGCGGCACGGCATACTTATAAGAGAAGATTAAGCAAGTCGAAATAAGGTAGTGTACCCTGGAGAAAGAATTGAAAGGCAAGAAGATCAAAGGACGTGGAAGTTGCTGCCCCGCGTATGAGACATACATAGGCTTGGGATCAAGTGTAAGGATTTAGGGAGACATCCTGGGGTGTCGAGTTTTATTGGAAAAAGGATCTCGACTTGAGAGCTCTAGAGGAAGAGTGTTATGGGGAATATAGTTTCTGTGTGATAGATGATGCCACTAGGCCAAATAATGCCGATTTCAAATTTCAGACTTCTTCGTGAGTGCATGCAATATTTGAACAACCCGTATGTGTGTTGATATAGTCGTGCAGAATCTTATTTCTTTAGCATCAGCTCGCAAGTATGCTGGTATTGATCGAAGATGATGTATTTAGTTTATCATTCTTTGTTTGATGAAAAATGGGTATCTAATGATCCCTAAGTATCAAAGGATCTACTCTGGCTCTACAATCTATCGTGTGTTTCTCTTTAAGAATCATTTATTATTGTATATTTTTACTGCATCGCTCTTTAAATATCTACCTGCAATCAGTAATATATTTAGAAGAAAATTGCTTCTTACTGTAATGAAGAAATTGTATTTAGTTTAAATAGTTGTGATAAATTGCAAAGAGGAAATGCGAGAAGAGTAGAGAACGGACTGTTTAAGTAATGTACGCCGGGGCTTTCACGGTAGTTGTAAAGGTCTATTATGAACTATCCTTTTTCCCTTGCAAAAAGAAAATTCTCGCATGATCTATTGAATATTTTGTACTTATATGAATGCAAATATTTTTGGTAATATTTCCCTACTAATTAATCATTAATGTTTATCATTCTCTGTATAATGTTGTAAATTACCAATTTAATTGTAGTTTGTGTCTACAACGCCTCGAACAGATTTGGTGTATAACTGAGGTGGAAAATCAATAATCAATATGCTGTAGAGTTTGATAACCTGGCTCGTAATCAGTTTAGCAGGTCATTATGATAATTAGACTCAATTCACGCTTTCCATTTGGTTCATCGGTGCAGTCTTTCTTTGGTAATATTCTGAAGATGCATGCAGCGTTCTGTCGTAAATTTATTTGAAATATTAAGCCATTGTAATATATTACTAATTTTATGTGCTATTAGAACTTATGATTCTTAACTGTTAACATAGATTAGCAATTTTATTAAGATTGATTGGGCCAATTAAGGGTTATTATCATGCACGGTGAGTCATCTCTCTCCCAAATGTTTTATTTGCTCGGTAATTTTTTAAACGTTGAATAATTTATAATGAAAATGCTTGGATCATGACTTATGGGAGCTATTTTTGTACAGCCGGATGCGTTAAATAATCTGAGATCCTGATTTGTTAAATACTCTTTTCCATATTTTCCCAATATTGCCTATCTTATCTTCAAACTATAGTTGAACTATCGTTCAGTAAAATTAAGGCTCTCATGCAATTGGCGTGCTAAGGTACTATTCCTTTAGCATTTCTCCACATCCTTACTTGCACCAATTCTTTTCGTTTGGCATATCTATTTAGAATCCTTACGAGCCCGTACATTTCCCGAATAATTATTTCCTCTCGGACGATGAAGCAATCTTCTGCTCTCTTTAATTAACCCCAAATTTAATGGGTAAGAGGCCAAGGGGTAGTAAATTAAGGTGGAGTTAAACAAGTGGAAATGATTAACGGAGTGGATGTTTCATAGTAAATTACTTAGAGCGTAAGAAGTTAGCAGGGTGTATATTAAGGACGTCAGAGTGATGGAATGACGCATTTCGAGAGGGCTAGCCAAAAGAGTAAAGCAATCGTGCACTACGCTCAGTAGCAGTTTGTCTTGAGGACTTCTCTCCAGAAAAATATGGGGCGAGAATGGGTGCGCAGTGAAAATTTAGAGTTGCTTTGAATTTACGCGAACCATTGTGGAGAATTCTGCTGATGCTGGTGAAATGTCTCTCTGCAACGTATGCAGCCCGAAGGCCTATTAAAACCTTAAATATTCCATAATTAGCTACGGAATGCTATGATGAGGGAATGAAACTAGTAGCTTTTTTGTTCTTCCCTCTATAAAGACATATAAAACCGCCCAGAGACACCCAGGGCACCGAGATATGGACGGTGCATGATGTTGTGCATTATTCGAATCACGGGTGAGTCGCGGAAACTTGTAGATCCTTGTTACAACGTGTTACTACGTTTCAGGATACGCACATTTTTCTTTGTTATTATTACGAACCTTACCGCAGGTCGAAATCTGCCCTTATTCACTGTTTCTTTTAATAAATTCAAACATTTAAATTATTTATTCCCTAAGTCGTACTTATCAGGTCGATTCAAATCGGAAAATTTTCTCTGATAGAAGAAAGAACCATCCCGTTGGTGTATACATTTTTTATCTCTTTGTAAAATCTATACAAGCGAAATTTTATTTTGAAAACGGTTTGCCGCATATTATTTTAATTGGTGATCTTCAATTGCCAAAAAATAGTGGTATTCACATCCGTACTTGATGTTTTGATTTGAAGTTAGTTGCTTTTTTCACCTTCAGAGTTTTAAAGTGGCTTTGTTAGAATTTAGATTAAGATAGAATAAGATTTTTCTTATCATTTCATTTACTTTTGTTATACGATAATCTCTTACACTATTTATTTAATACTAATCTATTTTCATTTTTCATTTCAGGTAAGATACTGTTTCTACAGCAGCAATGATTGAATGATCGTTGATGGACACCGTTAAAGATAAGTAGTGAGTAAGATAAGATAAGGATATGTAATAAAATATCTACTTGTAGTTCTGTAAATAGATTGATTTTTGAATAATGCTGTCGCATTCCTACACCAGAGTATAAGTTTTGATTATTGATAGATTTCAGATGATTTCAGTGACTTAATATATATTTGACCCGCCATTTTTATTTTGCGTCTTAGTCAGGTTTTTATTTCGATCAGTTAAACTCAGAGATTATGTGACAGCAAAAGTCTCCATGTGAAAAGAAACAACGCATTAAGATTTTCAGCGCATTAAATGTCTAAATTCGGTCTTTCGAAACTTAGTGAAAATTTCAAATAGAATTCGATGGATCTAACATACAAAAACTGGTTTCATTTGCAAATTTGATGTAAAATTTTGGTCATTAGTCGGCGTGTCATTTAACTCGAGGAAATTCTCAATCTTATTTAGTCTTCATCCCTTTCTTTATAGAATTCTGAACGTTTCCGGAATCGTCGCTCCGCCCAACTCCCATTCATGGGCACGTGTTAACTGGCTTTAGATTCTCGAAGGCAGAGAGATGCAAAAACTGTCAGGAACGTCCTTTTGAATACGCGACGGTTTTAGGCTCGTCGAAAACCTCTCTATGCCGTCACATTTCGCCAACGCGCTATTCATTGCCCCAATCGCAACATCCGTAAAATTTTCTTTCGACAAGACTCCCTTTCATCCCCCTCGCGTGCTATTTATTCCCTTCAAAATCTTATTTCCATCACAGATCCCCTCCGTCACGGACCGTCGCTTACCATAAGCGCACTCGTACGTCATCCTTTTGAAAGGTCGAGAAAGTACCTCCGTCGCAGTCAGAGTATCGAAGCATCGCCGGAGACGTCCTTCCCAGATTCGTCCAGAGCGCGTGGGTGAAGGCCTTAAATCTCCTCGACGTCCCCCTTCGCGTGGGATCTCCATGACGTCATTACTCTCCTTTCTATTCGATGACTGACCTCTCCGAGTTATCCTCCCACTATGTTTTGCGGAGGCGCCGGCCAAAGCCCCCCTCTCCGTTGCTGAATTTTTGCCGCATTACGTAGTTGTCCTCGCTACGTAACGAGTTGGGAGCGTAATGGAGAAAGGACGCGAGGCGAGATGGGATTCTGATTCCCTTAGTCTAAAAGGAAGGGGTGATACCGTGGGATGATGTCGGTGCGGGATTAAAACTCGCTAAATCTTAATCGGCTTATTTTGAGGTTATTGTTGTTAATTTTTAGTTTTTTTCAGTTTGAAATTGTGGGAATTTTGTTTATTCTTAGTTGTTTTCGTTTCTAAGAAGGCTTTGTAATACGTATATTTTCATACCTACGGCCAAAGAATCGAACCGGAACCGAACTTAGAAACCGAAAAAACTGTTTTTATCGCAGGATAGAAAACCGAACCGAAACAAAAATGAAATTCTTGAACTTGATTCGAAACCGGAAACCGTCATTTATTCCTTTCCGATTTTCGGTTCAAAGCAATGCAATTTTAACTCCACGTAAATGAAAGAACGTTTACTAAGAATGAGTGCCAACGACTTGCGACTAGCTCTTCCAAAATTTACCTCAAAATTTGGCATAATGTAGTATACATGAAGAAAACCTGAAAAATGAAGCAAAATTTCAAAAGAATATAATTTAGCAATGGTCGGAGCCAAAAAGAACGGTTCGAACCGGTTCGAAATGGCAGCAAGAGCGAAACCTGATCTGTACCGAATGTTGTTTTTCGCTGAATCGGAGAGAAAACCGGAACCAAAAATATTATGGTTCCATGCCCCACTTTTTGCTTCATGTATGCAAATTGATGCACATGCTTGCAGATCTACCTGCAAAGTTAAATGCCTACCTTATTACTAAATAGGAATTATGCATGGGGATTCGAAGTTTTCCCCTTGACGTAGTTTCATGGAGTGTTCATCCGAACTTTTAACTTTTTTCCATCCCATTCCTATCACCAAGAAAGTAAAGAGAAGAAATTTTAAAATTCGGAAGATGTTATTTATTTCCTCTCTAAAATTCTTGTGTCTATATCCATGATCGATGTTAATTTCTAAAATTTGTTTGATATGCAATTAGAAGCACCTAATTTACCATATTGACTGTACGATACTGTAATCCTGCCGCGTCTAGTGGTATTATGCGTCAATTTAATTCTGTATGAATTATCTAGGTCGTTTTTTCTTAGAAATTCACATCACGCGCATAATTTTAGGCTTTTTTGATCTTCATCGCTATTTATTTACCCTCAGAAAAAATAGGACGAATTCGCGCGCAAAAGGCTGAAAATGTACGAAAAGCTGTTTCCGTTTATCTGTAAAGCACTTGATTTCTTCCAACTGACACTTTCGACATCGGTGTTTGAAATTCTGGGAAAAATTTCTCTGTCAGGACATCTATTCTGAAAGTCTTTGCGCAGCTCCCAAAGTGGATCTTAGCAATTCTTGCGAGATTTCTCGAAATAGTTTCTTTGATTACTCATGGGACTCCTCAGAGGTGTCGTCATACAGCGTCATCGATGCTAACGGTGACGTCGCCTGCCGAGATCGTGGATGACGTAAAAGAGACTTTCTTGACTTCAAGAGAAACCCATGCGGTAATAAATCTACGTCTAACTTTCATAAAATGCGAATTTATCATGAGCGAAAAGAGCTATCGGAGACCCATACGAGTACTTTTTCTGGATGGTTGACAGCGCGATGACTCTATATCGTGACTTCAGCGGCCTTGCGCATAACATTATTTAGCACAGAAATAGCCGAAAATCCATTAATTTTCGAAAACGACCTTCTTAGTCATGTCTTTTGCCGGTGATGTCGAGTTCATTGGCGAAACACGTGTTTATTCGTGAGCGAAATTCAGTTTGAGAATTCCTTATTGGGTATTGCATGGATTCTCGAGGATAAATTCTCTATCGAGATATACATGTATGGAAATACTATATAAATTAAGTGATAAGTTAAAATAATAGAATAGGCAATAGACGTTGCTATCAGAGTTTACATAGGTAGATTATAGACATGTTAGATAGTAACGAATAAGATAAAATACCTGTTAGAAAAAATCTCTGCCATAATAAAGATAATATTTCAGCTGAGGAATATCCATTGATTTTGTAAACTTAAGATTTATTCATTATTGTCACTCGTTTATGTATGTTTTTTTTATTATAGAAGCTTATAAGCTTGCCTATACACATGTTCATTTATTAGGCAAGAATTTGATTAGTTTAATAAGCTGGGATGTTATTTATTTAATGAGCCTTATCAAACACCTCTTAAAGAGTATCTTTAGAATGAAAGATAGCTAGAAAAAAACATCTTACGTTGCTGTTAGCTTGCTTATCACCAACTTTATAGGTTGATATCGTTTCAACGCTACTAAAAAAATTCCATCATTGATAAAAAAAATCTTCGGGATCCCGGATAGCCTTGTGGGCAGGGCGTTCTACTTTGATGAAGGCGTTCCCGGGTTCGACTCCCGTTTGGGACATACATATACGAATTGGCCTTAGCTGTCGAAACATTATCAAAAATACTACTGCTATGAATATATTGAAAATACTATTATTACTATAAAAATTCTAATTTCCTTAATTTTACTCGTTTTGCCATCGACGACCTCATTGCTTATATTTTAAATCATTTTTACCTTCTATCGATGCCGTGTTTTGGTACTTAGATATCGCTACATCAGATGTCGCAACAGACGAAGTGATGTGTGAGAAAGATCTCACATAGAATCTTTTCGACCGACTTCATATCCTGTGGAAATAATTTTCTCGAATGTCTCCGCGACTTTCTGTCTGATACAGGTCGGCTCTTCAGTAGCATCTCAACGGCCGAAAACGGTGTGTCATTTTCAATCAACCCTTCTCAGCCTTTATCTCGACTTCGTTCACCTTTAAACGTCCGCTGTCCCATCCCTTCTCTTCATACCTCCAAACGTATTACGATCTCCTCCATTATCTCTCGAGTCCTTTTGTTCCTCCGCCGTGTACCGCAGCTTCATTTTCTCCCTTTTCTGCGATGCAACGCGGCACAGGCCTAATATCGGATCGTATAAACGAGGCGTTCTGGGTGTAATCAGCCGCGCGATGGTGAAATCGCCGTTAAAAGATATCACTTTAATCCCGCCTGTGAGCTCGTTTCGAAAGTAGCGAATTCTCTGCGGATGCTATCTGTTGATTAGCTGTAAAGTGTTGCTCAGGTCCTCTTTCTGAAAGCCCTCTCTTTAATCGCCTTTAATGCTGTATCTCGTCTACTATTAGTTTGTTAATTACTCCCCGTTTTTGAAGCAGATTGAGCGAACGTTTATGTCGAGTGCATCTTTATCTGCCTACCATTTGTTGCGTCAGTTGAATCAAATTGTGATCAGAATATTTGCTTGAAAATTAGGAGACCTGAGTTCAAGTCCCAGTCATTTCGCTATTTCTCATTTCTGTTTATCCTTAAGTATGTATTTAGTCTAATATTTAGATAAGCCATTTCTTCAATATGTCTCTTATATGAAATAAATATTTAGATATTTAGGAATTGAAGAAATAGCTTTATATCAAATATATGCATGACTTTCTTACTTAGTTTAAATGGTTACTTAATGATCGATATTATTTTGGAATGCAGCGTCTTTCAATTTTTGTGAATATGAGCGTAAAGGTATTTATAGATGTAGAACAAGATCTTCCTTCTTAATTGTAGAACTCATTTCTAAATTTGAGGTTAATTTTTGTGTTTCCCGTTTATTTATCTTTAAACCTCATCAACTTGTTTTAATTTCTCGATACTTGCAATCTTTTGCACTTCTCAGAGATAAATTTCTCGTTCTTGCCGAGTGCCGACCCAAATTAAATTTCCTCTTCAACGGAAGAGTATGGTTTCGAAGGTCGTTCCTTTTTATCTTTGATATTCCTTATAGACATCTCCGTTATCTGGAGAGTTTCTCAAAGATTATGTCAACATCAATTAGGAGAATGTATCTTTCAGCTGTTCCGATTAAAGGGCTTTTTTGTTGCTTTTAAAATCACTCTCTGGGGTCTTACGTTGCCGCTTATGTAGATGAAGCCGCTTCTTTTTCTGTACTCAAAGCTCTGGTTGTTGGGCAGATGGTGGCCGTAGGCTACCAGCATTCGGGTACGCCGGGAGTTGTTTATTTAAGTTGAGAGTGCAGTTCACAAGGGCTCAGTGGGTGTTCGGCTTCCTGCCTCTTCTTTAGAAGTGTATCGAGAGAACTTGTTACGTTGTCTGGACTGCGGATGATATTTCTTTTGTAATCACGCATTTCATCTTTACCTGTGTGAAATATACTGGCTTAGGATTGACAGTGCATGAATCGATAACCAATGGATATATTCGCTATTAAATCATTGATATAAAACTTACTATTAATACTGTCCTGATGTTGTTGTATTTTAGAAAGATATACTGTAGTTCCCAGCTGATATCAAATAAAACCGCCATTTCCGCTATTTAAAGGAAATCATAGCGTGAAATACTCTTCCATTCACATTCGTTGACATATATATTACTTTCATCTGACCAAATCTTTAAACCAGGATGGAGTAGAAGAGAGAGAAATTACTCCAGGATGGAGTAATTTGAATTTTCCTAATTGTTTGATTTTGAAAAAGTTGACTTTGTAAACCTCGCATCGGGCAGATTAGAAAAAGTTGGTCGTTAAATTGCCTCCATGCTGAGGTTTGTTTTGGTTATTTGTGCGATTTTAGGCTTTCATTAACTTTCAACAACGTATTTTACTTCTCATACACGATTCTCGGGTATCTTTTTGCTCATGTATTCCGTTCTAATATGAATATTTATAGATTTAATGGTATAGATTTTGACACATCTTTCTCCTGCTGAAGGAAGCATGTTTTTCCGTTATTTAGCCCAAACATTTGGATTAGCGGCCGTCTCTTAAGAGAAAAATCGAAAGGATGTGTTAGTAAATAACGTATCTCAAAGTAAACATGCTCATCGGAGCCTATTCCATTATATTGGTATTTTTGTTTATATTTTTAGTGCTTTTCTCCTTGTCTACTTCGAAAGACCCCATTAGCTTTTCAAAAGTTGATACCGACGGCGTTTTGTGACTACTTTTCTAGTCTTTCTGCTTCTTTGGAATATCGGTCCGGTTCACCTTAACTTGTAGCTTCGAGGTGACTGCATATAGTTCTTCCGTAAAGTCCACGGAAATTACGTGTTATTAAGATAAATTTCTGTACTATCAAATTTTATTCCAAAATTTTAGGCTTGAATGGACATGAAGCAACGAATCTTTAATGTTATTCATGGAATATCTCTTTTTCTGAATACGTAAGTTTTGGGGACTGCGTAGCAAAAAAGGATTAAATGGGGTTCTCAACCGATTAAAGTTCAGCTCATTAAAGTAGTACTATTGGTAACTTTTCGTTAGTTACATTCTTTAGAAAGGATCTCAATATGTTACAAAAACTACTATGCATAGAAAAAATTGACAGAAATCTATTTAAATAAAGGAAACAACAGTCCTATGGACAATGCATTTAAAAATATTCTACACCACTTTGAAGACAATTAAAACGATCTGAGTTTTGTATTGTTTTGTTTATTCATATGGAGTACCACCAAACAAAGACTGAGACGATAATTATTCCTTGCAATAATTATATTATTACATTATTTATTATATATAATTATTTTTAATTATATTATATATTCTATATATTATTATATTCGTTATTATATTCGTTATTATATTCAAATATTATAATAAATTTGTACCAAAGTGAGATAAGGACCTTGCAGGAATAAACTATTTCGATTTTTCAGCCAGTATTTCTTTTCAGATATACTGTCAACTACCTCCGATTTTGAAAGTTAGTCCTCCTCTTGTGTAGGCAGTTTTTGTTTAGCATTCTTTGAGTGTTTCTATTCTGGATGCTGAATAGTTTGTTAGCAGGTGTCGTCTATCCATTCTTTCCATGTTTCTAGATTGTCTTTCCTCTTCGATTTATTTTCGCATTCATTGGTATGCCCGAGGATTCGCTAGAAAAGAATGTACCCCGTACGAATCTTATTGCTCATTCTAAGGACTTGAATTTCGTGTTTCGAAACAACGTGGCAATATCAATCGCCCGACGCACAGATGTGCCTTCGCTGGGAGTCTGCTAAATACGTGACGGCCCATACGTTCACTCGCGAAACAAATGGAAAACGCTCCGTTTGCTTCCGAAAATAGTTCTTGGAGAAGTGTGCAGTACTACTCCCACTTCGCGTCGAAAATTTCCCTTCGGTCTCCCTCCCTTTTCTCCAGGAAGGGTTTTATTTCTTTGCCCTTTCGGAATCGCTTTAATCTATTCTTATCTCTTTTTTACTATTCATTTTAATCTCGTCTTGCGCTCTCTATCTCGTAGAAGCGGATCCGAATCCCAATGAGATAAAGTCAAGCGTCACCGATTAGCCAAGGATAAATTCGGCTTCGGAAACGTAACGCCTTGTACTAATCCACTACTTCGATTAAGTTCATCCGAATCGCCTTCCTAAATTAGACTAGGCTATTTTTCCCTCGATGGAAATAGATTCACCTTTAAAACCCCTCCCTCTTCGTGACGTTAGTTAAATCCTCATTTACGTAATTCTCTGCGGTAAAGTGTATCTAGAGAAGTTCGGTTTTTGCTCGGATCGATGCAGATGGAGCAGAGGAAGTCCGCCGATTCCTATGTCCAATTTGCAATCAGATGGAGAATCGTTTTACTTTCTCTCGTTTAATCGGTTTCTTCCGCTTCCGCTTCGTGGGGTATTCGGGTGGTAGTAATTAAAGGAACGCAGGTCCTTGATTTTGGTGAAATCATAATAATGACTTTATTCGGGCGAAATAGAAACTAATTAGTATTAATAGTATTAAAAAATTAGAACTCGCCTTTAAATTATGCATGAGTGAGGGTGTGAATCTGGAAATCTGTGACACTGTATTAGCAATCCCAACAATCCTGTTTTATCATGTTAGGACTGTCCCTTAATAAGTATTAGTTCTTGATATGCGTAAATATTAATCTATTCTTATAAGAATAGGTAAGATTCCGTATTTATTATTTATCGAAACGTTTTGAATTGAACAAGGTCAAGTGCATGGCGCTGCAACCCTTTGAGGGTTATGGTCTAGCCTTGTGATATTTTCAGCAGGGTATCATGCGAAAAGTATTGTATTTAATAATTATATATTGTAAGTAGTATTGAATTGCATCAAACCCAAACCCTTCTTTTATCGAAATTCTTCATATTCTTATTAAAAGTTGATCATATCGAGTTTTTAGTTTAAATTAAAGATTAAAGCTTTACAATTGAATTCAATTATTAAAGAATTCATTTAATTAGTAAAGAATTAAAAATTTCTCTTCACGTAAATAGGACGAATTTAAACTTTCCAGTTTTCAGGTTTCAAGTTTACGAACAATTTGAACTTTAAAAAAATTTCATCTTGTACCGTAGATACCTATTGCTCCTTAGAACGTACTTATAGTTAGTAACACAGGTTCATTGATACTATGTTTGCCAGACAGTCTTGCATCTTTCCTCGGTTGGAAAATTCCAAACACGTGCTACTTATAAATGATCCAGTTCCATTTTGGCATAAGCCACGCGCTAAAACATTACATCGATTCGTGCTGCTTAAAATAAGGAGATCTTATCGAAGGATATTCTAAATCGATCCCCCTCGGAAGACTTTATTTCGGGACATCCTGTCTTCCCATCGATTAACTATATTTTGGGCGGAGAACTCGGGAGGTAAAGTAACAAAACCGAACCCTTCGGCATCCACGCGTGAACTTAAGAAGGTGGTGATGCCTCACGATTGCCAGAAACAAGAGGGTAATTTGGCTAGCCACGCTTTTGAGTTTGAATCATCCCAGCTTTATTTTCGGTCCTAGTCGTTTCGACGTCTTCCTATGGGATTTTATAAATAAATCCCTCTGTTCCTAGACGAGGAAACGATTTCCCGTAATACTGCGCACCATCGTCACGAAAGCTTGAGGCGTCTCCTTGTTTATTTCTTGAATATTAATCACCATGCGCCAAGTTGCTTTTTTCCTTAATTTTTTTGCAAGTGCTTTCCGCTTTGTGAACGTCAGCAGGCGTAAGGTGAAGGACCCTTGGGAAGGGCCCTGCGAAATTAAGAGAAGGGCATGAAAAAAGGAAGCCGTAATCGAGGGTACCGGCTGAATTGAAGAAAGTGCCTTTTGTGCTATGTATCACGTTAAGGTTTTCATAATATTTACCATTATTTCAATTGCGGAATCGGTTTCAACTTTGAATTCGATGCAGACTTATTTTCGAAAGCATTGGAGCGTATCAGTGGTCGGCAGCTTCCGGCCTCGATTGCTCGCGAAGTTCCTTATAGATAAGATAATTTTCGTTGTTTTCCCGTTTACCAAAGCGATTTCCTTTTCGCAATAACTGTATCGTGGTTTTCCATTATTTGTCAATTTTTATTGTCGCATCAAATTCTTTTCCGATGCCGCTATTTTTTTCTTCCAAGGATGAAATCATTCTTGTCCCTCTGAGCGAAGATACTTTCTATTTCTTAAGATCCAGTCATGCCATTCCAATCACTAGCGTAATTCTCAGTACCTGTTAACTGTGAGTGAAATCTCTCAAATATCATTCGCAATAGCATTCAGGAGAATTTAATACAATTGATTTTATTGGCCGATTGGAGGTAGGAATTCTCATTAATCATTTCATCTTCTGTCAAATATTTACACAAAAATGAATAAAATACAGGGAGAATGTGAGTGAATATATAGGAAATAAGGGAAGAAATATTGCATTTTGTGGAGTATTAACTGATGTTATGTTATCCTATAAAAAATTTCCACTTCAGGAAAACTACTAAGAGAAGTGAAAAACTTGGAAAAGTAAAGGGAATAAAATGAAGTAGAGGGATTACTAGATAGAAAATTGTGAAAATAAAAAAAATTATCAACACGTATATTAAATAGTAGAACATAAAAATTCATTTACCGAGGAATAGAAAACATAAATCAATAAGTCAGGAAATAAATAGATTAATGAAATCAATGTTCTGGCGTAACTTTGTGGAAAACCATAATAAATTATACAACTTTGTAGTTTTCCACGGATTTTTAATACCGGCTACCGGTTTCGTAAGAAGTTCTTACATCTTCAGGCCTGGAAAATTACAAAGTTGTATAATTTATAAATAGATTAAATTAAAGAAATAGCAAATACCTCTACAAATTATTTCCTGAAAGTTCGAGGTAATCTAAACAATATGTTTCATTTCAGAGAAGTTTATTATTACAGCATAGAAGATATTGATGAGAATACAGAAACGTTCATCGTTTAATTTGGACATTATATGATTATAATATATTTTTTTACTCAAACAAAGTGACGGGGAATGAAAATCAATGGAGAAGATGGGTGAAAGGAAAAATAGGAAGACCTTAAATATAGGTGGTATGGAAGAAGTGTGTAATTGGGGAAAAAATTCGCTTGAAGAATTTCGATGGAAGTAAAGTGGGAGAGATGTTTGAAATGGATGATTAGGAATGAATTGAGTATCCTTATACCTTTAGTTCCAAAATTGGAAGTTTAAAAATTTTGAAATATTTTTTATTACGAGTGATAGTGTAAACCCTATGCGATAGAATACTTGGCCCAAACTATTCCGAGCTTCCAAATGCCAAGGCCTCTACGTCCCAATTATGGTAGAGGGGAGGCTATATTTCGACTTCCGGTTTCTTTCAAATTTAGGAAAAATTAATGAGTAAAGAATCAAGCGGGGCTTATTGTGTTTTCTTTCCATATAACGAGTCGTTGCTTTCAAAATATTTTCATTCATTCCGGGAAAACTGTATTCTATCAATGTTAATTGATTTAAAAATGATAAAGCATGAAAAAGATAAGTCATTTCTTGCATTATTTCTCCGCTTAATGTAATGCCTCAAAGACAATTACACGATCTTTTTCGATGTACGAGTCTTGTATACGTAAGTCTTCAAGAAAAATACTCTAGGGTAGAAATTGAATTCTTGTAGTATAAATGTATATGAATCCTTCGCGAATTTTGCTTAAGAATAACTAGAAATTGAATGAGAACAATGAAACCATCATGTTGTAGGAAGCCATGAGAAATTTTCCACAAAACGGCATCATATCCTTAATATTCAGTTAGTACAGAATAACTTTTAGTGGTTTCTATTCCAGCGCTTTCTTCCATAATAAACGTTAGATATCAAAGTCATTCTTGCTCAGAGTTATTACTAACGTCAGTCGCAGCGATTTGGGTCTCCAGAGCTAATTAATCCATTTCCAGTGGAAATTAAATGCATCTGGAATGAACGGCGATCGCAAAATTTGAAATTGTAAACAGGAAGAGATGTTTATTTGTTAGTAATTGGAGGAAGCCTGCTGCTGACAAGATCTCATGATGGGTTTTCCACTTTCCGACGTCTCTCAGTGAATAAAATCCAAATTTTCGAATCGAAAATCTCATTACATTTTTCTCAGATTGTAGCTTCTCTTTCGATAAACGTTTCCTTTCGGGAGATGGGTTTTGCCCAATAAATCAACTTTTTCTCAATTCTACATCTACATCATCACACGTACCGTACCAGCCGACTTTCGGCATGTAGTTGGGGTGTACTAATTCTCTTTTCTCCTTGGAAAAAGTAAATTTTTGAAGCGACTAGTTCTATCTTCTACAGCTCTGAATAATATAATCTTGGTGATTTTTCCATACAATTAAATTATGACATGATTCCGTTGTAGGGAAAGATTGCCTTCCACAAAATCTGACCATATCGATATAATTCTTGCATCTATTTCCCCAAATTTTCTCGCACCGTCTGATCAGTATTTGTAACAGGGTGAACGTCTACTACGTCATCCGATAATATATTTATTTCTTCGAGTTTTTGTTCAAGTTTTGCCTAAAATTCAACCTCCATTCTTCTAACGATTCCCATCCTACGTCAAGTGGCAACTTGGCACGCTCTTCAGCTAGTTCTTTCAGTAGAGTTCTTTACAAAACGTAAGGATTTACGAAGGATCATTCTAATTCACGAATTCGACACTCGTTTGCAGGATCTTATATACTGAATCCATTCTGTAGATGGGGTATAACTAGTGCAAAGTAGCATCGTTCATAGTCTCTTTCATCGCTTCTACGGATTCTCTTTACGAATCCAAGTTTCTTAAATGCCCGTTCACGTATTTCACGATTTAATTCCTTGTTGTGAATGTGTGTCGGCATTTAAAAGCGCTTATTTCGAGTAGAAAGAGGGTGCTGTCCGTCACCTGCCCGTCTAACTTCTCGAAAAGGAAGTTGTCTTCCTAATCTTGACCGGAAGTCGTTTTGTGCTTCCGGTCCCTTTCTCCGCCCGGCTGCCAAATATTTTCATCTCGCCCTTATTCTTTTCATCTAGCTCGTAATTCTTTCCGAAACTTTTTATTTTGAAACTTTTGTCATTCTATCACGTCGTCTATTGCGTGTATCATTACTTTGTTGGTGTCCCTTCTTCTCCGCCGCTGTTCGTAGGATATGTCACAGCTTTGGACTTATTTTACGGATGGATGGGCTATTCTTCGGATGCTTGTTTTTGAGATGGAAAGAGAAGTGACTTCTGGAGAGATATCACGGTATTGCCACGCACGTTAGGGAATCGGTATGGTATATTTTGTCAAGAATATTCGCGCTAGCGTATTTCGAATTACTTTTATCGGAAAATTTCCTTTCACGAGCCGAACGATTGATTTATCCACTTCTTAAAGGATCCGTTTCAGCACGAATCTTTTTTGTGTGTTTAAATATCTCCTAGTCATGAATTGCTGAGTCGTTTATTTCGTAGATTTTCTTCCTCGTTTACACATTTTTTTATTCCTTCCTTATTTTTACTTCCTTTTGGTCTTCGGGTTTTTCCAGCCGCAGGGCTTCTCGTGCGAAGTTAATCTCAAGATCTTTTCCTTCGTATATTTTTCATGGAGCGTGAACCACTCCTTTTTTTACTTTTGTGCGAAGTATTTTAAAATCTAATATCATGAAAGGGAGTACGCCATGGAAAATATTGGCTTCTAGTAAATGAAGCAATTTCTCTAATAAATTATGCTAGATATTCTAATAAGAGTAGCCAATAAGAGTGATGTAAAACAGACTTTGATTTCCTAAAATGCTAACTGTTGAAAGCCCTTGTATTAACTTATTTTCTATCACAGTTCTCTCACCATTATAAGATAAGAAAGAACAACGTAGAAAAAAGTTGTGATCGATTTATTCATTGCGCTAGAACGGTATAAATTAAGTTTTGTCACTCAATAAACTATTGACAATTATTTTTATTCCAGTTTTGTACACAAAGTTACACGAAACTGTTTACAACTATACGTAAGTACAAAAGTACAAGTTTACAAAAACATTGTACACAAGGAAGAATTTCTATCGTATTTCCTCTAATAAATCGTTGATTTAAATACTGTAAGAAGTATTTGTAAGTTGTAGGTATGTTGAAAAGTGTACTCGTTGTGTGTATTCGTTGGACGATGTATGTGTTTTTTCTGTCGGTCAGTATTTTTTATTAGGAAATTTATCGCCAAGAAGCACCTTAGAATAGTATAACTTTCTCTTTCAATGTCTTTTATGGATTATTATTTCACGATGTTTTAGCGGGTAATACTTTTATTCTTCCCTCTACTTGATCATAACAGGAATCTCTTGTTAACCTCTCGCAACCTGAAAGGAAATACATCAGTCTATGTTCATGCAGTAATCTTTATCTTACGCAAACGAGGCGTACATCCCCTAAGAGCCGTGACAAAAAGACGTTCCCTAAATATAGTTGTATTTTTTTGTTTCCGATCGGATCCTCATTCCGTGCTTAGCTCTGCCGGCACCACCGTTCCCATTTCGTTTCGCTTTCGCCTCATTTCTTTGCGTGACTTTCTCTTCTCTTTCGCCTCCGTAACCTCGCATAAGGCATGAGATTGCATCGCACTTACATTTGCCTTTTGTCTCCGCCTCTGAGTTCCGTTAAGTAAAGTAGACTGTATAAGGAAGCACTTCTAGAAAACGTTGAAAATGAAGAGACCTGAAGATTAAATGTGTAATATTTGCTACGTTAAGAAAGACTGTATTAGGAAGCATTTCTGGAAAATGTTGCATCTGGGAATGAAGGAAGCTGAAGATTAAACGTGTAATATTTGCTACGTTGAGGTTTTTTTCTCTTTGCCGGATCGATGACCTTTGTATCTTTCTCTATTGTTTTGGAATTGATTTTTGCCATGTTCCCATACCTACTCGACACTATAATTATACCTTTACGTCTTCGACTGATACATCTGATATATCTCCATTCTTCATATCTAAACCTTATCTTTCCTATCCATAGGAAATTATTCCACGTAGGTGATATTTGTAAAAAATAGAATCTTATCTCACGTGAAAAATATTTCATTCTATTTAATGATTTTACCACGATTTTAAGGGTATAATTTTCATTAAATGTTTTCCTCGCAATTCTCATATATATTTCAGTTTTTGTGGAAAACTTGTTTTACTCCATCAAAGATCACAATCGCTAAAGCGTCATTTATCTCATGGGTAATTAAGTATTCATGTCGAACCTTTGCTAATCTAATCAATTCATCGAAAAATTAAATTTCAGAAACTTGAGACCGATAAAGGTGGAGAATACAAAAAATGTTACGAGGCTTTGATTAATTTGAATTACTTCACACCTTATGATATGGATGAAAATCCACTCCGTAAGGTCAGTTTTCTGTGAACTATGCTTTTCAAAGGAAGATTGTTCACACCAATGAATAAACTATTCCGGTGTTCTTGATCAACCCTTCCGTAATCTTCCATCGGAGTGAAATTTAATTCTGCTCACAAGAGCGTGATATGATGGATTAAGATTATCTTAATGCCAACCTTAGCTCTCTTAAAGCTGCCTTCGTCACGCACTTCTACGGAAACGCAGGTGTTGCTCACTCTCCTATCAACGTTCCATGATTTACTGCCTTCTGTTTAAGAGCTCCAGATCGTCTCTAATAAGGGTGTTCAACCCATGCTACTTAAGCGACCTTTTATCATACAAATTACGTTCCGAAAGTAATATTATTTATTTAAGTTCCCTATAATTTCCGTCCTAAAGCTTGACACCAGGACTATTCAGTGCAATATTTGGCCAGAAGGCAGCATTAAACCTCAAACCGGTGGTGTAATTTAGCCGATTCGCACGAACCGGCTCCTAAAATTTCCTAAATTTCCCCGAGCCGATTCTATCTGATTCGATAGTATGAAAACGGTATACGTAGAGGTACTGCAATCCGCTCCTTTCAACGAAAATATAGTTTCAAAGTAGGATCATAAAATATTACAATCTCAATTCCGAAGATTTAGACGAAACCTGTCTTTTTTATCCCATTAAATCGAGAGAAAACTACTAACAATAAGTTTTTATTTACATCGCAATGTCGTTCCACGACGATGATGGATTATACTCCAATCTCAATCACCTTACAGCTTCGTAAACGAATATTCAAATTAGAATCAGGGGAAATTTACTTGAGACTGCAGTGCACGGTTGCATTCTCCCTAGGATAAGGACCTGATCCTAAAACAAGTATATCATTTTTATTTCTTCTATGAAGGTAGATTTCCACTTCGAAACATTAATTCTGTTCCTAAAATATACGAACTCCTCCACTACCTCAAACCCTCCCCCATTAGAAGGAACCTAATATACCTGGCAAGGTGAGGTAGTTTTCTCTTTGTTTTTCAAACCAGTGAACCAAATTAATGAACACAATCACTGAACCAAAATTAATCAAATCCGTCTAATTGTAGAACAAATCAAACTTTAATGAGCATTCAATTAGATGTTACCGAAATGAATGCCATTATTTATGTTCACTCATATCCAAGCAGCTTTCATATTTCCAGACTAATGGGTGTAATAGACAAAAGTGACAGAAAAATACCAGGTTTACATCCTGTTCTTTAAGATAAATCAGTTCCATTCATCAAGATAGAGCAGCAGGAGCATATAGTCCCTATGATACATCTATACCGTTTGATTTCGGATGGATGCTACACATCACTGTCAAACAATAGAATCTCTTCTTTTCTCCTCTACGAATGATTTCATCGAAAGTTCCACTCCCTGCTTTCACAAATAGTTCCTTTCCATTCATCTACTCCTAGCCACCGAATCCTGACCGTTTATTTTTAAATTCGCCTATTTTCCCTTCAGTCGCGCACTTTTTTTCGCTTTTAAAACTTGTTGTTCTCAATTCTCTTTTTTAATTTGTTGTTCTCAACGCCAGCTCTCTCTCGCTCGTAAGAACGTCTTTGTGACGCGGTCCTTTTCCTTTTTGGTGCCTTTTCATGGGTCTGTCCCAAATCTCATTTAGTCCCTCGAAGACTTAAAGAGTGCCAAAGTCTCGACTGGTTAACCTACGTCTTTTAGCGTCTTAATGTTTTAACGAGCGTGACGTAACCCAGGAGGCGAAATGTGTTTCGCGACGGTGCTCTTCGGAGAATTAATTTAAAACAATCGAGTTAGTGTTCAATTAATTCGACGGAAAAAGCTGCTACGGCGGGGAATTTCGTCCCGAGAATTCGTTGGCGAATTTCGCATCAATTTCACGGGTGTCTGTAGGGAAATTCTCGCGAAACGCCTCAATTCTTCGGGAAATTTGTTTTTGTATCAGAAAAAGAGAGGCCTGTTAAAGAAATTAAAATTATTAATTTATTTTGCTCGTAAATATATCATAAGCAAACCTATTTCATGTTACATTTGACGAATCGTAGCATTTCACGAGAAATTTTCACTTTCTAAGGATATATATTTTATATTTAAATCTGGTCTTTGTTTTCAGTAAAGAGAATGAAAAAACTGTCGTAATGCGTTGTTATGTATTTTTAATTTTCATGTGAGACAATTAGAAACACCTCAGCTTAGCCTCGTTTTCGGATACATTCTCATTTGTATTTGATCTATTTATTTATATCTTGCGAAAGAATTGCCTGTTCTATATATTCTTCTTCTTTTGCTGCTTTTTTTAAATATTCTCGTCGGTACTTTTACATATGTGCTTTTACAAGTTTATAGTTTGTTGAGGTTTGTCTATTCTGTTTATTCTTTATATTGGAATTTTTTCATTACTCTGTAGATCTTTAACTTTATGAGTAAATTTCATTTCCTATATTTAATCAGCACTGCAAATTGGATACAAACCGCTTCCTCGTAGGTGGATACCAATTATGCTTAGTGGCCGAGCTATTGTTAAAGGCAACGTCACGTAATTCAAATTAGCATCTCTTCTTTTGTGCGTGTAAATATAAACCAAATAGCTAAACATTACGCCCAGTCCCAAGTAAGTAAATGATTGTTAATATCATTAAAATATAGAGAATAAATTCATAGCAAAAACAATATTTTTCGACTTATTTATTTCGCATTTTCTTTGTAGAATCTAAGTTTCATAAATGAGGTTGCACGAGTAGCATAGTGTTGCTAAGGATCAATATGCGGAACTTTCAGGAGTGGGTTTTCGCTAATTGGCTATTACGCTAGGCTCGAAGCACAAAACTCAAATTGAAGCCCTCATTAAGAATCATTAAAATGTAAAAGACGTCCATTTTAACATTAAATACTTGGTGGTACACGTCATAGAAAATTCAGTCGCTCCAGTGAGTCAGTAATGAATAAAATAATAAGATAAAGCGACGTTATTATCAATAAAAAATGGATAGGCTTTAATTCGAGAATTTCGGAGATATATTCTATCAACTCATTATTTAGAACCACCCAGTAGAAATAATTTTCTTAGTGGAATAATAACAAGAACCTTTGGAAACGCCATGTCACTTTAAAGATATGAATAAGTGTTATAAATGATTTCTCAACTAAGCTTTATCTTAGACCATTCATTTAATGAGCCTCAGCTAATGTTTATTGCGCCTAATTGTAAATCCACCCCCGTTTTTATCTCATTACTGTCGTCGAGTTTCTTTTTTAGCCGAATCTTTTTCGAATTCTATTAGCCCGTGGCTTCATTCGGCTAAATCCTCTTTCATATCAGCTGCCGTTGGTTCCGTCGCCGTGAATGTTGAGGTGGTGTGCCTCAGCGTGCAGAAAAATTTATCCGTCACCTAGACCCGCGTCTGCCAGCATTATGAAAGCTTCAAAGAGACAATGCACCGACGCGAACGCTTTCTTTCAAGAGTACGTTCCGAAGAAAAGCACTCGGCGCGGCGCATTGATTCGCTCTCACGACGTCGCTATTGGTTTATTCTCCTTATTAAATCCGTCCTTGCGTAAATGGAACGACGGTGGCATCCTTCTTTCCCGATCTCGTTATCTTCGCCAAAGTCTTATGTATCTAAGTACTCCACGGAAGTCCCGAACCAGTACTATTTTCCTCGCGATTTCGATTCCGTCCGGAGTGAAATAGATTAAATCCCCCGCCTCGAAGGAGGAGATTTAATTCGTAGTTCATTAGAGTAGGTTTCCTCTGTGTGGAGGAGCTAAATCGATTTCATCTCTCGGCGGATTCTTTCGAGCCAGAAAAAGAAGTTTTCATTAATCCCCCGAAATGAAATTCTAACGAAGTTTAGACACTTGATTTGCGCTGTACGTTGCGATTTTATTTATTAGATGATTCTAACCTAATCCTCTCACTTTATTTCTGCCACCGGGTGGAAAATTTTTATATTATGATTTATATATCTACGAGGGTTCTATATATGTTTGTAAATGCTTGTACTGTCAGTAGGTTTTCGCTGGTTTTTCACTCCCCTTTGTGTGTGTTTTCCTGCTATGGATCCTCTTTCCTATTGGTTATACCTTTGGTTTTTTTACATCCATCTTAATTTTTCTTCTCTTTCCACTTACATATACATTATTTATTTTTCATTCATATCATCGACGAAAGATTAGAGTGAAGAAGTTTCAGTCTAATTCTCATATCAATAAAAATCTTAAAGACATTTTTATAGTAAATAATTATCTGTATATTCGCTCATATTATATATAAATTATATATTAAAACTATAATTGTAAAATATAGCAAAATTTTAATAGTAAAATAAGGGTAATTTTTTTTATTTAAATGATGAAGAAAAGTAGTTCAGTCAATCCATCTTGTGCCAGAAATCTGCTTTATTGAGTTTGCATTTCAGAGATTGAAGCCGGGAATGGTTCGATTATTAAACCAAAGCTATCCCTGCAAAATGAATGGATAAACGGCAAGATTAATCTCAACGGCCGTCGCGAAACAAAGGCAAACACGTCCTTCAGTGTATTCGCGATAACGACAGTCGCATTTGTTTTAGGAGGCGTGCTATTCAGTCGAATTCGGAGGAAGAAGAGCAGTTTTCCACCTCGTCCACTTGCTCCTCGCTTGAATGGGAGCTCGAAATAGGTATCTTGGGAAAACAAACATTTATTCCTCTTATTTTATAAAGGAAGGTCCTTTCGAAAGCCATTCGACCTTTGAGTGGATGTATAATGAGATGTGAAGGACGCGGAAACACTCCCAACTATTATTTCGAGCCGTGGACGCCATGTTGATCCTTCGAACTGCCTATCTCCGTTCATTAATTGAAGAGACCTCATTGTCGTCGTTAAAGCGAACGGAAAAAATTTCGACCCTTTTTCGTCGTTTGTGTTTATCAAAGAAGAACCGACTCCGATTCAGAAAAGCGGAAGTAATTGCTTTAGAAAAAGTTAATTTAATCAGAGAGTACTTCGCATCGTTCGTTTTCTCTTGAAAAGTCTCTTCGGCGTAAGATTGGTATTCAAACTGAGGGGATGATGAGTTTTCGGAATATCTTTTTATCAAACATAGCCATCGTGTTTTTTTTGCAATTTTTTCATCTGGATTATTTTCCATTTAATGTGTATTGAGATGTTAATTGGGCTCCGTTTATGTATTCGGAACAAGTTTGCTGATGTAAGATTAATGTGGATGTCGATATTAATCGATAAAAGGGCAAAATCGATATTTTTGTAAAACTTCTGTTCTACTGTAGGAATTTAACATACTGTTGCTTTGCGTGTTCCTTTTCTCACATCAGGTGATTAATTAAGTATTAATTAAGTGTGTAATATAAAATTTTATTCGGCTTTTTGTCGGTGTAAGGTATTGTTTGCAAGTAAATTTAGTTTTTTTTTTCTTCCCTTATTTTTTGTTTCTCCTAATGCGCTCTAAAGAATATTACACATACAGTTGTATATGTTGGCTTAGGGTCATCTACCCTTACCCGATACAATTAGTCTTTTCTTCTTTCTTTTGAGCACAGGCCTTTTTCCTTTAGTTCCTCACTCACATCCCACGTCCAGGTCATCCCTTCATCTTTTCCTTGTTCGTCCCGTACTTCTTTTTCCCTTTAGAATGGATCCCTCGCGACTTTCACAATGCTTTTCTTATCCATTCTGTCTAGTTCTGTTTTCGTTCAATTTAGCTTCCATTTTTGTACCCACGCGTTGATATCTTTCATATCATAATCTTCTTATTTCCTTCTCTTTCAAAGACTGTTTTTCTCATCTTCCTGATCTTCCCCAAAATTTTTATCTCTGCTATTTCTAACATCTTTTTATTTTGGAAGGTATAGTACCACGCATCTTAGCAACGATCTGGCTACCGCCTTGAAAATTCTATCCTTAGTCTCTTTCCTTATGTTTTTGCTCCCTTTGATAGTTACCTGTCAGGCAACCCGCCATTCTTTTTGCTTTGGTCATTTGCTCTCTAACTTCCCTCCAATCCCGTTAACTAAATCGGTGCAGTTAATCTTCCTTTTTATTCGTCGAGTTTGCGGTTATTTTTATGGATATCTCCAGAATTTCTCGAGAGAATCTGTACGAAGAAAAAATTACTAGACAGTTCTTGTAATTTTTTATTTGGTCTAGTAAAGGAGTCATGGAGTTTTTAAACATTAAAAAGTACCACAAAGTTTCACCTAAGTCTGTTTCCGTGATTTAATCGTTTGAAATCATCTCGAAAAATAAAGAGAAATCGAATGTAGGATCTGTAGGTGTTTCAAGTCTTTTTGAGAGGGGCGTTAGGGAAAGTGATTGGCAATGAATATGAGGAATAATAAGAAATGTGAGATTTAAGAGATCTCGGATGATCCTCTCGCCCTAGGTCCACCTCCTTGAGACGTGAAATGCAAAGAACTAGATGGATATTTATGTATTCATTATTTCTGAAAGTTAGTGTTAAAAATTTAGGCATACTAACTGTACTTTTCCTATGCTGACTTTCCATTTGTTTTATTTTTATCACATACATGTTTATATGTGTACGTATTTATTTATTCGGATTATCCGTCGCATATCTTTTAGGTTAGCTAAGCTGTCTTCCAATATGTTCCAAGCCCTTGAAATCTGAAAACTACTTCCTAGCTTTCTCACCAGACAAATATGTTATATAGCTTCTTCTCTCTGTGCCATCTGTAGACTTTCTACGATCCGCTCGCTGAAATTACATACTCTTTCGTCTCGCCCAGAAAGTATGACTTGAATGACAGCAAGCGCTATGAGGTCGTCTGGAGCCTAAACATTTTCTTTCGTGCAATGTTTGGCAGCGGAACAATTTTTTGCCGACGGAATGGAAGTCGAGGAGGGATGTCGACTTCCTGCATCGGTAGAAAGGATAGTATTCCATTCGAACGTAAACAAAAATTCCTTTCGCCATGTTTTCCGAAATTGGGTTTACGCTTGCTGTTCGCCGCGACTGACATTCGGAAATTTCTAGAGTGAGAATTCCGAGACATTCTTCCTTGTATTGCGAAGGCGCTGTTCAAACTTGGCGGCCGCTCATGGGTTCCGTATTGCTTCTGTTTCGTTTGCCTCAAGTCGACAGTTGTGGGACAGGACGTCTCTCTGCCTTCCTCCATATAGCGATCTTATAGAAGCTGGTAGTGATAGAGGGGTACATCAAGACATAGGGAGTAGCGCAGGGTATATTCAGATTGGGGCACATGTGTACGGTTGTTGTGCCAGCATTTCTTTGATTGGTTGGCTGATAATAATATGGTGAATAAAACGAAAGCAGGAAGTTGTACTATTTCCACAGATGTATTTGTTTCCCGCGACCGGTATCGATGAATAATGGCCGTCTACTAGCATCAGTACAACCTACAGGTTTCCTTTTATTTATTATACAGTTCCACAAAACAACGCCTGTCTCCTTTGATTAATAATATGGTGATTTAACTAGACTAGATGTAGATGTTAACATGATGCATTTCTTGGTTTTCTGCTAAGAAAATAGCAAATTTTTATATATTTTAGTATGGAGAATTTGTAGCCACTCACTTTTTTGTCGAATCTTCTCAACCGCTTAATCACTCAACCCGTGATTAATTGACCGCAAAAGGTTTAAAAATTGTAGTCGTGAAACATATTGTTCTAGAATTAAGACCAACCTTTCGTATAAGGATGCTCTAAGAAGTTTATCGACACCGGTGTTGAAAGAAAAGATCTGAGATGAGGAGTAGAAATCCCTTTTTTTCATTTCCTCTAATTATAATTTACTAAAATTATAAATGTGATCCAATCTGTGAGAAAATCAGTTTTTAACGGTATTTAGAATGACATTATTAATGCGGTTTTTTCCAAATGCAGTTTTTCTTTCTTTGAATGCAGCACGAGAAACGTTCTGAACGTTAGAGTTCTGCTTTCCTTAGCTTTTATTCCTCCATAGAGCAAATGAGAGAAAGCAAAACTGCGTTATGCTAATCTTCTTTTACTTTTATTTCATGTTTTCGAAAGTCTTCCGTTTCTGCTGAAAAAATCAACAAACTTCATGAAAGTTTAGCCATTTGTTTTCGCTTAGGGTATTCTTATTTTGTAGTTATAACTTTGACAGGCAAAACCCGTCGGGTTGCAGACGAATGTTACTTCTGCTTGTATGACTTGTCCTCTCGTTATATATATATATTTTGTTTTCTTTTCTCCAAATGTTAGCATAAACATGCCATGTATTCTGCTCATATGTTTGGATAGCTATGACTAGATTATCTTTTAATCTGAAATCATTGCTTTTTGAATCATTTCCAGGAGCAGATGTTGTTAGATTCTGTCACTTAGACTATATTGAAGTTTTTGAATTTTTTTTTAAGAATTCGTTAAAAGTTAGAGCCGAAAATCCTTTATTCTTTACCAAGGCGTTTTTTACTTCCTTTATTTTTGCTCATGGCACTAAATTTAATTTAATAAAAATTCGTTTTGACTTGCCTTAATACGACTTTTGATCTCGTGCAGAGGAACCTTAAGATACACATACCAATTCGGTACGAAATAGTACCGGATGCGGTAAACATTTCATTCGCTATTAAGGTCGTCATAAAACAGGACCTCTGTTATTAAATTTCACGTCGCAATTCCAAATTTATGATGCAGCCCATCCAGAGAAGGTCAGAGGATTCAACGGATCTGCTCTTGGATTATAAAAATTTTTAAATAACCCGAATGCGAATAAATAACTTCTATTGTTAGTTCGACTGGTATATACTTAACGGTTTTGGCGCGGAAGTTTGTTATGCAGTATGGAGATGCTATTTCTAATGCCAATGGAGATTGCTTGTTTACATTCTTGTTATATATAGGTGCACACGGGAGCCGGTGTTTGTGTACCTATGGCTAGCTCGTTAATGGCATCGATTCGAAGGAAATTAGTGAGTGGAGGACGTCTGCTTATCAATAGCTCTTCGAGCATGCCGTATAATCCGTGGAATCGATTTAGCAGGGACGGCTCTAATCCTCCTAGTTACCGAGAATCCCTTCCGTGTGTTTACAGCATGTTAATAAGCAGATGAATTAATGCCCGGTCCCTCCCATTTCTATTTGAGCCGATTTCGCGTGAGAGATCTAAAAAAGGGATCTACTTGTGATTAATGACAGGATGTAATTTACGGTCGGCCTCTGGAGTAAATTCGGCTTTGTTTATCCCCGAAATTCTTTCGGGAATCTTTCGCACGGGTGGTGATTCTAAAAGTGTCGGAGAGCTTCATTATGATCGGCAGTTGGGCGGCAAATTGTCCTCCCGTTGACGCCCGAAAACTAGATCAATGGGAATATCTTTCATCGCACACTTTCACTGTATGACATTGGCTAAGCCATCGCTTTGATGCAGCTGCCAGAAAGGTAAATTCGGTCGAATGTTTCGTCATAACTAATTTTGTCGCATGCAATCGACCGCTGAAGCGAGTCTGTCTGAGATTGAAAATGCCGTTCTATATCCAGACCGAACCTTTTTAGCGAATGGGAAATAAAATTTGATCGGTGTACAGGAACGTGTGACTTTATGCCCCACTCCGTTTTTCTATTCTTATTTTCCATAAAAGCTTTACAACTTTATCCTATTAAATAATTATAGGCGAGGATGCTCGCCAAGAGGTACGAGTAAATTTGGTGCTGTGGTTCTACCCTAGAAGCTTATTGTGATGTAGTCTTGGTCTTCCGATAACCGTTGCTCTCTAATTATCGGTCAAGAACTCGCAAAAATCGATGCTCTCGTTATAATGTAGCTCATCGATTCTTGCAATTATTTCCGAGAATCTTTGAATTCCACATTATCAATTTTCAGCTACTCATTTTTTTCACTGCCGGTTTTCATCAATATTTACTCTTTATTATCAGATAGCATATTCGCAAAGAATGTTTTTACGCAACATGTACAAATGGCGAAACATCTTTCATCTTAATTGATAACTTTACAAGCATCTTGATACATAAAATTGCTCATGTAACTTTCTGCAACTTTTTGCGTAAGCTTCAGAGTCATATAATTTGCTATATCAAGGGTATATTATCTTCACACAAGAGGATAAAGACAATTTTCTTGTGCATCCAAGTGTAGCTTATAAAAGCAAAAACGGCACTGATAAAATGCTCCTCGTTAGTAACGAGATAAATTAAAGATTAAAGTTTAGCTTTGTGCAGAAAATTAAAAAAAAATATTAAATGAAATGAAAAACTAGACTTTTCTAATTCTATTATATTAGAAGAATTAGCCAACCCTTGTTTTTCATTTAATTTAAACACGGATAAGTTTCACCACGTACCGCTGAAATTAGTTGATTATAAAATAACAGTATTTCCCAGATACATCGTCAAGTTTGCTTGAACCGTGGTGAATTTCTGCAGCTTTTCTTCCTGCAAGTAATTATGTTTGGCATACGAGCAGAGGTGGAATTAATCGCATGAATATTTATTCAAGGCGGAGATCTTCAATGAAATCGAGAATGAATACACAGACAATGACTCGATGGCACCGATTTCCAGTTTTCTTATGGTCATCCTCTTTTGTTGAGTCTCGGAGTCGCCCTTGAAGCAAGGACGAGAGGATTTCGGTTTCTTCAAGGAAAGCGGGAAATTAGTCGAAAATCTTCCGGAGACCTCTCGGAGAGGTTGAATCTTCGGCGCGCTTCGCTGACTGGTCGCTGAAAACCGTCCCCTCATCGCTCTTTCCCCTTCCGCATTCCTCTTCCGCCTTCTGAAATAGACGCAGATGCGTACTGTTAATTCACGGCTTGGATTAGGATTACCCTTCCGAGAGATCGCGAGACACATGCGTGGCAGATGGGGACATCGATGGGGCCTTCAATGTTAGATGGTCGTTCCAATAGAGGGAACCACTTGGCTGAGAGAAGAATGGACGCGGTGGTGAAATGGTGGTTGAAGGAGAGCAGAATGGGGGGTTTGAAGGATACGGGGGAGTCTAGTGTTGCCAATTGGCAGTTTTTTGTTCGCTCTTCCGGTTGTCGCGCATGGTAACAATGCCCTCGGTGTATGCAAGTACATCACCTCGTATAATGTAATACACTCGTGTAAAGTGCGAGCGCTACTTTATGATTGCTGTGAATGGCATTTCAGCTCTTGTCTATAATGGAGCGTTGATTTCCTTGAGATTCACTCACGAATGAATGCTCTTTTGGAGGGTTCCTTAAGTGATTTTCGAATGATTCATTGATTCGTTTTATTGTGCGGGCATCGATTGAGGATGTTTTTTCCGCTGGTAAATGCTCAAAATTTGGTGCTGGTGATCTTGAGATGGGTGGTTTAAAAAATGTGATTGCCAGGAACTGAAAGTTTGAAACTGTGCGTAACGCTCTATTTGTTAGGGATGTATATTAAGATGATTCAGTGATGATTCTAATTGTTCTTCTCTATTTTTCATCGTTCTACAGCATCTTACCTATACTTTATTGCGTTGTAATATTTTTTATTAAAATAACTATGTAGTTTATACTTTAACTCAAGCTTATTCTAAATTTGGGGAGATTAAAGAGATGAATTCTTGTAGATTTTTGTTAGAAAATCGAATGAGAAACCGTTACTTTCATAGCTTTATGGAAATTTAAATAGTTGCTTGCGGTATAACCTGCTGTAAAATTTCTGCAGATGTTACATCATAAGCTTCTATAAGCCGATAATTATCTATCTATCATTATTGATGATAAATAATTATCTGCCGACTCGGAGGAAAATATTCATTTAATAGTAGATAGCTTTGCCTCAGTAACTGGTTAAAGGGGAAGCTAGACTTAATCTGACTAAACTTTGACTTATTACTTGCATACCCATGTATTAGAAACAGCTGCGTGTACAGTGTTACATATCAAAGGAGCAAAAAATCGCTGAAATAGCATCGCCGCAGTCGATGCCAAGGGGTGCAGTGACCTTACCGACTTATCGCTGGGAATTCCATTGATAAAATGTCACGGAATACACAGGGGAAAACGAAAGATATTGCATGGAAAATTATACCACGCGAGAAAACCACGGAGGGAGATGATTGTGAAAAACCAATTGCCTCTTTATGGAAAAGATAGGGGAATGATCTTTGGGAAGTAGCGGGTAGGGAAAATATTCATGTATTCCCTCTTTTTATTGGCGATAGATTGAGGACGCAGCACTTGAGGATTCTCTCTTAGCTTTGCTAAAATTTCTAAAGTCTAGCTACCTATTGATCTATCCTCAATTGCGTGTCTATTAAAACATTTTAGCGCATTTGTAGCATTAAACAAACTACGTTGAATGTTAAATTCTATTTCCTTTCTCAAATTGTTACAGAGTTCTTATTATTTTTATAATTTATATTCTCTGCTTGTCGTTATCATTATCATCGAAAGGAATTTGATTTTGTAAAGTATATAAATGTTGAAAGACATTAGTTCAGCTAAAATGTAAATATATTAAATTACCTTAATTTAGACGTATCAGAAGTAGATAGATGATGAAAAAGAATTCTGTAAATTTTCTTGAAGACATCCATGTATGTCAAAGATTAAAGGTTTCAAATTTCTTAGATTCTTTTTCTATAGATTACGTCATTGTCGTCTATCTGTTTGCTTTCTGACCAATTTTATCATAAAGAGGATGACTAAAAAGCACCTTATCTCTCCTTTTATAAAATTTTAGCCTGTGTAATGCCAATTATCTTCGTGATAGAAATTTTCCTTCGTGTCATCTAGGTGCCATCCTGGTGAATGTTATCTTTTGATAGTTTACTGTTCTAATAGCATCCCTGCTTCTTACATGTCTTAGAATTATGTTTTCGTTACCCTTTTTTTATTTCGTTTTCAATTTTTACATGAAATTCGTTCGGCCTGTTTTATGTAAGTATGATTTTAATCAAAAATAATTTGCGAGACGAAATACCTATAATGACGAAATTGTGTACAATAAAAACCCTTATCATAAATTTGCTTTGTTATTTTAGCGTATAACGACAATAAACAAGAGACAAAGAAAATACGAGCTCCGGTTTGAGAAATTTACGATAAACGGTCAAAGCGTCTTGTATCGAGTCGAATATTTAGTCAGATTCGAAATTTGATTCGAATCTTTTCGTCAATTCAATTCGGATTCGATTCGAAGTGAAAAAGCACCATTGTCACATCACTATTTTTTATCCTTATTCCTTAAATCTTTTTATCAGTCGATAGTATAATTTCACGGTTGAATTTGAAGATTATCCGTAGGTATCTCATAGAAGTACCGGGGTCAATTTTGTATGTTTTTGCCTCCTCACATCCCCTAGGCAACGGAAAGGGTTTTAGCGAACATCTTTCCATCCGCGTAGCCACGGAGAAGGATGGAGAGAAAGCAGAGAAAGCATACCCCGTGGGAAAGTGCGGGATGCGATGTGAGGGCGAGAAGGGAATTGATCGCCATTCCACGTGTTGGATGGCAGAGGGGAAATAGGACGGTCGCTATTACTAATCGATAGCGATTTTTAGAGAGGGAAAGACTCAAAAGTGAGGCCCAAATCGCTGTAGATTCCTCGATTTTTTCCCTCGAATAGGATCGAAGTCCTAATCCCGCTCCTTTGGCAAATACGGTTTTGGTTATCGGCGTTCTGGTGGAGTGCAGCGAAGGGGAGGATGGAATGCGGGATGAGGTAAAAGGGAAAATCGGAAACGCCGCGAGGTATTTCCATTCATAGCCCTGCCTCGAGTTATTTCCGCGTATTTTTCCGGGTGTTTGGAGCTGTTGCGCTCGTTTGTCACGATTTCGAATTATTATCGGGTTCTGAGATCGAGAAGCGAATTAGTCGCGGTGTGTATTTGCTCCGCATTAAAATCCCTAATTGCTGCCTTCGCTGATAATTTAGAGGTGTACAAAGACCGTAGCGATGTTTTTGAGGACTAGAAAGAATTGGGGTACCGCGGCGAATCAAAATCATGAGCTTGTTTTCTCTCAACGTTGATTTTAAAAGGGAATTTTACGGTGGTCCGTTGAAAGTATTTGATGTTAAATAAATGTCAACGTGGTTAAGTTTCTCCGACCTTGCTTTTAATATTTCAAGCTATTAAGATGTTATCCCTGATGCATTAATAACCCCATATATTCTAGTGCAGCTTAGTTGTCTTGAAACTAGAGGCGTTTAATCGTAATTAGAATCTCTTTGATGATTCCATCTAAGAAATAAATGTTAATAATAATGAAATAGGAAGTGCTTTTGTTGTCTAGCAGATATAATCGTGTGTTATCTAAAATTTTCTGTAATCTGACCTAGCTTGATTTATCGATGATTAAGTGAAACCCTTTAAAAGATCCAAGATAAAACGTGAAAGCTAATTACTCGATGATTTACAGTGGAATCAGAATTTAATCGATCCCTCTAATTACTTGACGATCTCCAGCTTTTTTTATATTTTTTCTTTCATTCTTATTGCTCGTGAATCCGTTGGTTTTGCTCAGTACTAACCCCTTCAAGTGAAGGAAATATTTAGTTCATTAAATTCTTTGATTATCGTTCGCAATTAGATGTTTCCAATTACAACTTTCTTGAATCAGTTCCATAATTAAATAGACAAAACTTTTAATCTGCACGATGTGTATTTATGTATGCAATAGTGAATTTAAGGATCATCACCATTAGGAATCGAAGTATTTATCACAGGTCATTTAAAGAATGCGGTGAAATTAGTCAAAGGTAAATACTTCTGATTCCTTATCTGTTCTTTTTACATTTTTAGTAAAGGAATTGTTCTTGTAAACGTTTTTATAAGGCCGCCCATCGTTAAACATTATTCGTTATAGCTTCTCTTCTTTGAATCTGTGATCTTATTTCAAAATCATTTATACAGAAAATTTGTGTTATCTTTACAAAAGCATATGTTTGAAATCATGAATCATGGCTTCAAATTGTATCCTTAGATGTAATTCAATTTAAGTTGAATCGAAAAGAGACAATAGTTTTTGTTGCTTGAGCATCCGACTTTAATTCTTACGATTGTCCCAAATTCTATCCGTACTTTTCAACTCATTTCGGTAATTAGAAAATTCGGCCGAGTTCCGAATGCATTCTCTTCGACCCATTTCTCATCGCCCACGTCTTTCGACTCCAAAAGCATCACTTTTTTCTTTCTTTTCCTTCCACTCGCCAAAAAAGCTTCTCGTAGAGATTTTCTTTTCTCCCCAGCCTTATAAATAGAAGAGCGGCTCCTGGTTCAAGTCCCTCAAAAGTTTTTCCCGCTAATGCCTCCTCGACTTCCCATTTCATTCCCTTCATTTACCACCGCGTGTGTGGAGACTCTTCGTAAATGCTGCAGCTTTTGAATGTTTTATGAACTTTTCGCCACAGGATCCTATTTCGTGCTTGAGGATTTTCTGAGATTAATCTCCATAAGTTTAGGAGGTGTTGTAAGATATCCTCGACCTTTTCTGTTTATCTCAAGTCTTTTTTGATGGAAAAAGTTATCTAAGGAAAATTTGGAGAATTGTATGTAGACTTTAATATTTATTTCTCAGACTAGCGAACAATTTAAAGTCATTAAAGAGGATATCCTCTCTTGGGAAATTGTGCTTTTGGGTTAGAATATGCGAACTAAAATAATTTTCACAGTCCAATCTCCCGATTCTCTACATTCCGTGCGATAAAGATTTTTTTATAAAATTCTGCATATGTGTTAGGGTCGCTGGATATGCCTTTCCATATTCGGAGCGAAATTTTTTCGTACGCGTTATTTTAGCATCTTCACCATATTAGGAGTAGCCTTGGGTCGTATGCGAACTTTTGGAAACATTCAATTTCAGATCAATCACTCATATCCCGCGGGTGAGTTTTCCTTGATTCTTCGCCTAGAGAAGGCTTCTCAAACTTTTTACTCTCATTGGGCCTCATTAATCTTCGGAGAGACATCTCGAGTTTTCAGACTGTTCGAGTACTCATAGATTAGCGTCTCAACGCGGATTTAGGTAGTGCTTGCAGGTCTTGCGGCTAATGTTGAGTTGTTAGATACAAATAAAAGAAATTGTTCTTTTGTAATTCCAGCCTTAGAGCGTAAAGAAATATTGCACCTTTAGAAGAAGGGATTAAAGGGAATTTTTTTACAGCGAAATGGACTGTCCACTTGACCACATGTCAAAGACAAACTCTTGACCAGGGATAGAGACAATTTTTTTTATCGAAAGTTCGCTTGTTTTTACCATTTGGCTATCTAAGAAATCACTGGGCCGTATATAGGGTGGGCCATATGCCGGTTTCATTTTAAATTACGTCTTTAAAGAAAATTATTAAATTATTATTAAACATCATGTTGTGTATATTATCTTCACAATATTCATATTATATTTTCGTATATATTTATATTATAAATTTATATATAAATTATTAAACTAGCATTAAACAAAATAAATGAAAATATTAAAAAGAAACTTTTAAATTATGAAACCATCAGTCCTCAAAGTCCACCCACATTCAAATAGTTTAACATGGTATTTGCTTGGAGGAAATCGACTTGATCGCTAAACTAATTCATGTATTTTCCATTTCAGTTTCACTTCAGGTAACAGACGAGACTCGGAATGAATCGGAACTTTTTTGAACATACATTTGTTTCAGCAGCGGAAGAAAAGACCACCTCAGTTCCCCTCTGTTGGTCTATTCTAAAGTTTTCCCATGACCTAGCGGTCGTTTGGATAGGGCATTGTTAATCATTCTGCCGGCCGCCGCTCGTGCCTAATGGAACAGACGCTAACAATGTTGTGATTCCGCGTCAGAATAGTGGTTATACTGTGCCAACACCAGTTCGATTAGGTTTGGGCTCTCCGGAGCGTGGCGTTCCCTCCGCCGGCTGGATTCGAACTCCCATGCATTTTCCGTGTGGAAATGGGGACTGCGGTGGGGCGTGGGAGGCGGCATGCAGACGAGGACTCTCCCATGGGCTAATGTGTTGACGAGATGTCTGCTACGAGACGGATGCGCTCGCTATTCCGGTTTGCGTCCACTGTTCTGATTCCGAACGATCTAACACTGTACGTCCCACGTTCAGCTCCTTTTACGTCGTTTTTATTCGTTGTTTTTCCTCTCCCTCAGCAGTTCGTAGTTAGGGTACCAGGCGTGGGAAGGAGGAAATGGTCGGGATTAGGGTTGACAGATGTACTGCTCTAAGAGTTAACATACTGAATTTTCGATTTCCCTTTTCTGAGTGATGTTATCAACAGCATTTGGGTGTTGTCGCGGAAACTAGCACTTATCTTCTTGTTGGTTTTCACTTTTAAAGCAGGCGTTCGAGTTTCGGTATGTTTATGATGATGGAATCTTAGATGAAACTGCGTTTGTTTGTTTTCTTTGTCATCGGGACTTGTTCGATGATGTTTGAATCAGTTTCCGTGCAAGGTTTCGTGATTCGATTCAATTTGGAATCGGACCTAGTGTTCGATTTGGACTCAGATTGAGAGTTGAAATAAGTTGAAATTGCCGCAGAATCGTGTTTGATTCCGTTTATCCCCTCTACCATTCCTTTAGAAACTTTAGAGTATCGGTCCTTATCCCGTAGCTATCAACTTCTTGTAATTACACACAAAATTCACGCCAACCTTTTTAGGTCAACCATTCTTGGTTTCATGCGAGGTGATTCTGTGTATACATACCGAAAGCATGCACATGTTTGCTTGAGTGGGAATAAGAATATAAAAATAGACCGTCATTCTCTTCCGTTTCGGTTCAAAAGGAAATTGAATTTTAGATCTAGAAGTAGAGTTTACTAGTTGATCATCTTCTGTGATCCCTAATTCGGATTAGCATACTATGAAATGAGTCCATCCTTACTGCGTAGCTTGCTTTGATTTAACAATGGCCGAGGCTTCCCCATGGGTATTTAATTTCACATGGAAAAAATGTTTATTTCCTTTGGAGAAAATAGGTTCAGGCGCAGACCATTAATTCTTATGTGATAGTATTGCTCCGCCGGCTTCGTGTAAGTAGCTTACTACGGGCCATTTGGTGCCCCGCGCAAGACTTTTTATAGAGTGCATCTATAAAAAGTGTCTAGAACAGACGTCTGGCAGCAGTTCACATTCCTGAGGGCGGAACCACTAGAGGAAATATCTCTAAACAAGAGTATTATGAGCCGTGAAGGCTCCGAGGATGGAACATAAAATTATCTTTCCCTTGCAAAGTGGTAACAGGTGGAATTTTTACGCATATAAATACCATTTTCTTGAAGTTTTAAGTTTTTGCGAAAGTGTTTGAGATTTACTGCCCTTAAAAACTTTTTACGCTTTAGAATCTTTTAGCTTTCATGAAAATATTTCGATGCCTTTTATCTTTATGAGGAGTATTTCGCGCTTCCTCCCCTTCCTGGCTATTCAGTATTTAATTCTTTAATTTAAGATTGCGGCATGAAGGTATTGATTGCCTTTAGTTAGTGTGAAGTGTGCTATTTTTTTAATCATTCGAAGTGCGATTGGAATGAGATTATGAAAATAGGCCTATAGAGAATATAGGTTATCGGAGCCAAGGTTATTTCAGATAAACATTTAGTCGAACATTTTAGGCTAAGCTCTTTCTCTAAATTATAGTTTCCGCCGCTCATAATGCCGATCGGAAGCTATCAAGGTGATGCCAATTTTTTTAACTGTTCCAACTACTTGCACTCTTACTTAATTATATTCATCCTCATATGGGGGAAATACATAATTTACGATGGGACTTAATTTATTAGTATTTCAAATTTCAATTCATATATTCATCGAGGACATTCTTTAATACAAGGGAGGAGTTGATTAATGTGGGATGATCATGTCGAAAATGAAGCCATGGAAAATATCTATTGTTCCTGAAATATGCATATATAACTGTGGGACACGGAACCCCGGTTGAGATCCTATCAGTGTTAAGACACCGTCTTCAAATGATGTCGACATGGTTTGTTTTCTGTAGCTGATGCTTATTTATTTGATATATGTTTACATAAACTGTTTTTTCGACTATACTTCTTGCCAACCTAAATTTCGTATCTTCAAATAATGTTACATATCTAAGGTACTCATGTCGGGTATTAAATGCATTGAAAAGTGTTATTCTTGAGTCTTTAGGTCGCACTTACACTTTCCTCTCCTGGAATACTGGCACAGTCAGGAAAGCGAAGGTGTACTACCCCACACCTCATCATTTCTTTTCAGCCTTATTCCCTCTCCAGACCTTTTGTAGTTAGTGGCATAGGGTTTGAAGTTCCAACTGGCGTCCGAACTGGGTGCTGTGCTATATTGAAGGAAACTCGTTTATTAGACTTATGTATGTACATTAGATTTTGTCTGATTTCTTGCTGGTATCGGAAACAGAGTCCGAAAAAATTATTATTTTTGCGTGAAAGTGAAAATCGAATCAGAACCGATGATTTGGAATCCTGGAACCTTTACCAAAACCGGAAACAATTATATTTCCGTTCTGATAATCGGTCGGCTTTCTCATATAATGTTAGTCATATTTAATATGCCAATGCAACGCATCCCTGCAGCCGAATAATTAACGTTTAAATTTAAAGAACTGAACATATTCATCATTTCTTTTATATCAACATTTATTGCAAGATTTAATGAAGATGAATTCTATTGAGGGGTATTATACATGTATAAGATAAACCATGCACAGGGATTATTTTATCGAAGCAAAAAAATCTGGTTTCGAACCGGTTCAACGGTTGCAGCCGGAGCTAAAACCGAAACGGGCCGGAATCCGGTTATAATAATAATAATAATAACACGTCTTTATTCGGGCGAGATTGAGACTGAAAAGTCTCTTCTTACATCTAACCCTTCGTCAATTTGTAAGAAAGAGATAGCAGAAAAAAAGTGCACAGAAGAAATTTATATTGTGGGCTTAAAAACCTAGGATAGGAATAATAGCCCACAGCAGGAAAACACCCCAGAAGAGGGTGTGAAAAACCTGCGAAACCTACAGATAGATAAGACTCTGAATTTATAGAAAAGGCTGGAATCAAAAAGCAAGGAACATATTTACACTTCAAACTGCATATAGAAATAGTCCAAAAAATTGAATAACAGTTAGTAAAAAGGATAACATGAGATAAGATATAAAAAATCACAGAAAACACAGAATGTTATAAATGGTTATCAACTGAACCGGACCGGAAAACCTGAACGAGAATACGGTTCGATAAAATCGAAAAGCGAGATGAATTTCCATACATTTAAATCTCCATCGACTGAAAACCCAGCAGTTCACCCACCGAGGTGGTGGTGTGAGGGTGCAATGCACCTATTTATCCATTTCGCGTCGCTAAGGTTTCTCTGTTGTGCACAGTAATTGTCCTCGAAAAGAAGGGCATGGACTACATCCTTCACTTACAGTCTATTTCCCTAATTTCGTCGCATTGATCTCCCACTCAGCTCCTGAAAGGACGGTTGCCGTAACCGTAGACATCTGTTCTCGCATACGGACGACGATTTGAATGGCAATTCTGCCTATCTCGGAGATGAGATGCGTTTCGTCACAGTTCTCGCGGAAAGTGCCCTCTGTCGATTCCCGCGAAACTTTTGTTTTCCTCCCGCGATTTCCGTGAGAGGAAACGGCATCGTTAAGGAGGGCATTTATTTCAATCGAACGATTTATTCCTCATCCATCGCTTCCTTCATGAAGATTGATTGTATAATGAGTACGAGGAAGAATAATACTCGCGGGAAATTCCTCGTTTTCAGGCTTCCCATGTTTAGCGATTTTGAGGCAACACCCTCTCCGTATTGATTGCGGAACACAAAACTTCATCAGGAAGTCGGAATCTCAGCTCTGTTCGAACTTTGTTTCTTGTTCGCTCGGGTTTGAGATACGTGATCATGGTTGATTAATGTTTGTTTGGTTTTCATTCTTTAGCCTTCATTGTTAGTGTCGCTTTTGTCTCGCAAAGAAACCTATTTTGGTGTCCGGTATTTGGTGCCAAATGAAAGAAAAAGTCCTTTTTCTTACTTATTTTGACGTGCCGACCACGAATGTCATCATAATTCATCTTCAGTTGAATCTTACTTGGCTAGTTGCTTGGCTTACTGGCTGTTTTCTAAAGTTTAAAATAGTCTAAATGCCTTAGAAAAATTAATTTCCCCATTTTTTGGTATAAAATCTGATTATGAAATCTATCTTCGAAAATATGTGTTAATCTAGTTTAAATGCGTTTCATCAGATTTCTTATAGCAGTGCATTAGATGCATCAAAAAAGCAGCTATAGCAATGATTATGTCTTCAATAAAGCAATTTGAAAATGAATAATTATATTCCTATAATCAGCTCATCATAATGTTGTAGATAAATGCTAGACGATCGTTGCTGTAACTTTGTGAAACTGCACAGGCGATAATTTGGTACAAAATGAATTTGTAAAATATCTCGAGAATATTTTATTTTGGCAACTAGTTTCGATTCGTAAGGTCAGTATATGCCACTGACACGCAATGGAAACAATGCTCACGAAAAGTAAACATGTTTTCTTATTCATCATATGTCTTTTATTTTGCAGAGTATCGTAGGAAATGGTAATACTCCATGAAAATAATGATAAGAATAGAGGCGTAAAAATATGCACCAATATAACCTCAAATCAATCAAAATATTATAAACATTGTTATGAATCTGAAGTCACCAATACTTAGATAGCTATTCACAATGCCCAAATACCATATCTCTCGAAGCCTTAGTCTTATTTAGGACTAAGCCGGCAATCTCTTAGAACTAAATCGCATTTGGAAAAGTCTATGGATAAGAAATGACCCGCTACATCTCGGTAGCGAACTCACATTACGAGCCCTGAGTTTCTATTAATTAAAATCCCTCTTTAATGGTCTGGTTACACTTAAGTGCATGTAAGAATGACCCCACGACATCATGTTCTCATGATACAGGGACATTTTTAGAGATACTACACACGTGACGTTTGTGAGTTTGAAGTCTTGGTTGAAGAAGCTCTCCCTTCTCTTTTTTCTATCTTGGTAGTTGGTAGGGAAATAAATTGCCTCCCGTCTGCTATTTTATCCCTTCGACAGACTGTCCGTGACCTCAATATATCAAGAAAGATTTAAAGGAGTGTCTTAGTAATTTCCGGAGCGTTCCTCGCGCCACAAGCCCGAAATAGTATCATTTTGGTGGCTGAATCCCTGGAAAAATATCACGCTGTCATTATGTGGGACTTTGACTGCGAGAATCACTTTTCTGATTGCATTTGGGGTCAGCTTATGTGGCTTGTCAAACATGTCATGGTTTGAAATTTTCCAACGCGTGATTTCTTCGATGAATAACTTCAATTGTACGCTATTGTTGGTAATAACGATACCATTGGACCAATTGATCAGTAGCATCATCTTACTCGAATATCTATGGATAACTATACAATATGTCTATAAGAGTATTATGTTCAAGGTATGCTATGTAACACACTATTCTTAGATGTATAACCTCAGTCTTTTCCTGTCTCTAAATCTTAGTGGATGGAAAACTTTCTTTTGATGCTGGAGGAAAACGTATCTTTCTTTTCAGATGTATTGAATTACGGAAACATCTTTTAAAAAAACGCCGGGTTGAATTAGGATTGAGAGCAAATTTAGGCCTTTTAAAATCAAACTTAATACCATTATTAACTTTTTGTATTTCACCTTTTGTTGTTAAATAACAAATCGGAAATTGTATGATGTTTGTTCTCAAGTGTAAGTTGACACGCATTATGGTCCCATTGAAATAAAAGTATGCACGACAGATGTCCTTTTTACGAAGAAGGTCGCCAAGATAAAAGAATATTCGGCTTCCACTCTCCTTTTATGAAAGGTCTCAAAAGAATTGAAAATATGGAGATGAAGGGTGCTTGGCGCACGTATTCACATATCGCCCGGATCGTTTTGGCTCTTAGCGTTCTTTTGTGTGGTAAAAGACAGAAGAATGCGGATCTCTCTGTGGAAAATTTAAAATCAGAAAAAGAAGGGTAAATCATTTTTCGTATTTTTATCCATGCCTTGTCTATTTCAGCCTCAAAGATCGTGTATGTGATTCCAGAAAAGCTAGGTTTATGCTTGGTGTATGTGAAGGAGCGATTTTAATGTATCATTAGTCTGACGTTTGTTAAATTTTAATACTTCTCTGTTAAATTTTGATATTTTTCTTCTCAGTTTTACTGCATAAATTTTCCATATTCTCTGGGAAAGTGGTCATATCAGTAATTTACAGAACAACAGACAAAACTCAAACGATGGTCCTGCTCGTGGCTCACGGGACTTGTTATCTGTGCAGATACTTTTTAAAAGTTTCTTGCATTTTTGTATTATAGTAATTTATAACTAAAACATGAAGAAGCGAAATTTTTGTAGTAATATATACTACAAAATGAAACTCTAAACTCTATTTATAACATTGTTTCAAATCAGTTTCGAATAATGAACTTCCTCAGAACTTCCTTTAAAGCGCAGCAAAAACAGAAAGTATCTACTTATTCGCAAATTAGAATTTCTTTAACTCTGCACGCGTCACACGCACCTCAGCTTTGCGCAACCTCCGCAGCGTAGAATGCATCCGTCAAAAGATTCTCTCAGAGGCAAAAAAAGAATGACGCCAAGACTAAACGAGAAATCGAAATGGCCATCAAGAGATCGTTTTCTTTCATCTCCCTCATTGCACGACCAGGCTATTATTCTCAATTGGAAAAGGTGTAATAGTCGCGGTCTGTGCGAGGATGAGCGCTTCATTTTCCCACTGATGTCGCATCTCTGCCCAGCGGCTATTCGTGGCGATGATCCGGTGATTTCAGCCTTTAGGAATGAGGGAATCCGCCGTTGGAATACTTTGGCTCGAACCCTTGACATTAGTGCACTCTCGCCTTCGGAATGTCCCCCCGCCTTTATTCGATTTTCTTCGGTGTCACGATGCCCCACATCGCAGCACCGCCGTGCCAACTATACCGAATTTGACAATTATTTCGAGATCCACTGCTTTTCTCGGTTCTTTTCACTTTTCTAAACCCTTTAGGTTTACTGCATGATTCTTGACAACGCGTTCTATTGTTTGCGTCCAATGAAACGTATAATGAGATAGGTCTGAGTAACCTTCTAAAACTGCACAGTGATGGATTTTTTATTGAACACGATGCTCATTGCTTTCTGCGAGTATATCTTGACGAATTGAGTATTTTCGTTTCCCTTTTGGTATAGAGAAAAATATAGCTTTCATTTACTTTAGTCTCAGTCTTTTTCATGGCTTTGATGATAAAAGTGGCAATCATCTTGGTCATTCCGATGAGTGTTATTTATAGGGATACTATGCTTCGTATAAGTGAATGTTCTATAGTCATTGAATTCTTACTTAGTATAGAAAGTACCTATTCTATTATATTAAGACATAAACTATCTTATTCCTAATGTTTCCTAAATGACTCGAACCCAGCTGGATCTGGGTTTGAATCCCTCCTTTTATCCCTAAAATCCTTTGTGATACTTCCGTCTATTTTCCTCTCCTGTAAATTCATTCCCTTTCATTTTTAATCTCCGTTGCTAAGTTTTCTTTTATTGCCAATGCGTTGGTTGATCTTTCAACTTTTCTGAATGTAAGATGATGAGTGAGTTTAAATTCGTTTTCGGAAATCTTTTTTTAATATTAGTATAATAATCCTGTGTGCCGATATGTTTCAATTGGGAACATTAATTGCATCGTTTCATATCACTAAAGTCGATAATGGAAGGCGTGAATTCGTGGAAAGATATAACCAAAAGTAAATACTTTAATAATACTAAGTAACATTCCATAGTAATTTTAATACACGACCGGTTGTTTAACAAGCGTTATTCAATCTTTATGAAGAGAAAAAAACAGAAGTTCATGAATTTATGGAAAGGTACCTATATTTTTATGTACTTATGTTTTCTTCTCTACGTGTAGATGCAAGCACGCTTGCTAAACCCGTCACCTATTAAAATTATTGCGGTAAATAACTAAGCATTTATTTTTGATCCCCAATCATCTTTTATTCGCAAAATCGGCTATGATTTCGCGTTAGTTTGTTTACCGATTTCGCATTTCTAATTTAGCACTTCAGTGAAATGTTTGCTGCATATAGTAGCTGGTTAATTTCAATCGATCTCCCGGAATTTCCGGCGATCATCTTCTTCCTGGGACGGAAAACTCCCGGAATCAAATCTTGAAGAGTTGGCAACCCTATCACCAACCCACGCGCTAAACTTTTGGGGCGATCCTTTTATATCGTGGCCATTCCCTCCCGTACTCCCATTTAACGAGCTCTGAAGACGGTCCTAGAATTTTTCGCCTCTGTTTCGATGAAAAACTGAAAATCCTCGGGGGTAACAAGTCCTCGGCTTTCCATTTTCTTTATTTTAGCGCCGGATTCTGGGTCACGAAGCAGCGCGCTCCAGCTCGCTGATGGGGAAAAAGTTTGTTTACCATCTCTCGCTGCATGAATGCTTTGTGCAGTAAAAGTTATGCCTGTCGAGCTTCTCCCAGAAACGCGTGGGGCTTTATTGTGAGAAGTAGAATTAATTTCCCGCGAAATGTCTTTGAGCGCCGTTCGGTGAATCTGAAGAGAAACTTTCCTCGTCTAACACGTTGGAATTCGCGGAATCGGTAATGTTTGTGTTCCGAGGAAAGATCCCTTTACATTGCTCTTTGGCTGTTCCGTCGATTGATTTGAATCTTCGGGTAAACGATTCCGTAAGAGCTCCCCTTCCGGTTGATTCGTTACCCCTTTGACTCTGAGGGATGATTTCCACCTGCTTTAAATCTCTAGGAGAATTTATTTCTCGATTGTTTTTTGTGCAAAGTTTGTTTTCTGTGTAAAGTTTTGGCGTTCCTTTTGAGATGAAACTTCCGAGATATTTTTGCTGGTGACGAGGCGGGTTTTCACGAGGATGATTCTTTTCCTCTTTGATACGATGCCACATCTTTGTGTGCTGTGGTCGAAGAGATTTCATTTATCTTTCTTTAGCTAGGATGCAACCTTTTCCGAGAAATATGTTATTGCCTCACGATTGATCTTCGGGTTCCTGTGAAAGCCGAGAATATATCGGATTGTATGTGTTCGTATGCAGATGAAGTATTTATTGTTAGAGGAATTGATGCAATTTATCGGAAAGGATCGTGCATCTTTATTTTTCATTGTTAATCCTTTGGCTATATTTTAAGTGCGTCAGATACTAGGAACCTTTGTTTTATGAGCACGAGAAATTAATGAAAATACTTCCACACTTTATTCTGTAGAATTCTACCATCAATTGAAAAACACAATTTCTATCATTATTTTCCCAGAATATATTTATTTTAGACTCTTTATTGGCTATTTTCCAGCTAGCACATGGCGCTGTCAACTAGAAAAGGCTTAATTCTGTGGAAATCCACTACAAAGAGTCAAGAAAAGAATCTTACTTTAACATTTTTCTACAGGTTTCCTCTCAAAACCTATATGTAGAATGTAAAATTATGATTCTTTTCTATATTTCGTATCATGTGATCTTAAAAATAATTTAATTTCTTTCCTTTTTCTGTCTGTATATGCTAGTATTTATCTCATGCATTCTTTTGATAAGTTTAATCGATATTTTATGTAATGGAAATATTTACGCCTTTTATACCTTAGATTAGCTTAATTATAATTCACGCGTTACGATTTGTAATCTCTGTGCTGATTAATACACAAGTAATTTAGACTTACCGGAAGTTATAAGTTCAATTTGATGACCCAGTTTATTTTTATCACTTTTGTTTTATCATTTTCTACTCCATCGACTTAATTAAGTCAAGATGATAACCAAATATTGTGGAAATTCCACATATGTGTCTTGTTTTTCCCGAATCGTTCGTTCCCCTTTAATTACCCATTATTTCATGGAAAAAGAATCCTGGGAACCGATACACATGTTTTTCCTCCGACGCAATGGAATCTTCGATTCTTAGTAATCATTTAAATCGCCGGAGAGTTAATCAAGGTTTTGTTCGATGTTTGTCGTAACCGCTAAGCGATGAAGTCAGATAATGCGTTCGTCCTCTTCCTCGGAAAGGTTGCTTGCATGTATCCTACATTTATCAAGTCATTCCTTCTCTCTCAGACACACGTAATTCCCTTTTTTAAACTGTGATCCGACTCTCGTATACGTAAACCACATCGTCTCTCAAAGGCTAGTATTTCACCTTAAGGGGAATTCGTCTTAGGAATTGTAAGAAACTTAGAGTGGTATGTAAATGTCCGCATTCTTAGGCCTCGCCCTCCGCCGAGTGCTGTTTGGGTCCCGGCTCGTGTACCACCAGTTGTTAGTGCGATCGGCACGTCCTTCCCAACGTCCTCGAGGACACTCCTTTTCTTCTTCTGTCTTTCCATGAACGGCGTCATCGATGCAAAGGACGCTAACGTAATAGCAATTGAGATGATAATTACGAGGTAAACACGAGTGAGATGTTCCGATCGAAGATAAAGATCCTTGTATGTCAGGTGATTAACATGCACACGTATTACCTCTAACCCATCTATAAATGTACTTACAAGTTGTTAGTCTAAAGAGACGTAATTTTGTTGTATCCAGATTAGCTAAATTACTATAAATGTTGCTCTCCTTCATTTATTTTTTCAAACTCACAGTTTTCTGTAGAATGTAAAAATTTGGGAAAGATTTGCTCGATTTGTATCAAATGAATGTTATCTGATCCTTGTCAATTAATTTAGCGATATTAAAAGAGAAAGAAAGACGGAGAAAAATTAGAGGAAAGTGATGAGTGATATTCTAAAGGGAAGAGACTCAAGTGGTTGAACAGATTAAAGAAAATTGAATAATTTTTTCGGAGCAAGGATAGAAAAATATGAAGTTTAGCGAGTGTAGACCACCACGGACTTACGAGTTTGCTTTTTCTAAAAGCATTATTTACAATTACGTTTACCATTTATCTATGTTTTTTTATTTATGCAGTTCGTTGGGTAATGGAGGTGAAGTGATTACTAACCTCTAATCTCACAAGATTTGAATTGTATGTTGTAATCACGGTGGCCGTCCTGAAGACCACTGCCGAAACTTCGACATTGTGGGACGAGGCAACCCGGTTGGAGACCTCAAAAAGATTTCTGCATTCCATTCACTGGGAAAATACTTCCATGTATCATTTGGCGAATCAGCGCTCAAATTACGACTTCTGAAAATAATACCACAAACGATGCTATACTGATTAATATAACCTTCTGGAATACTCTTAAACCTTTGTTTATTATACTTAAAAATATTGTGTAATTTTGAATGCGTTATTTTTCTAAATATTGAAGAAAGCTGCTTCTATTTGCTTCTTATCATCCAAAAAAGTTGTTTGTTCAAAGAAGTTGCAATAGCTTTTCTCTATTCTTTCTTATTATGATATCTACATAGATAACATTTCGGTATTCCTTTACCATCAAAATATTGCAACGTCAGTTGTGACATCTCATTCGTCTAAAACTTCGCTATTTGATCAGCTGGAATCCTCCTTTGTTTTGTGTTTTAATCTCAAACGTGGAACTTGGTATCTGCAGTCGGTTCGCGGCTTTATCTGCGCTCATAGATATCTCAACTATCAAGTTATCACTCAGAACTTTGTATCTAACTATGGAATTTCTTTTGAAGTGCATCCGGTTTGTCATTTTGATCCTACGCTTTTTAGATTCAGTAGGACGTAGAGGGAAGTTTACTATATCATCTATGAATTTATAATTCAGTCCTTGTAACGAGATAGTTTGTCACCGGAAAACAAGAATACGCTGTGTATCACTTGATGTAAATGTTTGATTCATCTCCTTTGTCGTCGTTTGTACACCCAGCTGCGAATTTACACAAAGTGACGTTTGAAACTTGTTCTGGAACTCCTTGAGTGACAACTCTAACTCGGTGATTAAACACTCGAATCTAATTCTATCATTAATAACATTTAGATTTATTATATATTTTATTTTTTGCTTTATAAGTTCTCTCTTTACGTTGTCAACATTTGAATTTCCTCGCGGAAAGTTTAACCAAATCCTGTATTAAAATTATAATTCTAATTTCTTCAACTTTTCAATTGATTCTTTCTCCATTCCAGTCTTCATGGGATTGAAACGAAGCTCATTTTTTCGTTCCCTTAGTATTTTATATTTTTATTCTTCGAAATTATATTTTACAATATATCAATATCCATGAACAAGATCCATGATTCCAGTTATACGAAACCTTTGTTTCTGTTGATTTTCTCTGCAGAGTGCAAGAAAATTTTTGAGATATTATTTACAAATGATTGAAAAGAATTCAGGATTTTCCAAATATTTAAAACAAACTGTTAAAATTACACTGTATTACTGATTTCCAGCTTATATCCCGAGCATTCGCTACTTTTTGCAATCCCTACGCGGAATTTCTCTTCAGAGTATCTATTTTATGGTTTTTAGTTTAATTTCATATTTCGTAAAAGGTGTAATATCAATGTAAATGCTAATAGATGGAAGACAATGCTGAGAAGGAAGTGTTGAGGAATCACACCACTATCTTGGAGTGTATACGTGAGTGGAATGCTTAAATGTATCTAGTAGTATTATTTTCCTACATTGATATCGAAGGTTAACTTATTAGAAGCTCATATCGATGGTTTAAGGGATGCTGATTGGCCACCTCGTAAGAGGGTCCCTTGACGGTGTCCGTGGCCTTCCTGACCTAGGCAGTAGATATGTTATAACAGGATATTAATATTCCTGTACGACCGTCGAAAAATTAGATCTCGGTTGTCAAGATTAGGGGCTATCGGGAAAATCCCTGTTGGAAGTCGAAGGCGAGTAATATATCCGCATGGTTGTTATGATGTTGAAAATCGACGAAATTCCCAAACGAATACGTAATACTCTATCGCACCAATAAAAAATGTAAAGAAATTTGATATGTAACAGGAATGCTATGAAATTATTTAAATTGCTATGTATTAGCACATTATTTCCCTTGATTTTGCTCATAATGACAGTGTAAGTGAGCTTAAAGTTAGTTTGGGTCCAAATTCCTTGTTTGAACTTTTCGCGACAGTTTTCTAAATATAATGGCCGTTCCCACTTCCTCTCCTTACGAAACAAACTTAAGGGAAGTAACTGCAAAATGCTTTGAAAAGAAGATTTTAAAACGCAAGAACGCAACGTAAAAGACAAAGAATTATTTATTCTAATTATGAATTTTATTTTTAAGTTTCAGTTGATTTATTGTAAAGATTTCATGTTGTATTTTTATTCTCTGTTTCTTGCTGTAAACAGAACCGGCATATGGTATTTTGGCGCCCCGGAAGAGGTCACATTCAGGCGCTCATTCCAATTAGATATTTTACTGAACATTTTCATCAGCGATTCGCCGATTTTGCTTAAAATCTTTAAGCTCATTTGGGAGAATCCAAAACTGATAAATTGTGTTGTTATTTCGCTACTCTCAAACTCATAACAACACTGAAAATTAACAAAATTATTCAGTCGTAGAGGTAGGCTGTGATGACAAATAATTTAAAAAATTCACTACAGGCGTATTCATACACAATGCATTTGTTTCAGTTTTGACGATCATTAAAGAGCACTATTTTAGTGGAAAACGTTTGAGCGACATTTCACTTTCGTACAGTTGGACATACTGGCAATTTTCCGAACACGTCCGTTACTAAAGCATCGTATATATAAAAATACTCTCATATTAAATGCCTCTTTCACTCTTGACCCTGGGCCAGTGGTGTGGACATAACCCGTATGACGGTGTGTCTCGAAAATCAATTCGTTTGAAAGAGTGTTCGGGAAGTGGGAAGCTGATCGTCGTCAATCTCTTCCCGATTGATGAAGCAGTCCCGTTCAGAGCGAATCTGGTGTAGTTGGCATCTCTTTAAGGAGGATCGTCTTGGAAAGTTTCTCCACCGCTTTCTTCCTCTCCCTCTCGACGATTGCCATCTCCATTGCGAAATCCCCGCTCTCGACCAGGACAAGGATTCCCTTTCTTTAAGGGCTCTCATATCTCTAAAACATTCCAGATGTCAACTTAGTTTTTATGGGAGGAAGGGATGGTCCCATCGGAGGAGGAAATCTCAGGCGATATTTTGCACTAATCCTATTCGCTGCGAGCGGTGTCGGATTCATAAGGAAGGTCACCCTGGGGCTGCAAGTTGTCTTCCTCGTTGACTTTTTTCTTTTCCGAGTTACATTTATACATTTTCGGGGTCGGTCGGAAGGTTAATCATGAAAGTGAAGTGAGAATGACGTCAAATTATCATTTATTTTAAATTTGCTGTCTATGCTGTACGATGTGGGCAAGTTTCTTAATAAGTATTTATTGCACATGTTCACAAATATTGCAATGATGTGTACAATAGAGTATTCGTAATAATTAGAAAAACAAGAAATTATTGATTGAAAATTTTTATAATGACAACTTTGGTCCTCCTGAGACAGTTAGTGGCTCATCAGGAGGCGCCTTGTTATTTTAAATTATAGCGTACAGAAAAAAATTAAAGTAAAAATATAGAAAAACAAAAGAAAATTTTTAGCTCTAAGAAGAGCAGACCTACAGAAAATTCATAATATATACAACCTTGAAAAATGTCAGTATTATTTTGAAAATATACATAATATATCAGCAAAGTTAAAGACAAAATCATTAATTTTCACTACCCCTTTTTATTGAATGATATGCAAATCATTAAACATCTCGTAAGAATAATGTTACAATGTTCTGCCTGATAGTTCAGTGGTTAGAGCAACCGACCGGCAATTGAGAGACCCGGGCTCGTTTCCCGGTTCGATCAGACTTTTTTCATATTCGTTCTGCAATGGATCTTCATGAAAATCGGTATAGTTGTTGCTTCTAACGGTGTATTTGTTGCAAATTGGTAATGTAATTGTTGACTTTTTCTCCTCACTCATGAACTCAATATTGATTTTGGCGTCCATCAGTGGCAACTATCCTTGTTATCCGTCATTTCAATAATAAAAGTATATTTATTTTTGTGTATATCACTGATACCTCACTCTAAATTTTGTGTATCGTATTGTCAGTATTATACGAATTAATTTCTCTTTAAGCTCACCTCTTCATAGTTGTTGGCTTTCCGAGGTTGGATTTTTACGCCCCTTTGACTGGTACGCCCTCAGGCCGCACTTGCTTACTGTCTGGATTGCTGAGAGGAATGAATGCTCCGGTGCAGTGCAAATAGAAGGCGTTTACTGAGAGGGGATGTCGCCGACGCACAGTGGGCTAGAATCGAAAAAAGCTGGCCAAGAGGCCAAAAATGGTTTTTTTGAGTGCGGGTTTTGAAACTTCGCATATATATTAAGAAAAGATTGAATTTTATGTTCCCGTTCGTCGTTTTTCGATATCTTTACGCGTTAAAATGATACATGGCGTCAAACTTGAACTATTTTCACAGAAATGGGCAGTCGCGAATTTTTCGGATAAACGTTCAAGTTTGCATTTTTATGGAGGGTTTAAATAAATACTTTTGGAAGAAACAACGATGCAGTGATCTACAACAATTCTTTATCTTTTGACTGGTTGCTATCACTGCTTACAAAAATGATTTTCCGCTCATTTAAAGCAACAAAATGGCGGACACCTTTTTCGGACAATTTTCGAGATAAAGTAAGGAATATAAATAGGTAAACGGCCCTAATGCATCGAGTCTCTTATACCACGTCATAGTCAGAAGTGTCTAGATGTGGAATCCGAAGAAACTGTTTCAATTCAGGTGCTCTTTTGGGAGTTAAGTCGATTTTTCGTAAGCGCGGCGCGTTCCGACTCACCACCATGGAATCCCCGAATGCAGTTTCGCTGTCCTTTTGGTGATACGAAGTCTAACGATTGGTCTCTTTCATGTTAAATTCTGGCTAATCATCCTTAAAACATACGTGAAGACAGTTTAAGAGAGGAATTAGATACCTCTACTTTACACAACGGATGTGGAATTAAGGAAAGTTTAACATTCAGATAAAATGCGTCTCATTTTAAGTAATATAATTAAACCAAATGTTAATGCGAATTTAAATTCCACGTATATTACCTCTATGACAAAAATATCTATTTACAACATAAATATTTATGCTAATTAATATATATCGTTACTTTATTGTAGCTTTAGTGTTATTCGTCAGAAGATGAATCGTCCGAATCCTCATCATCAATAATTTCACCCTCTCGGTCGTCGATGATGAGGAGATTTCTCAATTCTTTCGCAATTATCTGTTGTTTCTTGTATTTGAATACTGCAGACATGGAAATTTTTGGATCTGATGTAAGCAGAAGTCTTTAAAGAGATCCTCGTTTGTGGCAACTCTCGAGTATTTTCTCGTAAATCTTTCACGTAACCTCCTAATATCTTTGTTTCTTGCCTCCATAACCTTTTCCGAGAGTTCTCTTAACGGAAGAACTGAATTGTTTGCAAATTGTGTTCCATGAACAACTACCTTATGTACTGTCGGAGGCATGTAGTACCATGGGTTAAGGGGTGAACAACTCGAAAGTGCCTTCAGTATAGTTCCGAATTTTTTTTATTAGTTTGTCGTCAATTCATAGGAAATAAATGGTATTATTTTGATTATCCAAACAAACTCTGAAACCGGTTAAACCAACAGAAATCATTACCGCGATTTATTTTGCGGTGTTCGATTAAATTTACTCTAATATTTTTCCGAGTTTTATGTAATTTAGATGCTAATATCGGTTTTATACCTGTTATTTTTGCTGCTAAAGTTGGACTCTCAAAGAACCTCCGAGCATTATTACCATCATTTGTGGTTCCTGTTCATACCTTTGGCGTATCGACTGTCAAGGCCATTTTTTGCCGAAATTCATTTCGTAGGTATAATTTTCTCTGTTGCAATTGAGCTCTTTGGCTACCACGGGCCTGTAATGTTGAATTATTGAATTAGGTTTCTTCATTGCTTTCCGAATGCATGTAACTATCAATAACTTTATTCACTCACCTGCCACTGCCTAAAATCAAGTCTGTATGACCAATGCAAAAGACATTCAAAAAACCTGATATAGCAATGAAGAGTCGATATTCCGAAAGAGAATTTCTCCGGGTCCACTTTCCGTTTCCTCATTTCCCCTATGTCATTCATTTCAGATATTCTTGCCTCACAGATGTAACATCTCAATGACGAGTTATCTGTTAATGCGTTGCACAACTAAAGTATTTATGTTACATTTAAGACAAATTAGTAAGTCCAAAAAGTAGATTACTCTCACCTTTCCATCTACCATTGTAAGCAACATAGGAAAGTTGATTTCAAAATATCCAATCGTAACCTTCGTCAATTTTAATGTCCGTTTTTTCAAATAATTTTGCTCTTCCTTCGCAACTGTTTTCGTTTCCTTCTTCCATTGAAGGAGGATTGGCCGACAGAATCTCGTTGAACGACGGAAAATACTGTTGCAGCTATAGCACACGAGGAAGTACACAGTACGAGAGCACAGAAAAAACTTTCGGTCTTCATAGATGGACTAAAACTGAACTACAAAAATATTTTCTCTTTTCCTAAGAATCCAAAAGACACGTGCGGAATAACCCTAGCCAATGAGCGGATACGCAAGAGCGTTTGCATAGCGCGGGAGTGCCATAAACCGTACTTAACTCCAAACCCGTGACGCAAGGGTCGGTATAAATTTCCAGATGTGAAGATTTCTCAAAGTAAATTCTGCCAACCAGTTTTTCCACCAACATGGGGGGCAAAAACTTCTCTATAAGTATATTTATGGTTAAAATTAAAATGCAGACGCATCTCATCTGAATGTTAAACTTTCCTTAATTCCACATCCGTTGTGTAAAGTAGAGGTATCTAATTCCTCTCTTAAACTGTCTTCACGTATGTTTTAAGGATGATTAGCCAGAATTTAACATGAAAGAGACCAATCGTTAGACTTCGTATCACCAAAAGGACAGCGAAACTGCATTCGGGGATTCCATGGTGGTGAGTCGGAACGCGCCGCGCTTACGAAAAATCGACTTAACTCCCAAAAGAGCACCTGAATTGAAACAGTTTCTTCGGATTCCACATCTAGACACTTCTGACTATGACGTGGTATAAGAGACTCGATGCATTAGGGCCGTTTACCTATTTATATTCCTTACTTTATCTCGAAAATTGTCCGAAAAAGGTGTCCGCCATTTTGTTGCTTTAAATGAGCGGAAAATCATTTTTGTAAGCAGTGATAGCAACCAGTCAAAAGATAAAGAATTGTTGTAGATCACTGCATCGTTGTTTCTTCCAAAAGTATTTATTTAAACCCTCCATAAAAATGCAAACTTGAACGTTTATCCGAAAAATTCGCGACTGCCCATTTCTGTGAAAATAGTTCAAGTTTGACGCCATGTATCATTTTAACGCGTAAAGATATCGAAAAACGACGAACGGGAACATAAAATTCAATCTTTTCTTAATATATATGCGAAGTTTCAAAACCCGCACTCAAAAAAACCATTTTTGGCCTCTTGGCCAGCTTTTTTCGATTCTAGCCCACTGTGCGACGTGAAGGATGACCACCTGCCGGGGAGAATTTTTTCGTGCACTTTGTTTTGTGTCGCAGAATGGCAAGAAGCGAAACGTACTGGAGCGCTCTGAACTAGTTTCAACGACTGCCTTTCCGTCGCTTTCTTTCAACCTCAAAATATTATTCCCTTTTAAGTCTGGGAGATTTATCGTTAGGGATAATTGATGAAAGTTATTTTATCAATTTGGAGTAAGTGGTATATATTTCATTACGTTCGACGTAATATAGATCTGCGACTCAATTACGCCCGTCGTTCGATTCAAAGTACGAGGTCGAATTTACGATTTAGATTTGAATTCAACATTTATTTCCTTTGGGAAACGAAATTCTCGGTCCTTAGAAAAGTATCAGTTCCATCGCGTTTATCTGTTAGGATAGAAAGATAATTTTTTCATAAAACTTGCTATTAATTAATGTGTCATGGAAATTGATAAGGAGAACAAGTTTGACATTTTTCTTTTGAATATGAACCTTTGACTACTTCGTTATTTCATCGCTGGCTAGAGATAGCGATCCAATCATTGATTTTAGTATGATACGATTTTTTTAAAATTCAGTCTTTATGTCGTGAAAAAACCTTTATTAGTGATAACTCTTCAACGATTATTGTGAGTCACTAGGGTAAAAGTAAAGTTTTCAATCTTCATAGTCTTCAATCGAAATAGGTAAAAAATGAAGTTTTCAATCTTTTTACTTTAGAATTTTCCTTATCGCTGTAAATTTTATCTTAAATCTAAATTATTGATAATGCGAACGAATAGTAGTGTAGAACTTGTTGGAAATTATTTCTATCTCTCTTAACATCTCTTATCCTAATATCTCTTATTAACAAAAATCAATTGTTATAAAGACAGTATCTTTCCTAATTTACAAAGTTTGATCGAAATTTAAATATTCGTTATATCAAATGTTTTCGTATACTGTTTTTGTACCGATGATGATGCGATGGAACAAAAAGAATTAAGTCATAATCATAACTTATCACGGAAGCATCAAGACTTTTCTAAAATATACTTCTTCGGGATGGGATTATTCCTCTGGCACCCTTCCTTTCACGCGATCAGATCCCAACGGAATCAAACAAGCTGTATTCCATGTCATCCTGGCTATGAGGCCTTTGGCACGGCGCATTTCCTCGCAACATTTTGAAACGCTCGCTTGCCAATCAAAAGCGTCCGGTATATTTAATCACCGTTGCGACAAGGTTCCTCTATTTCCGTATCAGCCGAAATGACTTTCTTGGTTAAAATTTCATCAGAGGACTCTGCAGCTTGAACTCATCTCCGGCGATGCATCCTCTCGTCTTCCCATCCAAGTGTGGGAGAGTGACCAAAAGAGCGTCGCCATAGAGTGCACGCATAGAGACGTCGATAGGAGAGTGCAGCCAATTGGCAGCTAATTCGAAAATCAAGAGCGTAGTGTGACGGGAATGATAAGGAGGGGATTTACCTCCTCTCTCTTTTACGTAGCCGATTGCCCGGAGGGGAGAGTGGGTGGATTGGAGAAGTTTCTAGATCTTCAACGATCGGGATGGCTTTTCGTCGCGAAATGAAATTCCCAGTTTCGATCGAATCCTGGCCCACATCGCGCCTTCTTTCGTAATTCGAAAATGCGCGAATCGGCAGGATTTTGAAGGTTTTCTCGAAATTTCCCGTAGAGTGCTATTGGCGTTATCGTTTGGTCAGCTTCGTGACTCAAGAATTCAGTCATTTCAGTCTGTCGGATTATTCCTTAAGTTGAAAAAGATATGTGAATCATTGCTGCCGATGCCATGATGGTATTTCCTCAAAATAACTAAATAAAATTGCTGAAAATTCTCTTATTATTTATATTCGTTTTTCTATCCCCCTTCTCTGTAGGTGTTTTAACGTTTTTCTTTGTCGACGTAAGTTGCGAATTTTTCTCCACACATCGTTCTCTTTTATTATCTTTAAACGAAATAATTGGGTAGGTGGAGGAGAGTTCCTAACTCCTCCAAAAAGGGTCTATCCTATCTAAGGTATTTGATACCCACGACATCAGAAGTTGAGGTCGAACTAAGTTAACTTGCATAGTTTGCATTAAGAACAAGAATAAACGTTTCGAATTATGTAAAATAAATTATAGTTTTTTGTGTTGTTTTCTAATTTTTTTTAATTAAGGAATTTATTAGCATATTATAGACGGTTATTTTCTCATTGCCGTTTCACAGTAGCTTTAGAAATTGAAGGAGATTTTGTTCAATCGTGGTAGATTAATCGAATAAAACAATCGGGAGGTCCAGGTTAGAGTCCTTGTTCTAGCGGATTTTTTTCTCCTTCATTTTTTTCTTTAATAAATTAAATCTGTTATTCATGACATTTTCACTGTTTATATTTCTGTGTGTATTTCGTAGAATAGCTCTCATTCTCTCTCATTCGTGTAATTATAGGAAAGCTCTCTCCTATGTTGATATTAGAAGATGATGTAGTGTGTACTCCTCTATATTTACTTACCCAAAACTCTGGATTCCCTTGAGGACCAAATTCTAACTAGCTATCTACAGGTGACATATTATTTTATTTACAATCAATCACGAGGTTCAGATTTTTATTCTTGTGAAATATAACTCGAAATAAAGACATTATATTCGGTCAACTTCTCTTGTGTTTTTTTATCATTGTTCTCTGAAACGAATGCTAAGGAAGGAACAATCTGATAGCTGTATCAGCTGTGCGACTTGAAGATATCCATCAATAAACATTCCTTCCCTATTCAGTGGTTAGCATCGCGTTAATAAAGTTTGAGTCTCGTTCGTCACAATGTACCGAACTGTTCCCTGGAGAGGGAAACGCGGTGTCCAGCAGTCGCAACTCTAAACATGGCCGTACGAAGTTAGAATGTGCCATTGGGGAAATGGACGGTGTTAGGCTGTGCCAGTGGTTAAACAGTTTCCGAGTTCAATTTACCGAGATAATCTCGTTTACGAGCCCTTCTTAGAAATCCGCTGTTCTTCTCGTATTGATCCTCCCTTCGAAGTTTGAGATAGAGGCGGAAACGATTCCTATGTTTCAGCGAAAGTCCAGAGAGAACGACTTTCCCGGAGACGCCCCTTTACGTAACCCTTTTCCTCGCTTTTAATTTGATTGGAACTTTTTTCCCTTTCTGTCGCTATTTAAAAAGACTTCCGTCCAGCGACCTTTCTATGTTAGCGAAATATTTTCTTTGAAGTAATGCGCGCTTGACGCAGGTGTAGAATGCAAAATGTTTCTGACTGCTTTTTCAAATTTGTAGCTAGCTAGAAAGCTAGGGCCAATTAGTAAATATTATTTTATATTATTGTTTTTACTATATTATTATATTATATTATAGTTTTCCAAGAGGACTTGGAGTTTTGCGTTACATAATGCTGGGGTGACGTAGATCGTATTACATTTCTGAATACTTACCTATGAGGATTAATAATATTGTTCTCTCTAAAAAAGTTTTTATCATTTACCTGTACAACTTTTAAGAAGGTAAAGGCCACATGTATACGATATAGATGACAGCAGGCCGTGGAACAATAAAAGTCTTTAATGTAAGGATTGTCTTATAATTTACAAAAACATTTACTTTAACAAAATACGAATAAATAATGTATGTAAAACATAAAAGTTTTCATGAGCCTTTTTATAATTTAGAATAAAATGAAACATGCAAATGCTCAATTAGTTAAAAGTACTTCTTCAGGAAAACATTTTTGTTCATTGCATTTCATTATTAAATTTTAAATAATTACCTATTTTTGAAAATGTATTATTTAGAAAACCCGTTTAGGATTCCATGTTGTGCAGGGTTGCTTCTTCAGGTAGTCATCTACGTATGCAGCATAAGAAAAATCTTAAAATTAGATATAAATTTGTATTTTGTTGGTTAGCAATCGATTTAAAAAAACTCATCATTTTGTGGCCTTAATGAAGTTACGTTTCCAATTTATTTTCTTTTTACATATTCTTTATTAACTTAGAGCTTTAATGGTCTATCGAATTTTATGTGATCTACAACACTCCATGGGAAGTAACTATTAAGGATTGATTTTGCAGGATGTACCTTATATATTGATTCCACCAAACGGTTTATTGTGTGCTACAGCAGTCTATCGCGTTCTCCGAAAAATCTCTGAAATTATATCACGTAGCAGTGAGCAACGAATGATAAATGAAAAATGCCGGCTATGTGTGTTGACTTGCTGTTTTCCTCATCGTAAATAATTTGATACATCTTTTATGACCAGGAAAACAGAGTTTAATAAACTTAATGATACCCATAACGCGAGCTGGTTTTCGTCTTAATAGAAAGGTGATTGAGTAAATTAGGCAATTCGTAAGCTAGTTATTTACATACATATTATGTGTATTCGAGTTTCTCGTTACTCTTTACTTTCAAGTTCGTTGAAATCGTTAAAGTTGGTAGCACTTAATTTATAAAGCAGTCTCTAAAATCAAACAAGAAGTTTCGGAGCTCTTCAGTCCCTGTGTTCCGTACGGTGAAGTTTTTTATACTGCTCCAGTTCATTGACTAGGTTGAGGTAAACAGTTTGTTTAGTCGGGTAAACTTGGTTATCCATAAGACTTTTTATTGGTATTCTGAACTTTTGACTGGTTTACCAGTTCTGGTTAACTTCGAAATTTAATTCTTAGTCTCCGTAATACTCTGAAGTTCTATCTAACAACAAGTGACCCGAAATCCAGCGTATATTTCTTTCCAATCAATGTGATTTCAAGTGCTCTTTTTTTCGACCTGTGTTGATCATTCAAATGTCATTCTCACTGCGTCAATATAACAGCATCTGCTTTTGTTATTCATCTATGAAATTTGTGTTCTCCAAGTAAAAAATGAATGTATTATTGTAACGATCAAATATCAACCTTTACCACCCATTGGAGCTCACCGAAATTGTTTTACAGGAATAAGTTATCGAAATGGATGAGAAACATCGAAAACGAGTTGGTAAATGAAATGAAAGAAGCATATCTATCTCCTTGATTCCAGGTGTTCCGCGGCATTCTTGTTTTAGAGTGAAATTATTGTAAGAAAAATATTTCATAACTAATCATTTTCTTTATAATTGGCACTAAGATTACATGTCTTTGATTTCTTTACGCTGTGATTCGATTCAATGTTTATGCCTTAATTACAAAGGTGTTTAATTTTTGTGTTTTATAACACTTATCCACAGTACACACACTTTAAAAGATGAAAACTATTAAAATTGAAACATGCGTATAATGATATTTTTCGTGTGAATACTCGTGCGAAAACTGTTGTAACCTGCTAATCTACATTGTAAAATTATGAGAGCGGTTGATTTTCTTCGATAGTTTACTTTAAATATTTTATTTTCGTTACATTAAACATTTGTTTATATTTCTTCATGAGGCTTTGCCGTTTTCTAATTAAATACGTGATGTTTTGGAGTTATGTGGGGAAAATCAGGTCTCTTTTTATTCTCAGTTTTTGCTCTTCTCCTGTAGACTAATCCTCTGGAATGTGCCGTCATTTTTGTATAAAACGTAAACAGTTGTGCCGTTGCGATCATCCCTCGCGATCTCGGTGTACCGGTGCTCGTTTAGAGTCCATTTATTCTTCGAAATCTGGTCGTCGTTTACCGGTACTTTTTTGCGAAGTGGGCAGCATCAGCTCGTGGGCGTCGTTCCACATCAGATCGCCGGAATGCGTTCCGTTAGCGCCATTTTTTTCTTTCGTCGCAGTCATCTCTCAAAAAGAAAACGGCCTCTGAAGCAGCAGAAGCTGTGCGAACATGTTTCGGGGCGAAGACGACCTTCGGCACATGGGAAATTGTCTATCGATCAGAAAATCGCGACTCCGGAGGGACTCCTTTTTTGCTCTCTCTCCTTGGGATTGACGAAATGGGATGGTCTGACGTCACCTGCGTGTAGGCGAACCGGGAGAAAGAAAAGGATGATCGGAAGGACAAGATCAAGGACTGGGTATTCCACGGACGCAGGGTCGCCGATCTGACCTGCTGACGCGGCAGCTATTTCAAGTGCAATGTTGCGTCGTCGTGTGCCAGCCGGTGTGCGTGTTTGCAGGTGATGGAGGAGGATTTTCCGATGCGAATATGCAGGAGTTCAGGGTATCGAAGCATGAAGCGCGCGGGTTCCGATGTAGCCAAGCGATGTCCAAGTTGGTGGAGTTGGAGAAATTCTTTCTTCCGTATATACGTAATGGGATGAAAGGCAAGGAGAAAATATCGCCTTCCGATATCAAGGAAGAGACTCGAGTATTTCCGCAGAATTTATTTCATTTCATTTCGAAAATTTAGAATAAATATTTTTAAGAATGGAAGTAGATAGGAGTTTAAAATAGGTTTCAGAATAAATAGTAATAGAATTCAGAGTAAATAATTAAATTTTGTGCAAAAATAAATAAAAGTTAATAAAATAATAAATAAAAGTGATGTGCATAATAAAGTAAAAGTGCATCTTCTCTTTAAGTTTAAAGTGATAATTTTTTTATTTTATTTATTTTAATAAAACTCTCCACCCAGTCATGCATATTGATTTCATTTCGACTTCCAAATTCGTCTTCCTTTTGAAATCTTGAATTATGAGTATGAGGAATTTCATGAGATGCATATACTGTGAAGTCGCTGTAATTTAATTGTTTTCATATTAAAAAGTTTTAATCTGTGCGTTTGACAGGTATTCCAAAAGCTTGTGAAACTTAGAAACAGTATTAACCTAGGAAAATTCACCTAATTATGTATAAGAAAAACTATATGCAATGTTTTATGAAAAATACGCACCCAATTACTGCGTAAAAGATCCGGATATATATTTTATTGTTAGTAAAATTAATGTTCGATGATTGTAATTTTTAAAATTACATCATATTATCACAGGAAACGAAAAATAAAATTTTGGTTCCAAAATAAATCCCCGATACATTTTCCTTTTTAATCGTATTACTCATGCCTTTCTTTATTTGTTTATTAAAAATTAATTTGTCAAACCAATTTCATGAATCATGTTCCATGTTGTATGGCTCGCGTAATTTATTTGATAGTATGAGGTTATTCCCTTGTTGATATTTCTATCCGAGTCCTTGTTGTTATCTCAGTCTGAGTCTATCAAAACACGAGCACCTAAATTTTCCTAACCATAGAGACCTTGGTCCACGTATTCTACATTGTAGTCTTTAGTTTGCATTTTGATATTTTATTGAGGTCATAACTGAAAGCTTATTTGGCCAACTAAAAACTTATTTGGCTTCCACTGCCAAATTCCCTCGAAATTTTACTCAAGAGGGACAAGCTTTGTTGAATTCCAAGACAAATTGAAACACAGGATTTGACTGGAAAATTAGGCTTTTCCCAATTATTTAATTCGTGATTTTCACAGAAACATTGTCAAACATCAGAACCAGTTTTTACGGAGATTGCTAAGTTAATACATGTGTGTTAGAATCTCCTTCCAGTCCAGTCTTTAGCTCTTTTACTTCTGTTGATATTTTCAGAATTTGTCATGTATGATATTGGTAATTTAAAGAGCGTGAATTGTATTGAACCAGTAACTAGTTTTTGAACCACGTTACTTGCTTTTTTGAAAATAATTCCTCTCCAGTACTAACTAATCCGTATTAAAGAAAACTTTCTTAGCGATTAAAAAAATCTGTTTTTGTAACAGTAAACGACGAATGGAATGCTCTATAGCTGCTCCATATCATCGTATCTTTTGGCAATTGTCACTCGGAAACAAATGTTTTTCGAATTGGCCGATTAGGATTTCGGAAGTGGGTTACTGAGGTGTTGAGGACGCGACCTTGCGATAAAATTGTTGATCGTTTTTTTCCTAGGAGATAACGGTGAAGCTGACAGCCTTAAATTTTCTTATCGGTTTGTAACTTTGAACATTTAAGCTCTTACGTAAAGTCATCCTGCCGCTGTCAGGATTATCGCCGATCATTCCTTTAATCTTCTACTTATCAAGACAAGCATCGAATCCATTAAAGGTCGATTGAAAAAGTCTCTCTCACTCTGTAGACTTTCATGCTATAAAAATCACGAAATGCGGAAATTACGGAGTGAATGTATGAATGTACACGAAAGTGTACGAACTCCAGTTTTCAAAGGCAGCATTATTTAAACATGTTATTGGGTGACCTTTATTTTATGTAAATTATTTGCGGATTAAATTGATAGTTATTTTGAGTTAATCGGCTTAAAAACGACGCTACATGGTATAATAGTATAGATTTAGTTAACTTCCTAAATATATGAGACTGACGATAATAGAATATTGTGCAATTAAGGTAAATGTCATCTTCCACTAATCTATCGTATTGTTTTTATTCTCTCTTCATCTAAGTTTTCTTCGTTATTTTTGTTGTAACTTCTCTTTTCTTTAAGTTTTTCCTTTTGAAGGCTGCCTTAAATTTATAAAGTGAAATAATGTCTGAGGTAACATTCGAGCTAAGTAGTTCAAGTGGCGGTTTTAAATATACTTAATTAAATTACTAATTGTAAGATATTGTTGGATTATGCTGTAAGAATAAAGCGTGATAAATATACTTTTTCGTTTGTTTGGCAGGATTTGGCAGGCTTGTATCTGTGTTTTCGCGGTTACAAAAGTAGTTTACCGTATTCCATTTACAATTTACGAATTATTATAAAATCCCAGTTGTGATTATCATTTTTCTTATCCTCTTAAATCTTTTCAACTCCAACTCGGGCATGGTATTATATGTGTATTTAGCTGTCGGTTTTAGAAAATTGGCCTAGAATGATAATCATTTCGACCCAATCTATATAACAAAAGGCATAGCTGTCATGCAGATAGAGTTCACTTGATCTTTTATCTAGATATCATTCATCATTTCTCTCATCCGATGCCAAGAATTATATAAAGTAGTAATTTATAGTTAACTTTAACCCGGTGAAAAAATACTTCTCTCTCGTAAAAGAGTATATTAACGCAGTTTACTCCGAAAAGATTCCGCTTCTCATTTATACAATAATATTGTAGAAAATGTAAAATAGCGGCGAGTTCAGATTATCTTAAATGTTCAAGGTATTCATCTTCTGATCTTTACTTAGATATTAATTTAACACGCTGTTATAGCTGGGCTTTTATTCTTTAGTACAACTGTAAAAATTAAACCATGTCATCGAGTTTAATAATTTTAATGATTCTACTATCTGTTTTTTATATAATTTCTATTAGTTATTTCGGAAGGAAAGGTATTCATCGCAGGTTAAGCATAGTACTTGCCAGCGATGGAAAGCCGAGTTTTAAAAATTTTATTTAAAACTATGTTCAGAGAGACTTTTGGCAATTTAAGGCTAGCGAAACGCTCTTCAGCACTTAAAATGGAATATTAGTTAAAATGTTTTTCATTTTCATAAAATGTGGATCTACTGGAATGAATTTCATGCGGGTAATGAGAGAATTTTGTCACTTTCAAGCGCGCTGTTGTTTTGTCTATTCCGCTCTAAATCTCAAGGGGCTAATTATTAGCTAATGTGAATATAAGCTAGAGACACACCGCAACGGGTAAAGCTTTTTTAATTGGCGTACATAAACAATTATAGGGCGGAATAATTAACAAGCCAGTTTTGCATCCACTTCGGAGAAGTTAACTTGTTCTACTTAATAGGATAGTTTTCAACATTTTTCAGTCAATATTTTTCTCTTAATTTTCAGTCAATTTTGATGAATTGTCATGCGGTGTCGGAGGGATTGAAACCATTTAAAATGTAAATCTCGTTCGTCTGGGTGTGCCCTAGTTTCGCTGCGATAATTGAAAATTTATTACAGGAGTGTAGGCAACCATGGAACTCACCGCTGTGCAAGCCTAATGGGTGGGGAAATCAAGTCTTTGCTTGTATTTTTCCTCTTATTTTAATTTCCTTTAACATTTTTTCCGTGTTACTCATAGATGGACGTAAGAACGATATTTCCATCCCCGTGCCTAATATTTGGTCGAATAACCTTATTTCAACAAAATTAAAGTCAATGAAGGAGAGATTCACTGAAAATGCAATGAAAAACAAAAGACTTTCAACACTCAATAATTATTTCTGCGGAATTAATTACACTAGCCTGACTCTCGGAGAAAAAGTGATTCCTTTCTTGTCAGTCCTAGAAATAATTTGTTAGATACTACTGATTATGATTTAAAAACTAGTTAATCATAGTTCGATCCGCGTGACTTTTTCATGGAAAATCCAAACGGGACACCCACATTTTGGGCCGGATAACAAATTTAAGGCTTCTCGAGCTGTAGTTATTGGAACCGCTAATTAATTTCCAGGGTTTCCACTCCCCATGTCGCCAACTCGAATATCAAAACTGGGATGAGTCCAGCGATCGTACTTACATAATTTGCACATCCCTCAGAAATGTTCATTTTTACCTTTTCAAGGTTTTATAGAACAAAAAAGGAGGAAAGTATTCTTTAGAATAATGGAAATCGATAATCTTCCCCTTCTAGGTATCTGAATTCTAGCCGCGAAAACGTGGTTGAAAGAGGATATATGAAATGTCGAAGAAAAAATCAAAGAAGATGGCTCTCTTTACCTTAGTCCTTGGAAATCGCGGTCTATGCTTCCGAGCGGTTGTATAAGATGGAAGAATTGCACATCCACGAAAGGAATGGCTTACAAAATTACTCCGCTTTGACGTATTCTGAAATGCTAGGGTATGGTATGGCAGTGGTCGGATGATACTGTATGAGAGGACGCCAAGAACTGCAGCGCATCACGGAAAACTTTAAGTTGGATAGCGTGGCTGAAGTGCTAGAAGCCGGGTAGGAATCGTTGGGTAGGAGATGAAGTAAATCTCGGCTTGTTGAAAATTTTCATCCCATGCTCTTACTACGAGGTGAAGGATGAGAATTTGAGAACCCTCGTATCATGAACGGATGGTTTTCATATGTAGTAACGAAAAAGCTATGTGGGTAGAATAGGAAAAATTTCATTTCGGAATGTTGAGATGGAGTATCAGAATGTTACCTTATTTCATTGAAGGAATTTTTCATTCTGCACGGGTTCCCATAAAATGGGGGTAAGAGTCTTTCGAATATCACGGTTTTGTTATGAATCGACGAATTTTGGTTACACAAGAGGTGTACGTAAGTATTTTAATGACGTCCTGGAGATGAGGATATAGAATAATGATCGCGTAATCAAATCCATGATGCAATCGCAGCTACATCGTAATAATGACAGTGACGTAATCTTGATCATGACGTAATTGAATTTATGATCTAATGGTTATTGTGATGAAATGATAATTGTGATGTAATGCTTTCGACAATATGCACGCCGTCATAGAATTGTACTTCGCTAATAAAAGTTTCTTTAACCTTTTAACCCGGTAATTTGAATAAATCTTAATTAGCGATTTCATCCATCTGTCAGGCGATACCTCTAGGAAACTCTAACACTTGGTTTTTGTATTTGAATTTTCAACAATATATTCAACCAAAGTTAAATTTAAATTTTTAACATTGTGAAAATTGAATTTTAATATTTTTAATATGATGGATTTCCGTGAAACTACATCTTCCTCAGCATATTTATTATAAATACTTGGATTTTTTGCCACTTATCATTTGTTTTTTTAACCAAAATATAAATCAAGTCTTTTTGAGGTATATAGTTCCATTTTCATTTTAGGAGCATCTATATGTACAGAATACCCTTTTAATATTTCAACCGTGTAATTTAAGAAATATAATTTTTAGGTGGAGGAGAGACCTGTAAAAATACGTTGGTTAAAAAATAAGTATTTTAGCTCGTAAACAATGTCATTAACATATTTCATGTGTGTGCTCTAATTAACATCATTTTCCTCTTTTGCAGGTGAGTCTTTGGACATTAGCAGTGGGCAAGAACTAAAAACTGCGAAGGGTGACACACGTTTTTGCTAACGCGGGTGAGGAAACAAAAGCGAAGGTATTTGGAAATTCTCACCTGAATATTTCGAAACGTCTGCACTTTGGCACCAGAATGGATATATTTCAATCAATGTTTGCAAACGCTCGGCGTCTGAGAGTCTAAATTCCACCGAGGAGCAGATATATACCGCACTGACCTGAATACTGAGGCTGTTATCCAAAAATTGCTCTTCAAAAAGTGGGGTCGTTTCCAGTCCTCCCTGCTCAAACGCTTTTACTTCGGGGACACCATTTCTCTTTGTTCGATTCTCTCGCGAGGCGATTGAGTCGTGGATGACTCGATGGAGGAAACTATTACCAAACGTGTGACTCGCGTGTGGGTTATTTATGGGCGAAACAAAAATTATTCTGCGAAATTTTCTCTCCCGTTTCCAGAATCGACTTTGGAATATCATTTTATGTTCTGGATCTTCGCCAATCCAGCATTTCTCTTCTTCTTTAGCTCTGCGAAGGAGGGGCTCTCTCCTGAGCCTATCCCTGTTATTAATGCCTGGGTTTATAATGGCGGGTTTTTATTTTAATGCTTATTTGTTTTTATTTCTTCGTATCACAATAGGTTACAAAATCGAACTCGGCTGGTTACTAAGTTTTGCGTTTATTAGTTAGTCTTTATTAAGAGTATATGGAAGGAAATGCTGGAGTATTTTCAGTATCTTCATTTTCAATGTTCTTAGGTATGTAAGAAGCCATAACTTAAATTATCAACTCCCAGTAATGTCTCGTAACATCCAGTACGTCGGTGCTTTCCTATTACTTTTAATTAATTCAGTTTGAAGGTTAATTTAAGAAGAATTATGAAGGTGAAGGTTATGTAAAGCTTGAAGATTATTACGTATGGATTTCGAAAATATAGTAGTGGCTGACGATTTCGTGTTATTTTGTATCTCAACGAAACAACCGCAGGGAATTCCCAGAAAATAGAAGCTGAACACCAAATCACTGCGTTACTCTTAATCAATTTAATTAAGAAGATTAAACCGTCGTTTTAGATACGTTTACTTCTTCCTCCTTTCCAGTTGCTCGAAAAACGAACCGCATGCTGATTTCCAAGAATATTATATATTTAGACCTGATATTCATTTTTCAATTCATAAGCAAGGTTCTTTGAAGATGGACCCTATATCATGCGTCCCTTCCGTCATATAGGCCGCTCTGTTACTGTGAGGAAGATCAGAGAAATAGACGGTAGAACAAATCGATTCAAGAATTCATTTTTTTGGCGAACGACACGCGAAAATAATCGATTGGGGAAATAGAGTCATTAACTCAACAGATTGGCGATTGATTTTAAGGTATTCCCTGATTGTGGAAGGAATAAAGAGGAACCATTTTTCACAAAGGCAAATAGCACCTAATTTATTAAAAATAAAACTGCCAAATACTACAGATCACAAGAAATCAAAAACACTTCATTTTTTCAATGTGTAAGTGAAAATAAGTTAATAAGTAGTTGACCTTTAAGTTTTAAAACGACGCGTCGTATTTTGATTCCGTTTGTTCTGTAGTGCTTTACAGGGGTCAATTTTTTATAAATTAGGAACTAATCTCCTTTGTGTAAAGTGTTTATTTTTTTTTAAGTTTCTTTTATATTCATCTCCGAGAGGCGGCTTGGAGAGTGCATAATAATTATAATAATAATCAAACGATTTTATTAGTGCAAAATTGAGATCAATGGATCTCTTCTTAGGTCTATCTATTAAAATACGTAGATGTTGATTTTAATGGGTGATGAGTCACAACGTTATTGTGTGCAATTTACTGATAATTCTGGAAATACAGTATATAGTATTCTGGAATTACTCCCTGGTTGACGGTACAACTTCCGCTCTCCGAATCTCAAATTCAGTGTGTTGAAATTATATTTAGTGGCTAAGTACCCTGCATCCGTTTGCTCGTCCAGAAGTTGGGCGCAGTTTCAACATGACTGTTTGACGGTGGTGTGATGCTCAATCACGAAACTCTCAAGTATTCCTGTAAACGCTCGCGTGACACCTTGCAAAGGAGCTGCGAGAGGCCCTGTTTGCTTTTGGAATGCCTGTTTGCAGATTTGACTCAACATTTGCTGTCGTATTTATTCGTAGTTGCGTAGACTCCCGGTAAATACGCTAGAATTGGAAGCTACTTCTCGAGCTAATTTATCTTTCCGTTGTTATAAGTCGCGCTCTTGTGTATTTCATTATAACTCACTTAGTTGATTGTTTGTGTTTTCGTGGAATGCAGATTAATGTTGAATTTCCTCCTCATGATTATAGTAGGAGTATCAAACAAAGTTTTAATGCGCAGGATTATAATGAGTATTGCAAAATAATGTACTATCCACGTAATATCCCATATGACAATTTCACAGTATGATTTATTAATTAATTAGAAAGATAGATAAATATAATAGGTTAATCGCCATTAAAACATTAACAGCGTATTTATTTTTTTACATAATGATTTAGACTGATTGCAGTCAAGTTACATCTAACAATATCATTTTGTCGCCGCAACGCTTAGATGAATTATGTTGTTATATGTTTGTGGAAGATTATATTTAATAATTTTTAATTTTTTATAAAGCGATTAATGCAAGCCTTTGATCATGAATTTACTCAACAAGTAAAAATTTTGAGATAACTTTATTTATGTTATTGAAATTATTATATTAAAACTTAGGCAAAGGAAATGAATCATCCTTGGGGAAAAATATAAAAAATTTCATGCCCTTGTTTGTGATAGAGGTTTTTGCATAGTAGTTCATTTAAGTTAGTTTAAGTGAATCGCTATTTTAGGCCTTTCAGTGAAAGGAAAGGGATAGAAAAATATGTGAAAAGATTCCTTCATCTTGCTAATCGATAGCAAATTAAATATTAAAGAATCCAAAGTAAAGTAAATCTTATAGGGTTTCTCGTCCGTTGTTTATGATGATTACTTTTCGTCTTGAAGGCATTATTTCATCGAAAAAAGCTCCCAGTTCCTAAAAAAAACAAACTGAAATGTACGAGCGTAATGAATGTACCTGCCAGCAAAATGGTCCATTTCCATGTTATCTTTCGCATCCCTTGCCGCGTTGCGAGGTTTGACAGCTGGTGTGAATGAAAGATGGAGCTGATAGACAGAGAACAGATCGGTAATGAGCACGCAGCCTTTCTTTCTTTCGGATTGAACTGGAAAAGTTCCGAGAAGGACGCATCTGACCTATGCCAATCCTCTTATAAGGGAAGCCGCACACGTAAAGAGGCTATTCTCTCCGGCATCCCTCCTCGTTTTCTTTCGTTTTCATCACTTTCCCTGTCACGGGCCTCCTAGGATCGAAAATCTCGGTATTATAACCAGCGTTTTTATATGTAAGTTCGTTCCCACTTTGCGCCGTTCGCAAGTCCCTGGTTATTAGAATACTAATGAATTCCCCCGTCAAAAATAAAGGACTAAAGTTAGTTCACAAAAAATGTACAGCTATTATTACGTATATCTGATGCTTTTGAATAGCCAAAAGTAAATTAATTGCTCCCCTGTAACAGTGCGATTTTATGCATCGTGAATGAAATACGATTCGTTGTTTTTTTCAGGAAATTTCTTTTATTATACCCATAGTAAGATCGATACAAAGTTTCCACAAAAACACTGATGCAGATATTATATGCTTACATGGTTGATTAAACAAAATTCGTCTTGATATCAGTTGTCATCAAATTCATGTCAACGGTAAAACGTTCTATTTTCTTTCAAATATTTATTTTAAAAGTTTTATTTAAAAGTAAAATTTAAACCAGGTACAGCATAGACGGTTTTATTATTTTTTGGTATGTACTCGTATTGTTGACTTTAGATTCCAAATGTTACTGACGCTCTCCTTACCATGAAATATCGGCTCTTTTTTTCCATAAATTTCATATCGGACTATCTTTCCGATTCATTCCTTTGAGAATCCATTTCAACAGTCGCTATAGCTGTCAGGATGACTGATTTTTTATAACTACAATTTCATATAAATTCTTCGTATATATGTCGGTCTAATTTCCGCAGTTTCGAATCCAAGGATATATTCTATGGTAAAATGATAATTCTTCTATAGAAAGAAGATAAATTTATAAAAATAAAATTTATTCGATTTCTTTTCCTTTGGTACATGTCTCGATCTGTAATTTAATTCTGCAAATGAAAAAATGTCTGCAGTCGATAAAAACGAACTTCACCCGCATTTCTCATGAGAGTTTTGTAAGTCTTACAGTCGAACCCATGACACTTTGGGCAAAAAATATCGATATATAATGGTCTATTGACCTTCTTACGAATCTCTAAATTACGTAACCTTATCTCGACGGGAAATTAATGCTCAAAAATTTCTTTATATATTTCTTACAGCAGTTTCTGATTTCGGATACATAAATATAAACACAACGGTTTTTCTTACATAAGATCTACATTATTGCGGCGGTTTATATCGTAAAACGGGAAGTATCTCGAATCATTTCATTCCGAAGATTACTTATATCTCAATCATAACGCTGCATCACGGCCAGGAATATTGTGGTTAATTGTGAAAACCGTGGAATTCGAGGTTTAATTACTTCAATCAGGAATAGATTCTTTTAATAATCCAGTTCTGAAATTGTATCCGATTTTATGAGGTCAAGTAGCAAGGTCGTTAATCTTCCGCTGTGAATGCTACTTCAATCAAATCATATAGGCTGCTTTAATCTGAGTATTTACTCGAACGTTCTCCAAGGTATAAAGTTATTTTCTTTTTAATATTTCGTACTGAGGGCATGAATATCCTTCGTTCGAGTTGCAATATGAATTTTATTTATATTCATTGGGTGTCTTGTTGCGTTCACTGCATCGAAAGAGTAAAAAAACGTTCATAACGAGTCGCAGCTTTTTATGAAAGCATAGAACTCTTGCAGATTGAGATAGTGACTCAGGTGATTTAAAGTTCAAGAGCGTAACACATCTTTTATATTTTTACTCTCCTCTTTCTGTTTCAAACAGTTTTATTTGTTGTATTGCATGCTTATGACCACGAAGCTTACCACATCATTACGTAAACCTACCTAAAGAGATTCGCAATCGATGAGTATCCAAGTTATTTTTTATTTGGACGCTGCCCAGTAAAGATCAATTTGCAATTAAATAAATGCATACTCATTACTGGAAAGTTTGTTTTTCAACGCGGAGGCTCATGAATACATCGGAATAATTGACGACGTTGTCCGAGAATGGCAGCTGTTTAAAATGTTATGCAACAATTTCCATTGAAAGCTTTTGCGTAAGGATCGGTGCATCACCTTGCGTTTAATTCTCAATTATTCAAAACTTTTAAATTCCACCGCGTGGGGTTACAGCCTTTTGATATCTCTAGGCATGTTCCAATCTCCCCTTCTTCCTTTTATCTCTCGATGATTCATATCTTTCTTTCCCAGTGATTCATTGTATGCCAAATATGTGTGCGTAAAATACGGTTCATTGCCAAAGCAGTTCTTCATTCCTTCCATTTCGGAATCTCCTCATTGCCGTTGTTGCTTTCCATAGTCCTTCGCGAGGTGTCAAGGTTAACGTGAACGACTGCTACATCTTCAAGGAGTGAAATTAAACTTGTGATTTATGCTCATGAGTGACGTAGGGAAAGCGTTATCAAGAATTTTGTTTGATCGAAACAAATATGGTACGTAACATTCAGGATGCACTAATTTTGAAAAATTTCTCTTGAATATTTTAGTTTATTCATTATTTTGTGGCTTAATATTTAATATATGTCATCCAAAGATATAGTAGACATAATTTTTTTTATATTGATTAAAAATTTACTTTAAAAATTTCGCAGAAAGAATTATGTTTTGTCTCTTGCATTATTTTCCATTCGTTAAAAAAGTATAAATATCATAATTTCGTAATTGAAGTAAATATAATGGCCCGCTAATATAAACTTTAAAATAAATTTATAAAATATGTATAAGTAGAAAAACTTTGTAGAGTTTTGTGGTTAAGATGTACTGGTATCCTAAAATATCCATGAAAAAGTATTATACAATTATGATGCATACCAAACAACTCAGTGCATAGCATTTAAATCTGCGTTACCCTTGCTGTCATGCTAACAACTCTATGCTAAACAAATGAAAATTCTAATGCTTGGAAAGAATCGTGTTAGGTCCCTTATCTCAGCAGGTCAGGGAGAACTTGCAACACGATTCTGAGCACATCTGGAATAAAGGATTGGAGCTGAAATCAAATGAGAAGTCGGGAACATAAAGAGTAGGTTGTGATAAGACTTTCTCTGATAAAAGGGCTTTCCTGAAGATTGTTTCACCACTGCGATCATTTAGATAACGCTTAGCTATGGCAACAGGAATTCTGTTATTTCTCCTATTGATATCGCTGAAAATCTTTGGAACTGTTGCTAGGGCAGTATCCGAATTTTTTTTCCGTTTTCTGAAATTAAGATGGCGTCTATATTTTTAAAGGATGTAAGTTTGCCGCACCAGATTTTCCTACAATTTATTTCTGTGTGTGAAATGAATTTCATTTGCGGCTCCCACTTATCCTTTATATCCTCGGCAGTTACTATTTATTGTTTTTATTGTGCGTTCCAGTTTTTATAGTCAGTAGTGATGGATTATATGAAAATTAATTCGTATGTATTTTTCTCCATATTGCAAGAATAGTCTAATCTCAGCTGTGTGTTCCTGGACATGGCAATTATAACTGCGATTCGTGGCTTACAGTAGATTATTTAGCGATGGTTTTCAGCTCTGAAATTGACGAGAAAAAATGGTATATGCAATATACAAATTCATTTTCAACTAGGCAGGGAAATCCTACATCATGCTAGAGACAAAGACATCTGAAGCTACAAGTAAAACGGACGAAGGCCAGCTACCTTAGTAATACATGTCTCTCGGATACTTTAAAATATAACTTTTTGGTCTCTCGACATTTATGCCTTGAAGATTTCATTTGAAAATTGTCATTCCTCGAGGGAAAATAGTTTAATTCTCTTTTATTAATATGCGCAAAAATAAATTAATCGGATAATATTATTAGATCTTAGATCCCTTACTCACTGGTATTTGTGCTAGTCAGTACTGAAGGCTTCCATTGCAATAGCTCCCTCACTATTCGGAAACCAGAACCTGCAGTTTGAAACTCTGAAATTCGTCGAATCTCTTTAATTCTAAATGTCGTTTTGGGAATGTGGAAATTAAAGGAAAATCAACTGCAAGAATTCGTCTTAACACTGTACTTAAACGCTTAAAATTTTCAGACCTAGATACGTTACATGCCTGTGCATCACACCTGGTTCTCTCCTGGTGCTAACGCGACCTCTGACGGTTTGAAGAAGTTTGACCGTTGTGCCTTTATTTACATTTCCCTCTGTAAATATCGAGCACACATACTAGAATGTTTACGTACCTCCGCCGTTGTCGATTAATGCAGAGACTGCTTTTCGCATAGCCGTTAGCGTCTTGGAGAGGATTAACCTCTCTCGAAGTTCCGATCTCTGTTCCACGACCTCCTGAACCAGTTTACCGGACCTTTATGTTACCTTTTCACTCCTCTGCAAAATATTCGCTGGGCCACCTTCCTGAAGAAGCCCCGTAACCTGTCAGCGATGATTTATTTCGGCAGCGAAAACAAGGAGATTACCGGAAATTTCCCCACGAATCTCATCTCATCACTCTTCTCGTCAAGGAAAATACATCGTTATTTATCTCACTTTTCTTTAGCCTTTTGACTACTAATTTGTGGCTGTTGGCGATACAAATCACCGTCTGCTTCTCAGGTATTTTTAGTATGCACACAAAGGGGCCATCTTAAGCGTTCCGAGGGCCAAGGATCTGTATGCTATTTATGCTCAATAATTCTGATGGATCTGAGATCCATCAAAATTATTGAGCATAAAAGAGAGACTAAATGTGTGAATAATCAGCAGTCAACGTTAAGTTTGAATTCCTCAGCAGTAACTCAGTGTGATCGAAAGTAAATGTCCCCCGTCTTCTCTTACAGTCTGAAATTTTAGGCAGAAAGTGTTTTACTTTCTCGCCAACAGATTCTTGGCTGCAGAACAAATGTCTCGGCCTCACGAAAATGCTAGAGTGCATTTTTTTGATTTCGTTTTGTTATATTTTCCCCCTTAAACAGTTAAAAAATGTTTCTTCTTAATTTCCGACCATTTTCGTTTTTTTTAATCACGTTTACATATTAATCTTGGAAGTCGCCAGTTTTCATGTTGCAAACAGGTGTGCATTGAGTACAACAAAAAAAACCTCCACTAGAAGAAATTATTCGTCCTGGAAATTCCACGTCGAGGTGTTATACCTCAATTTCCATATTTCGTTTCCCTCATGGGATACTGATCAACGTCTTTATTACTCTCTCTTAGCTTATCTGTCATCAAAACCACTTTCCTTCCCTTTGCTACTCTGCCCTTTAACCTTCATGTTGTCACCTGTTTATAATCCTTTCTTGATGTCCCGCACGATATCATGTTTTGTGGATCTCTTGGGATTTAAAAAGTAAATAGTCCCTTTTAACATCGGATGGGTTGTATCATTCGGCTGAGTCCCAGACAATGAGGACCATGTCAAACGAACTTCCAGTTTCGTCCCGATGAACATAGTGCGGCGTTTAGTCTGAGCGAGCTGCAATACGCCTATATTTAGGCCCGCAGACCGGTTGATTCGTGATGCCTCTGCACCATTGTCCATTGGGCGTAGGGGTCAAACTCGTGGAGAAGGTCGCGGGCCCAACTTGCAACCGGTTTCGAACGAAAGAAAGGTGGGGCGCCGCAGGGGACCGGGCTTGCCTTTGGATGGAGAAAGTTGGCCATTCTATTGGTGCAGCCGCATGATGGACCGTGTCGAAATTCTCTCCTAGTGAACTCCTGAGGTGCTAGCAGGTTCGATGCTATTTAGTTTGTGGTTCGGAGGTGCCGCTCAGAAGTTGTTTTCTATATAAATGATGCCGATGATTAAGAAATACACGACATTTTAAATTATACATTATGTTTGCAGGTTGTCTTTTGTCTTACATCTTTATTTACTCTTATTCTTTATATATATCTTTTACGACGTATTGAGGCAGGTCACATAAATTGGCAAAAATTCTCTGTATGATCCAGAAAAGAGAAAATCTTATCGGGATTTTGTATAAGAATTTTTATTTCCAATTATTAAGCTTATTTCCAATTAATTTTATATTTGCACTTTTTCTGTTTGCAGTTTTTTAATGTAAAAGTAAGCAATAACATTTCAAAATTCCTTTTAAATTCTTTTTCCTTTATATTTATTAAAACATAAGCGAATTAAAAATGGGTTTAACTTAATGATATCAAGAGAATATAGGTGGAGAGTAAACGATTAATGGAGTAGCTTTGCTATGAAGTAATCCGGGAGAAATAACAATTAAAATATCTCTATATTTATGCATTTAATGTTATTACTCTGATGCCACATGTTTAACAAACCAATGGCGATTGGTTATTTATTGAGAATTCTGGTTAGGTCGTTAACATTTACATTTGCATGTACTTGGTGAGCCAGCATACGGCAGGTGTTGTGAAAACAGGGAACCTTCTAACAGACCGCCTTGCTTACCTTTTTAGTCATTATCGGAAATCATCCTCTTTACCGCGGAAGATTTTTTTGCCTCGTTCAATCGGAGAAATCGGTATTTTAAGGATGCATCTCGCTTTCTTCTCCGCTTAATCTTCGTCATTGAAGCAGCGATTTCGATGCATGGGATGTAACGCGCGTACAGCATTGGCACTTAGTTGGGATTTTCCTTCGAGAAGAAGCCTCTGAGAACGGTTTAGTTGGTACGACGTAAGCAATGTTAGATTCACGTGTTTGGAGCACTAAGCCACGCTGTCTGGGAAAAAGCATGCCTCGGATTTTGTGTTTACCCGCGTTTCTGAAGCCTCTGCAGGTTCCTCCTATGAATGAACCACTACGTCAGAGGGAAGGAACGTCATCTATCAGTTTTTAAAAGAATTCTTTTAAGCTTAGAATATTTAGGGTAAAGTCGTGTAGTTTTATTTTCTCTCCCATTGAGTATCTATCGATTATTTTTTAAATATTATATAAAATTGCAGATTTAGATTGTAGGGTACGGGGCAAAATATGGGGAACCTGCGGATCTTAGGCCAACCTGATCTTTTCGAGGGTTCAGTGCTTCATTTTAATGTCTTCCTGAAGCTATTGCTCATATTTGTATTATTTTGTTTCCCAGTCTTGTTTACTAAGTCAAGTGAAAAAGAAATAGAAAATGTTTTACTAACTATAAGATTTAAGAAAAGATTATTTAAATTATTTTTCTTTGTACGATTTCGACGTTGAACTATCAAATTGTATGAAATAACTTAATGATGTCATATGCGATATGAAGCGAATGATCTCTTATGAGTGGTGCATACAGTCTTTTTTTAAATGAGTATCTTCATCCCTGGATTTAGGATTAATTAATTAATCTTTGAGCGTTAAGAATGATAGATTAATACCTTCTGTGTTTGTCATTGTTAGACCAAAGGCGTTAGAGTATTCCTTCTAAGTAAGTTTCATCATTAAAATTAGATCGTTAAATATTTGAGTCATACATTGTTGGTGGTGGAGAACCACGCAAAATGTTTATGATATCAAAACTGCTTTGGATATAAAAGGCATAAAATTGGCAAAATAATAAAATTCAGCCCAATACTATTTCCCCGCGGTACGATGGGCATCTCTGAGATTTATTTAAAATTCCAATATTCTCTTTTAACGTCCTTTTCCGGCCTAAGTTTACGGAAAAAAGTCGCATTCTCCAGAATTTCCAATAAACATTTGGAAAGTCCTCCATACCCCAGAAAATTCGTGGGAGTAGTTCTGAGCTCCGCAGGCTTGAAGTTCAATTCCACGAGGAATCTCAATGGTATAAAGTCTGCACAACTTAATGGCGAAGTTAGCCACGGCTGTGCTCGAAAGCAGCTCCCAAGGGCAAAGCAAAGGCTCGGGATGCAGTAAGCCGTTGGGGGAGAGGGTTAATGCCATTATCGGATCTCCGTTCGTGCCAGCGAATAAGTGAATGGCATTCACCCTTACAGCACCGACAGGGAACGAATAAATGAATATGATTCTCTTCTTGGTGACTGAAGAACTGAGGACGAATTTACCACTTGATCCTGCAGGAACATATATTCGGATAAAAATGCAAAGGAGATGAAAGGTTGGATAAATGTCTAGGGTCGGATAATATCTCATACTTTGCTCAGAGATATCGTTTGTTGAAGCTAGCAGTTTAATTATCAGTTCGAAAAATGAATGTGTTTCACGAGCACTCTGTGCTTTCTGTATTACTTTCAGTACAATTTCTTAGGATTTTTATTGTTTTTAAATGATTTAATTTTACTTATTAACGTAGCTTCAAGTATAGAGAAGGCGATGGAAATGATCAAATTAATCTTCTCGAACGATATTATGTGGAATTCCTTATTTTTGGTGGATAAATAATATATCGGATACTCTAAAAGCTAGATTGTCGTTGGAGATGAACGCAATGCTAATCTAGGGAAGAATAGATAGTTACATATCGTAAGTGTTTTCTTTGAAATCTCCATTACGATTATAGAATTATTTTAATAGAACAAGTGAAGTGACCTGAAACCGTGCATATATTAATATTTTAAAAATCAGTTTAGCGTGTACACATACATTTTTTGGGTGCAAAAGAAACTTGGAGATAATGCTGTTTTTTTACTGTGTTCATTGATCATAAATGTATCGTCTTTATAATGAATAATTTGATCTTATCAAGGACTACAGAGGATATTTAAAACACAAATTTTTTTCACCGATTCATTACGTTAGATATTTGTATCACAATCTCTCCTTTCAGTTTCGTGATCGTTATGAAATCTTTTATTTCGTGTTGTTTACTTTCATTTGTTCCTAGATGATAAGAGATTTGCTATTGTTGAGTAAATATTTTTCTATTTCTGAAACTGCTTGTTTTTGAAAACAGCACCTCGGTTGCGGAAGGTTTTCTCGGCTCCCTAACAAAAAGGTAGACGAACTGAAACTTGTTTGGATTTGAGTGACGCATCACCCGAGTTAAACTCGATCCTTGCATATCATAAACAAGTTTTGAATAAGATCTTTTTAAATGAGAATGCCGTAGCTCCCTTGATGCAAATTTTAAGTCTTAAATAAATAATAAAAATCATTCTTCAGGTTAATAATGAGATTGGTGAAACTGTAATCTGGGAAAATATGGGGAAGGTATGGAAAAGAATCTGCATATGTTACAGGATATACCTACAATATCCGTCAAGTCCTCTTAGAATTTAGAGTATAATCTCTAAATTTACTGAGCAAGTTTAACCTAGAATTTAATATTCTTTCTTCTAAATACTCCCATTCTATGTTAAGAAGCACCTGAGTAACGTTTATCGTTTTTCACACCGTTTCTTAACACAACGAGCGTATTTAAAGTGATACTTTTCTTATTCATTAATGCAGCGTTTGTGTACTGGATCCCATGCAATTCATGCAAGCTATAGATAGTGTGTGAATAAGAAAATGAACTTTAAAAATTATATATCATAAATAAATTACCGTTTTTACTTCTTCGCCTTACTCACTTTCTCTCCATTCATCGTTGTCATTCCATTGTATTCTCTCATTACACGATAAGTAAAACACAGTTATTTGTTCAAATCTAGTTAACACAGTTATTTATATCTACGAGTTTTACTTCGAGGGAAATGTATAGAGATCAATCGAGATAATTCAGAACAGGCGAGCAGTAAACTGGGCCAGGAGATACTGCAAATAGTAGGTAAATTAGCGAATTGTTTTATTGAGGTATTCTGACAATTATGTTAGCAGAATTTTCAGAATGTAGAATTAAGAGAGGAGTTATACTTTTTCCACCGAAAAACTATTTTTCTTTGATAAAATACGACCAGGTTTCGATGAATAATCATCATCGTGATGACGGTTTTTCATTGATGATGGATTTCCTTGACCATTTACCTCTTACTGCGAATTTCATTAAAAATCTTCAGACTATCTAGTGGCGTTAATGTCAGTGAGGCAGACCTAATATTCACTATGAATATAATGTTTTATTTGAATGCCAAAGGATGTGAGAGGACGCAAAATGTAGGGATTCCCTGATCTAGAGCACTGCATAAAAATTCAAAGATGATTAATCCCGCTGGGAGATGACCCTTCTGAACGGAACCTCTTGATCCGAGCATCATCCTCATTGAAGAATTTCGCATGGGATAGCTGATGAAACCGGTGAGAAGCTGATTAATTCAGTTTGAATACCAAAAATCGATCCTCCCGCTAATCCATAATGCAACGCCTATAGGACGAAAGCTGCGGAATCGCTCTCCCGTCATCGATTTACTCGTCACGCCAAAGAGATTATACGGAAAGCCTCCTGTCATCCCAAATGCCAAGCGGAAAGTGGACTAACGGACCGTGTCGCACGAAGAAAGCGGCACGGTCCTCTATTTTGACATCTCTCCATCAAAATTCCGAGTATGTTCCAACGAAAAGGCTGGAGGAATTTGACCAATCCGCGAAATGTTTAGCAGTCCGAGTTGTGCAGGGTGATCACATTCCACGAGCGCGGCACCGTTTGAATGGATTGGATGGGTGATTTTGAAGAAGGGCTTTATAGAGGAAGGGGTCGAGGAAGGAAGTGCCGTTTGTTAAGCTCCTCTCCCATAGGCTTTGGCACACGCATGTCGATTGATTGAATTAACCACCAGGAGAGGGATTTTCATTCGTTTCCGTACATGGGTGTATGTTTCGCGGGGCGTGCTCGGAATGGAGATGAGGCCCATCGGAGGGCTTTGATAGGGGAGAAGCACTTATAGGACTCTTCAACTTCGTCGTCATCATCTGATCAAAGTTTTTGGAGAGATTTGGGTTTCTCTCGAAGCGAATCGCGGGTGGTTGTTATAGGGTTAAGTTTGAGTACGTTTTCCTAATCTTTAATTGTCTTCTGTCTCAAGTTGAGTGGTATTCTGGGAACTTGCATAAAAAGAGAACATTTCAACCGATAGGTGTTGATGATTTTTTTGCTTGATTTATGCAGATCATATCTACGTTGGGGTATTTTAAAAAACTCTTTTTGCATGTTTATGACCCCAAAATTGCAGGTGTGAAGAATATATGGTAGCAGTTGAACCCTTTTGCTTACGAGCTTAAAGTTTATTGTATTCTGTGTAGTGGTAATATTAGATTTTATCCTTTTACATTTGTGTATTTTTAAGATTTAACCTCTAATTTAACTCTCTAATTTAACCTCTAAAATTTCCTAAATATTTTTTGAAAACAGCTTTCCCGAATATTTAAGCCTAAGATGCGCAATCAAGATGTTGATATTAAGTACCTCTAAATTTCAATGTTAGACGTAGGAAGACCTTGGTATCGAAAATGTTACCCTGAAGGTTCACTGCGCAAGTTCTTTCAAGTGTTTTATCGTGATGATTAACCTGTTCTGTAATTAACGCTCAAAACCCGTTTTTTCTCTTCTCTGTTGATGAGTATCATCATTATATCCCATTACAGTTGATCCTCTTAAAAGATTTACCCATTAAACTTCCTCTATCTTCACCTATTTCTTCTTTCCTTTTATCCTATATCCATTCCCATTTTACACTCCATTTGGGTTCTGTCAGCCTCTCTGTTTTATAGATTAATTTGTCTCCTACGCCTCCGGTCTTTTGTCTTCCTTTTTCATTGTTCTCGTTTTGCTCCATAACATTTTGAAACTCCATATCGCTCTATTTACTTTTCTCCTTTTATTTTAGTTTATAAGAAGTCCTTGGCACCAATTCGTTTTGTCTAATAAAAGCCTCCTCTACTTTTCCTGCGCGGGACCTTTCGTTCTTCCGCCGTCAGAATTAGAAAGGCTTAAATAAAAAGAATAGCTTTTCACATCCTGCGTAACCTCTGTGATGTTTTAGTCCTACATACCTCTCCGTGATGAAAGTAAAAATAAATTGTTCCGCTCTCGTTCTTTATCGTATGTTAAGTGAATTTTAAAGCCCCAATTATGGCTTCCGGCTAATTCTTGACAATTTGAAGCCCTAAGACTTTATATCTAGATTATAATCTTTTCATGATTTTTGCTGTGCTGTAGGCGGAATGTCTGTTAAATATTTAAAACCTCCGCATTACTTTCTTTAATTTCGGACTTGTTTCAGGGTAGCGACATTTTTATTAAAAATAAAATAGTAGCTTATACATAGTAGTCCTACTTTTTGCTAGGGGGCGGATTTACCACCTGACGCTAGCTGAGGGTCTCATCGGTTAGAGGGCCCTAAAAGTTCGTATTGTCTCTTTGTAAGGTGAATAATCTGCTGGTGGGGTCTCAAAAGCGGTCCTTGCACCTTGGGCCTCTGATATTTAAAATTCGTCCCTTAATTCTATATATTTCAAGAAGATGATGGTATTGAATCTTCAAGAAATCATAGGTCATAGTTGGCTTCGGTAATTTTAAAAGACAAGGCGACAAAAAAAAAACAAAAGGCGAGAAACACTTTGAAATAATAAATGAGTTTTTGTTGACAATTGACCAAAATTTATGACGTGACAGTTGTTTAAAATTCACAGAAACCCGTTAATATTCATGTGATAATTTTTCAGAGAGGTCGCGGAATAGCCACAGCCGTACTCCTTGAGTTACTGCTATGAAAGTCACTGAATACGTCCTTTAACCACTCAGAAGATACTAGACCATCTATCTCTGTCGGTGACCAACGCTATGTGACGTATTCAAAAAGGTCATCTATTCTGTGGCTGTACACAAAGATCTTATTGTTGCCGGTCTCTGTCCGTTTTAAGTTGGGGTTCTCGAAGGAATCTCTTGGCAAGGAGCTGTGAAACACGTTTCTTTAGGTCTTATGGTAGGATAACGCGAAAACCAGTTGTATTGGCAAGTAAGTGGCAAAAGTTGCAATTGCATCATCGGTGGACGAAGGTTACAACAAATCGCGCAACGTCGCTTAACAGGGCTTCGTGTCCACCTCAAGGATACTTCGGACACTAAGTATCATTCGCTCCCTCCCACCGTTACTCTTGTATTTCTCGATTTTTAATTATTCTTTCAGAAACTTTTCTGAACGTCAACGTTGAAGCTTGGCGAATTTTCCAAATCTTAATCTTCCGTCTCCTTTCCTTCAATTTATTTTCGGTACTTATTTTATGTCTATGCTTTGGAAAATATTAGTATAGCTTAATATTTTTATCTCGTAAACATGGCGTCCGAATATAGCGCCGCGTCATAAATTTAGAGATTATATAATATGTAAATGTTTTGAATTTTGAAAAAATAGATGTATATCAATTAGCACCGAGATGCTATTGAGATAAATTTTTCATAATCTCAGTTCATCGATGGTACTGTTATTCCCCAGATTGTTTGAATTGAATCTTCCGAAATGTATTTTCTTCGACAAATTTTGAGGGTGTTAAACAAATGCAAAATTGATTGCAGGTCACGTAGATACATACTTTTTTCTTGAGAGGCTCAAAATATTGCCTTCGTTTGCATATATATCAAAATACCATGGATGTTTTTAATTTAAATTGCTGTCCATAATTCTTGTTAGAGCTTTTTCTTTAATTTTTTTCAGATCTTTCCGAGATAAATTGAATTACGAAACTCACATGAAATGGAAAAATTAGAATGTTCTATCTCGCTTCGAATATGATTATAATTTTTGCTGATTGTGCAGTCAGAATTTCAGTCAACTCAAGAAATTTATAACCCCATTCCCGTTGCAAAATCTTCTCCTCGCGATCTCGTCGCGTAACAAATGAAGCACTCACTCCATTTTTAAGTTTAGATGGAGATAGGACTACCTCTCCTAATAAAAGTAGACGTTCTTCCTCGAAAAACACTCGCCTGGAGCTCTTTCGAGATTATTCACTGCGCCTAAGAAGCGATCCAAATTGATCTATTACCGTTGTTAGTTAACGCTGTTTACGCGCGCACTCGAAAAAGTGGGACAAGTATGAATAACAAGCGCCTTCAATTTACTTCTCTTGTCGTCGACGTAATGGCGTAATTTTTTACATTCCGTGCATTTTCATTCGCTAACTCTTCTTCGGTATATCCAGATCGGACGTTTTTTTCCGTGGGTGGGCGGGGCCGATTCAATTTCTACGGTACTGCAGTCGTCATCAGTCGTTGGAAGAGATTGCCAAAAGAATCGTTCGAAGAATAATTCAGTGCCACTCCCAAGTGAGATGTGAATGTGTCGAAGAATCAGTTGCCTCATTGTGACGACACTCCAGAATGTTTTCTTTTGGCAAAAGCTACCTTTTACTGATTACTCAAAAGGATGCAATTGGCGAGAATATTATTCCGCTCCTTTGACTAAGATCCAAGATTTTGTAATAACTGTAAGTGTCCGTATGGACTGATGGTAATTTTTTCGAATTGACTCTTCTGCCTCCTCTGGCTCTTCTTTACTGTTAACCTTTGCCTTTCAATTTTCATTTTTGCGCTGTAATTCTCAAGTTTCGCCAGTATGTATAGATTACTCTTTGCTACTTAGTGATTTCAGTTATTTCATATGTTTAAATTCTATCTACTACGATTATGGGGTGGAGGAAGGTTTGATTTCAAATGAATTGAAATTATGAATTATTTTCGTTTCAGTTAATCCGAATTCCTCTCAATCGAATTCGATCTGCGTCAAAAATTAATAAGGTTGTTAATCGCAGTGAAAATTTTATTTTTAGTGGATGTATTCAGGTACATTTCATGAATATATATCGGCTACCATTTTTATATCTCTGATTATTTAAGCTACGTCCTTCATAGTTTTTAGTTAGCTGGTACAGATAGATATAAGTCTAGCCTGTCCCTCATTCCGTTTAGCCTATTTTCAGGAGGTACGTCTAAAATAATAGTATAAAAAGAGATAGTAAAATTACAAGTAAATTATGCCCATCGGATGTAATAATAGCACTACGAGAAGTAGACGAAAACATTAATTTATGATTAAAGAATTCTGAATATATGTCCTTTGAACCGCATTTCAGTAAGTCGCAAAAAATAGAGAAACAGAGAAAACTGAATTTTCCTAAATTAATGACTTATTTCTTTGAATATCAGTTCTCTTGTTTGATGGATTCATGCATGGAACATTGAGTGAAAAGGAAGCTTTTCTTAATTTATCGATCGGTCAACCCTTTACGTGGCGTTCTTTGGTCTCGACACGTGTTGGAGATGTTATTGGCGCGGAGCTCCTTGTTTTCATAACCCACACTCGCTCTCATTGAGCGATATTGAGGGAAGCCAGAGCTTTTTGTAAGTAAACCTCTCTTACGAGGCTCCCACGGAGATCTTGGGAAATTTCTGTGGGAGAAGGAAGCGAGATCCCTGCGATACGAGCGAAAAAATAATCTGGCGGTGACGTTTTCTTTGGGCCGCACGCATTTATGCAAACACACTCATTTCCCCTGGTGAGCGTGGGTGGTTTTTCGTTTAGACGGAGAAAAATATTTTTCACCGTAATGATGGCTTCATCTGGTTGTAATTCTCTGCCTCAGGCTGATTTGTATATCAAAAGGGTTGATCTTGCGGATATATCTTCATTTTCTCAAAATTCAAAGAGAAACTACTGATAGAAGGAATCATTTAAAAGGGTAATATTTAAAGTATAGTGAAAGAGTTCTTGTTTTAGCCTTGGAAGGTATTAGCAATACTTCTTTCATAAATTTTTATAGTTCTAGTAAATATTCGTTGAAGCAGAAATATTATAAAGGAGAGTTTTTCTCGCTTGAGTTTGATATAGCTGCGTTTAAACAATAATAAATGTAGCAAGTAAATGTATACTAAATAAATTAGATGGATTAAATCATAGGTGTACAGAATAATGTAGAGCGATTGGTATCATCTATACTCTTTATCTATCAATCATTTGTTGCATGTAAAACTGCAAGTACTTTTGTTACCATGTAATTCACCGTAATTCTCTTTAGACCTGTTTCTTGCTGTGTCTCTGTGTTTAATTTCGAGTTTCAGATGAATTTTTCTGGTACGGTTCTTATACTCACATTTGGGTTAAATTTAAGAGACCAATTAGCCCCAAGATCGCCCAAGTAAAAGTCGTTTTACTATAATTCTTTTCAGCCATGTATGGACTGCGATTTCATAACTTTCTTCATTTTATCAATTTCTTTTCCTGTTTCTTTGGCCAGTTTTCGTTCATTTTCTGGCTCACTCTTGCTAGTTCATCTTCCGAGAATCTCCTTTGGGATATTCTTGGTTTCTCTTCGGACAGATCTCTCACCTCTGCAATCTTCTTTCAGACTATAAATCTGTTTCTTATAAATTGTTATGACGATCCCTTAGTCCCATTGTTAATGACCCCATTTAGTTTTATTCTTATTATTATACTAATAATTTTTCTTTGTTCGTGAGTAACATGTGAGTTCGTAAGATAAGATGTATATCCTGTTTGCTACTAGATTACATACATGAAAAACCTGTATCATAAAATCTTAGAAACCTATTACTTTTGCTTTCTCAATCTTAATTTTTCCGGACGAATTCTTGTTCGTAAACACTCTTTGTTGGCTCTTAAAGAAACATTTTCGAACAATCACGCTGCAGTTAACTGTTAATGAGGAATTCGTATGCGGAATCCGTTTCCAACCGTAGTGAAAACACTCCTTCGGAATCGAAAGACTTTTTCCCGTCGGTATTCCATTTCGTCACGCGTAACGTTTTCGTTCACTTTTTCCATATTCGCGTCAGACTGCCTCCATCCCTTTCACCTCTTCAACTCACCTTCGTACATGGCTCGCTCCTTCTCACACACCACGACGTTTTCCCTTTCGTGCTAAACCCGTACCTTTTACCCGGTTCACTGGATAAAGGCCAGCAGCAGAACGCCCCCACTCTGAAAAACTTTCATCCGTCTAGCGCTCCGCATAAGGCCGTACCTGAATAACTGGTCGGTACTTCAAGGATGCGTGGAGAATTCTCCTTGTAAAATATTCGCCGGGAGGGGAGGGAGTGCCGTAATGTCGAAAGTCGTTCGCTTCCTGCGTGCATTGCGCTCGCTTGGGAGACTCCGTTCCCCATTCGGGATCCCCCTTTTGGGGATGGACGACTGTCGCTTTTTCGCTCCACGTTTGGCTCTTTTTCTTCTTTGGCGGCGAAAGTCTCGGGGAAGAGGCTGACGAAAGAGCTCGCTGACCGGACGGTTGCATAACGACCGTGTTTCCTGCAGGAATTTCTTAATTCGGGTCGAGATTTCGGGTGCATTCGATCGAGGCCTGGTCTCTCTCTCTCTCTAGAGGCTTAATTATAATCTGCTTTGCTTTCGTTCGTGTGTGTCGTTACGAAAAGGATCGATTGATATGTTTCGAAACTATTTGTGGGAGGGTGTTTTTGGGTGTTTCCTTATGTGGGTGTAGCGCTTTGTCGAGAAATGTTTATCATCGATGCGGTTGGGAACTTTCTATTGGGCTATGTAAATTGTTACCTTTACACGAACGTATCAGGGTGACATTCGTTGATGATAATCTGAGTGTTGCCTAAGTTACTCCTGGCAGACATTACGTTGCAGTGTTATGAATGCGATAGTTAAAGACAGTGGGAATTATGTGGAATGAGTATAACTCTAGATTAAAGGGAGGATCGATTCGGTACTAAAATTTTGTTGAATAAATGTGCATGACAATGAATATATTGTAAAAGTCGATTCACTGTACTAAATTTGGAACAAAATCCTCTCTGAATTCAGCTTTCCTTAAAAAGCAGTGTGAGATCAGTTTCACATTTACTCTTTATCCGGGGGATCTGAAAATCAGAAAAATTGAATATATTAAGTAATTTTATATTTTTCGTAGTTTTTTCGTAAACGATAGTCTTTAGTCGAGGAGAAACGGTGAGCTTGCCCAAGTCACAGTCATGACAGAGGACGCAAAATGTAAATTTTATTTAATATTACATTATTATTGCATTAATATTACGTCAAACTTAATCGAAAGTAATTTGATAGTATTGGGGGGTCTGTAAATTTGTACCGCCTCTCTCTAAATACATATTCTCTCTCTTATTTTTTCAAAGATTTAAACCTTTGCGGATTTTACAGTCTCTCCTGGATGCGAGCATACACTTTTATTCTGATGAACGGATTTAAGTTGTGATTTTTGAAGCTATTCTCGGAGTGACCTTTATTCCGAAAAAAAACTATCCGGCAACGCTCAGGTGGTTGAGTGACCAGACAATTAGTTCCACTCTGTATATTGATTTATGGCAGGGGTTCTCAAGCTTTCCAAGACTCATACCACTAACACCTCAAAGTATTTCTATACTCACAGCGAAGAAAATTTCTATGGAGGAATATTCAGGTCCTGTCCCTTAGTATGGAGTAGAGTGGGCAGCATAGTATACTCTGAATACTATTATATGTAATATTTACTTTACAGTGGTTAACGCAATAGTATAATGTCTAATCTATCAAAGTCAAGAGTATATTCCATAAATACCACACATAATAAAGATTTAGGCTCGTTTAATTAAATTTAAAGTTAATTTAAAAATTACTTATTTTAAACTTTCTGCTTAATCATTTTGAGCAATTTCTCTGTTAAGCATGTCCCCAGTTTTCTTGGGGACATGCTTAACACTTGGATAAATATGGAGCAGTTTTCCTATAAAAATTATCTGTACGTGGATTCTTTACGTTTGTTTTTCAATTAACTAACTATCCTTGAAATACAGTGTGAAACAAAGCATGACTCAAAAAAATTGTCTGCTCGAATTAGTTTCTCTTCAGATAGCTACAATGTACGTACTTTTCTTACGAGAAAGGCCTTAACCACTTCGCGGTTGTATGTTCCAGGCGATTAAGTAAACGTTAACCCACTTCTTTTAATTAAATTTTTCCGGCTAGAGGGTGTGTATCACCTGGTTTTGGCTTCAGTAATTGAAAATACGCCCGCAAGAAATGGGCGAAATCGCGGTCTTAGAAGATGATGCGTACGGATCATTCCCCAACTAGAGCGCCCATGTTCATAATTTTCTGCCTTCGGAGTTTACCAGGTGACTGCAAGTGGAAAATGACTCGAAAATATCGATTTGAAGCGTTTTCATTCGAGCGAAATCATGTTTGAACGAAAAAAGATAATTTTCTCTCGGAATTTCAATAATAGGTCTTTCCTATTATCTTCAACTCAAGAGGGGTTTGAGGCGTTCGATAACGGAAAGGTGACTTTTCTTCCGTAGTTTTCTTTAGATCCATTTTGATAAATCCTATTAAATTTGAGAGTTATATGAGAACAATAAGAGAATGTACTAATTCCTTCAGTATAAAGAGTTTTCTGTAAGAAATGTCATGGAAAAAGTGGGTTAGGAAGAATATCCCGAACGTAGATGTTATTTTTTGCCAAAGATCTAATAAAAATACTACCATTAACGAATCACTTCGTATTGACAGTAGAGTTACAGATTTATTCGTAAGTCCTTAGCGTGAAGAAAGCCTAATATTGATGATATCTACGATTTATTGAGAGTTTCAAATCCTTAACTTGTTGTGCTTAACTCATGCTTTTTCATCTTTGGAGTTAAGTTTACAGTCAAGGAAATCGTTGTCTACTTAATATAGATCTACTTTAGCTATTGGTGTCTCAAGTGAGTTGTTTATCCATTGGTATTAATTATGGTAAATCGATAGCATTAAATTTTACGCCTTACATTACACGAAAGAACTGGAAGAATCAAATCTACAGAGGAGGCCGTGATGTTGCGGAAAATCATGATGAATCACCGATGTATAATTTTTTTGTTTCATCGATCTGGAAGTGGTAATATTAGCTGTAAAAGTCTTTTTAGATCTTTCTGTTTCCTCGTATTTTTTGTAAAAGTCACTTCTACACTTTTTGTTCTATCGATCTGGAAGTGGTAATATTAGCTGTAAAAGTCTTTTCAGATCTTTTTCTTTCCTCATTTTTTGTAAAAATTCACTTCAGCACGATCAATTTCCTTTCGAAACGTTAATTTTACCAGAAAATGATTCCGCCCTAAATTATATCTTGAAAATGAGTTTTTTTATTTCAACATCGTAACGATTGAGCGTTTTTGTCCCCGTGGTAACAGTTAGAAAGAATGCGATCGCATTTTTTATGTATTGTAATCTGAGGATTAGAGGTTCGGAAGATGATTTTTGAGCGTGTTTTGCGAGATCTAGATAGCGACTTGAGGTCGGAATTCAGGACAAGCTGGAGATGTTTCTCAGGTGATAAAGCCGAACAGGACCAAGGGCGTTTCTTCTGCGGCGGAAGCTATTACGTAAGGAATTAGCAATCCCGTACTACGAATAAGTTTATCTCGCCTCGATTAAAATCGGCGCCTTTATGGGTCATCGGCCTGTAGACGGGATCCAAACACGGATGTGGGGATTTTGCATACTGTTACGCATCGACAAGGTCGAATATATTTGGCGACGATCGTTCGCCGCATCAGAATTTGGAAAGAAAACGAGATAATTTGGCTCGTTAAATTCGATTTGCTTGCGAATTTACACTCCGGAACAGGATGCCCCGGGGCTGGTGAAGATTTGGGAGGGATATTAGAGAGGTACTTTTATGTTACTTGCTTAAAAATTGTATCCATTTATCCATCCTTTGTTTTATTTTTTTATTGGCATGTTCTATTTATCTTTTAGATTAGCGTTGTCCGAATGAAGCCCTATTATGGTTGCACGAGAAGTGAGCAATTGTGACTTGACTGGGACTCGAACCCAGGTGTCCCACTTTCCGGGCAGGTATTCTAACTTCTGAACTACCAAGCCACGCATCTTCACTTCTGTAAACGGGGGTTAATCATTGGGTTAGTCGCACCACTTCATGTGCTAAGTTTGAGTTCAATTCCATCATTTGAAGGCAAACTATTTTTCCGAATTTAACATAGGCCCCTAGTCTACAGAAAACTTACGGTTATTGTTTAGTTTCGAACTCTTGGAAGGAAAACTTTGGTTTTAAATGTAGTACACAAGAAAGTGTTGACGTTAAGGCATCATTTCAGTAAATAGCTTGTGTTAATTACTGTAAGGAAGTGTGATTGTTAATGTGACAGTGTAGTATTTTGTATAGTTTTGTTGAGCATATTGTGAGCTTTTGTATTTTGAATATAGACTGAATGTATGCGCATGTTTTGTGACGTTGCCTGCGGAAAACTGACAGTTTTTGATGTGATTTGTTTAAAAAAGTAATGAAAAAGATTTTTATTCTGAAACGCGGAATATTTATACTCACCAACAATTGGGCTCATACTGTTTCCAGTTTTTGAACCCGAGTTTTCTAATTTAAGAGATTCTTGCTTACCTCACCGGTTGATAAAATTTGTAACGTGGAAAGGCGGTCCATGAGGTTGGGTTACCTTCCTTTAGATCAAAGTTTCATAATGTGTGTGCCCTTCCAGAGGGTACCAGCGAATACCTGGTGGGGGAACTCGGCTACGTCACTTTTTCATGGTAATGTGTTTACTCTTATTCACGCCACTCTCTATGTACGGATTTTCCATTCTCTTCGTAGGACCACATTAGAAATTTTATCTAACAGGCGGACCGATAGGTACCCTTTAAAGTAGACTACCATTATCTCGTACAAGTATTTCGTGTTTTCGCATAATTATTTTTGTGCAGATTTTCTCCACTAAAATGTATATTATCGCAATCTGATTCATAATTGCATCATTAAAATTAATACCTACATACGTATATACTTGTTAGCAATTACAAATTCATATGCAAAGTAAGTTCAAATCCAAACAAGTACAATTTGATGAATGATTGAGAGTTTCGGTACACGTTTACATGTTCGAATATAAATTTTTTAGATCTAAATCTTTTAAAAATAATTTTTGGGAGAGTAACGGGCCGAATCGAATCCCTTTATGGACTAGAATGTTTTTATATTAAAAAAATGAAAAATGTTACATCCTTAAAAGTGTACATTAATTTTTGTTTAAATTTGGTCACACTGTTTAATAAATGTACTTCGCTTGTATCAAAATGTATTAAATTCTCAAAGTTTTATTTGCAGTAAGTACTTACATATTTAAAAGATATTCAAAACATTATTGAAATATATTTACTAGTTTTTGTTTCATTTAAGTTAATCGGTCGCGAAAACAACGTTGTTCTCTTTTGCCGCTGTTCTTTATTGTGACTGTTCCGTTTCAAGGGCTAAATGGAAGAGGACTCAATTACGCCCAAAATAAACACGATATTCATTTATTTCCTTTTACCGGCTACCTCACAATATCAGCCGAAGAAAGTGCCGATCCCCACGCAGTCTACGCCTCCCCTGATGCTTTCCAGCGTCGCGCGCGTGTTAATGGAGAAAGACCGCGAAATTCCGAAGACAGCTTGATGAAGTGCCAAAATTGAAGTGGGTTTGACTGAGCGACCGTCCTTACTAAAAGTGTATTATGAAGTCCGTTTCAAGAGGAGACCGTAAATCAGCAGCGGCTCTAAGCGAAAGCCGGCGAATCAATCACGACGGACGTCAAAGTTATAGCCGCAAGAGGAAGCCTTCTTTCCAATCGATTCGCAATAGAACGTATCTGCATTCCCTCCAATTAGCTAAAAGCCGTTATCCATAATCCGGATTACACGAGCGGATTTCTTTTCCCCGAGGCTTTGCGTTTTAACTGTTAGCGAAGGGTCGTCGGCCCGTTAAAATTAAGCGATCGTACGTTTTCGAACCGTTGTCGATTCGATGCATAAATTTGGCGTAGGATTTTGATTCCGGGACTGGTTATGCCTTTACTCGATCGCCGTTCTGCATGGCGCTGGTTCGCCGGTGTATACCCCACGCTGCATGGATTTGTTTATGCCCGTGGTTATGGCTGCTTGCTCGTGATATGTCGTGGTAATGTGGTGCTATAAACTCATCGTTCGGAATCATCCTTCGCTCCAGCGGTCTCCGCATCGGGTCACCGGTGTTTGTTACCACGGCAGTCATCCGTATGCGCGATGATAAATATTCTGGTCCATAGCTGTAATAACAAGTTCATATCTGCAGCAGACAGATGTCTGATCCAAAAAGAGCACGTATCCAATCAGAGAAGATCTAGCTACATGTGCAATAGCGGATGAAGGGAAATATATTAGTGTGTTACGTCAGTTTCAAAGCCCATAAGAATCCAAAGACCTTCCATGTCCCCTGTTTTAGTCGTTTCCATAAGAGATGTGGCTTATCAAACATTGAAGCGATATAAGCCTTTTCGTTTACGAGCTGATGAAATATTTGCTGCCTCTTGAATGGATTATTCAGTCGAAAGTGAGGGAGGGTTCCCTTCTTTTAACGACCACTCGGACTTACGACTCTCTCTTGCTTTTTATTCCGTAATTTTCGATTCTACAATCGGACGCTCAGTCGTTGATGCTGGAAGCGTTAGTACTTTCGGAAGACCACATCATCGTTGATATTCACGTGTATTCTTCTGGAAGGAAACTGATCTCATTCTGGCTTTTGCAGCACATTTTCTCCATTATTTTTCTTTATTCTAGAACGATGACTCTCGGCGTTTTTTTTTGCTAAAGCGCCAAATATGTAGCCATATACTAGGAGGTCTTGAGTACTTAATCTCAGTCATTTGAATAAAAAATGTTAAATATATTTTTACTGTGAGCAAATCTCAAAACGGTAATTAAAATTTTCTTGATAACCCTTAAAAATAATAGATAGTCAGAGATAATTCTGAAACTTTATATTATATTTGAAAGGTTAAATATATTGAATGAAATATATTGAAGACTTGGCTGTGATTCGAACTTAAAAAATTAATTCTTAAATTATACGATGAATAGAAGAACTGGGTTAGAGTTGCAATATGTCGAGTTTATATTTTTTATCCACGCGGCCCAATTGCTACTCAGCTTGGTCCGCTAGAGAAATGCTATTTTAGAATATCTACAACTCTACAGAATGTATTTGAGATTATTAATATTAGTATATCTCGATCCAATCGGCAGGCTGACGGGTTAAAAAAGACATTTGTGATTCATCATGAGATTTATTAAACTAAATCAAAGTTCAGTGAGGAGAATGTGTATTTGACTAAACTCATAATTTGTTGTTATATTATCACAATATTGTATTAAACTAACGATGGATCCTTATGTTTGAAACGAATTTTGAAAACACAGACGATGGAAATGGATTTTCACCTCTCGTACAACGAATTTTGGATAATTTCAAAACCTTCTCTTTACAACCGATCATCTCAAAGGGTTCTCGGCAACGCAATTCGCTCGCTGAAAGGGAAGTGCCCGTAAATTTAAGCGTCTATGATCCTTTTTATCGTCGAAGGGTCGTCTTAGAAACGGCGGAATCCATCTGCCCGTCACTTCAGAAGTGAATTCCAGCTGTTGTATAATGTTTTCTTTCGTTTACGTCGGCCCAGGTTCCCTTTTCACCGTCATTTCCTCTTGAGTGTTGCGAAAGCGAGACATTCCTCCGTCTGAATTCAAGCTTTACGTGGTGCTAATTGAATTAATGTAAACTCGATGACTTGAACAGGTGTGTTAAATGTGCAGCGACCTCAGCCGCGCCAGAGTTCTTTGCCTTCTTCATTAACTGTTGAGTCGGACGCTCCTCGTGTGTTATTTCCCAATACCACACCTTTAGGAAAGGAGTTTATATTCGTAAAGCTTATTCTCATTACAATTGGTTTCACTAGATTTTTTAATGGGCATTGAGGAAATTTGTAATCCCACGTTTTCAAGGATATATATTCAGGTCTCCGGGGTAAATACCAAGGAAAAACGGACTTGGAAAAAGTCTGGCGGACCTGTGAATCGAACCCAGGATACCGCGGAAATCCCGGAAAGCGTCCTCCCGAGTAGAGAAAGATTCCCGAATCGGTTCAGACTTTTTTCAAGTCCATTTTTCCTTGATGTCCCTCTTTTTCGTGAATGAAATACAGTTTTAAATCAACAATTGATGGTAACTTTTACTAATATTCGGATCGGATTTATATAAGTTATCGTTCATTCATGGATTAGTAAAAGTTATCAATTCTTGTTGTTTTAATGCTGTTTTATTCATCAAATTCATAGCAATTTCTACAATAATATAAGATTTTCATTCTAATACTGCTAATATTTTTCTTCAGGTTTCTAGCTTCAAAACTAATTCTCTAAATCAATCCCTACATTTATTCAAATTCCATATTTTAGATGCAGAAATAAATGGCAATACTTGTACATTCCACCAAATATATCATGCAGAATTGTACATGTCTTGCCATCTATTTTTGCATCGAGAATTCAGTGGTTGCACGTGAGACAATGTATTTACCACGCGTATAAATCGGTATATAGAGCTGGTTTCCATCATAAAATAAATACAAGTTATGAGACCAGATTATTCTAAATTATCAAGGTTTACACCAGTATGTTTTCGACTATCATTTTTTATATTGATCGCATTTATTTCGAAAATCGTATTACCCATATTCTTCCACGTGCGCTTTTTTGCTTGATTGAGGTCAAAATCATTTTGCGGAAATTCTAATTACCCCCACATTTAATTTTATGTCTCACTTTTGGCGGGATAAACATTCCGCCGCATCGCAATGGCATCGGTTTCCAAACTCGTAAGAAATGCGGGCTGAATCACGAGCGTAATTGAGCCCTAACTCCACTTCACTGGACGTTAAAAGTTCCATTTGGAAACCTCAAAGCGAACCCGTCTTAAAATGCATGCCCTCGTTTAAATTAAAAGACCGCGGTGCTGCAAATAAGCCGGTCTCGGAACAATTCTCATAAGGATGACCATTAGGTCCGCAGATAGATAAATTTTTAATTTTCATTCTCTCGCGACCCTTGTTTTTGTCGTTTGGAAGACCTCATGGCGGTAAACAGGGCAGAAAATTTCGAAGTGAGACTTAAAGTTTAACTTCCCAGAACCTACTGTTCTATCAAAGATTCATCCTCGTCGGCTACATCAAATTTTAAATGGCAATCTTTCCGCAACTATTTTTTTTTCTAGCCGAATCGTTGATGAGATTTTTCTCGATCGGATTTTGTTTGTTAACGGAGGATTACAGTAAGCGCAAAAACGTTGAGTTTACGTAGGTTTTTCATTCGTGATTTTCTGATAGGTGATTAATTTCTAAATGGATTCTAAAACTATTTTAAATGAATCAGTGTATCCATCGATGGCCAGTCAACTCCTTTGGCGAAATACCGCGTTAACTTTCATCGTGGTACACGTACAGTGTTTTTCGCTTTTTTCAATGTTTTTTTATTTTTTCCCGAATAGTTATCGTTATGAATTGAAACGGTTAAATGTGGTTGTAGATTAATCTAACCGATAATCTGAAATGGTCTCAAAAATAGGCTAATTTTATTAAGAATATCTATAATGTATCTAAAATATAAAAATAAGATATCTATGATATATCTGTAAAATATTCATAATATGCTTGTATAATAACCAGGACCGGAATCGTACGGAAAAACTTTGGGGGCTTTGAGAAGAGCTTACAAAAAATGCTTCTGTAAGCATTCAAAGTAATGGGGTATAGGTAAAAATTTATCACCCATCAGCTTGCGATAATCAACTGTACTTTGTATGTTTAGAAGATAAATTTAAAATGAGGCAAAATCGGCTAGGAGAATTCTTACTTCTTGGAATCCTCGCTAGCATTCCATAACACTCAGCTGTCATAATGTACCTATGTAGCAGAACGAGCAATTCCCATTTTTTCATTCCCATTTATATGATAATACCTCTTTGAAAATTTTTGTTTTCAATTTTATTCTTTTTCTATTTTATGAATACCGTTCTATCACTTTCGAGAAGGGTTTTAGATAAAAAATTACGGATGAGGGCGCCGTAAAGATTCCTCTCTTGGGTCGCCAAAATACTTTGGGCCCTTCCTGATAATATCTGAATTATACTTTGCCCGGGGCACCAATATCCCTTGGGGCGACTTCGGTGGTGAGTCAGTGCAATTTATCCAAGGGTGTGAAGGAAACGAAGGTGGTGAAAAGTTTCCTAATATGGTGTCCTGAGCAGCTGTAAAGGGGATTGAACCCTCTCTCCCTCTTCCGCATCCTTCTCTCTCTCCTTCCCACTCCCTCTCGTGATCTCCGGAAGAGCCGCACTCCATGGCCAGAATGATAAACAGATGAGCAGCGTCTGGCCGTCGGCTGAAATATAAGTAGGAGCAGACCGTGACCTCTTTATCGATGTAGCGCGGGATGGTTTAAATCATTAAAAGTCGAGGATTACTCCGCCGGGGCATCTGCGCTGGAAATTCAGTTCGGGTGATTAATTGGAAGCGGGATTTATGGCACTTTTTCTCGCCATTTTCGTGTGTTTTTTGTCGCACGGGGATTAATTCCGACGACCGTTTTTCATCGTTTTCGCCGGGGAGGAAAGTGTTTATCAATGGTGGCCTTTGTGATCGCCCCGTGAAATATTGGGGCCGTAAAATACGCTTTTCCTCGGGCGATCTCTCGCTTTATGGAGTTTGTCTGCTTGCGTATGGTAATGACCAGCCCGGTGGTGGTTTTATGGGTCATGAATTATATGCAAGCTCTACGCTGAAGCACTGCTAGGTTGTTTATCACATATTTTCCCATTTTTTGATCCTATTCATGCTTCTAAAATTTGGGTTTTATTGGTGCCTTGAAAGGCTGTCTCCACACAGGCTATTTTACTCTGTTCGTACAAGTTATATATGTCGGGAGTAGGGGCAAGAAGGACAAAGTCCAGCGGCTGACCAATTCTGTTGTTTGGAGTCGCGTCAGCCGCGATGATAATACAACCCCTTCTCCCGACTAGTTACACCCCCGAATTAGTATATAAGGAGATGAAAAGGAAGAGCAAGACACACTATTCCAAACGGCCTGTGGCAGCCTTAGGGCGGGACGCGGCATCACCCACACACTAATACAAACGGCCTGTGGCAGCCTTACGGCGGGACACGGCATCACCCAAGAACACACCACGGCCAGCGGCAGCCTTACGGCGGGACGCGGCATCACCCAAGAACACACCACGGCCAGCGGCAGCCTTAGGGCGGGACGCGGCACCACACCAATACATACGGCCTGCGGCAGCCATTACGGCGGGACGCGGCAATAGAGCGTACGAATCGAGGCGCGGCAATTCAAGGACAGAACGATAGGGGGATCCCGGCCAGGTATAAATTTATGTGTAAATAAAAAAGATCACACTGGAACTTAGAAAGAATTATTGCAACCCTTACAATGTCCGTACGACATTAAATGGTGTCAGGTGTTTTCAAGTGGTTCGAACTTTATCGATCTTTAATTCGCTCCTGTTCATGTTTTCTTTCGGTTCCCTTTTCCATTGGGTGATCTAGTATTTTTAAATATAGCGGAGTCTGACAAACGTTTGCATTAATTATTTATGCTAACATTCGTTCTCTGATAGGTTGACTATTTAATTGTAAAATCATCCGATTCCCGATTTATCAAAGGAGTCAAATCAAGTAATTTGTTGTGCGCTGAAAAGTTATATTGTTCTTTTGACGTTCTGAAAATTAAAATATTGTTGTGTCGTATCCTCGTTAAGTTATTTTGTTGAGGATTCAACTTAATCTTTCCGTCACAAAACTATTGCTGTGTTGCCATATTTTTTTTGTTTACTCCATTATCTACCCTCCTCCGTCATGGCCTTCCACCCCTTTGAGTCGTCATCCGCCTCATGTTTAAACCCCTTCTGGCGATCCGATAACGCGGGCTCGCCTAACGGTATTGTTTCAACTACACGGTATATCTCTCGCACGAGCCCCAACCCCTCTCTCTCTTTTCATAACAGTGCTCCCACAAATCCATATCTAAATTTCGACAATTTTTTTCCTTCAGTTAATGTTATTTCTAATGACTCTATGCCCGGAAATCCCACTCCGAGTGCCCCGTCTATGGACTCCATCCCCCCTCCTGCATCTGCATCGATAGGGAATCAGGTGTATTTTATACCCTGTTTTAGTGGTGATGACGACGTCTCCGTGGAAAAATTTCTGGAGCATGTACGAATAACCAGCCACTTAAATGCATGGTCAGAACAGCAAACACTTTGCGTCATCAGGTTGAGACTTGCGGGATCAGCGGAGGAATACGTGCAGGCGAACCCTCACATCTTAGCCTCCTACGACCAATTTTCCGAAAGCCTCAAACGTAGATTCGCGTATAAAAAATCGCCAATCGTTATTGAACGACTGTTCAACACTTGTGTGCAAGGGAACTTGGAGTCAGTTGCTGTGTACGCGACGAGGCTTCGCAAAATTGCGCGGGAATTGAGAGAGGCATCATGTGAACCGCAGGCGGAGTCAACCAAACGTATGATCGAACAGCGAATGTTGTCTCAATTTTTACTGGGACTACGGGAGGAAATAGGGCGATTTGTTCTCGTGCGCAACCCATCCACCATGTTAGAGGCGGAGAATTCTGCGCTTCTGGAAGAGGCGAACGTACGAAATTACGCGCAGAAGCAAATTGAAATTCGCTCGTTGCAACAGTTTTACACCACTTTCGCTCGGCAAGAGTATTCAGACATCCAGCAAAATCCTTTCTCACTCCCTAATTATGGCGCTCCACCGGCTCAAGAACAAGTCAATGCAATACTGGCACCCCTCCCACTTAATCAGGCACAAATAAATTCTCCGGTAAATCGCGGGCAGCCGCTCTCCCGAAACCAACCCTTCGCGGCACAGCGCGGGGCTCAAGCAAACACCGCGCCGAATCCGCAAACACCGGTCCTATCTAGAACCGCGAATGCTAGGGCAGGTGCTCGCAAATGTTATCGATGTGGACAAGCAGGCCACTTCGCACGTTCTTGTCGCTCAAACTCCCGAAGTTGCCTAAATTGTGGAAAGGATGAACATTCCTTAAGCACCTGTCCCCTCTTAGTGTGTGGCCTGTGCAATCAGCGCGGCCATCGTCCCGTTCACTGTCCGAGCCATGTAAATAACCACTCAACCGCGGGAAACTAAATAACCCCGGCCGCTCGGTCGGGGAAGAATTGATTTTGTCCGTCACACCGGAAGCCGGAGTTGTTGTGCTTGTGAGTGTTTTAGGGCGTCACTTGCGGTTTTTAGTTGATACCGGCGCAGCAATCACTGTGTTGCACAAGAAAAATTTTCCGATTAGAGAGTTGGATTTACGCCCTTATTCCGCGTCTGTCCGGAGCGCATCGGGCCATCAGCTTCCGATTATGGGACAAAGCTTTATTCCTTTGGTACTAAGTGGCAATCCGTACCCACATGATGCTTTAATAATCGATCTGGGTAACACGATTTACGATGGAATCTTAGGGCTCGATTTCATGAAAACGTACCACTGTCATATTGACTTGCGACAGTCCATCCTAACTCTGAACGGCGAAAATGAGGTATTGCTCCGGCCATGTGTGGAGCATGAAGTGAACCTCATATCTCTAGACGACACCGATGAGATTATTAGGCCCTGTAACATAGAATACGCACCATCTTTGTTAGATTGTAACGATTCTGGTATCACGGTGGAAGAATTCAAGTTTGGAATAAATTTGATATCACGGAACGACGACGAGGAGATGGACTTGCTATGTAACGTAGAGGACGCACCGTCGTTGTCTAATTGCGATAGTTTTAAAATCACAGTAAAGAATTCTAGCGCGCCAGGCCTGAACAATGGAGGCAGCAACCATACTAAGTCATATTCAATGGAATCATACAATGATTCGGCCAGAGAAAGGAATGCGGAGGAAGCGAGGGACATCGAAGGAGATGAGAGGAATCAATTATGCGAAGGTAAGGGAACCGCGATAGGTAAACAGGATCGGGAAATTGGCAGTGAGACAGGTGATGCTTTACGCCGGACTTTTAACACAAATAGCACTAAGGAACAAGAAAGTGGGGATGTTAAAGTCTTGGGGCGGACCACAGTCTCTGAATTGACGATCGAGAAACCGAAAGAGGAGTGCGGCCTAAGAATAATAGCGAATGTAAAAATTCCTCCAAAATCTGTGATGTTAATTTCTGCAGAAAGTGAAATGCGAGCGGACACTGAAATCACCCTCGGGAGTGACGGGCAGGATTTAGTGGTATTGCCGACAATAGTAAAGGTGGCGGAAGATGGGACCGCTCCCATCCTTCTGTGTAACTTCGGGAACGAAACAAAGATACTGAGGAAAGGGATTCGCATCGGGGCGGACATGTTTCGACAAGAAGGCTCGATACCGGAAATAAACGAAATTCAGGAGGGCGAGGTGGAACTATGGCCCGAGGATGAGCCGAGCAAAGATTTACTTACCCTTTTTAAGTATGACGATGTACCAGAAGCAGCATTAGTCCCGCTAAAAACACTAATAACAGAATTCTCGGATGTATTTGTCTACGGAGGCAAGGAGTTGGGTTGTACCAATATAGTTAAACACTCTATTGACGTAGGTGTATCCGAACCAATAAAAAAACGGCCATACCGCGTACCTCATGCCCTCAGACCAATTTTAGACGAGGCAATTCGAGACATGCTATCTCAAGGTATTATTTCGCCCTCCTCCAGCCCGTGGGCTGCCCCAATAATCCTTGTACGGAAGAAATCTGTCGATGGCGGCCCACCACAATACCGCCCCTGCATTGATTATCGCGCTTTGAATAGCATTACCAAAAAGGAAGTATTTCCACTACCCAATTTGGAGGAAACGTTCGATCAGTTGGGAGGATCCCGTTTCTTTTCGACGATGGATTTGTGCAGCGGTTACTGGCAGGTGGAGATGGAGGATAACAGCAAGGAAATCACCGCTTTCGTCACACCCAATGGGTTATTCCAATGCAATCGCATGAGCTTCGGACTAGCCAACGCGCCGTCGACGTTTATGCGCCTAATGAGCAAGGTGTTAGAAGGTTTAATTAATCATGGTTGTGTATGCTATCTCGACGATATTTTGCGGTACGATCCATCTTGGAAAGAACATATACAAGGTCTCAGGGAAGTTTTTTGTAGACTCCGAGCAGCCAAGCTAAAATTAAAACCGCAGAAATGTAACTTCTTTCGGAAAAGGGTGAATTTCTTGGGTCACGTGTTGTCCGAAGAAGGTTTTCGGCCAGATGAGGGTAAAATTGAAGCCATCAAATTATTCCCGGTCCCGACAACGGTGCGTCAGATTCAATCTTTTCTCGGATTAGTGGGATACTACCGAAAATTTATTCCCAAGTTTGCTGATTTCGCACAGCCTCTCACTATGCTGATCCGGAAGGATGCAGAATTTAATTGGTCCGAGGAACAGCAACGGGCGTTTGAAAATCTTCGCGAGCGCCTCACCACTCAACCCCTATTGAAATTTCCTGACTTTTCGCGAGCATTCACGCTTACGACGGATGCGTCGTCATGCGCCTTAGGTGGCATTTTATCACAAGAATTCGACGACGGGGAACATCCAGTGGCTTGTGCAAGCCGGCAAGTCCACCGAGCAGAAAAATCTTACTCGGCCACGGAATTAGAATGCCTAGCGGTAGTGTCTATGGTTAGGAAATTTCGCGTCTATTTACTGGGCCGAGAGTTCACCCTTTGTACGGATCACAAGCCGCTCCGCTGGCTGTTGACTCTTACGGAACCAAAACCGCGCTTAGCCAGATGGGTGATGGAATTAAGCGAATATACGTTCCACATTAAGTATCGTCCGGGGAAGGAAATCCCTCACTCAGATGCTCTATCCCGTAATCCTGCAGCACTCAGCTTGCTAGAGACAGCACTCCCGGAATTCGAACCAGTGTGGGATAAGGAGAGGATTGCACAGGAGCAGGCACGGTGCCCCACGCTTCGTAAATGTAGGGAACTCGCGGAACAGCATGATCCCACCCTTTTTTATGATGAGTGCCAAGTACTATACAAGGTGCAACTGAAACCATCGGGTCTCTACTTTGCTGTCTGTGCTCCTGAGGCAATGAGAGCCTACATTTTGGAACGATGCCACGATTCACCTATGGGAGGACATCTCGGAATTGATAAGACTTTAGAACTAGTCCAACGAAGTTTTTTTTGGGATGGGTGCTACTCAGACACGCGAGATTACGTACAAAACTGCAGGGAATGTAGGAAGCGTAAGGCCAGAAAATTAACCGTACCCATACAATCTGTCACAGAGAGTACATACCCGTTAGAAAAGTTAGCAATCGACATTGTGGGTCCACTACCAATATCGACTCGGGGAAATCGATATATACTGACATGTCAGGATCATTTTACTCGATACCCAGAGGCCGTGGCAATCCCAGACCAAACCACCACCACGATAGCGCGTGCCTTTGCGGAACACGTGATATGTAGACATGGGGTCCCTAAATATTTACTGAGCGACCGCGGTGCTAACTTCACTTCCAATTTAATTAAGGAAGTATGCCAACTCCTTAAGATTAAGTCTATCTTCACCTCGCCATATAATCCGGCTGCAAATGGAAGATTGGAGCGGGCGCATCAATCATTTTCAAATTATTTATCCCATTATGTCGCCCAAGATCACTCTGACTGGGACGAACATCTTCCCTTCGCTCTTTTTGTGTACAGAAATGGTCGACATAGAATAACTGAGTTTAGCCCTGCATACCTTATGCACGGGAGGGAATTGGCCATGCCATGGGACACGGTACTATCTCCAACCACCTTCTCCTATGAAGAGAACCCTTCCTACGATAAAGAATTACGAATTCGCCTACAGACGGCATACGCACAGGCACAGGAGTTTAATAGGGTTAATCTGGAAAAAGATCGAGAGAGGTGCAACGAAGGAACAAGTTTACCATCAATTGAAGAGGGACAACTGGTATTGTTACGCAACATGAAAATCCAGACAGGACAATCCAAGAAACTTGCATCACGCTGGATTGGCCCCTACAAGGTGCTTAAGAAAAGAAGCGAAGTTACCTTTGATGTAGAGAATTGCAGCACTGGCCGCAGAGCTATCACCCATGCACGGAACATACTTCCTTTGCCGCCGGAACCTGAGCCGAGGCCCCAATTGAAATTCCCCATCGACGAGAGAGAAGAAAGGGAGACCTCATCGATCAGCCCAGAGGGATGTCCTTCTCCACCCAATTTGTTAACTGACATTCCAGGATCTCCTCGATCTCCGACCATCCCAATTAAACCCTCGCACCCATACAACTTGCGTCCCTTACCCGGGCGACGTGCTCAGCAATAACCACTGCCATTAGCAGACCTCTAGCCGCTAGCCTTCGCGAAATGACTCAGCACCCCCAACCTTTGTTTTCTATGATTTTTTCAGCTCGCACAACTGACGACCGCGACTCCACAAACCCACTAGTAGATCTAACCTGTGGCAGAATGTCGCCCCTGCAAGACCTGCGAAGCACCGGTAGAGCAATTACTTCTGGAGGGAGCTTGCCAAAGCTCAGATCTTCTCCCACCAGACATACGCCGCATAATGTAGACAGAAGCGACTATGAGCCAGAATACACCGAAGCATCGCTGGCAGAGTCAATGTGGGCATGGGGCGCCTACCTGGGCATCATCCCGGACATCGACGATGAACTCGACAGACCCTGGCCGGAACCACTGAGACATAGCAACACTTGTCCGTATCAAAACTTGCAGCCAGCAAGAAGGCCAGCATCCTTCCAGAGAAATTCAAATACCAATCACCCTGTGATAGCGTCTAGTCAAGGAGCACCTCCGTGCAGCACCGGGTCATCACTTCCTGAGCTTCGCATCAGTGTACAGGTAGCGCCAAGTCCATTAAGGGTAGACAATTCCCCGTCAGGCACTCTATACCCAAGTGCCCAACAACCAGATAGCGCATGGAAACCAGAATGCTCCACCTCCACTCATGAACAGAAAAACTCCAGTGCTCGCCCCACCTTGCTCGACTGCCCCCGGCCCACAAAAAACTTAAGTCTAGCGCGGAGAATAAGGAACCACAGAAGGCGTAAGGCAGACAGACAAAAGAAAAGAGCTCTCAAACGAGCAGAAGGTCACCCTCCCCCCGTGAAGGCCATCGCGGAAGACTATACCCTGCACAGGTCTAACTACTAAAGAAGTCCTTCCTTCCAGAGGGAGACATGGGAGCAGTACCCTGGGCAGCGTTCGCCATCATCCTCCTACCTGTTGCCACTGGACTTCTATTCGTCCCGCAGAGCAAAATTGTCTTCACAACAGGAGAATGGGTCATCCACGTCGATCTTCAAATAGATAGGTTTAGAGAGACGCTGCGGGAAATGCAGGAACAGACAAGAAACTTCCAGCACCTGTGTGGTACCATACAGAATCGGACGGATGATTCCTTTCTCGTGCGCCTGGCGGACGAATATGCTGCAACCTGCCAAAGGGAATCTGAAATTCTCCAAAAGACTTTCGACACCCTGTTTTTCAATTTCCCGAAACGCTATAATAGGGGCTTGATCGACATGCTAGGGTATGGTCTGCATTACCTCGCTGGAACAGCGACTGACGACCAGGTGAATGAGATCCGGAAGGAAATGGCAGCACTGGAGGGCAGGACAGAGGAGCTAACAGCCGCCAGAGTTACCTTCCTGGCCAACGTTTCCGACACCCTGAAGCGACACGACAACATGCTGGAGAAGACCATGGGAGCGCTACAAACGCTACATCTGGTAACAGAGAACCTCGCCCATGCTGCCTCGGAGGACCAGATTAAACGCATCGTATTTACGACGCTCCACATTAGTTTCATCACTATGTCGAACCACTTAGCTGAGCTACAAAGGGCGTTACAACACCTCCGCGATACAGTAATGCTGGCCGAGCTCGGTAGGTTGACACCAGAAATCATCCCACCAGCTGGTTTAGGGGCTGCCCTCCAAGCAGCCAGGAGTAAACTGCAGTCAGGGGTACAATTCGCCCTTTTAAGCGAGAAGTCGGTGCTCCCCCTCTACAGCATTGCTCGTGTTAAGGTACTAAGGCAGGCCGAAACCATTCTACTACTGGCAGTTTTTCCCTTGCACCGAAGTGACAGTGAGTTCAACCTTTACAAAACATATTTATTCCCAAGGCTAGTGCCCCATCTCCCGCATGCTGTATTATTGAAACCTGAAACTTTGTACCTGGCTGTCTCCCAGCGACAAACAGAATTCGTCCAACTTCCGGTCAACTTCATGGGAAACTGTGTTCGAGGTGACATTATAGTGTGCCCGCCATCTTTCCCCATCACCAACAACCTGTCGCGCTCATGCTGTATAGCAGCGTTTTTAAACCAAACCAGTGCGATAAGAGAATACTGTCAACTGCACCTCGTTAGCTTGCCGTACACCATCTATGCAGAAGGTGAAACGCCGGGGAAATGGCTATTCAGTGTCAGCGAGGAAACAAAGCTGTCAATAACGTGCCTGCAGAATGACACCCAAGTTTTCCTGAAGGGGCAGGGCAGCTTTATCCTTCCACCAGGATGCTCGGCGAGCGACGGCGTCTCCCGCCTGGAGAGGACATCGAGGAGCCAAGAAAGCAGCGTGACGCTTGATGTCAATCTGGAACAACTGCCGATGGGAGACTTCAGACCTAACTTGTCCACTTCAGTAGTTGCAGATGGGGTCGCTGGCCTGAAAGGTCTCGAGGAACACCTGGCAGCCCTGGAGAAACTGGACACTAAGGAGGTTCCGGAGATATCCCTAGCCGAGGTAACCAGACAAGTGAAGGTGTTGCGGCCCATAGAGAGAAAAATCGGGATGATACAGCACATCGGCGTACCCACGGCCGTCTTCCTGGCAGCGGCCCTAATCAGCGTGTGTTGCTGTATGTACCACCGAACGAGGAACCAGAACCGGGGAAAAAAGCCTGTGGGACACCCTTCGGAGGACAGCCACCCGATACAACTTTACAACGTGGCCCAGACCGTATTCAGTGGTGAGAACTCCAGAGTGCATATCCCCCTGTTCCCCGTCCTGGAAGAAACAGTGTGACAGTGTCTAGTGTAGACAGTGCGTGACAGAGTTTTGTGGAAGTAAACAGGTGCTGACGGGACAAGGACCATTTCTTTTATCTCTTTAGTGACTTGTATTATTATTTTTTTTTGGGTATTTTTGATGGGAATATTTTTTTCATTTTATTTTTTTTTCGGTTTATATTCTGATATATTGATTGTACATGTATCTTGCAAGGGGGATCCCCGACAATCGTTCACGTCCGCAACCCCAGGGTTTTAACTGCCGCCGGGGTGATGTCGGGAGTAGGGGCAAGAAGGACAAAGTCCAGCGGCTGACCAATTCTGTTGTTTGGAGTCGCGTCAGCCGCGATGATAATACAACCCCTTCTCCCGACTAGTTACACCCCCGAATTAGTATATAAGGAGATGAAAAGGAAGAGCAAGACACACTATTCCAAACGGCCTGTGGCAGCCTTAGGGCGGGACGCGGCATCACCCACACACTAATACAAACGGCCTGTGGCAGCCTTACGGCGGGACACGGCATCACCCAAGAACACACCACGGCCAGCGGCAGCCTTACGGCGGGACGCGGCATCACCCAAGAACACACCACGGCCAGCGGCAGCCTTAGGGCGGGACGCGGCACCACACCAATACATACGGCCTGCGGCAGCCATTACGGCGGGACGCGGCAATAGAGCGTACGAATCGAGGCGCGGCAATTCAAGGACAGAACGATAGGGGGATCCCGGCCAGGTATAAATTTATGTGTAAATAAAAAAGATCACACTGGAACTTAGAAAGAATTATTGCAACCCTTACAATTTCCGTACGACATATACACGTACATATTATATCGACAAATATGTGGGAAGTGCTGGGTAATTTGAAAAATAATGAGTGTGAGGAATTCTGTGATTCTCAGGGGTTTTGGAGTACGCTGCGTTGGATGGATGTTTGTAAAGAAATTCCACAAGTCTCGTCAACTCGTCGATTGTACACAGTGTATTTACTTCGTGATTTACCCTTTCCTATCTTGCTGAAATGAGAGCTTATTCAACCCTTTGGTTAATTAAGTCAGAGTTAAATTTTGTATATTCATTGTAGGATATATTACAGATTTATAACAACGAATAGGACCAAACGGAAGTCCACAAACTTCGTTTTCATTACTGTAAAGTTTTCTTTAGTGTGATAATATTACCTTTGATTTTTCTGTTTACACATTTACAATGTATAAGAGAATTGCATAGCAAACACTCTTTAGAAATGAAACTGCGACTAATATTTTTCATATTGTATTGACAGAAAAGTATTTCCGAAAATTTGATAACCTCAGTTGTTAACAAAATGGATTTTTGCAATTTTAATTTTTGAGATACCCATTCGAAAAATTCATCAAACTTACTTCCAACTTTAATTTCGCTCTTCCAAAATTTTGCCAAGTTACCGACTCCATATACAACTTGTGTAATTTTAATTATCTTTCTGAAGAATTATAAGCGATATATTTAATCTCCATATGCTTCGAGTTTGTGTGTATGGATGTGTGTATCGACATATTTACTATTCTATAGCAGGAGCGTCATGAATTGGTTTGTTCATTTCCGATTCAATCTAAACGTCAGAAGCACGGTACCCAAATGAATTCATATCGATGCATGAATTAAGCTCCATTCAAGGGCGGAGATGAGAGAACGTTGAAATTAGCATTCCGTGATGATTTTGATGCAAATTCGCTCACTAATTCCCATTCCAAACTAATCACGCAGTTTGCACAGTGAATCGTAAATACTGGTCGTCGCTGAGATTGAATGGTCGTAGTAGCTTCTCTGAGTGAAGAATTCGCTTTAGGGATTTAAAACGATTCCTGAGATGACAAATATAAAGGAAGTAATCAATGTCTTACGCGATTTGAATCTATGGGGTAACATAAACAGGAATAAAAATAACTTCTTGATTGATATGTCTTTGTTTTTCAGTCGTAGAATAAAGTAATTCTATACAAGAGAGTCCATTTCTCTTATTCTACTACTGACGTGTCCTTCCCCGGTACTTTAACCAATTCAGCTTAGTTGCTAATGATCTTTTTCTTAAAACTTTCTATAGTTCTCGGTTTTAAAGCTTTGGACTGAAGAGTAATTAATCAAAAATTGGTTGGGATTTACCTGAAAAAGTAAAGTATTACACTAACGATGACAAAAGATTTGTTCCTTACCCGCAATTAATTTAATGTAAGGCCGATTTTAAGCCTGCATCTCTAAGCTTGAAATTGAAATAAATTTTGCTGCTTCACCTGTCTTTTATTATCGTAAGGTTAACTACGAAGCATTCCTTCGAATATCAATTTCTTCGTACAAACTTTAAATGATTATATTTATCGTATTTGAGCAATATAATTATCGATTTGGCCACCCAGATAGCCAAGTGAGCAGCGTGATGAACTTTAATGAAAGCAGTCTCGGGTTCGATTCCCGGTAAGAACCCACGTGCGGAATGACCTCAGCTGTCGACGTGCTTCTAAAAACACTAATATTAAAGATTGTCGATTTTCGATGAATGATCAATTTTACATAATTTCCGTTGATTACGAAATCCTGCGAACCGCCAAGTTTTCTTATAGTTGATGAGGCTCATTGAAAGTTAAAGCTGAGACATCCTTGTTCCAGAAGATGACGTCACATACCACCCCCGTCGCACTCCTGTCCTGACATCTTTCCGCAGTATTTTTCGCATCGCCCTTCAATTAGAAACAGCAGGCATTCCAATCCGATAGCGGCCGGAACATGCGCAATATCTCCGCCTTTTTTTCCGCCACATGAAACGCGATAAATGCATCGGTTCCGAATGTCACACTTGGCGTTTAAAAGGATCGATCTTTTGGCTCTTCTCAAACGCCTACGTTACTCAAACCTTAAGACGCGGGGGGATGCAACGGAATCCATCCCCGGATCAATCTAAAAGAGGAAAGTTCGTTTTTTGTAAGCCTGTAAGTCTTCCTCTGTGGTGGGTGGTCGCTACGCTGAGGTCTCATTTGGCAGGTTATTTGTTTTAAAGCAAGGTTAAGCGCTGCGGAAGCGCTTTTAATAGATCCATCAGCTCATTCCGGATAAGGGAAGCGTAAACTCCATTGTAGCCCACTTTCTTTAGCTCCGGCCTGCGGTCGTTATCCTGGTAATTTTCACAAGCCTTTTATCGGTGTAATTTCCTCCTGCTCATTGCTTTTATCTTCTGTTCTCCATAGGGGCTTTTTTTACTAATTGTGGTTCTACTTCTACTTTTATTTATCCACCCTGCTCTTGCGTAATCCGAAATGAACTTTTATTAGTTCAATTTTCGATCGCCGGTAGCTTACCACAGCAGATAAGCTGTCTTTATCAAGGTTAGAATGAAGACTGTAAGCAAGTTATACGGCTGTCTCAAAATGCTGTAATAAAAGGAGAGTAAATAATCAAGTGAAGTTTACTAACGCCCGCGATAAAAATAAACGAAAATATAAAATTTTTATTCGATATAACACTCAGGGTAAAATCTGAGTAAAAATCAGGGCATGAGAAATAAAACGAAGATAAAACTTCCCCTAGAATATTTGAGATATTGAGATTTGTGAACAACAAACGATTGTTACCATTGATATACACGGGGAGAATTTATAATTAGGCGCTTTAGACGCTAGTTTAGGGTCTCATCATTAATGGATCCTGAAAAACACATATTGTAATATTTTATGGTGAATTTTCTCTTGGTAAGGCCTCAAAGAAGGCCTTACGCCTTGGCCCCTTGATTGCAAATATCTCACCCCACGTAACCGTACTATTACATACAATTATTCATTATATTGGTCTGGAGAGAAGTCAGCAATTAAAACACCGATAGTTTAAGAAATGCAGCGTTCAAAATCAACAATTGACGTCTACAATAGATTTATTTATTTATTAGTAGAATTAAAATACAGCACGAAGCCAATTACAGCTGACGATAAACAAAAATTAAAAACAAAATTATAAAATAAATTCAATAAAGGAAATGAATAAAATTAACAATGTGAAAAACAACGAGAATAAATAAATAATAATCGATAACAAAACAAAACAAACATATAAGATGAAATTAAATGTTAAACGTAAGTCGAAACAGGGAATGTCCAAATCGAAATTCATTGTTGCATAGGATAGCCATGTTTCTCAAGCCGAGGCTGTCTTCATCCCTGTCAATCTCCCCACATTTCTCATCTAAAAACCCTACGATATTAAATTTTACATCTCAGAGACTATTGATTTTGAAGCTAGGGAGTGCTGTGCCTCACGTACGGCAAGTCTATCAAAACTGCGCACATGGATTCCGCTTGAAAAAACGACCGCTGCTAACAGATAAAACGTACAGCAAATGCATTCTTGCGGGAGCTCGTGGACGCGTGGTGTGAAGTTGGCCAAAACAGCTGCTTTGCTCTTAAAAACTTTGAAGGTACAGATTTTTTTATGTGTTATCTCAAGATACGGTTCAAATATATGACTTCCGGCTCATTTCATTTCCGTCCATTGTGTATTTTCCTCGTTTGGCTAAGGTTATGGTGATGCTATTCTGTTATCATCCTCCGTTAAAGTTTTGCTTTCTCGGTCGAGAAGTGTAGCCTTTAATTCTGTTGTCGAATTTTATGTAGCAGAATTTTGGGGGTGTGTGTTTTCTTTTGCGATTCATAACTAATACTTGTTTATTTTTTTCCCGATATGAATAGTCAGCGCTGATAGTTCAAGCAAAGACGCTTTTATCAAAATTTGCTTTATTGCTCTCAATGGAAATTTTTTGTATTTTCTCCTAGTAAATAGTCAATAGGCGTAGGTGATGGTCTTTCATTCCTAGATCTCGAGTTAAGAGTATTAATTTTTCGAGCGATTACGCAAAAATGCCATCAGAAGTATATTGGAACGTCTTGTTAGTGGAGAGATCTTGAGACACTGGCTGAGATTTAGATGTGATAGAGCATAGGAATTCTTGGATTCAAATCCCACATGGATCGGGAGAAGTTTCCTCATGGTAGTAAATATGATGCGAGAATTTACTTAAGTGGAAGTGGAATGAGTAAATATACATTCTTTTCTCCATTAGTGCTTTTGCAAACAGATAACCTTGTGATCGGTAGTTACCGGATGTATGAACGGATGTCAGTAAGAAAGATATTTCGCCGAATATGGTGGATTCATCACCAGCGCATAATGTGGATCTGATTGCAGCTTTCAAGTTCAATATTTCAAAATTTTTAACGTAGTTTTCATGAGAATCTTAGCTCTAGACACACTATAATTACTTATACAGCAACCAAATCCACTCTAAGTAAATGTACTTCAACAAAGCGGATATCAGTAAAAATTAAGTTTCGCCAAATGTAGTGGATTCATTACCGGAGTATGATGTGAATCTGATTGCAGCTTTCAAGTTCAATATTTTTAAAAGCAGTTTTCCTGAGAATCTTAACTCGAGACCCAACATAACTACTTATACTGTAACCAAATCCAAGCCCTTATACTTCAACCGCATGCACTGCAACCACATATACTTAAGTAACGCAACTAAGTCGTGCATCCTCATTGTGTAACCGAGTGTTTCGGGCTTAGGTCCCCCCTCGTCGAAAGGAAATTGCCCAAACACAAAACGCTTCATTATTGTCGCAAGTGATCGCAGCAATGCGTCGCCGAAACGGATGTATGTGGACTGTAACACGAATGCGTAGTCCTTGCCAGTCGGTCACATTGTCGGGGAGCCCTGCCCGTGAAGAGACGCGACCTCATCACAGGAATTATGTAAAATACTCTTCCTTCCTTCCTCACCCGGTCCCGAGGGAATCGTGGGATCGCCCCCTTCAGAGTTCCCTTTATCTCCCTCCAAACCCATTGCCCCACTGACCCAGAGAGCTCGCACAGGGTCACGCCCCCCCCCCCCCCCACGTTCCTCCTCGTCCCTTTCACCGCGGAAAGAGAATCGCCATTCATCCTTTCCTCCCTTTTCCATCTCCTTTTCCTCTCTTTCGCTCGTTTTGAACGGCGGGAGAGCTTTAGATAAAGTGTATCTCGCGACGTAATCCCGGGTTGGCTCCATCCCCGAAAAAATGAATCGGAGGTGTTTCTTTTTTTGCGAGATGTGCCGCGTTTTACGTCAGCGGTCGGGGATTCTCGTCGCGAAGATTTTGACCTTCCCCGGCGTTGGAGGAGGGTCTAAGGGGTTGAGAGATGAGAATCTTGCGGACTTGGTTTAAGTCTTCCACTTCGTCATCATGTGGTGTCAGATGCATTGCCGCTCTGAAGTGCCTGAGTTGCAGGTCTTGATTTTTTGAATTTTTTTACGTCGGTTTACTCGTTTCAGTGTTGGGATTTTATACGTGGTGTGCTATAGTTTACTTTTTGTTATTTCTGATCTTACCCTGATAATAACGTCGTTAAATAAATAAGTGATCAAATATTTTTATTTTGATTGCTTAATTTTGTCAGATGTTATTGTCATTTTATAGGTGTAATTATCGTCAAATTTAAATGCTAGTAGTACTGGTTGCCAACTAGAGCCTTTAGAGTATAAAATAAATAATAACGTCATTAAACTAAGCGTTGATTATTATCGCTCGGTCACTCGGTGTCGATAATTATTTAGAAACGCATCATTAGTTGCAATCTCTGTTTATTAATTGCTGACAGACAAAATAATCTAGGCCTCTATTATTATAACGCTAAATTATTTTCGATGTTTATTTTTCACCTAATTATTAACTTGCGAGTACGTCATTTTTTTGTTACCTCCAAAGTCCGTTAATTTCTTTTCACTTTCTATCGGATAAAATTACTATCGTAACAATAATCCGCATGTGATTTAATTTTATCCAGTGCTGTTGGAATATGATAAAACCTTCCATAGTGTTTTTAACATTGATCTACATGTACATCGATTCCTTGTAAGCCCCCCTATCGGCATGTGGTAGGGATTGTAAGCGCCAAGCGATCGACCTATTTCTTTCTCTTGTTACTATCGCGGATGGCTCGTGGAAAGGCGTTTTTAAAGCGGTTTGCCCTTGCCTCGAGTTCTCTTATTTTACCCTCATTATCGGATCGGCCCATGCAGCAGGGGAGTAAAGTTTGATAATTTCATACGAAGTGCAAATTTCGGGCAATCGGAATTTATGATGGTTTCATACTCACACCATATAAAATTTCAGAGATTAAAAATCCATAGTCGCTAATTCATCCTTGAATCTCCCTGGTAATTTAATAGAATAATTACAACGCTGGCGTTAGCGAGTCGGATCGAATTTGAGATTTTAATTAGCGGAAGCTGAATCTAACGATTATTTAGCATCAAAGCTTCTGCTCCTTTGCTCAGGAAAACCGTGAAATTAATTGATCGCTTCCACGGAAATGTCTGTAATCGAATGAGAGCGTTTGTCATCCAGTCCCGTGCAAAATGGTGTTTGCTAATATGAAAGAGTTTTGGCGCGAGTTGCCCTACATTTTGGACTAGAAAAGTGATTGCCTCTGAGCGCGTCAAATGAGGGAGTGTTCTTTGACGCTGCTAGAAATTTCAGTTATTCATAGAATCTTGCCAATCTAGTCGATGCTCGTTTTCTAACTTATGCTAATATCTGTAAGAGATCGAGCGCCAAAGTGATACAATTCCGTGCCAATTTATAGGCTTATATAAATAACCTCGCTTTTGAATCATTCTCCGGCAGTTATTTATCATATTTATTTCTTTGCTCTCATTTACTTTTTATAGCGGACTTATTTATCGAAAGTGTTATTTTTTACGGGTATGTTTATAAAAGTGATGCCAAAGTGCCGGTGGGTGCAAGGCCGCCTTTTGAGAGACTTTCCAGTTCTTTGGCGTGCAAGAAAATTTCAAAAGAAATTCTTTAAAAGAAGATTTCCTTTTGAAAAAATTCCTCTATGCGTCATGGCTCAAAGTTTGCTCCTATTTGCGAGGAAAGTTAATACTTTTATTTGAGAAGGAGAGGCATTCAGAAAAGGAAAGAAGTTAGTTGCTTGATTAACCCTGGATGGTTTATTCTCTCGTGTCAGTTTTGCTGAAGGGGCGAGTACTTTGCAATCGATAACTTCAAAAGGTTTTAAGATTAGGAATAAATTTAAGCTGCTTTTTATTTGAATCCTATGGTGCAGAATAAATTACGTAAGACATCTCTAGCATTGAAACGTTCATTATGAAGGCGCGGCTTACGCTCCCAAGCCATTGCGTTATCCACAGCTGTACTGCTATGGAAAGTTTCCTGGCTGAATACCGGTTGGAAAAACTATACTTGGCGGCATACGTATAATTAAAGGCTTACAATTTGTTTGAAAGGTGATAACTGTACATTATATATTTGAAGTTAATTGTTATGTATTTTCGTTAATTTATTTCAAGTAGTTGATTTTCATCAAAGACAAAAAAAAACCTTTAGCAGGCCCTGTTAGTGAAGTGCTGATATAACGAGAGTTCCAAACAAAGGTTTTGAACTAGTAAACTTTAAAGGATAAAATTACTAATTAAAATGTTCGGACTGCCATTGTTTCAATCTCTAATTTGCATATTTATTGGACAAAGTAACTCGTGTCAAAGTAGAAAAAAATTCATCCTCATATTCACCGAGTCTTTCTTTGATCGTTGCATAGGCGAATAAGCAGCCACGAGCTACTATCGATTTTGTGTAGTTGAAGCATGAATAATTTTTCCTTTGATAAATGGAGAGCGTTGCTAGTCATCCAGAGTATTTGTCCGCTCTAATGTAAAGGATGCTCAGCGTCTTGTAATAGCTCCGTCTTAACAATATGGTGCAACTGGAGTGGTGGGTGAAGCATATGAGGGGCCTTCAGCTATAAGGTTGATCCAAAACTTAAATTTAAAAATATAGAATTTAGAACTACCAGTGAGTACCTAGATTGAAACCATTCTTTAATTCATTCATTTGACACTAGTATTTTAATATCATATTTCATCTTTTTCCATTCAAACTGAATGCTAAGAAAGGAGATAAAAAATGGAATTTCTCCCTCAGAACATCGCTTCCTTGAATTTTTATGATGTTAGAAATAGAAATATACACCGAGTAGACGATTGGCATGGGTTGTTTGTGATTACAAGGAATATAAATCTTTTCATTCGATCTCATGAATCGCGTCTATTTCTCGGATATTAATTGCTTCATATCCATGGCGGTAAAATGTTTTCATTAACACGAGAATAACATTTGGACTTATTTTATTCAGCTGACACTATCATGGTTGACGCATGTGTTTCATGTCTGAGTTCGGCGTTTGATTTGTTTGTACGATTGTCGTGTTCTTATTTAAATGTAAATAAGGGGTAGCATATCCAATACTTAATATATGGAATCAAATGTTTCATGGATTAATCATTCTGATTCGGTGTAACTAAAAATAATCCCTTCGGAATCATTCATAATTTTACGTACTTCTCGAGTCTCATTTTTGGTCGAAATGTTTTATCTTTAACGCCAGAATTTGTTCCTCTTTTATATTATCATTGAAATAACAATTGATTGAAATGTTGTATTAAAAATTGTTTCCGTTAAAGACATTCGCGTGATCAATATTTATAAATAGCGACTATTTTTAACGATAAATTGACTCACAAGAATTTGTTATCTTGAGATATCACCAGGAATGATATGACAGCGTTATGCGTTATTGAGGTTACTAAAATCCTTCAAAATAATGGTATTATCGTCATAATCGTCTCTCGTATTATATTAGTGTACAATTTTCATAGAGTCATGGAGAAATATAATTATGGCACTCTTCACTTAATATATGAATGATGAATAAAATGACAATGTTATACGTAAAAACCTCGTCACTTTTATTTCAAAACTTTATTTCTCGTTTTTGCTTCATTTGGTCTACTTGAGTTGAGACGGGGAGTTGAACAAAGGCTATTGCGGTCTCCTCACGGCTTCATTTCGGCTAAGTACCTACCTCGGAATAATGCTCATATCGGGCTTTTTAATAATAATCGTACTACATTCATTTCTAATTTTCTCATTTGAATGCGGAAATTATCCTTTTAGGAAGATTACAGTCTGCGAGCCAACATTTTTAAAATATCGTGGAGTCATAATTCCTACTAGGAGGATGGAATTCTGTCTGTTTGTAATTTCTCCGCTTGAATAAATACGAGATTCGAAAATATGTGTAAGATGGGTCCAGAATGTTTGATATGAAAAAAACCTTAATTTTAGGCAATCTGGTCCATTTATCTTTCTTCCGAAAACGATAAAGTCAAGTTAACTCTTAGTGATGTTGTGTTTCTTTTTCCTAGTATGGACGGTTCCCATTCATGATTAATAATTTGCAAACGTTTAATGCTTGTGTGTATTCCTGGATTCTAAATTTTAATCCGCGGAATTCCTTCATTAATTAATTCTAGAAGAACTACGTTGTAGCTCATGCGAAAAAGTTTACCCAGAAATTCCAATTCTAGTTTTATTACATTTTGACCTCGGCACTTTGATTGTGAAGCATCCTTTTTGCACAAGATCGATAAGCATGAGAATTATATGGCATCCTGAAAATATACATGAGGAAGACTTTATCTTTATCCCCAGTTTTCCAAAGGACTTGTGTCTGAGATAACTCTTTACAGACTCGGAAGCTCTATGTGCCCTTGCTGTAGATAACGGTAATATTCTGCAATAACAGTAATATGTAATTTGTGGCTGTACGACACCGGTATTAAGGAACTTGAAATTTTGCGGGTGGGTTGGATTTTCCTTATGATTAAGAGAATGTTGCAGATAAGACGTAAAGTGTGAGAAAGTTTTCAAAGCGCCAAGATTCACATCGTCCTAAGGCAAGGGTTGTTCTTTCACGTTTTTCTCCGTAGCCTAGGATCTCTTTTTGTAACCAGTCCTGCTCATATGCATAGCTTTACTCTATCTTTAGCTTAATCTCTTTTTTATATACCTATATTTACTATCCAGCCTGTTAATTGTGAATGTGAAACTCGAGCATTGGAAAGGAAATTTTATTTCAATAAATCCCCCTGAACTTCAAACCTTGAAAACTCATCATAACATTTGTGAAAAATGTTGTACTTTTACGATTCTAAATAGACTTTCATTTCCCTGTGGAGTTCCACTGTCTAGTTTAATGAATTCCACGGTGAAAATGTGTTGAATTTCTGCTCATACCCTTCAAAGGGCAACTGGAGGCTAGAATATCATCGGAGCAGCGATAATGCCTGCGTGGAATTATGCCGAGAGTTGCGGCCCCTCGAAAATCACGGCTCTCGCTATTACTCCTTGCATCAGAGACGGAATTGCTGCCCTCGAGCTTATGACTCCGTATTAAATTTCGTCTTATAAGTGTGTCGAGATAAGCCGTAGCTCATAGCTCGTAATGTGCCTAATTCATGCGTCTCTAGATGACCTAAGAGGCAAGGGATCGGATAAGAGTAATTGCTCCTTCTAATCTACTATTTCTCTTGCCTTACTCTGGCGAGTGCACGTCGACATGTCCACATTCGGAGCTTAAATATGGAGAGATCAGATGATTACGCGTCCATTAAGTTAAATTTACGCGGGATTACTCCCCGCAAGGGTTTGTAAATATGCTCGAGGTATTGCGAGATTATTGCGCCTTAAGACGGTGACCGGAAGGAAATTACCCGCAGGATTTTTTCTTCGTACCACGTAGTCCATCGGATCTACTTGGATCACCTCGGAAAGTGCAGGAATAAAAACGTAATAACGGAACCCGAGCACGCGATCTGCTGCCGTCTTTGGTCAGCGCAACGAATTCGTGGCGGAACCATTGTGTGTAAATAAATCGGGTTCGCAGAAGGTAAAATCCACTACGATGAATCGATTTAACGCTCCCCGAAGGACTATGAGAGCGTGAATGGCCGTTCTTTTAACCCTTTACTATTACTCGGTGCAAGGTATTAAATGCTAAGTGCGGTTCCCTCTTTCCTCCGTGGTTTTTTGTCGTAAGCCCGTCGTCTCTGACCGTTTATTTACTCTCCTGGTTCTTGCACTTTTCATGGAGGGAGTGGTGGGATCGAACCTCTCTGTGCGTGCTGTCATTCATTTCTTTCTCAGTGAACTGTTAACTGAAGCTTAAAGGATGTTTCACGGGCTATTTTGAACACTTTTACGTGTTGGTTTGAATCGATGGACATGTATGAAGTGTGTTGCTTTCTTCATCATTGCCGTCGTCTACATTACTTAGGAGTTCTATTAAGAGGTTGATTCGCGAAGGAAGATGTTTTTCATAAACTTAACTAGTCAATCAATTTTTCATGAATTTAACCATTCAACAACAAAATCAAAGTTATTATTGTATTATAAACTGAAGTTCTCAATCTTCAAAAGCAAATCGAATCCACTGAATCAGAATTTAATGAATTTGTTACTTCGGAATATCTGTTACTTGACCGGATTAACTGATTTTCTAGTTCTAATAAATATTGTGGAAAATTACTACATCTCTTATTTGATACTATTATTCCCACCAAGTCATGCCTTCGCATATTGATTTATCTTATTGTTCTTATTTTCGCTTTATTATAAGTATGACTTGCGCGAACTATTTCTAAATATCGAAAAGATTCAAATAAATTTGCGGGACGAAGATTATTTGAATATTAAAAAAAAATCATTCCTTGCGAGGAACTTTGTAGCAGATTTTTCACTTTTCTGGATATTAAAACTTATTAGCTAAACGACCCAAAAATCGCATTTTATTTCTATCGTTTTGGGAAATATATAAGAATCAGGTAGCTAATAAATGAACACTAATTTAGTAAATCCATTCCCAAAATAACCCCCGCTGGTCTAAATTTTAAAAGGCGATCCCGAAATGACTCAGTCTTCATTGTTTTGCAGCCTCTCTAATGTTAGAACGAAAATAAAAATCATACGGCGGCAGTTGGACAAACATGAAAAAAATCCCTCTTGGCCGGTAGCCCAAAGGTCAACATTGCAATCACGGACGTTGTCGAGAATGGGTCCTTGGTTGTTGATCTTTTAAACATCCGCGCGGCTATATTGCTCTTTCGATGTTTACGAAATTCCCTTGGAACATGTCCAGTTGAGGTTTTGAGAAGAGATGGATAGGCGGAAACGGGCGTCGAAAGAGGGACTTCTCCGCAAATTCGCCGCCGCGCGCTAAAAGGGGGTCGCATGACTAAGCGGCCATTCATATCATCGGGTAATTGATGCTTTGATCGAAATGGGCCACTTTTGCGTGTGCATCTCGCCGAAGGAATCGCCTTGGTCGAAGTTACCGCTGTAAATCCCTCTGCTGGGATTTTACGGCAGCATTTCTTTGTATCCCCGAATTACCTCGTAAAGTATTCAGATCCTCTCTTATAGCCACCGTCGTTCTTTCCGTTCGTGAGTTGCATGAAAATACCAAAATATTTCAGAAGAAATATTCATTTATCAATATGGTTAATAAAATTTCCTAATATTTGTACTCCCTCTTTATTATTAGGATAGTTATTTCATGCAGGATAATCTTATCAATTTTTGAGTTATAATCATATTATAATACGATAGTAACTCAAAAATGTGTATGTATAACATGTATACATGGGTGATCTGAAAAGTTTCCGACATTTCGCCATTTCTCGACATGTTTTCTGAATATTTCTGAAAAATCTGGGGTCGGAAACTTTTCAGACCACCCTGTATATAATATGTAAGTATAATATATATTATACGTTAATCATAATAGTAGCTAATCTTGGCTTCCCTGGCTGCTAACTTATCTTAAGTTTATGTAGCTCTGTCTCTTATTCTTACCAGCAGCAGGACTTCTTCCGTAAATAATTCGAAACTTGTTTATTCCCTTACCTTACAGTGAGAGCTTGAAAGCGCTAAAGTCTTTAGTTATGAGAGATATGATAATGATATGGGAACATGATAATTTATCGTTCCATGTGATTATGTAAATGTTAGTCTTGGTAAATTTCATTTATCGATGCATTAGTAGTATGAGCTCTCTCATAGTTTAACTAATTAGTATTATCTCCAGTTGTTGCGAAATTTATTTACAGTGTAAGATCACCGAAACAAATTGTTGCGCTTTGTTTGAAAGGCATTCATCACTCTTGTACTTTAATTCTTTTTACATGATAAAGATTATTACATGCTACGAGAAAAAGGTAAGCGTCACGAAGATGCTCTCAGATACAGGTTGGGCATCATTGAAAGAAAGGCGGTTAGAAGCTAGGTTGCGACTCCTTAATAAATTTAGAGAAAGCACGTTTTCCCATGACGTAGTTGATATTATGCGACCCCCCTCTTACTTCGGCCGATCCGACAATGAGAGCAAAATAAGAGAAATAGACGCTAGAACTAGTCGATTTAAGAACTCATTCTTTCCGCGAACAATACGCGATAGTAATAGGCTAAAAAAGTAGCTCAATCGATTGGTGTTTACACCCCCTGCCACTCGTCGAAAGGCGGCTTGCAGGGTATTCATGTAGATGTAGATAATATGATGGTAAAAGCATATAATTTTTAATTTATCTAATAGTCTTAGGGGCGATTTTTACTTCAAGTGTCAAGACTTCCTGCTTCATCAAGAAATTCACCATTGTCACGGTAACCTAATTAAGCATTCTCATCATTCTCTCAGAGGATTTATCTGGTTCGATTTCCTTTCAATAAGAATGAAGGAATTCAGACGGAACAGTCTCATCCTATGGAGAATCCTTTTCTGATCCTCTTTATAAATTTCTTACTCGCACACCTACGGATGTAACTTTCACGCTATTCCTTTTCGAGTCAAGCGAGATCGAGTACGATACATCTCCATGCTTCTCCGTCCTGTCTCGAAACATCGGTGCATTGATCTTTAATTCATATCGATGACGGCGGTACATGACCGGCATATATCCTTTCCCTGATCTAGATACACACGAGATCTTCCACTGTTCTTTTCAATTCAGCATGGCAGCATAGATTCGTGCCATGTTTTACCCCGTTTCACCAAGTCTGGCGGCAGTCGGCCATGGAGGGAGAAGTGTCTGCATCGATGGGTCGCGGCACCCTAATGATACGGGATTCATCCCAAGAGATGCGACCTTTACTGCGTGCGGAGGAATCTCTGGTCACACTCTCACGTCCTTGCATCGGAACTCCATATCAGTTTGCTTTTTTATACAGGAGGTGAACGACCTTTAATAGCGATATCCTCGGGCACTCACACTGGAGGAATCCCGCCAATGACCACCTAATACGCTTGAGTCGCAGTCAGCGGCTGTGACGCCAGCTCACTCTGATCCACCTTTCTAATCCGATGAAAATCAAGTCCGTTAAGCAGAAGAGAATCACTGCCGCGTTTCATCGCCAGTCGGCTTTGAATGCCACCTTCAGATCACTGGTTCTTTATAGATTTCGTTAATTTATTCACATAAAGTCGAATCTCTACTTTGCAGGGATATGGTTAAGGGTGAAATGATGTAATTTTAAAATAAAACAACTCAAAAATAACGTGAGGTTAAGAAGTTCTATCTACCTTTTTAGGTTACTAGGAAAAGGGTTTCAGGAGATACTGGATTAAGACTTGCGCATGTCGAACTTGGATATTCCACTTTCCAGGCAGATGCTTTATCCAAGTATCTAGCCAGTATAATCAGCGTGCCGTTTTGGGAGACTTTGAAAATGTAAGTTCGAGTTCCAGGTCCTGCGATGCTTTCTTCATGTCCGTTTTTCCTTGGTAATTTTTAGATTGTTTAATAAGCACTAAGATTTACTGTTTACGTAAAGAATTAGTCGAAGAAGTTTTCACGAAGAAGGTCGGGACATACCTAATAGAGAGTAGGTAGTAGATAACGTTATGAAAGGAAATTTTGTAAGTATTGTGTGCAGCCTTTAATAATTTTCGAAAATAATACGGATTCAGGGAGGAGGTATTGGAATCATTTGGCTCCTAATTGGTGTATTTCTTTAAAATTTTGGAATTAATCATCCGGAAATTCGTTCTTTTTTCATTTTGTGGTTTATTTGGGTATTGACGGAGTTTTATTGTTTATTTGTCTATCTTAATGTAAATCTAATGCAGGTTGTGTCTCCACGGTAATGTTTGGCTAAATATTTCTTTGTTCCCCGTTTAGATTTATTATTACGTAAGCGTGTCTACCGGTCAACTACCGATGCTAAAGTTGAAAAATAGGTCCCGAAGGAAAATGCCACTTAAGTGTGTCATTTATTAATAGAGATTCGCTGCAGCAATAAATTTGAACTTTTTACCTCTTGTGAAAATTAGTTCCCCCCCAGCTATAATCAGCCATTAGCATCGTCGCTGGGAGCATGCCAAACACGAATTTGCTCTCTTTCTGCTCTTATTCTTAATTTCAATTTGGAACGAAGGTATTTTTCCTTCTCATTTGTTTTTTTATTTGAATGATCTCTGTACTGAGTAAACCCACTTTTCCTGTTCCGAAAAGTAACTCCGAAGTAGTATAATATATTCTATCATGGAAGAACGTACACGTTGCCAAAGAAACGTAAGCTGAGCGAATAAAAATGAATTCAACCACGAGTGAAACCTCAACATTCCTGGAAATTCGTGTGAATCCACTCTAGGAATTCGCAAAAAATTTTCGAACTTCGCGCCCAATATAACGGAAGATTGCGTCTCCCAATGCTCTTCGTTTTCTTTTTCTCCGAAACCAATGCTATTTCGTCGACTTAACTCACGGAATATTCAGCGTTTACAAAGCTTTACGCTCGCATATGCGGATCACGTGCCAAACATTCTTTTCGACAAGTCTTCCTTATTTTCTGCTTTCTTGTCACGAAGAACCGCTCGCTTCCGCTTTCTTTCTCTGCCCTCTATTAGGATTTGGAAGAAATGACAATTTCAGAGGGTTTTGGAATAAATTATGCTAATAGGAGGAGCTCTCCAGAAATGGGTAAATGTATCTCCTCGGGGAATGTTTTGCATTAAAGAAAGGTTTGGCAGGCTTTTGGCGGCCATCGTATTTAAGTGATTTTAATCTTAATCAATATTTCAAAGGGAATCATTTTTCACGGTCACCGTGAATCTTCTCCAAATCAAAACTTATTGTCTATAAACATCTCATGTGGATATCTTATAGTCTCTTTTATGCTCTGGATCCCCACGTTAAAAATTTTATGCACAGATATAAACCTTGGTAGTTTGTTTATTACGGTTTATATTTGCAAAGGATAATGGGAAGTTTATGGACGAAAGCAGAGGAAGTTTATAATGCGAGGAATGACCAAGGAAAAGCGGATTTAGACGATTTTCAGCCGAGTGAAAACTGTTGTAAGGGGCGTAGTGGTATAAAATATTACAATTTTTTATTTTTTTAAGATATCAGGAATGAAATGAGAGGGGTCTTTTGGTATTTAAGTAAGTAAGGGCTTTACATCTTAAACGCGTTAATGAATCTTCTTTGGTATGCATTACTTGCCACAGATGTAGGTATATAAAGAGTCCGCAAACTATTGTTATATGATACTGGTTGCCTTCTTGCCCTCTCAGATTTTTAAGAATCGCATTCTTTTAATGTAAGGAGAGGGTCTTCCTTTGTTCCTTAATGTTGTTCATTTGTTACTTTATAATGAAGCAATTTTTATCAGATAAGCCATAAGGGAAGAATAATATAAACCAGTTTCGGTCTATCGACTGAGGCGTAGGATTGTTATAGCGGGTTGCTGTGCATCTGGGAACGGGAAAAATCCACCTTATAAGCGGGTTACAGAGTGTCTTAAGCGGTATTTTTACAGTGTTTTTAGAGTGAAAGGGGCCGAGAAAGAACCGAATATTTAGCGGGAGCAATTCAAACGAGTTTTACTGTATGTCTTCAGAATTGATTGTATCGAAAAAGTAAAAACTTCGATCCTATTCATCATTACATCACTATTACAGGAAAAGCAGATGAATGAGCACGCACACCATGATCTCTATATCTAAGTAATATCAGATTCAGAGGTCGGATACTTTGGCAAGAATATATGTTAAGACCACATCGATAAAGTTTATTGCGTTTTTATTGGCCGTAGAAATGAGATAGATGTCACATTTTCATATCAATACTGAATATTCTTCGATAGCGATAGTTTATGTGGTTCTACGAAAGCATTGACGTCTTCTCAACTTCAGCGAATAAATCACGGAAGTTAAACTGTTAATTTTAATTTCAATCAATGCTGCGACGTCAAGGAAAGATTCACGAAGGAGCATACTGAATCATACTCTTGCGTATTCTATTCCTTCGCTAACTCGATTTAATTCAGATGCAGCATCACCTGGCGATATATTCCAGCTGGCCTTTTATGGTATTTCCCTTGACGTGGACGGAAAACTTTTCTCAAGTGACTCGTCTTCAGTCGTTTATGGCTGTTTGATTTGAAAGGGGGCGTATCCGTGACGCACACTCTCGCTCTGTTGTCGTCTCTCCGTTAATATTTTCGACAAGCATACTCTGCGTTAATTTCCGAGTCGATGGAACATAACTTGCCGGGAGTCTGCAAAGATCCCACGGCCAAAAATTTTCAGTGAACCGCGATCCCATTCCATTGAGAACCGGGAAATACACCTGTGACTTACAGGAAAGCATGCTTTAAAATCACCTACTTGTCAAGTCTCTGTCAATCTTACAGCTTCAAGTTACAATGCTTTAATTGTTAATCTATTTGCAAACATTACTTGGACATTATGAGACTGATAATATTGTCCTTTAGGTCTTGGTATAGGATGGAAAAACGTATCTTTCATTTACCTTTGTCTTTGGAGTACATATCTGTGATAGTATGAAAGCTAATGAAGTATACGTGATGCTGAATAATGGCATTCATCGTGGTCAATCCTCTTTGATTGGTAATGTAATTATAAAGACACTGCGTGGACGTCTTCCAATCATAGAAGTCTGCCTCTTCATTAGTGACGAAGGCATTAGCTAATTTACTTCATTCCTCATCTTGCCTACTGAGCCTCATTCCCTCACCGAAGCCTTTGCGAACTATCGATGTAGTAAATAAGGATCTAACCAGCCTTCTAGAGGAATTCTTTATAGAATGTTTAATTATAAATAAGCATTTTAATACATAAATCTAAGCAGATGCAGGTTTCTGCTCAGCATAAGTTATGGTGAAACCTCTCAGCAATATTTCTTCTTAGGTTCTTATAAAGTTATCATTTTGGTCGAGGAGGATCCAGAAATGAATGCCGAAGTCTTACTTCTACCATAAACCAACCTAAGGGTCCTACTTGGCGTCCCTGTATTTATAGCTTCTGCTCATTGGCAAGGTTTTGCCTTGGGGTATTACGCCCCAGTTATTCTGCCTCCGTCTCTGTTTTATGCACAATCGCACGTGAGATATCGTCCAAAAATAAGTCATTGCTAGGTTATTTCGCCCAACTCCTTCAGAATTATCCTTGACAGTGAACTAAATTTCTATACCAAATATTTGAGCCTCGTAAACATTTTATTTGTTATTTCTTTGAACATTACATTACAACATTTTATTAATGTTTTTATTATTTAGCATTTTGTTTTGATTTTCTTACTCAGGGTGTATGGGTTAATGATTTTTAGTAGCATTTGGAACGTGGCCTTAAGTTAGTTATCAGGTTGTTAAGAACTGATTATATAGGAAATGTTATCGCTAAGGTTTAATAAAGCAAGCTATACATTGAGTTGAAAATTTTTTCTGAGAAATTGTGATTCTATGTGCGTAGTGGAGATGTAACTAGCTCGCCTTGTTTCACGAAACATGCAAATGGAAAACTAATCATAACAAATGTGCGCCTTTTGAGAATGAATTTTCATTGCATCAGTAATGTTTTTTTTTGAGTGCGGTTAACTCATATTAGGGTGAGCTCAGCTGACGCGGATGATACGAAAACTAATTTGCTTTATGTAGCATTCTTGTCCCATTTCAAAGCCAAAACTGGTTATTTGGGTCACGTAGACGGTCCTAAGTACTTTAACATTCCGAATTTCGGGCTCACCAAAAAAAAAAGTTTGGAACGCTTTGGTTTTGCGGCTGTTTGGAAGCTGTACAAAATTTTCATCTCATTACATTATTTCAGCTTGGAATTTCCTGGACCCTCTTTATTTAAGTTGCATTTTTCTGGGCTCTCTTTGTGTTTAGTTAATGAAAACTGGGCTAGCTAGCCAAATAACCTTTTGTATAAAATATTCGTCCAACTTGGTTTCAGGTAGGAGAGGAGAGCATCTCATATATGTATCCTCTCATCGTGGAATAATGGGGTAATTTTTTGCATAGAATGCACGTAATGTCGCACGATTATTAAAATTAGGACATTAATGGAAAATAGCTTGCATTATTAAAGCAGAATGTGCTTTCAAACTTGAAGGGAGACGTTTTCTTAACGGCTTGTGTCGAGGCTCTCAAAAAGTATGCTTTGTTTTATTTTGTTTAAAAGTACAGTTGTGGTATTTGTGATTAATAATCGTAATTTTAATTTGTTAATAATAATTTGTAAAAGTGTTATAATATTTGAGAAGAATTTCATCCTATCTAGATTAAATATGCGCCTTAGAGAAGAATTTCGAAACTATGGAATAATAATGCCGCTGTTTTGTTTCCTTAATATGAGGTTAAGTTCAGTCTTTCCCTCTCGCAATCTAAATAAATCGAATATTTAAGATCATATTTCTCTTCTTTTCCTATCTTGGATGAAAAATAGTGCTCCTGAAAAAATAACCCTGCTACACAACCGTTGTTGATAAATTACGATTTTCGATTTTCATTAGTTAAATGAAATTATTAGCTATGAATAATACCAAGGCAGAATTTATGTAAGCGATTGCATAATTGACTCGCTGAAACGACAGCCTTTCGTATTTCTTAAGAAATCGTTGGCACTTCACAGATCGGTTGTGCGGTATGTAGTTGAGTATTGGGTGCTGGTCCAGGCACCTAGCGAAGGGAACCGTGGGTGTGGTTACGAATTTCTTTCATTATTATTATTATTAATTACTACAATTTGACCGAAGTCAGTTGGCATCCCCAAATATTATTAATTTACCCTTTCACACTTAAATTATATATTTCAGACAAAATTCCTAAATGACATTACTACACGAACAAATAGGACTAAGTCATACTTTTAACAACAAAAAAGACTAAATTAGCAAACATCCCCTACTCCAACTAATACATTTACATTTTATATATTCTATAACTGCTGTTCCTATATAATCACATTTTACATTGCTCCTTTGATAAGTCACATGTCACTTCCTAAATTTCTCATATATTTCACTTACATATTATAGATCTAACAAAAAAAAAAACATCCAAAACCCCCTTTCATACAAATACGTTTTTATAATAACTTAAACCATCCAAGTTTAAAATCTTAAATTGATTTAGGTAAGGGCTTGAAGGCCTCTTCAGGTAACATGTTCCATTCCGTTACTCCGCTATTTTTATTTCGTATTTTATTCGTTTCGCTTTCAACCACATTCATTTTCAAACACGTTTCAGCTTCATTGAGCAATTGAATTCTTTATCAAATTGTCACGCTTCGTTTCTCATTTCCTGCGAAGAAATTGGGCGAACAGGCAAAACTCGTGGAGATATCATCAATCTTTTAACATTGCCGTTTTTACAATTCCATTCGGCCCAGTAAAGCACGTATCTGCGCATTAAGCAGTTGCAACTGCTCGAGTGGGCATAACCTAGATGTCAGTCATGTTCGGGTAGTGATGGAGGTTAGTGCAGCCTCGTATCGACTATCGGTAACGACCGGCAATTTCGCCACTTTATCGAAAAATTCTTTCGCAGCGGGCTACAACTGCCCGTATTAGGTGTTATTTACCCGTAATCCATAATGGATGTTTCCACCGTGCTGAATTTCTTTCTCTTCTCGATTATCGATCCACTTTAATGCATGTCATATCGTCTTCGGCACTCATGTAGTTTTCAGATGAAAAAAATTATTATCAGATTCATTTACTAAACGTAATTCTTACGTCATAATAAAGTTGTGGCCCCTAATTTAAATGGAAAAATTGGCTAATATATGTTAGTTAGATTTACTTAAGTGGTAGTTACGTTATGTAAGTTAGACTTACTTAGAAATAACTTTTATGTGAACTCCTTCATTTATAGTGAGTCGTAAGACCTCTTCGAAGTTGCAATCGCCCTTCAGGAGATCCTGTAAATACTATAGTCTTATATCCTGAAATCGGGATACATACGCATATTTTTGAAGAGATATAACTAGAAATCCACCTTAAGACTTTCAGATAATTGTTAATGGTGGTTGTCTATGAAGTATTTTAAACCGAAGGGCAATTTAAAGCTCATCCCCTCGAACAGCTTCCGAAAGCCGTGTAGTGGGTATAAAGATTACAAGGCAAAATTAGGTGTGAGGAGCTGTTCTTGCTGTCGTCTTTGAGTCAGAGTGCTATCAGAGGAACAAATTCAAGTTAGTTCGGCGCAATGACCCTTTGAGTAAACACTATTAATTAAAAGCGTCACCATTGATGAATGCATTTAAACAGCATCACACTCACTTCTAACTAACGCATTAGCAGAGTGAATAAGACTGAAACTGATGTAAATTAAGATACGTTTTGCCTATTCTGCACTCAGAGACTTAAAAATATTCCCTCCCACAAGTTGTGGAGTTAAGTCTTTCCGACTGATCAACACGTATTACACATTGGAAATCTCGATGAAACCGGGACGTATGGTCAGCCTACATATACAGACCGCTCAGAGAAAATTCTTTACAGCGGTATTTCCTGTGAGAGCAAATCTGTTTGTGTGGGAGCGTCTTCTCTCCGCCGCAGTGCCAATAGAAAGAGCGGCTTACATGCAAGGACAGCCAATTCATCGGAATTGACTTGTGCGCGACCCGAAGGAGGTTTCTCTCGGGGCGAAGCGAGAGAGACAAAAAAGCCCCAAGAGTGGGACTAAATATTCCATAAATTTGAAGCGAGGCTTGATAAGAGAGGTGCCCCGGGGCTCCTAGGAGATCGATCATAAATCTGACCTAGGATGACGATTCCCTACAAAAGAGGAGGTCATCAAGCAGCGAGGGAGATGAGTGCTGCCCGCGAATACTTTTCAAGCTGTCTAAATAAAGAATTCAGCGCACTTTGACGTCATCGCTCGATTTTTCGTTTCGCAAGGGCTCTAGCAAATAAAGGAGAAATTATTCGCTATTAAACGTTTTTTTCTAATGGAATAGTAGACTAGGTCACCACATGCCCTCTTCTTTTGCATTCAAAGGAGTCAATTGAAAGTTATACTATCGCAGTACTGTGAAGTATGATTCCGTCTTTTATAACCGGTTGCGTCTATGAGGACCGTGGCGGTGTTGAAGTGGTGCCGCTAAGTCGGCGTTTACTTGGTTCGTAGCGTATTCCCTAAGACAGGAGCTTTTTACCATTAGCAACAAGGTTCTGGAAAGAAGTACTTTTTTATATTATTCTTTCACAGTCAGAATAGATGATAGTCGAATTTATTATCGGACCATGAAAGATAGGATCTCAGCTGTTGTTGCTCATTTTGGGATTGTATTAAGTTGTGATACATAAATATGTGCATTTTACTATATTTATTTGAGCTTTTCCGAAAATTCCGCCCCACTGTTGCTATTTTAACAATCTTAGTCTTTAAATTTTGTTTCACTGTAACGATTGAGAGCAGAAGGTCCCCTAATGGAGTGTTATTATTGAAATGCCTTAAATATTGCATGAAACCCAATAGAATCTGAAAAGATGCAATATTCCGACTGAGTATTCGATATCGTATAAGTTCGATTTAAAGTTTTCCAATAAATGCTATTTTATGTTGAATGTATCATCTTCATAAATTGAATCTTTTATCCCTTCTTGATGTCTCCGATTATCCGCATGTCGATAAAAAAACTCCGTATTAATAACCGATTATATTTTTGGACTTCAAGAAAAAATATACGATTATCTTAAGGTGGAATTTTTTATCAAAATTTCGTTTGCTATCAAAAAAATAATATCTTCTCACAAAGATCCTGACTATAACTTTATTCATGAGTGGGAGATTCTTAGAAAATGTATAGGTACATTTCAGTATTTAAGCAGTGTCTGTCACCGGTTTTGTGTATATTTTATGTACTTCTTAATTTTTCTTTATAAATACTTTAGTATTTAAAAGTAACCTTGTTATTTATTCACCTCTTTATTTGTAAAATATGGTTTAGATTCCTCAATGTCTGTTTTCCTGTATGGCTGAAAGCAGTTCAATTTCAATGCGTACCCTTCAATATGATCCGGAAAAGCACTCTGTTTATTTAATTTGACGCAAATATTTGTGATCGTTTCATTTATCTGGGCTAAAAATATATACTTTCGAGAGAGACCCATATTTGATGAAATGTATGAAGTCGCACGCTTAAGCACCAAACCTTAGCGTGAGATGTTTACGTTATCTATGTTATCACGTCAAATGTCTGAAGATGTTTTTATTACCATTGAAGACATAAATTATTAATTTTCGTGATGAAATAGCGAAATTTAAACGTAAGTAATTAAATAATTTAATTATTTAAATGGATCTTAAATGTTATTATTGAAAAATATACGAAAAAGACTATGTCGTCAGAGTTCAGTATTTCAAAATATTGTATTTAATATTTATAATATACGAGGGCTGTTCAAAAAGTTCCCGAACTTTATTTATTACAGCACAAATATTTCACTTACAAATTATTGCTCCGAGTCTCCTTAAAAGTACTCCCAACCCCAACGTATACAGTTATCCAAATGGTATTTCCACTATTTAAAACAATCTTGGGACGCTTCTTTCGGACTGTTCATAAGCTCCTCCGTCGAATTTTTCTTTATTTCTCGAATGGTAGCAAATCTTTTTCCTTTGAGTGGGGTTTTTAGCTTAGGAAATAGGAAAATGTCACATGAAGCCAGGCTTGGTGAATAGGGTGGTTGAAGAAGCACAGTGGTCTTGTTATTGGCTAAAAAGTCACGAGTTGCTCGTGTTGCTCCTGGTCTGCTGTCATCAGGCGAGGCATGAATTTGTCCTCGACTCGATGCATCCTCAATTTTTTTAGTTAGGATTTCGTAGCAGAACCAATCGGGATGCCACGCTCTTTTGCAAGCTCCCTGACAGTCAAACGTCAATTTGCACGAACGCTATCGTTCACTTTTTCGATGTGGGGGTCATCTGTGGACGTTGATGGTCTTCCGGAACGCTCGTCGTCTTCCACTGATTGCCGCCCGTCTTTGAACCGTATAAACCACTCATAACACGCGGTACGTTTCATAGCATGCTCACCAATAGCCTTGGTAATCAACTCAAAAGTTTTCGTGAAAGATTTGCCCAGTTTCACGCAGAATTTTACAGAAGAACGCAGCTCCTTCAAAGAGCTCATTTCCGCGGACCCGATTTTTCGCCGCACTCTACGATCATCTGTTCACATAAACATCCGTAACTAATGAACAAATCAAGATATCGACAAAGTGATTGAAGGTGGTTATTTGGGAAGCTTTCGCGGATACAACGCCTACAGGCACATTAAAAAATAACCAACTGGAGGCACGCTATAAAAAAAGTTCGGGAACTTTTTGAACAGACCTCGTACACGTACATCGCTCAAGGAAAGCATGCCAATAAGTCCGAGCTGTATATGAGAGGCAATTTTCGCTTTGTCACGAATTTTCTTGAACTTATGTGACCATGGAATATTTTCCCATTTTTTAAACTCCAAAATCCCTTCTACTGCATGTAGCCCATCAGATAAACATATGGCATTATTGTTTCTAATCTCATGCGCCACCTTTTCAGGACCTACGTTATCCATTGTCATTGGCATGATAAACCGGGACTTCCCATCGTAATATAATCTAATTTTAGTCGGGATTTCTCATCGATTTGGAAATTTGATACTAAAGGCGCGAACCGTTACGTTTCTTCCGGATTGACGCAGGAGCCCCTTTTAGAATTAACGAGTTCCGGAAAATGGCGGTAACGCAAATTACCCGTGAGATTTTATGGGAAAGAAATTCATTGTTTCCATTAGTGAGAGATTACAATTTTACAAATTTCAACTTTCTTACTTAATTATGGAACTTTATCACTTTCCCTCGGACCTTACCTCCGCAAATTAACTTCTAATCATAGTTTTCTTTCTCTAATTGCATGTCATGATTATTATGTCTTGCCAACCATTACTGTATTCTTAAGACTTATTTAATTAGAGAGTATTACTTTCAATCTCACCCGAATGAAGAATTTTTATTACTGCTATTATTCTTTTGCAATTTGCGCTTGAACTACCTTGCGCTCATCAGCTACCAGAAAATTCAGTTGTGATCGCAGATCGATATTGTTTCTTTTCATAAGGTAGCTAGCTATACAGCTTAGCCTTATTATTTCCGTCCTTTATGTATGGTTGATATTTTGATATTTCATCGAAGTTTCTTCATCGTGAGAGAATTGTTTTCAAAGTTACGTTTATTTAATTCTCCAACCTCTCCTTTATTTTTATACTAACAAGTACAAAATGAAGAAAATTAAAGGATTATCAACCTATTATATGTCACTATAGCTACTCATGTAATTAAAAATTACGAATTTAACGAATTTTTAAAATTTTCAGGAAAAGGAACGATAGCAGTCGATATGCTAATAACTTAGCAGCAAAAAATACAAGGATTCAGTTGTAAACTGCCAAGACAATCAAGAGTATATCGTGTACTCTTTCATCGATTTAAAATGTTAACCATCTGCCTTTAACGTTTCTTTGAAAAGAAATAATGTTAGCGGCACCTTATGAAATTGATGAAACTAATATCGGACCGAAATATTTAAATTTACAGATTCTTAATTAATTTCGTTAAAGACAAGGAGGAGCTAACTTAGCTTGCACGAGGAGGCGTTCGCCTTAAATACAGAGAAATAACTGGGACTCGAACCCAGGTCTCCCACCTTCCGGGAAGGATCTAAAGTAGACGAGAATGAAAGTTTAATGGTTAGAATTATTTGTTCAGTGTCATCAAATTTACAGCATTTCCATGCCAAACAAAATCCGAAAGATTTAGATTTTCCTTCTTAACTCTTGCGAAATAGTTCACGAAAAATTGTTACCAATGACGAGATATTCGGTAAATATTTTGTTTCCTCAAAAGTTGTATAGATAGAATGTATCCCTCTCACTCGTGTGTATGCATGATCTGTCTGGGTAAAGTAAACGTAGCGCTTTCTAGGGTAAACTTCCCTTTCGTCCGAAATTGGTCCGTTTCCTGTCGTTTTCCCAAGCCTTTGTGGTGAAAGGGTTTGCGACTTCTCTAATAGATATTTCCCGAGCGTCATCAATAGATCTCGAGCGACCTTCGTGTCGCCTGAAATCCGTTTCTAATCCGTCTTTTTGCCTAAGGGAGAAAGCTTCCCTTCGACACCACCCGATCGAGGGGATGAATGGATCTGCACGCCCCCAATCTCTCCACATTTCTATGTTTGCGTAGCACGTACTTCTCCGCCTGTTGATTTTGCTTTCTCAAGGTCCCGCTCGAATTTCTCGGAAGAAAAATGCGCGCTAATTGCTAATGATTGTCAACTCGACTCTCTCGATATTTGGCTTCGCTCGGCCACCATGACGGTTTTTCTTCTCGCTGCCCATTGTGCGATTTTCGTCGGGCACGACTAATTCGAAAACACGTGTAGGAAAATTAAGGTCACGCTTCGAATCGAAAAATGGAAAATTCTCTTTTTTTTGGAGGTGGTGCGAGCTCGTGAAAGTCACTTGTGTTATCACTTCAGTCATGTGGGATGTGTTTGATCCAAAAGCGCAATGGATTCGGAAGTGATGTAAATGTGGGATGGATTTTTTCGGGTGTTTTTATACCAGAAATTTTGCGGTAAGAACGTATACAGTTGTAGCGAAAGTACTGCAGTAAAAGAAACTGACGGAGAGTATTTCCTTGTACACCCGCAATTAATGCTTTCCTAATAAATATTGTTTTTAAGAATGTCTTTGCATTAACTTATATTAATAAGCAGTTACGTTGGAAATTATCTATGCCGAAAACACACATGAAATTATTTCAGAAATAACTTAAAAGCTAAATGAAATCGCTGCATTTAGTGATATATTTTTGAGATAAGGATGTATGGATGCATTCTCTTTAAGTGCTAAATAAACTACTAATACTCTCATACTAAATACTCTTTTCATAAAATTTGCCTCTCTCTTATGCCAAATATTTAAAATTATATCTTATGGGCATGTTAGAAACTAAGAGCATGATTCCTACAAAAATAAATTTGATAACCTTTTTATGGTGGCCAAGGATTTACCATTTATATCGTAGAGTTTCAGCTTCAACTGATGCATTTTTCATATATTTAGTTTATTTAGAAAGCATTAAATAATTCACATATATAACTATACCTTGCGTGCTGTCTTTCGTTGTAAGACAAGGGTCTATAAATATACAATAAACACTATTAATCCACAATGCAATTTGTTAGTGCAGCTTATAGTCCACAGAAAATAATGAATTTTTAATAAGTGTTTCGGCCATGATACTGATTTAATTCTTTAAGATTGGTTAGTATCATATGATGAGGTGACACCCTTCAATTGAAAATATTGCATTGAAACTGCTTTTATAATAACATCAACCCTTGCTATTCATTCATTGCCTTATATCCATATCTTCTTATCTTTTAAATTATATGTTTTAGTGTGAAATACTTGTCCATTATATTCATTTTACCAAGCCAAAGGATGGAATTAATGAGTGGTAATGATGCATATGAAAAAATTTCCCGCTTCGCGCTTATCACACCATGACCTATTTCTTATTTTAACTTCGTTTAATCCGGAAAATACAAATCCTTGGGGCGAGAGCTTTCTATCATATACAAGAAAAGTATTTCCATCTAAAATTCTTAATATCCAAGATGAAAAGGAGAAGAATGCAGGGGGAAATCCATTTCGTCTCTTAGCAAATGAAATTCGTTTCGTAGATTATTAAATCTGAACTTCCTGCGGATATAGAACGTAGCATTTCTCTCATCGCTACCATTTCTTTTAATATTCTTTTCCCTTCGGATATAGCGGAACCTATTCTTCGTGGTTTGGTTTTTCTCATGATCGTTGTAAGGTATTTCATTGTTTCGGGCGCTAGTTTTTTTGGTAGGTCTCATAAATTTCAAATGGAAGAAAGCTAATAAATTGTTACAGGTTTCCCATTTCAGGAATCCACCGCATAAGAAGTAAAACGAGAACGGTTATAAAGATATTTGTAACTTTCTTAAGTTCACACTTTCTTCTGTTAAAGCCGTTTATTAGGGAAAAGTTTCCATCTCGTTCCAACAAAAATTCTTCGAGCAGTTAATTACGGTCCGCGCTATAATTCATTTGAAATTTTCAGTTTGCTACTCAGTTCATTAACTCTTGTTGCAGAGTGAAATGTAGGCTGCGACTGAGAACATTTCAAATTAAAATTATTCGCTACTCTTCAATTTACGAAGCTAAATCGAAAGGAAAAGTAGGGCATTCCTGTAAACGGCGCTGAAGAAAAGTTTTCCATTAATTCATACACTAATGAATTATTCTTCTCGTTTTTTCGTATCTCTTCATTCATGAAGTCCCGCGGGTTCCCTTTTCTCTAAACTAAAGAGGTTTTGCTTTATTTTGTTACCACGCGAAATCTTTAAAATGCAACCTTTGGCGTACATTTCCATTTAACGCTCCTGGAATCTTTTTACTTTTATAGTATGTTCTTATGATTGAACCAGAAGTAATGAATTAGAATTTTCTTGTACTTTTTCATCACACTCGATCCAAACGCCTTATCTTTAGCGACTCAATTGTATGGAAATGTACGTAGTGTCTCTTTAAAATTAAAAAGGTCGATCCCCACTGAAAATATGATGTTAGATAAAAGTGGATTATGAGGATGAGGAGTGTGTCTTTGAATTTCTATTTTTTTTTTTCAATCCTTAGACGATCCTCGAGCAGAGAAACGAATCCTTTTTCTCGGGCGTCTTTTCTCGTAAAATGATCTTTCTCGTTTTGCTAGTATTTTAATCTTTAAAATAATTATTTTATGCCAAAAAAACGCAGCAAAACTCTTTTCTTTGTATGTCCAAGGACTTCTAGTAAGCGACTACGTCAAAACTTAGTCATTATAGGAAAAGAAATATTGCTTTATATTCACTCTTATTAGGGGAAAAACTCTATACTACTTCTCGAAAGAAATATTACGCTCAATGTACGCAGTTGATTTTTACATTCACACTATTTTCATAGAACTACAATGGTTAATGTAATGAATTTACGATCGAAAATAGTAATAACAAAAGCAGTTTATGGTAAATTTACATAAATAAGTAAGTGTTAAATAAATTTATATAAAAAATTGGTAAAGTGATATTAGTAATGATTATTAGTAAAAAAGTTATATAAATACGTAAATAATATAATTATTCATAAATCTGCTTTACAGCTCATTCATCTTCATAATTTTATTTACGAAGGAAACTTTTTCATGGAATTAGTAAAGCGGTAATATTGCCTCGAATAAAGTAACCCTCATCGTATATAAGACGTCACCTTTGTGGTGTGCGAGTGATTTCCAGAAGCTGAGCGGCAACTTCAATCCTCCTACGCTCCGTCATCCCACTTTGCACAACTCGCTTTATGGAGATCGATGCCTCGAGACATTTTTTTCCTCCGGGCGCATTCGTTAACTTCGCTACCTTAGCCGATAAAAAAGAACGGAGGAATCTTCTCGCAGCATCTTCTTTCTCCCCAGATGTCTCCAATTATCCGGGAAATATGAAAGCAGATCCTCCGCGCTTAGATTACGCGATTCGATTCGTCTTGATACGGTTGTAGCGCGGGATTGCGAACGCGGTTTCGGTTTTCATAGCTATCTTTCTTTTCATTTGACGACTAAAGCGGCCTTTATGATGGGTAAAAAATTGGTGAGTGAGATAATCGTTGGGTGTGATTTTTCCAGCTGTTCCTTAGAATTTTCTATTTAAGGACGGATCTTTTTATCAGAGAGTGCCTTATAGGTACAGGCCTATGGAGAAGAGATAGATTTCGAAAAATGTCAATGAACTAATAGTATTCGAGTGGTATAACTTTAATAAAATAAACTCTGACTTCTTCATAATCTTTGGTACGAGTATCTGATATCTTTTTATTTGCTGATCAGCGATTTTGAGTAAATTGTGAACCATTTACTTCTTGTTCATGAGGTCTTTCTGTGGGGGTACTTTTCATTCCAAAATAAATAGTAATATGGAAAGGTAGTAGTAATGTAGGAAATATATCTTAGCTCTAATTCATCTTTTTCTGGAATTCAATGATGGGCAGTCATATTGAATTTCATCGTTACGCATTGCTCATGCCTCAGTAGCATTCATATAATCACAGCTATGAACAATACCGGAATGAATGAAAAATAAATATTTTCTAGCCTCTCTCAAAAGACAAAATATATTTCAAACATCAGTATATGGTAATAGTAACCTTGTCGATGATATATTTCGAATAAAACTTATTTTCAGTTCGTATCAATTTTAAATTATTTGAAAGTATCTAAAATTCATGTAATTCTAGCATAGTGCAGTTACCCATGATCCACGCCGATGATGAGCAGCCTTATATTTTATTGCCTAATTATGAATTAATGTATTCAAGTCTTCAATTGGTGTACATGTTGCATTTCATTAGAGGTAGGAAGGATAAATTTCGTTTGATCTAGGGACAAGAAAACATCCCAACCTGCGCTGCTAACGTATATTCATCAGGTTTGTCTAATGCACTTTGCGGTGAGCAATTTAGCCTTCTGATGAATGTTTGCTCTTGACTCTGGGTAAACTAATTTGTGGCGGGAGCTGGTAAACCACAAGCGGATGTTTCTTACTCTTGTGAGTAATATTTATTTTGAACTTCGTGACGAAATATGTACCAAGTTCAAAAGCTACGTTTCGGCGTAATATCTCAGTTTTCTTTATGAAAAATTTATGAGTACCTACGAGATTTTTGAAAATATCTGGATTCATATGTATTTCCATTAAGAAATATTTGGTGTTTTTCTTTGAAATGGCAAACTCAGAAAAAAGATTGTGCCTGTATTCAATTTTCTCCTGGATCCCAGGTTCTAGACACGTAGAATTCTACAAGGTGAAGCTTTCATTTTTACGGGTCGGATTCGATCAAGAATTCTAGCTTTGATCCCGCCTGATTTCCCCGCAGCAAATCAGTGGAATCGCCAGAAGGATCGACTTTCCCGCGAATAGATGCGTGTATAGCGGTTGATTCAATCAGCATTCGAATTGCCTTTTGCCCTCACTTTCCTCGCTTCTTATCCCACGTCCTATTCACTCTCTATGCGCAATCCTCCGCCGCCATTCTTCGTCCTATTAAAGGCAGGTCGCGGCTCACGCAGGTCTTCACCAATTACCCTCCGAGACACTTTGCTTGATGAGCTCATGAAGACACGTGATTTCGCATCGGCAGAGCTTACGCTTTGCGAAAGTGTTGTGAGATGCTGTGAAACACAACCCGTTCACTTTAACGCGAAACCTCAAAATTATTATTCATTAGGGTAAAAAGAATTGCGGAGAAAATTCTTTAAGTAATGTGATTCAGCATTTCTATTGACGGGAGAGGAATGATCGGTGGAATGAAAGTTCTCAAACGTAAGGCATCTGTTTTAGAAATATCCCTTTCTCTCAATTAACGGGGGTCGTTCACTATGTTAATTTCCCCATCTGAAATCGTAAATAGTCTTACGTCTCTTGGAAGGTTTCTTCTTTGATCAAACCGACTTCATTCTTAACTAGGGAAGGATAAAGAATGAGGATGGCGAACCTTTTGTGCAGCATTTGATCGATTTAAAAGATTTTATTCTCCATGTGGGTCCAAACCACAAAGGTAAACGCTGGTATTATCTGTTCTACATCAAAATTTGAATTAGACGTTACTACGTATGTATTACGTATTCATATAAATAATGATTAATTACAATTACTAAAGAACAGAATCCACATGCTTTGGAGCTTCATTTTTTAAACGACGAATACGAAAGGATGGCACAGTCCGAGTTCCGTGAGCCAGAAAATTCTCTCACGTGCCACTTCGGGCACGCGTGCCATAGGTTCGCCACCGCTGATCTAGAAACTTGCCAATGGAGTGATTTAGGGCAATTTCCTAAAATGCTCATCTAAGAAAATTTGCTAAATTGTCTTAGTTCCTTAAGTCTCTACCTCAGGGAGAAAACAAAAACTTTCCCATAATTCAGTTCTCATCATTTTTCGTTATTACTCGGGAAGAAATAGACTCCTCGAAAATCTCCGTCTCAGAATTGGCAGAAGAATCCCCTCTGCCGCCTACTTATTGCATAAAAAAAGGTTCAATCCACTTACGTCGTGGGAAATTATCGTTAACGAGCGTTGCCTCGAATTTAAATCAATTGGAAGTGGGGCAGGTATCTCCTCTTTCTAACCTCGTAAGTGCTGGTTGATGTCGATTCACTTAAGCCTTTTTAGTTACTAAACGCGTTGATAATCAGCGCGCATGCTCGAGGTTTAATTGCATTAGTTGTGCCACCGATTACGGCGATGAAAAATTCCGTGCCCTACCTTTATATACTTCGAAGGTCTTCATAGCGTTTAATTTTCCATTTCTGTATTCTGATTTTCTTTAGTTCATTAAATGTTATGTAGGTTGATGTTGTCATAGAATTTTGTCGTCCCTGAGAACGTTTTCGTATTCTTTTGGCGGTTAATTATATTTTATTTGCACCATAGCTCAGTCATATATTTTATGAATTTTCTTAAGATCCTGTCCAGTCCTTCATATCACAGCTATTTTTCCTTAATCTTTACACAATGAGCAGTAAAAATTTCAATTTTTAAACCATTTAGCCTCCTCAGTACCCTTAATTACTTATGTAACTTGTCTTGTGACGCCAGGTATCTTTTAGTTTAAATTTTTATATTTATTTAATTTATGTATATGAAAATTCTGTCTAGAAAATTCAGTACGTTGAGCCATATGAGAAAGTTTCTTTTTTATCAATCATTTTTGTTAAGTGCCTTTAAATAAATCAGATCGGAACGTAAAATAAAATTCTGAAAATTAAATTATTATATTCAGCCTCACCACTCCGGATATTAGATTTAAAAAATTTCTTCCTCGATGCTGAATTATTTGGAACTCGATTAATCTTCCCCTTTCCCATTTTGTGTTGGAAAGCATCAATCAGCAAAATTTCATTTTCATTGACCTCTTATTTCTTTTGCCATTCGAATCACCTTCCATTTCGCTTACTTTCCCTTTTGGGAGTGACTCACGTGTTGATTTGCGAGTAGACCTGCTCTACATTGCTCCATAGGGGATTCGAATCGTATCACATCTCCGCGTCACACCTCGCATATTCGCTAGATGTAGGAACGGTCTAATGCATGCATATCACGGGTTGACAGCCTCTTTTGCATTGAGCACGGCGCTGTGGGATTCAAGGGAGGCAGCGGAGGTCCACAGAAAATGCCTGCGATTCTTTCGCTCGCATACCTTTTATTTCAGAGCAACGCTCTCAGTAGGATTGGGATCTCGAAAGCTTATGGCCGGAAAGAGGAGCAAGGTATGCAATCTCCATATCTCCCAAATAAAGTATTTATTCGAGATTCAACGGGTACAAGGCGCATGAACGTGGGATTTTATAGTCTCAATGCATACGCCCCGTGCATTTACTTTCTTACGACTCATGCTATACTTTATTCTTTACCAATGATGCTTGTGCTTATGCTGAAAAACCAACGTACACTCCATCTTCTGTTACATCATATAAGTCATCATACATGTATCCAAAACACCCTTGTACATCCGTTTTCAATAATTTAAATAGAAAATATTTCTTAAATTTTATTAGAAAGTTGCCAGACTTTAAAAAAGGGGATTTACCCGATGTTTCAGTTCAGCTCTTTAAATTTTAACCTCGCTGAAACTATCTTTCTGTAATATTTAAAGTTTTTTCCCGCAGTGAAATTCTATACCAATTATTAATATCTCTATCTCATTGTCAAATCTGGAAATGAAAATAATTCCGTCAATGGAATGAATAATACTAGATAGATGATATCTTATACACCTTAGCTGGGTACTACGCGATAGGTATATTATGGTTTTATTTTATCTCTATAGTTCTTGATAGACAAAAAGATGGGTGTCCTTTTACCTAGGATTGTTAGCGCTAGTTTTTATGAAGTCATAGCGAATCACGATAATACACTTCACTAATTTCCTAAATAATAATGATTCATCGGTTGTAATCTGTTTACCTGCTTTATTATAATAATCTTATAGTAAGATTATTTTTAAAATTTTAGGACGAATTCAAGGAAAAGTTTTGCTTTTAAAGTTCAGTTATAAAGTTTTCAAATTGAAAATTGTATAACATTTTCGGTTGAAAGTCACGAATTCCGCCGTTCGGAATCGCTGAAAAGGTTATTATTTAGCCCTGGAGAGTTAAGGATTAAGATAACTCTGATCATAATCATTCAGTAATCTTTGGAAGATCACGTAAAAACTTACAGCAAATCTTCAAGATTACAGGAATCGTAGTAAAAGGAAACAGTAAATTCATCCAGTTTCTGAAACTTGAAGTTATTATAGAAGCTCTCCGATTTTATTTCCTACGGCAACTCTGCTACACCTGGCATGAGGAAAGAACACATTTTGAGGATATTTCCGCCACAATGGTCGGAAACCCGCGGAATCGCTCGCCGGAAATTAAATCTTATGGTTAGAACCGCGGAAAACATCCTCCCAAGCCTCAAACGACCTTTTGCCATCCCGACCTTCGTAAAGATCCAATTTTCATCATCGTTCGATCATTCGCGAATCAAGGGCATCCTCACTTTTATTCAAACGCCTTTACATAAGTTTTCCTCCTGCTCAAAATTGGAATAATAATGCTAAACAATGGAGGACCTCGTGCAAGCCTTAGCATTTGGTTGCCTGGCGTCCAAGGGCGTTTCATTGTTGAACGCGCCAAGGCTCAGCGACAACAATTCCGCCTTCGAAACAATGCACCGTATAATTGCACAACTCGGGCCGGATTCGATGTGTGTCGTAAGGGCCTTTTACCATTCAAGCGGCAAAGGAATCGACGCTGTTTTCTGTGTGGCGAAAGTCACCGATGGCCCATGCATCCTGGGTGGCGTAAGAGGATTAGGGTCTCCTTTCCGCGAATCCGCGGCAATTACGTGATCCCCGTCGCAGAAATCTACTTTCACTCTCCTGCTCTCTTACACGTTTCGTCGCATGTGCCTTGACCTCCATTCTATCCGTTTTTCCGCTTCCAGCATGATGTCCAAAAGACGACAGTCTAATTAAGACCGCTTTTTTTCTGCGGTCTTTTTTTTTAAAGTAACCCCGGCGCTCGAGAGATATCGGGATTTGGCCTCCGGTATGGAAGAGGGTGAAAAAATCGGGGAAAAAATGGTGTTTGGAAAAAGTGTGGTCTTGGAGCGAAGTGAAGTAGGATTGGCAATTGGAAGAATCTTGCCTTTGGGCTGGTGACCGAGTTAGAAGAGTGGCGGTGGGCGCTCCTTCTTCCCGGGAGTGTGCGATTCCTGCTCTCATAACGGTTTCTTGCGACCTTTATCCGCCGCCCGCAGGTCAACTCCTCCGTTCCGATTAATTACTTTGTTTACTCTTGCTACGGTTAAGATTGAGCCTTGTTGAGGAGCTTGTTTTATCGCCCAGCAGAATTTTACTTACCTAGCGTTAAGGAGGATGCCAGCCAATTTTTTTAACGATTTAGTGGAAATAAAGGAGTTTTTGGCTGCTGGTGAAGCAAAGTGGTGAAGCGCCGCTGCGTGCTTTAAACTAAGGTAGTGGGTGGCAATTTATGCTTCAATGTTAGCTGTAAACATAGCTGTCATCTAATTTTCACTCAAACTTTTTTCTCATAATGTCCTCTTCCTGTTTGTTTTTACTCGTAATCTTTTTATGTAGATTTATTTTCATTTTATCTGCAATTTGAAGTGTACATTAGTTTCTTCCTTTTAGAGGCCTGCTATTTCCGTAAAATCTTAGTTACTCTATCTGCAGGTTTCGCAGGTTTTTCACATCCCTCTTCTTGTGGGTGTTTTCCTGCTGTGGGCTATTTTTCCTAGGCGTCATCTTAGGTTTTTAAACCCACAATATAATTATCCTCCGTGCACTTTTTTATGCTTTCTCTTTCATACAAATTGACTAAGGGTTAGATGTAAGATGAGACTTTTTAGTCACAATCTCGCTCGATTTATTATTATTATTATTGTTATTGTGGGCGTTTTCCTTTAACGGAGAGTATTTTGACTAGCATCTGATTCAAGTTTTTCAAAATTCTTCCTTCTCTACTTCTTTGACTCAATTATTCTATCTTTATATTTCTGCATCATATGACCATAGGATGGATGCAAGAGGATGCAGTGGTCTAAGGATGTGGCCAAATGCTGAGAAGTTGGGGGAATTGGAAAGTGGAAGGAGTAGGTGAGGTGAAGCTCACTGTCAGGAATTATAAACGGAAAAAGATATTTCATCCTTCATTTCTACTCACTCCCCTATTTCTGCATTCTGGGAAAAAATGGATTCGTAGGCACAAACGAATAAACGGTCTTGTGCATCCTCAGAGCACATGAGTTTTACTTGCTAGTCCCTGTCTCACCCTAATATAATGTAATAGAATTCAAGAAATATGTTTTTGAATAATCGTCCAAGAGTAGATGATATAAGGAAATGCTGATGGTTCTTCCTGAAGATATGAAGGTATTAGAAGTTAATGGGTCAGTTATTGAGTGGGAATGAAGAGATAGATTGAAAAGAAGATGCAAGGTAATCATTTGAGAAGATAATGTGATGGATTTGGTAATGGGAATGATAATTTTACTCAAATTGCTAGAGCGATGGAATATTTGTAGAAATATGGTACTCATAAAGGTAGTCAGCGGCATTTTGTTTGATTGCAGCGAAAATCTTGTGAAATGGGTAACAGATACACATCGAACTTGGTCAAATCGAAATGGAACAGCACTTATAACAGCAGAACCTTGACTTGAGTGAAAGTGGAAAACACCAGAATAGGAAAATATGCTCCGTTTTCACGCACAAAGGATTCAAAATGGAAAGTCATAAAATCACGTACGCGTGAAACATCGACTTGACAGATGCAACTGACTTAACTCCATTACGGAGAGATTTTTTGACCAATTAAAGCATCAGCTGTGCTGCCACCCGAGGCGATTTGTTGAAGCGGACATTTGTAACTCGGTAATTTATTCCTCTTATAATGCAACGTCATTGTCGAATATTTCCTATGCTTCACTGATCACAGTCATTGCCACCCCGCTGATGGTCGAGCCCTGAGGCGGTTGCAGCGCACACTGTCCGCACGTACCCGTCTCAGGAGGTGAACAACATTTTCCTGCACCTCTGAGTTGGCTCTAAATGTACTTGGCACACTACCCAAATAAAAGACAGGTTGTCCCATTAATAAGAAACATTTTAAAAGGTAAAAAAATTAGGTCGTTCTTCGGATTCGTAACAGTTTCGCAACCACAAAGTGGAAGAAAAAACGTCCGGAACAGGTTTATGGTATTTTGAGGATTCCCGAACCAACGGGAGCGTGTCTGTTTCGGCCCATAAAGGGAATGAGTCAAGGTTCTGGAAAGATGAGTTCTCTCGCCGAGGAAGTTCTGTCCTGCGGAAAACCACGCAATTAATACCATTCGATGGAGTAGTTGGTTGAAAAGTTGGAGGTGAAACTGTCTAGCTTTTCTAGGCCGCCCACTTGACCTTCCGTGGTTAGATGTCCCTTCAGTTTTGAAAACTCTCTTTTAATCTTTTAAGGCATCGGCACAAAGGCTGGTAGGATCCTTATACCTTATTAGGGACTAGGGTTAGATGCAAGAAGAGGCAAGTCTTAATCTCGCCCTGAAATAAAGACGTTTTATTTTGATTATTATTTCCTATAGTTATAAACAGAGGGGAGGAAATGAGGGTTACTGGGCTAGAAGAGCAGTGAAGTAGTAAGACAGTCCTCCTATGAATAGCTATACGAATAATAATAGCATTCCTTAAGAAGTGACCAGGATGAATGATGTTATTCAGCATCAGTCACACCTCAGTAACTTCCCCACTATAACGACCATACTCAAGGCTGAGAGAAAAGTAATTAAAAAAATACATTTTTTCTATTTTTTTGCCGAAAGATAAATGTACCACATCTTAACTAAGAAAGTCTTTTGTTAAGGGGTGGCTTTAGTGACCTTAGCGATGATATATTTCTAAAATATTCATAACAGATAAACACATTTACAAAAAAGTTTAAAAGTGAATACGAGGCTGCTTAGCCAATACGATGAGTTAGGTATTTTGTCCTTGATTTCCTTTCAGAATCGGAAAAAAATAAGTTGAGCGAATCTACTAAAGTGCCACACTTTTATAATATAAATACCCCTATTCATTAACTCCTCACAGCCGGCGTCGGTACGTGGTACCGACCCAGCGGCCGACGTTAATTCCTAGCATCGAGAGCACTTTTTGGTCATTTTGCGGTGTTTAATGTTTAAATCTCGACTTTATGCTAAAGGAAAACTTAACATTTATATTATTATGCCGATGCAAAAATGCTTGAATACGACTGCTTGGGAGGTTTGGCAGCCGTACCTGAAATGTTTAAGGGGTACCTGGAAGAATTCCATCATATTGTATCGCACATATCAGTTGCTTATTGATATTCTCAAGACTGAGACGAAGGTAAACAAAAGATATATTTCTCTCTCTATCAAACGTCGAATGAAAACTATTCCAGTCATTAATATAGGGTATCAGAAATGAATTTTGAAAGGAGCTCCTCAATGACGTTACTCTTCCGTCCCTCAGCGCTTTCTCCACATTCTGCTTCGCTTCGAAACTGATTTCGAAGCAAACGAAGTTTGACTTCTCTTTCGCTTTTTTCCTTTCTCTCATTTGGTTAATGAAGTTCGGTCTCGACATTTACATTTTCTTCGATGAAAATCGAGTTTTTCCTCTCTCGATGCGATTTTCGCCATGGAGAATGTTTTAAGTGGAGGGCGGGAGGATTTTTCCGGAGAAAGTATTCCGGAGGAATGTCTCATTGCATCGCATAATAGATGGTGCAGAACCTCGGATGCGGCATTTGTTCATAATTTGATTAGCATACGTGTAAGGTTGCAATCTAGTTGAGGGTGGGCTGAAATCATGTCTCCAAGATCATCGCTGCTTCTTAGTCTTAAGCCTATGGATGTTTTGAAAGTATTTCCACGTAATTTATAGATTTATAATTAATCGAAAGGAAAATAATTAAAGCACAGAGATCTCATCGCTCTTAAAGTAGCGTCGTTACTTTTCATTGCCAAGGGAAATCTACGAGCAGATCTTGAATTTTGATCATTCTTCCTTTTAATTTCTCTCTTAAGAACTATCTGCGATTTTTTTCCGTAAGTAAGCCATTGGCAGATCAAAGGGCGCGATCGCTCCCCCTTTATGACTTAAAGGTACTGGCAATTTGCCTGACAAGAAGTTTGATTAAAATCAGACTGAAATTATTCCACACAATAGAGAGGCTGTAGAAGAGTTTTCTGCTTAAATTTTGAAATTTACTTGCGGTAGCGATTTTTTTGTGGAAAGAAAATAATACACATGCTTAGACATAAACATCTATTTATTCTCTTCGAATCGTACTATTACTATCTGTATAAACTTTTACGCTCTTCGTTTTTGTCCTGCTGTACATGAGTTTTTTCATCTTTTGTTGGTGATGGATTTGGATATAGTACCTTTACTTCTCGAGCTACCAACAAATGTATTTGCTTATCATCTTACAGTATTGAAATCTAGGATACTGCTTGCAGAGAAAACGAAATGCGGTGTTGTTGATTCAAGGAAGAGGCATAGAGCCTCCGACGATTACGAGATATTTATAAAGTTCAAACGGATGAAGTAAATCTTGCTGTTAAATTGTATTTGTCTTCCATGTACGTGTTGACTTAGTTGAATGTATTGACCAGAAGGGGAAGCGAAGAGTATCCTTCCTGTTACGCCCTCAAATGAAAATACCGTACATACATTCAAGACTATTTTAAGTGGAGAGACATGCTAAATCTTTTCTATCAGGTTCTAAAGTTCTTCGTTTTAATGAATTATTCTCGATGAGCTGATGAGATTTCCCGCCATTTCTACCAGCTAGAAGAGTTTAATATCTTGTATAAAAATGATATTTGTGTATCCGCTAATGACCGTTGAAATAAGTTAGTATTTTTTCATCCAAGTATTGCTTGATATAATGTGGAGTAAGAAAATATTTAGATTTGTATGGAGTAATTGTAAAGGAGTAAATTATTTATTTCCTGTTTTAGAACGAGATGCAATTTCTAGGTATCTATCGGCATATGTGTATTAGATTCAATACCATAAATAGATAACAACAGTTATTTTTAAATTTTGCAATCATTTTATGTATTAACTTACTTAATTTAAACATTTTAATAATATTTAATAAGGCAGATAAATTACTTTTAATCTTATTCTCTCTTTTAATATTATTTTCTCGAAGATTAAAATCAAGGAAACTGTAGGAATAACTGTTAAAGATGCTTAGAGACAATACTTAAGATATAATTGCAAAGTACGAGGGTTAAAATGTTAATAATTAAAGGTATGCAATTTGTTGCATCAAAGTTATCATTTAAAAAATAAAGATTTGATCAGCTTTGCTGTCTTTTTCCTACCGTACTGAATAGCGAATACGCTCTTCAATAGCTGAGAAAAGGGACACTATGAAGAAATATTTTCCAAGTCGTGTAGTTTTTTTGTCTCATACTTATGAAATATTTAAATGAACCTCATTGAGAACACTGTGTTATGAAAACGCATACATTTTCCTCGGAGACAAAAAAGCAACACTCGATTAAGAAAACACCGCTTAGGTTGCGAAAGAGAAAGCAAAAGTTAAGAAGCGCGATCAAATATACTTAAAGGAGCGTGAATAGCAAACCGGCATAATATTACTAAGGCTTCCTTACCCCGTTTCTCCCCTTAGAATTCTTGTGTGGTAACGAAATCTCTCAGAAAAATTTTGCTTAGTAAGGATCGAGCCCTTTTACGCTTTATTATATCCGCGTATCCTTTCTTACGCCCTTTTTTGAGTTTTATTTCATTTTCAAAATTTTCTTTTGAAATTTACGCTCGGTGTGTTCTAGCTCTTGCTCTTAATGTGTTGCATTAACTTTATGTTGTAATTAATGTTTCTCGCTGAATTTTATGTTGTAATATTTCATCCAAATCCGTGTATTTTTAGCATCATTTTTCGTTGTATTCTCTTTTGCGAGTGAAGCTGGACTTTCATTTAAAAATGGGTTTAACCAGAAGCGCCGAATTTTGCGGTCAGAGGCCTTAGGCGCAAGGACCATTTTCACCCGCCAATATGCTCAAGTAACGAGTAAAAATACTATTTTGGGGCCTCTTTAACGATCGTCTAACGCGCCTACTGATAATAGTATTAGTATTACAGTAATAATATTATGAGTTCATGCCCTTTGGCTTAACCAGTAATACTATTACTGTAAAAATAAATGTCTAATAACACTATTACTGTAACAATCGAAAAGATGGAATGCCATAATAATAATTAATAATAATGATACGCTATACTTGATGCGTATCTCCTTCTTTATGTTTTCTTATATTTTTTCGTGAACAAATAGCTTTGAAAACCTTAATATGTACAGCGAAACGAAGCGTAACGAAATTAATCCGTTGTACAGCTAGTTCCAAAAAAAACTTACCACCTAAGCCGCAACCCGCACAACAGACGTGAAGCTCGATGAGAGCGAGTCTAGAGTTTTCCACGCATTCTATTGGCTCTTGGAAGGAGGAGCATTCTGACGGCGCCTTTTTAAACCGTTGTGAAACGCGTTGAACGTATTTGTACCGTCTTTATTAGCACGAAATCTAGTTTAAATTTAGTGTTACATTTTACTATGTCAGCAGCATAGTATTAAAAAATGAATGAAAATCGGATCTCCTTATTTCGGCCTCAAATTTCTGCGTAATTCACCTTTTTCTGAAGGCATCGGGTAAACTTAATTTAGCTGCTTCAATTATCCAATAAAAAATTATGTCATTGCAAGATTAGAAAGGGATTATATTATTACGTTTTTTATGCTCTTGACGCCTACAGGACGATCGTTTAAATTTATTTAGAGGAAATTCACGACTATGACTCAAATAGAAAGATGAACGAAAACTCTGCAAGGAGATAAAGAATAATTAGGAATAAGAACACAATCAACTGTATTTCAACTATTTTATATTGCAGAAAAATGCCTTCGAGAAGGGGAGTATGAAAAAACTGCGAAACCTACTGAGGAAAGCAAAGATGAAAAGAAACTTTATCTGGACGAATACACCGAGAAAGAATAATTTTAAGTCAACCTGGTAGAGAGCTCTGAAAATTAGACCCAAAACATATTACAATAAAGCAAACCAAGTAAATTACGATCAACTACATCAGATAATTACATCAAATATTATAAAAATTTTAAATACCATCAAATCATATGATAGAAAGTAAAATATTTATTGGTGTGCTATCGTCATTTTCTGAGGTAATTGTTTAAAATTCAAATTGCTAATTTAATATTATAGAAAATAACATAGATATTAGAATAGTAGCACTCTTAATTTAAATACTGAGGGCTACAAAATTTTTCACGTATCGAATAAAAAATTAATTTTCCACGAAATTAACGCCAGCATCTCGTAACACTTTTCCGAAAATATTGTTCATTGCCAGTCCCAGAAAAACTATCCCTTTAATTAAATCAAGTTAATGTTCCTTACAAAATTATGCTGTCCCAACTTTTATATGATGCTAAATCTCTTTCTTGCCCCATGGTGCAAATTTTGACTCGATTTCTTCGCAGTTGAATTATTCTGCAATACAGAGAAGCATATAATTTGAGCATTAGGTATTTCAGAATATATGCATCAACATGCCACTCTGTTCTTACTTCCACCAGGCATTCGTGATGACAGTATCAGATGAAGCATTATGATTTTGAGATGAGATTTGGCTGTTTCTGACAAATTCGCGTCTGAGGTTTCACTAATTCTTCCATAGAGAAAGGAGGTCTATCCTTCCCTCCACCCTGGCCCTAGGAGTATCCCCTATTCATTCCTTTGTTGTTTCTTTTCCTTTTGTTTTGTCCATCGAAAGGTATTGTCTATTTTCTCAAAGGAACCATAAAACGGCCGATGGGTGAAGGTGAACTCAGCTCTGAGAAGAAAAACCCCTTTTTCGGCATATTGTGGATGGTCGTATGTATCCGGGGTAGCGAATTTGAAAGCGCTAATGAGGGTTCCCGACCGCACCCCTGCTGAGCAGGTATCTAAGGTTAGGGTATGGTGGCGGCGACCGATCACAAGTAAGGTGGGAAATGGTGGATCCGCGATTTGTAATCTTCGCCGCGGGTATTCCCTTAGGGAATGAAGATATTCAACTCTATTTTTGAGGTAGACGACCTTTCAGGTCTTCTTCCAAGGAATACAGTTTAAGATGGTTAAGAATCAACAGTTAGTATGGCAAATCAGAACCTTAAGACTGATTTTTATATTGCATTTAAATTCCAGGTTTTATATACTTGCATATTGCAGGTTTACACGTTATCACCTGGTTTATTTATATTTACATTAATACCCTGCGATCCGCCGTATGACGTATGCCAGGGGGTGTGAAAACACCCACAACACGATTTCCAATGTTATACCGAAATGATTTTCAGAACTATGCGCTAGGTGAAAGTTAGACTAATGATTAATGATCGCTGCTTCGGTTTCTGAATGCCTCAAGTAAGCTATATAACCCGAATTGTTTGAATGGTGCATAATATGTATAATAATTAATAGAAAAATCACTATCAATAATTATGAATGATGGGTAAAAGGAGTCATGGAAGAATACGTTAAAAATAGAAACTAACGGATGGTAACCAGACTTAGATGAGAATATTCCTCTAATTCTCATGATTCATACCTTAGATGTTAAAATATTCTTGGTTCTACTATATGTAATCCATTACTCCAACATTCACTTCAAGGACCTTCGTAACATCCTTCATCCTAGGCATATCATAATTCTCTACGAAATTTGCGAAGATGTTTTTTAAATTTTTTTATAGTATTTTTAAATAGTAATGCAAGGAAGATCATTACAGTTAAAATAGGACCTTCGGAAAATCTGAATAATAACATAAAGTTGACAATGTTTGGGTGCATCATATCAGAATTAGTATTTCCATATTCTGCTTTTAAAGTGAATGACATAAACTGTATTAGCTTATACTAAATAACTAATTCAACAACAAAAATGAAAAAATAAGTAATGCTGCCTATCGTCAATTAATATCAATCAAGCTCCTCGTCAATGATTGTTTCCTTTATTTATAAATATTGTTTTTTATGCTTTATTTTGTCCCTACATTGAGCTAAAAAATTCGTGGTTAGAAATAACTTGAGAAATGAACAATGAACTAGAGAAATGCCATCTAATATTTATTCCTTACGCTTACGAGAACCAAATCGTTTAACTTCTCTTACAACATCTATGATACAAAGTTGATAGAGCGTTGAAGATGATCTTACTAGATCGACTAATGTTTCTATTATAATGTCACTAAAATATGAATTGAAACGTAAATACGGAATTGTAGACACTCCGCATATTCAATGTCGCAGAAACTTGAAGATTATACGCCGATTACCGATAAATTACATCTCTTAAGTTATTTAGAATAAACCATTGGCTTGCATAGATAGTAATACTAATGTTAGCAATTTTTATCGGTTTGAAAAGACCGAAATCTCTTTCCAAAATAAATTGCTGATAAGAAGATGATTTAGGTACTGGCTTAGTGAACTACTCGAACTTTCTTATAGAACTAAAAGGAGGTTGCTATAAAACATTGAACATCGCTATTGTATATAATTTCGGAGATCCTGGGAATAAACTGATGCATCAGAAGGAAATTTCTGAAAGTATGATAAGCCATTGACGTTATATCTTGTATATTTGAATGTTAACCATGTTTGACTAAGATATTACTTAAATTGGATAAATGAGTAGTTTCTCTGGAGGCAGTCATAAACGGAAAAAATATATGTTCGATGAGAAAATTGAGAAGGTGAGTGAGTGGGTTATATTTTTAAAAGAGGTCGTTGCTCCTACTCAAAGTAACCAATTGGTCGACGAGGAACGCAAGAATTGCCATTACCTATTGTGATTTATCCAAAAATCTGGAATTAACATACCTCTTACACTTTCGGTTGTTAAATTCATGTGAGTGTATGTATTACTGTTGCCGTTGCTTCTCACTTCCCTATCTCTATCAAAACAGTCCCCCTCTTGAAGTCCTGGTGAATTCATTGCTTTATTCACTTCTTTCAATCACTCCTGTATCTTGCTTTTCAAATTTGTCATGGAATGTGGAGAGATAAAAAGTTTCTCATAGCCAATACATTTTAAATACGAAGGAATATTTTCAATATCACCAAGCGATAAACATGTCGATAGACTAGCCATACCAAACCACCACCCATTCGTCTCAATCATTAAAATTCTGTCGAAAAATATGAGAGTTACGCAGGGCCAGCCATCAACCGAGGGGAGCAAAATTTCAACATGAGCCTCATATGCGCTTCCCCATGTGATATTACAGGGTTGGAATTACAGGTAAAAAGGCCCTGGGAAAAACTATTTCACCAAGTCCCTATTATTTTGCGTATTTTTAACGTTTTCTACATTATAATAATTGCAAACGTAATAATAAACAATTGAAATATAAATAATGTAGGTTGTTTTGTATACATTCAAAATTAATTGAAAATTTTACATTCATAGCTAACAGTAGCATTCAATGAGCATTATGACCAAACCTCATTCGCACTATCTTTTTGTGTATTTTAGAACTTTTAAAGGTGATGAATATAGCGAGAAGAATGTTTAAGAACGTAATGGTTTGTGACTGCAACCATTTCAAGAGGAATCCATAGGAGAAATCAAGTTTATTCGATTCACACTTCAATTACACCGAAAAAATTAATTAATGAATTCAAAATTAATGTGAAAGATGGTAGTCTCGTATCCGTCATCTTTATTCGTTCAGGAAAATCTATCCTTGCACATTTTCTCTCAATTGATTTGGACGGTATAGTAAATATTCCAACTGCATAGATAATAAAATTTACTGATTTTTTACCGATCGAGTTTTAATTTCGATGCTTATCAAATGAAACAAAATTTATCTAAAATACACAGAGAATGCCTCGAGACTTCATACTACATATTTACTTATAGTTTTTTTTTTAATGTATTTAAAGTAATAGCCTAGATATGGCCATGAGTTTGCCTTACTTTACTTGTGTAGATTGCATTCACATAGGCTGTGATAAAACAGGTGATCGATATGGACTCCTTACGTATATAATTTTAAAGGCTAATAACTGCTCTCTTGAACGATGTATAATATTATCTACTATTATATTATATAATATAACCCATTATAACCGCAGAGTTTTGCAAGCGAAGGCGTCAAATTCGAGGTCTATATATTTTTGGTCCGACAATGATTCAAACTGCGCGGAAATTTTCATTCTCCCATCTCAGTCCAAAACATAAGCTCAGAGCGGCTCAAAGGCAGGGCTTGCGAAAATTTCCTTCATCCTGCTTGTGCCTTTCGTCTCAGACTCGAATTTTATGACAGGAAGGGAAAGGAAGGTGGTTGCCTCGGTATCCTCGGGATAACGGGACCTCGTGTGCGACGGCTCCCTCTTTGCGAGAAGCAAAGCTAGAATATATACTGATTCGTATTAACCATTTTATAATAACTGAATTCTTGCATTACAACATCCATATCATTATAATACTATTCTGCTACGCCAATGCCACCAAACTAAGGATACTAATAAATCTTTGCAATATCAATAACGCAAATAAATCCATTTCAACTCTGCAAGCGGAGCCAGGACAGAAGCAGACTATCTCCTCCATGTTTTCCCTCTCTCTCTCTCTCTCACTTCTTAAGGCTCGCTTGCAGGAAACTCACTGCCTGTTATGCGGGTTGCGGCTTAGGTGGTAAGTTTTTTTTGGAACTAGCTGTACAAGGGTTTCCGTAATTGCTATCAATTTTATCCTCAAGAATTTATTCAGAATTAATAATTAAGATATTATTCAGAGATAATTGAGATATAATATTCAGATATAACAAAAATTTAATAACTGTCTATAACTCTAAAATCCAACAAATATATTAAAAATAAATCTATTCGGGCGATCCGCTAAGAACCAATATTTCCTTCACTTTTCCTCTTCAATTTCTCCAGCCTTAGATCCTTTCACTGATTTTCTATTTTTCTGACTCGCCAAGCTCTCGCTCCGGAGAAATATTTTTTTCCAAGTTAAAAAAAAAAATTCCTAAGCAAGAAGCGTCGTCATTGAAAAGGTTTATTACACGGTTTGTTTCATCCATATCAAGATGAAATTTCGCTTCGCTGGTGCAACCTTGACGGGTCATGTGCTAACATTTCCTCCGCATGTTCCATCCAACTCATGGAGGAATGTCCAGCTAGTCGTTAGAGGAGAGAGAGAAAATATTCTCCGACCGAAAGGAATCGTTTTCTAGAAAAATCACATGTGAATCGAACTGTCCCCCTGCGGAAGCATCGCCCACTGAGGATTCTCTCTGTGTAGATCTCTTTGAAGAGCACTTTGTAAACTCACCGAGGCTAAAATATCGAGCGTTCGAAGAGTACTGGCTCGCAACCTTTTAGTTACCTCGGCACGGGTGTATAAATTCAAATTTAGCTTTAAAAAAGTCATGGTATTCTTGCCGAACGTTGTGGAATGCCGTCATCTATGGGTTCTAAACAAATCTAGTATTTTCCACCGAATAGTATTAGTCGACCGGTTTCGATCATTACGATCATCTTCAGGGAGAAGTGAATTTCAATTGAGTGTCGATCAAATGAAAAATCAGGTTCAATTAATCCTTTCGATCAGATGGAAAATATAGATAATAAAAATATAGATAGATTAGATAATAAAATATAGATTTGTTTTGATTGCTCCAAATTTCTTTTCCTTATTTATTTCGATTTATTAAACTGAGAGTTTGTAAGTTCAAATCGTAATAGAAGAATCGCCGACTGCCGAATAAGATACATAAAATATTCAGTATCATCATGACGATCTCCTACTAAACGAGGAAGATATATTGCAAAATACAGCGCGTAAGTGATACGGAATTCGAAAAACAAAAGTCACTCTCGCTCATTACACAGCCCTCCTAGAGCTTACTCACTGCCCATCACTATTTGCAGACTGTTGGGAAGCAACGCCGTATAGATTATTATCAACATCTTCCAGGCACATATATATTGCTTTATTTTTCGATCCCGTTTTCGGAAGGAAATAAAAAAATCTTGCCTTGGCCGCCCTTGATTCTTCGACGGCCTTCTCTGGTGCTAATCGAAAACGCCCCTTCACGGAATCTTTTCCCTTATTTATTTATTTTCAAGTACCTCGCGACGAGGCATTTTCGCTTAGTGACTGGTCAGGACTCGGGTGCCCATGATCCCGGATTCGCCGGGTGACTCGAAATTTGACTATTTTTTTAAAAGTCTCTATCCTCCCGGATTAAGTCGTTTAGCTCCCGCTTTTATTCGGATAGAAAAGGAATAGTCTTTCGGATCGCTAATTTTCCTTCTTTCGCAACATTCTGCGGCGTATTTCCCTCATAGTTTTATCAGTCCTCCTGCGTAATATAAATTATTTGTCATCCTCCTATGGAGATATTTAGAAGTTTTAGGATGCTATCTGCTGATTTCCGCCATTTTTCGTGGAAATTGCAATAAATCATCCGAAATTATATCCATGTGTAGTTCGATTGTGATCAAATTGCTCATTAATGCCGTTCATTAGGGGAGATACGATTATCTACGGATGGAAGTTACGCTTATTATCAGTGCTTCCTAGCGGTGCTATAATCAATGCTACAATTAGAGCTACATTTTCTAATTCAGTGTACAGATTATTGTCCAAAGGTTTACATTTCAAGGAAAGGATACGCTTTTGCGAAACACTTTGTCGTTTATTTAACGTATCGACATTATATTTGGCTCCAAGCCTCCATTATGGAGCTAAAGGGTATAAAAAAATTAGGTAAACAGTACTGAATCACGTGACAAAGTAATAAAAAAGAAAAAGCAGGTAAGGTCGGAGTCAAAAAAGCTTAAAATTAAAGGGATGAAAAAACGAACCAATCGGAAGAACATTTATGTAAATACGCTTGGCGTTTTCTTCATCGATTCGGATTTGGATTGACTTCGACAAACTTCAAAATAAAATTTAAAAAAATTAACGTGTGAATCGTGTTCACGATCGGATCGGAAATCGGATTCGAAATTTTTCTTTGGATCGCCATGGAATAGTAATGGTCGGGAAGCGTCGCTTTAATTTAACTCCTGGAATCGCCGGAGAACCGGCCACTCTTGAAATGTAAATCTCCCGGTATCAGGTCTTGTGCAGTGGATAGTTAGTACGCGCATTTTGACCAACGGATGATTCCGAGACATCTGTCAGGTTGCCCGGGAAGGAAGCCTCAGACGAGACACTATTCTGCATTTGCAATTGCCGCTTCCGTCGGCAAATCCGCGGAAGTGATGAATGAGTGGCTCGCATCCGGTCTCCTCTGCCCCTCCAATTCTCTAACGAACTACCATTAGAATAGATAGCGCAATGACAAGGCACCTTCGAGCGAGGGCCAAGGATGGGCTAAACTTGAAAAGAGCGTCCTAGAACTGCGAGGAAGTTTCTCGGGAGTCGTTAAAGGGGAGAAAATTGGTGCTTTCACTTGATCTTTCACGGTGTCCCCCGGGAGTGGTTTATGGAGAGTGATCGTAAATTAAAAATCGGGATGCTCTCCCACGGCGATCCGGAATGCTTACGACTTTGACCTTTTCCGGCGCGAGGGAGCCCGTGGTGATGAGACTCTTTTACCGTTATTGAACGCGAATGTGGCGCTCTCCTTGGCCGGCAAATCCCGTGTTTTACGCCCTCGGAAGATCGCCGCTTTGACTCTGGGGTTTTAGTGGGAGATTTCGCCGATTCTTTCCCCGTGGTGTAAACAAGGCTACTTTTTGACATTCCGAGATGTTTGCTCTATCAAGTGGTCGTTAATGTTGTGTAGAACGGTTGCAAGGATCGTGTGATTAATACCGCTTGATTGCTTTTTTATCGTTCTCTCTAGTGTATTTTCTACCTCGAAATCGAGGTTAGTTTTTTATAAAATGGTGGACTGACCGGTGCGAGATAATGTAGCGGTTTAAAGGAAGGAGAGCGTAATAGGATTTTTAATTAGAAATTAGTAGAACTTTTCTACTTGGTTGCTTGATATATTTATAGATTACTAGTTTTATGATTTCAAAAATTTTATTTTTTATGCTTAAATAAAATTCGTTCTGTATCGTGTATTAAATACTCATTTTAAATTTTGTGAAACCGGAATGAGTTTCTCCAAATACTACGCGAAATGTTTGTATTTATTTCACTATTAAAAGTATTTGAATGCCTTTGATTTTATTTTCTCCTTATGATTACATTAAAGTATTCATCTTTATCGCGTCTTAACATCTTCTATTTGTTGATTGTTGTCTCCCCTTGTAATCGGATTCAATCTCTCTCTTTACTAATTGAGTAACTATATTAAATAATTCCCGTTATACTCGCATATATTTGAGGGATTATGATGGATATACTATGAAAAGTATTTTCCAGTTGCATAAACATCTTTCTAAGAACTACAAAACATTAAGAATTAAAGGAAGATTTGTCCCCAAATACTGTTCATTATAAAAACTTTCATTTGAGAAAGTAATTGAAGGACAGAAAATACTCTTTATTCTGAAGCTGTTTTAAAGATTTTTCTCTTTGTGTGCGATGTTAATAAGCTGTTATAAATATTTCCTTTCTTTTTCTGGATTAAAATTCGATAAAACTATAATTTCACTCGAAGTATTTCATTATTTTCTAATTTAGTTATTTTTATGTTTGTGATCGTCCATTTCTACTTTGATAACGTTAAAAATAATGCGTGATAAGCATAATATATACGAGTACTTCCCTTCAAATGCTAGTTCAAATTTAGCTAAGAAAACCTACGCTGATTCATGCATTGCAAATTTCTCACGAATCCTCGAACGTTAAAAATTCGTTATTTCGAATGCTAAGGAATATACGGCTATCGGATGACGTACCATTCATCAGTTTCCAATGGTTAAAAAAGGGAGAATGATGAAAACGTCCAAGGTTCGTACGGTTTTTACAGGATTTCCGCCGTGATCAATTCAATCGCCAGGATTTGGAAATAAAAGGTTATGTTCCCATTCGAAAAGGAAAAATAATTTGTCATCCTGAGGCTTCGAATCTCTTTTCTTTTGTTACCTAAATTTCTCAGTCTTTTTGGAACAAATGATCGTCCAGCATCAAATTTTTCTTCGGATGTGAAGGTCGCTTTGTCTATCCTTGGCGATTCTTCTGAAGCGTGAAATGCCTCGCGGATTATATATTGAGAAATAGCGATCCTTTCTCTATTCACTCCGAACAAATTGCCTCTCGCTTTCTCATTCTTTTATGACGATATAAAGCGATCTTTGCCAAAAGCGATCTCTCCCAAATTACCGTATTCCTATACGGGATGACAATGCTGAAGTAGAAATTTGTAGTAGGTTCTGCTTTCACTAGTAATTCTAAATTTCCCAGTATTGTTCGAAAAATGATTGTCATTCTCAGCATTTACCATGTGTAAAGCGTTTTGGTGGTACTATAAATTTCTGTGAACTATAGGGTGTACGTAATTTGATGTGATGGGTGATAAACTATAGAGAAAGGCATTGAAATGAAATTGAGTGAAAGTTCTTAATTTGTATTTAAATATTGACTTCGCGAAGTATTTAGTTTTGATAAATTGATTTCTCTATGAATGATTTTAATGGAAAGTGAAGCTTCTCCTATTTAACCTCCGCAAACACTTAATTTCGAGTATTTTTCGTATTGTTTATGTTTACCATTCGGAATAAAGTTTGCATACGAAGTTGGACATAAAGTTGACTGTTTTTCAGTTTTAAATTTTAATTAATTAAATATGGGATGGCCTTACATCGTGGAAGGCGATTGAAAAGAATGAAAAATTTCTTTGGAAGTGTACAAAAAGTTCTTTCTTTCTTTAAATTTTAATCTTTGTTAAAGTTAAAGGAAGAGTAAAAATATTTACCGTATTGTGTCTTGTTAAATCCTTCATCTCCTATAATCTATTGCCTTATGTATACGCTACACATTTTGTATCTATTTTTCGGTTAAAATTTAACAGTTGTTCTCCACTGGTATTCATTAATCACTGTAAAAAGAAAACTAAGTTTAATGTTAGTCATTTTCATATAATATTTGGTGTTCTTTTAGAAAATGTCGTGAAAACCGTATTTTGGTTACCTCACCCCGTAAAAAGTGATACCAGAATGCGTTCCTGTAAAATTTATTGTAACTTCTGTTTAGATAAAAGCATTTTCTATCAAAATCGATGATTAACAGGATATCTTTCGCCTTATTTTCAGGGATGAGACTCTAATGCTAGGTAGATGATTCTAATTGCTGAAAAAACATAAAGATCAAGGATTGAAATCTAGTTTAAAAAGTAGGGTTGTGCAGATCTTAAGCTGTATGGAGGCCTTTTGTCAGCCCTCGACATCACCTCCGATTTCTATTCGTGACATTACTTGGACTTTGTGATCCGACATTGAAATTCTGCAATGGTTCGGCATCGCTATGTTAGCACCATATGGGTCAGAGAAAGTTTACTATCCTTTTTTAATTTTTACCCGCCTGAAGGTCGTATGCAGTGAAGAAAACGTCCTTGAAGGAGCCCATTTACCATTGCGTCATGGAGGTGGTCTGCCGCTGCATAGGTATATATAAAAACAGGTCATTAGATAATCCTGCCGCGGATGGAACGAACGGGGAGACCTCTATCGATTAGCTGACGCACCTGTTGGTTGTGCAGGAGGCCATCCGACTCCGTTTGAATCCCTCGTTATTGGGGCAGAGGTGCACCAGTGCATTGCTCAAAATGTCGCTTTGTAGTCGAAAAAGAAACCAATGAACCTGTTCCGATATCAAAGGAAACAAACGGAGAGTTGAAAACGGCAGGTGCACGTAGTGATTGTCCAAGGTTCGCCCTATGAATGTGTTACTGTTTTAATTGGAGCAAGTTCTCGCCCCGGGGCAGTTCATGTTACGTCATTTTTTGTGCAGTAAAAATTCATGGCTGCCTGAATTTGAGTTTTTTTTGCGTGCGGAGATTGGGAAATGGGGGTGCAGAATTACAGTGTTTGCGGGGAGTAATAAAGCTGTGAGATTGGATGGGAATTGGTCTTAACGCAGCGTTCGAATTGAGCTGTTCGAGTAATTAGGATTCTTAAGCGGAGATAGCTAATCCTGTTTTTATTGAAAAAAATACACTTCTTTTCAAGTATCAGGCTAATATCCGTACATCGTGTTATTCTAGATCCTAAGTTAAAACTTCCGTTAAAGAGTTTGATTTTTAATACAACTCCCCCAGTAATTAAACTACTATTGACCTATGATAGCAATAAACTTTTGTTACATGTATGTTTTACTTAGTAAAATGTAGTTTATTCAGTATAACTGCTTCGAGTACCTCATTTAAAATTCTTGTCAGTTTATAATATACTATATCATCTGCTAATGCGCAACCTATTATGTTAAAATTATCTTTGAGATCATTACCCAATCAAAACCATAATACGTACATGACTTAGCCAAACTAACAAGGTAAGGAGTTTCAACCTTTAAAGAAATCTTTAATAGGATCACATCTTTCACGTCAGCTCTCTGTTTTTTAAATACATCATAAAAATGTTTGACCCGAATTTGTCGTAGGAAGGAAACAATTGATTAGAAATAAATTGATTATTAATCTGTAGTATATAATTCATTCTAACATTTACAAAATAGAGCGGGTAACCCATAATTGATAGCCTTATTGTTGAGATCGGGATAGCTTAATTTCGTTTACATATTGTAGTGTTTGATATTCATATTATAACCGTATGAATTTCGTACCATTTATTCCAACAAGACGCTCATAATTCGGGAAGTGTAGAATTTCAGCGTGATTAAGAAATGAGGTCGACAAACACCCCGCCACATTCCCAATATTTTCGACATATCCCGTATATTTTCCTCTTCCTGCCTGTCGAAATTTATTCGGAACCCACGTTTAGGCTCATTTCAAATTACGTGTGATTTATATCTTATTCTTATCACTAAAGTATTTCGGTTTTGATGGTTTCCTTTAGCTGTTGACAGGTCTTGCAGCAAAATATTATTGTCATAGGAGATATCAGTTTGCGGTTAATTTATCGCATTCTTATATCTGCTATGGATGTATTCAATTTATCCATCTAGCAGAAATGTTCTTTACCATTTGGGTTCTGTAAAATTTAAATTAAAAGCTATTAACCATAACATTAAGGTAGTCTTGAAATGAGAATTGGAAAGATCATTATTAGTATATTTATAGTTTATCGTATTTTTGTATTTTATAATTCATTTATTTACTTGCATGTCGAAATTGGACATTTAGTAGTGGTCATCATGTCAACAGTATATTGTTTTTTACCAAAATATTTTCATGTTGGAAATATCTGAATTTTATCGGACCTACCCGGCCTGATTTATTTGTTTTATCATATTTAGTTGTTGCAGTTTCGAAACTATACGTTGTACTATCTTTTCCACATTTTAAAGAACTTTTTGGAATGGATTAATGATTTAACAAGCTGAAGCGTCATTTGGTGCACGTGGTGCTTAGTAATCACTGTAAACTCTTGGTGCTGTAATATTGTGAAAGACAGTATATATGTGGAAAAGGTAAAACCTCCTACCTTCATTTCATTTACTGTTAAAGACCTCTAAATTCTTGCGAGGTAATGCGAATCTATCTGCTGAATTAAGATAGAACCATGTAGCCCTATCATTCAAATTCATCCCACATTAATTTTCGGCAAAAATATCTGTTTTCATGAGTTTCCGCATTCAAAAGCATTGGAAACCCTCCGAGACAGCGCGACCAGCCCAGAACAGCCGTTCTCACGTTGTTTTTGGTCGTGTAGTAAGCCTTAATATTCATCTCCGCTCTTTCGGAACCAATTCTGGAGTGCAAACGTGACTATTGAATGCAAAGACGGTGAGAATTTGAGCGAGACCCATTTGCGTGAACGGACCAACTAAGCATACAATAGGGAAAGAGAAAGGCCCGGTCCAGCAATTCGCTCCGAATCTCACGGCATAAAAAAGCGAGGGAGTTTTAAGCCCCTTTCAGCCGTAGACAAACGTCGTATTTCATGGAAACCCTGTGTTGGTCTTTCCATGTCTTATCTCCCTCACCCTTAAGCCTCGGAAATAAATCGCTTCTTTTTTGTTTCAGGGAGGAGGTCAGGGATCACTCCGTCCGCTGGGGAGCGCACTTCTCCTTCGTCTGCAAGATGAGCGCCAATGCATCCACGTGTGTCCTGGATCCATGCATCCTCAGGGTGTCTGTCCGGAAGGTGAGTTCTCATCACTCAAGCTTTCTTTCCTAGGGATTTTGAGGGTCGGATTTTTTTCTGTTCGCATCCCTCAATGCAATCGACTTATCAGAATGAGTAATGCCAAACTTGAGTATTTATCACGAGATTTTATCCTCGGCCATCGTCAGGTAAGGAGGAATTGGAGTAAGGCCTGATGATAGCCTTCGGTAGATGAAACCGGTCCAAATAAAAATCTCTTGTGGTTAATACAAACTTTGGTTTCACATTTTGAGAGGGCGTTTTACGAGTTCCAGCCAAAGCGTATTATTTTTAATCAGCAGAACCTATACTCTGGTTTTCAATAAGTTCACACTAGTGCTGGGAAGTAGACGTAAATGTTCTTAACTATAGAAACCTTTTAGATACTATAACTAGTCTGATGAAAATTTCTCATTGTCCATATAAGTTAGGCAAATTTTCTATCTTTTCGCATAATTTATGAGGTGCTGATTCACATCATGATTTACAGCATTATAATAACGTGAAGCATTTCACTGCACCCTTACAACCATTATTTTTCGACCTCTAAAAGTGTGAGCATGACCTCGCAACTAATTTGCAATATATCCTGTTTTTAGGATAATTTGCCTCTTTTATGCAATACGCATTACGACCGCTCTTATTTCAAACAAAAATAAGAGAAACCCTTGAATATTAATGGTTGAAAGGGTTTATTTTTGCAAGTTATAAAGCTACAGCCTGTTGAAAAAGTTGAAAAATTTTCATACCATCAAAAGTCATTGATTCTTGCATTGATTTTGCTATGAATGAAATCTCCATGCCTGTAGCGCTAGCATTTGATGCGATCATAAATGCTTTCCTATAATTTCCAGCTTCAATAACAACCAATACTTAGATATTACGAAATGTGGTTCGGTGAAAAATATTCTTAACCACTCAAATAATATAAGTAAAAGTTCAACTTCCTTTAACATTAAATTTATAGTGACGTGATGGTGGAAATAATGGAATATTTTGAAAATAGCTTTAAAGCGTAAATTAACTCTAAGACAAAGACAGCAAAAGCATTTTCAGAAGCAAATAACCAACGTTTGTCTCTTCTATTTGTCTTTCAGCTTTATAGCCCTCTCGAAAGAAAAATCGAGATTCTTCCCCTACTTCTCTACTCGATATAATAACAACTCAAACCAAAGAAATAACAAACTTTTGGCAATCCAAAAACCCAATGCAAATACCGGAAAAAAAACACGAAGACAACTGTAAGGTCAAGTCGAATTTTAAAACTGAATATCTAAATATATCTAACCTACTCTCAAATGAGTTATGGTAAATTATTTAGGGTCATTCTGCTTGCATAAAAATTACCAATGTCCTTGATTTCATCGTGTAGGACATGTATATTTGTTGCAATTGATAATTCCTCTCTTTGTTTCCACGAAAAAAACTTAAAGAATGAAGGCTTTGTGCTTTGCCTACCGCGAGTTGAATAATTTTTTCAATAACAGTTAGTTAATAGAAATAGAAAACCGGAGAAAAATTTCTTTGGCTGTCCCCATGGTCGGCCTTGGGTGGCTAAACCTACTCCAATAAAGTATTTAAATACTTAATCTCAGACGAGGTACGAAATCACCTCATTTCATTATTTCATGCATAACGTCAATTATAAATATAAATAAACATCGCATTTTCTGTTAGTCTCCAAATATAAAAATGTAACGAATTTAATTTATAATACAATGTAATGAATAAGACAGTGCTAAGTGTAAGTGATAACATAGAAATAAAATTAGGCGCAGGTAAATATTTTTCAGCAATACAGTCTTAAAGGCACGAAAAACACCTTTAAGTCGAAGTATATTCTGATTCATTAAAGGATATTATTCAATTAATATTGCGATCATCCCATAGGTAAAGAAAGTAGCAAAAATAGCCATGAATACCTCAAATCTTAACTATGAATGAGTCTATTATAATCAAAAACCAAATATTTAATCTGGTCACCCTGAATCGGCGCGAGGAAACAGATGTTTCACTTCTGTTTTCTGAAGCGTAACCTATTCCATATCTATGGTTTGGTCTTCTTCAAACATAATCAAATCGGAACATTTGTTCTGCTAGAAAATCTAATCTTGACCCTTCGTGGTTCCCTAATATATATGCGATTTGCGATCCAGATCTAACTGCACCGAACAAACGGCCACAATCAAATAATTCGCTTGCCTCTGCGGACTGGTTCATCTCTACATTTGGTGGAAAAAGCTGGTCTCCGGTTCGACCGCAGGGCGAAATTTTTTGCGGCTTCTCGGCTCGATAAAGTCTTCCTTTTGCCATATGCCGCCCAAATCTCGTCGACCATGCCCTCTATCTGTGGAGATCCTTGTCTCGTATTTGAGTTAAGCGTCACCCTCGACATTGGTAACGCAGCTGTCCTTCGTTCTGCCCAATCCGTAGAATCATCATTTAACACACGAGGCCTCATTGTTTTGTGGATGAAATTGGAGATTATGAGAGGTCCGTTAATTTTTAATCACGTATTTCCGTCCAAAACAGACGTAATAATATTATTGTCTGTTAAATATTATCCTCATATTTCTAGGGAGTGATCGTGTCCTGCATTGGTAGGTTTCGGCCGGAGAATAGATCGATTCGTCCCACCGCTTTGAAGGAATAAGGGTGCATGTGACGCTTTTGTCACGTTTCTCTATCCGGTGGTTGTTCAGAACTGTTTCAAAGTCTCTTTAATTTTCCATTTTAGACTTAGAATGCATGCTGGAGAGAATGGTTACTCAAGTTGATTGTGATAAAGTGATAGAGCAGATTTAAAATATTTGGGAAAATGATTCTTTGATGCATCCGCTTTTAAATTTTAGTTTCCAAATACAAGAGGAAATTTTCATGCAGAATTGTCGCTCCTTTATAACATTATCTAAGATATAAGTACGTGCTACTTGGGTGTTTTAAAGTCCTCGTTCTGATTTCGTGAGGCTTGATTTACTTCTGTTCTATTTATTAAATTTCATTTATTTTCTGCGAAAGCATTTCCCCTTGTATTCTTTCTAAAATATCAACGTTGCTTTTCTTATGCACGAAAATGTTTCGTTTCCCCCCTGTTCTCTGGTTCACTTCTGGAAGTTAATGTTTTTGTTTATTAAGTTTATTCATATTGTGGTATTTTTATCCAGTTTATGTCCAATTACAGAATTCTTTCCCAAAAGGTTTTTATATTTGTATTTAGTTAGTTTATATTGTACGTAGTTTATATTTGTATCTTTTTCAATTAATGTAACATAGTAAGGACATTTTTTTACGAACACATTAGAATTTCTACAATCTGTGACTTAGAAGAAAGAATAAAGGAACTCGGCGTTCAATGAACTAAGAGACAAAGGTTCTCCAAGTACCCCCTATGAAGATGGAAGCATTGTTTCCGAAATGCGCATCAGGGATTCTGAATAACTGGTGACCGCTAAGCGATTATCCGTTTCCCGGGAATCGCCCTAGACGGTTGCCGCTGTCTGCGCTTGGAGAACCTTTGTCTCTTAGATCTGTGACTTGTAAATTAGATTCCCTTTCGGGACTCCCGTCTAGGCAAGTGGGCAGCGCGTTCGACTTTATCTAAAGCGTCCCGTGCGAAATGACCTCAGCGGTCGAAGCACTTTCAGCAGTATTTCTAGATTACTCCTCAATTAGGTGTTCTCAAATTTGCGTACATACAGTAGTTCAGCCAAAGTTTTTTTTTATTTATTATATTTTCCATGTTCATCTACGTCATTGAATAACGCTTTTTAGCCGTCCAAATCCCCGAATTATTATCTCCATATTATTCGTACAGGTGCCAAACTTGAGATTTTCATCTGAATGTTCGGATGGCGGTAAATTTAATGTAATCTATTTAATTAACTTGAAAAGTTGAGAGTATGGGTTATTGAATTAATTTAAATTTAAGAGCTTAAATTATGAGAAGCTTACGCTTAAGACCGTGTATGATAAAGATCAATTTTTTCGGGAAAGAATGAAAATCTCTCAAGATAAGATCCTCCAGTGATACCATTCATGAGATCAGACTATCATCTCTGAATTTTTAATGAGATACACGAGACCAGTTTGCATGATTTATCTCTAATCAATGAGTTCATAGTATTGCATGGTAAAATAGTCACTTGAGTTAGACAGGGAGATATGATAGGGAGAAAATGTTCAGTTTGCTTCTAGTATCAGTTTTTGTGAGTTTTGGGGAGACTTCAAAAGTGGGAGAGGGAAGTATTGGCATGTTGGTTTATTTGGTTACTCGATATCGTTGGATATTTGCGTATATTGGCGATGAAGAGATTATCGCAGGTTATGGCAGTTCGGAGGACTACTTTTGTGGCGGCAAAAACAAGTGAACTAAGATTTGACTTTCTTTGTGGTCCCTTGAAAACCAATCACTGTTTCATTGGATTATTGGGAGCGGAGGGAAACCATTGTTTACCCTTACGAATTATTCTGGTATCGTATTTAATGACCAAGAGTTTATAAAAACAAGCAACAGCAAGGGATATCTTTCTTAAAGAGCCAGTCGCTTCATACTCTCATTCCTAACTTAAACGCTTATCATTATGTCTTTTATGATTCATCCAACGTTTTCCTTTCAGGAAACTATCGTCACTTAGTGTATACCCTATTATGTTTCTTCTTAATTTTTTCGTACTTTTCTCTAGGCTTTGCTCTTCGGAGGACTTCCTCATTAGTTACACGATTTGAACAAGTGTGCGTGTAAATTGCGAATCTTAGTGCTCTTGAGTGGATTAAATAATAGCGGTAGATTTGGTGATGTGTGTTTTCTTTGTGTTCTTCTGTAATTAATATTAGTAGCTTGGAATATCACTAAGAGTTCGCCGTTTCGTGAAAAGTTTGATACCGTTACGCAAGCGAACCCCGAAATAAGCCTTAGAAAATCCTCTTTCTCCATCAACCCTTCCACGTCTGCAAATCCACCCATTCCTTCCAAGGTCATTCGCTAACCTTGCGACCTTATTGCAAAATTTCGACCGAGTGCTTACTTAAATGTAATTCGTCATCCTTCAGAAAATTTTCAGGTATTATATATATGATATAATATATTATATAAATCTGTAAACCTTCTCCTAGGAATTAATATAAATAAATTTTATTATGTCCTTTGGCAAGCCACTTAGGACAACAGCAAATAATAGTACAAAAAATCATAGCGATGGAAACCGATGAAATAATACAATAACCAACATTCTAGAGTAAACAAATAATCTAATAATAAATTTTAAATCCATTAATAATTTTTGCATCACGGATTATGGTTGGCAGGGAATTCCAGAAATTTTATGGCAGATACTAAGAATTATTTGTGGAAGGTAGTAGATCTATGTGACGGAGTGTAAAAGTACGGGAATTTTTCTTAAATCAGGACAGGAGAGGTGAGAAGGAGGTAAAGTAAAATCCTCAAGCAAATACAGAGGCTTATCATTATTCATAATGGCAACCTACAAAAGTTCAATAAAGTATTTCCTTCTTATTGATGCTGTCAGCCAGCATAAATTTTGTAGATTAGGGCTAACACGTTCATACATCTTAGTAACATCGTCACATAACCTCTTCGATAACATCGAATTGAGAGATTTTGTTCCTTAGATCAGGAATAAAATTTCATTTTGGTTGCTGTTTATGGTGGGTGTTTTTATTTTATATATTTGGACATTAAATATCCGAATTGTGTTTCGGGAGGAAGTAGTTTGTAGTTCTAAAATGCGTGACGATAAGCGAAAATATCATTAAGTTGTGAGATAAGCGTGAAAGTCTCTGTAGTCAGCTTCGAATAACGATTGAGACTACATGAATAGTTATATTATATGAAAACTGTGCCCCTTAATTAATGCTGTAATCTTAATGGAAATAGGCCTTCAAATTTACGTGTGTAGCGTAAAGGGTGTAATGCTTATTCACGCAAATTCTGCACATTTGTTAGCGTCCATCACTTCTAATTTAACGATCATGTAATGATAATAACTCTCCTTCTCCACCTATTTGAATGATTTTCACCGGACTGATGTCCAGAGGAGAATCTGGGGCCTTAGATGACGTAGACAGAGGTTGCAAATCCTATTAATGGAAACCTTTTAATGCAACTCCCATTTCCCCAACTCGGTGCTCAGACGATGTGATGAGGGGCTTCTCCATGGGTGACTCAATGAAAGGCATTGACCAAAATAACTGGGAGACATGTTTGAAATCCTTTCCGTGTGTCTTTAAAGCCTCTAGTTTGCTTCGCTAGGAAGTTCTTTGACATAGTGACTGACCAACACAAGTGGATCTTGCTACGCATTTTCCTCTCTATTCGTCCAAAATTGGATTTACCCATTAGGAGAGCATTGCTTCTACCGCAGTCTCTTGACCCATTAAAATATTTGCTCAGTTTTCTTGTTGAGGTTGTTTGTTCAGAATGGATGATTGAAAATGCACAAAGAATTTCTTGCTGTAATGAAGGAATTTGTTTTCTTTAGTAACTCGGTGTATCACCAAAATTTAAAAATGCATTAAAAATGAAGAGGTCATTAATGTCTATGCAATTTTAACTTATGTTGGTAATCATGATGCTCATAATTACCAGGTATTAAGAGCCTGAAATTTTCTGGGGCCATTGATATCGGAACTATATCGTAGAAATCGTGAGGTGCATTTCAGCAATCATAGGCCCCAGGAACAAGAAATTATTTGCCTTAAAAATAATAAACGTTTTTCCCATTCCTTTCTGGTCCCTTTTCTTACTTTAGTTTTTAATCTTATGTTAATACTTAAGGATTTTTTTAACATCCACTCCTTCTAAATTTTCTCCAATCTATTTCAATTCACACAGACATCATTTATATTTTTATAAATACAAATTACGACAAGTTAGATGAAAGAAGAGACTTTTTAGTCGCAACCTATCATAAATTAAGATCCTAAAAGAGATTAAATTATTATTTAAAAAATTTATGACCTTATAGTCCCCCTTAACAATGACCTCAGCTTGTGCCTAATGGCAAATCCCTCCCTGTTAACCCCTACTCCACATATGTATTTAGACCTGAAAATCTTTTTCTCTGACGTAATCAAATAATAGAAAAATATCTCAAAACATTCAAACCTGCATGAACTGCATCGTTTGGATGCCTTTCTTAAGATGTCACGCAAGAATTATGTTTAGAATTTCAAATGGGTCGATCACCATAGTTCCCTGTAATTTTTTCTGTCTTCGCGTGTGTAGAAAATAGCTCTGGGCGCACGAAGAATAGATCTGCACTGTGCTATCCAGGGGAGAAAATAGTTTACAATCTTATGATTTTATCAGTCATTTCAGGAAGTAAACTATATTATCCAGTCACACCATTCATAATGAACAAAATGCGAAAGGATATTGTAAAAAAGCTAGGGCTGATAGCTTTTGTACTTCTCATGAATCATTTCGTATTCAGAAAATCAGTTGATTTCAGAAAGTACTAACCCAGCTCCAGGGCGTCGAACCGGAACCAAACCGAAAACTAAAAAATAAACCGTTGATTTTGCCGGATCGAAAATAGAAACCGAACCGAAAAATTTAAATTCATGAACTCAATCCGAAAACGGTTATTTATTCCGTTCCGATTTATTTTTCAAACAAAGCACATTTTACTTAATATTATGTCGACGAAATTTTATTGAAAATGTGTAATTACGACTTGCAACTACCTGGTTAATAACATATATTTCTAAATTAAGTTTAATGCATTGTAAATGAAGAAAGCTAGGATGCTAAAACAAACTTTCAGAATGATGTAATATTTCAGTGATCGAAAGGTTAAAAAAAAAAACGGTTCAAACCTGATAGGCGTCTGCAGGAGGAGTGAAATAGGAGCTAGACCAAGAATTGTTTTTCTGCTAAACTGGATTGAAAACCCGAACGAAGAATATTGCAGTGTGATACTCCTACCCTTGAAGGGTTCACTAAATTTCATGCCTAATGCGTCTGTCTGTATATATGTCGATGTATTTATGACTTATGTTAGTAAAGCATCCTGTGATGAAAAATAATGGGGATATAATAAACAGGTAATACATCGGAAAGAGAATCTCTTTAAAACTCCTAATCTTGAAAAATCTCAAGTTATACACTGAATTGTAAAATAATATATTATCAAGACAAAGTTAGTTCTTGAATATGTAAACCAATGATTTTTCTAGTAATAGTAGTTGTACAGCTAACAGTGCTTCTACAGCTGAGGTCATCTCACTCATACGCTCCCACTGAGAATCAAACCCGCAAGGTCCTGCTCACATCTGAAAGACCATGGTTATGCTGATACCCTGAAATTGCAGTCATGGTTGACCCCAAAGCTCATATATATTCTCAAATGTGCCTCTGATACCAAAGGAATACTTTTTCAAAACTTGATGTAAAATTATATATTTCAATTTCTTCAAGATAAATGTTGTTAATTTTAAATCCTCTTTTTCTTTGGTAATCCAGGAGGTCAAAGGAGGTCGTTCATTTGTGAAGCTGGGCTTCTGTGACCTCAATTTGGCAGAGACTGCAGGTTCTGGTCAGACACAGCGAGGGTGCCTTCTGGAAGGATACGACACCAGGCATAGGCAGGACAATTCTGTCCTTCGCATATCTCTCAGAATGAGTATGATATCCGGTGACGTTCTCTTCAAAGTGTGAGTATGAAAAACTTGCTTACTATATAACTTAACTATATTCCTAAGTGAGTTTCTGAGATTTATTATTTTACACTGTTAAAATAAATGAAGTACCTAAACTTCCTAAATTTCTCCTGAGAATATATTTTCATTACTATAAATGCTAAATGGGTGTAAATCATTAAAAGTAATGAATTTTTTTATTGTTTACCAAGAAAATGATTTTCAGTTAAATGGAGGGTTGTATACTTACTACTTCAACAATTTTATTTGGTAGAATTTCTCATTTTTTATTGCATAAAATCTTTCATAAATTAAGAGGCAATAAAAGTATTGTGATATTTTACAAATGCGGAAGCCCTCACATCATATGCAGGTTGTCAGATTTTTTAGCTTCTCTGTATCTTTATTGAAGTTCTCTCCATCAATTAAAATCCATAATTCATTTGATACTTCAGTGAAGGTATAAAAATGTAACATATAATTTACTCACAAAAACTCACATCTGAGACAAATATGTAAACAATGTTTAAAAAATCGAACTTTGGTAAACTGGATTTATACAAGGAATATGTGGACATGAAAACATCTGACAAGACTTAGAATCAAACCTCAGATCTCCCACTTATGGGTGTGGGGCAGGTGTATACCCTTTTTTATTTTTTGTATCAACTTTTCACGTGTTCAACTGTAAATTTTTGCACCCAAGTGTATTACATTCCCTATTTCATTCAAATAATAGACTTATCCTGGAAAGGAAACTACTAACCACCAACTTTTTCTTTGTTCTCTAGGCCTTCTCCATCTCTCAAGCACAAGCAGTTTGCCATTCCTCCTCCAGAGGACTCTGAGGAAACTCAAGTGGTTGGGTTAGTGGCTGGAGGAGGAGGACCTGGTGGAGGAGGAGTGGGTAGTTTAGGTGTGGGTGGTGGGTCCATTGCAGGCTCAATAGCCAGCGGTAGTTCAGGATTTGGAAGCTTGCCCAAGAAAAGAACACCTTTATTATCTTCAGGTGAGTAATGCAATCCAATGGTTGTCATACCCTGCCTAAAGAAGATATAAGTTGATACCTATTTTATTATAGTAATCTTTGAAAAGAAGGAAGTCTTTGCTTAAGTCATCTGATGTATAATTTTCTTTCTCAGAATTTCCTAAGAATGAAGTATTTTCTCTTTTCTTCCTCTATTTTCCATAGCATCTTATAGAATTTAATTCTAAATTATTGTCCATTCTGTATCTTTCCATCATTTAGCTATCTTTTATCTAATATTTACAATGAATTCATATCATGATGTTCTATCTCAATCCGCTTCAAATGAACCATTTACCTAATTTGAATTTCTTGCCTTTTTATATGGTTTAAAAATGGCTCATTTATTTGGCATGTATTTTGTCTTTGTTGGTCTATATAATTTATTGCCAATTATTGATATTTTCTGAGGGCCTAGTTTTGTGTATGGGTTTCTTCAGATAAGTTAATGAATGAGTGTATGAATATCAATAGAAAAGGTTTTTCATAGTTTCTAAAACAGTTTTGTCCAACCTTGATTTGTAAGAGATTCATAACATAAGTTTTATCAACTATTCAGCTCAGTAGTGACCAAAATTAGACAATACTATTCTCACATAGATATTAATTGAAAAATATCTCATAGTTTGCATAACTTTTTATGGAGATGGTTTATGATAATAATAAATTATAATGTGTTTAATTAATCTGAAATTTTTTGTTCCAGATTTGGTCAGTGGTAGTGGTTTGGAAGCATCTGAACTTGCTCTTCCTACTGTAGCATTAATGCCTGACCCAAGTGCAGACTATTGTCTCTGTATGGGTGCAGATGATGCAGATAGTTCTACGCCAATGCCTCTCACTCTTGGAGGCTCAGGAGTACACAGTGGCTCTGTTGCCATGCACCAGCGCTGCTGTGAGGTCGTCGCAGGTGCTAACGGTGCAACCAATGGTGGTGGTCATTCTCGTAACTCATCAAATACAAGTCAAATGAGCAGAGCCTCAGGTTATGGCTCATTGAATTCTCAATCTCAGCAGCATTCTAGGCAGAGTTCTTCAGGAGATTCGGGCCATATAAGGTATGTTAAGAATTATCCTAGTTATTAAAGCTGTTGGAATCATTAAGATTAATCTTTAATTCACAATATCTATTACTTTATTTCCTGGGTTATAATATGCAGAATCAAACATAAAGAAATCCTTGAAAGTTTGCCTGGAGTAGTTAATGTCTCATCTAGCCCATACTATATTACTGTGATGTATTTTCTGGGTCTAGTTGAATGATTCAAGGAAACTTTTAATTTATTGATGATGCCCCCAGATGGCATTTCCACATCATCTAGTGAACATGCCATCTCAGTTTCATAGAAAAATCTAATGGTGATTTATTTCTTCAAATATATGGCAGAAATGGGATGTGTCTAATATGTTCATGCATCTTGTAACTCAGGATATATTTTATATATGATCTAAAACTCGTTTAACTATGCATGAAAACACATCACTTAATCTTGGACTTTATTTTTTCTATTGGTGGTGTGTGTTTCCTTTTCACTGCTTTCATATTTAAAGCACAGTTTCTAGTCAGATAACGTTTGGGGTACTTTTATAAAAATTTGCTCATTGTGGTACATTAAAAAATTTGGCTTAAAATATTCTTTATAAGTTAAATTTCAAGATGGCAAGGAATTTGTTCTATGAATAAATCAAGGAGAATATAAGGTGGCTTATTTGAATATTGGATGCAAAATTATTGTCTCCTTTTCTTTTTTAAAGGATGATATTTTCCTATTAAACAGATGACTGATCCAAAGCATTAGAGTTGCTTTGAACAGTTCAGTTATACAGTTCTTATACACTAGTATCAGCTAGATTTTTATTCATGAAACCAGCATTTGCATGGAAGATGCATGTGGATATCTTCAAACTGACTTAGTGGGGTTTAAAATAAATTTTGTAGCAATTAACAGAAAATAATCTCGATGAAAGTAAAAATAACTTTTAACATTTAATTTAAGCTTGAAAGCAAATTCACATTTGCATGCTTCTTGGGTGCTAACGTTGAGTATTCTGTTAGAATTAATATGGCTTGTCTCATAGCAAAACGTGTCAAACAATTGGATCATGGTTAGAATTATTATATCTAAATGTATATATGTACAGTCTTCCATCAATGGGTATAACTCTAAATCACATTATGCCATTGGTTTTGAATAGAGTAGCTTTTTCAGTAACATTTTTTTTAAGAATAATATAGATAGAGAATTTAATGACAATTTTTAGATGAAAGATGACTTAAGACATTCCTGTAGCTTATTGTTTATGATATGCCAAAAGACGTTACAGAAGTAGGTTAAGTTTACATTTTTTGTAGTTATATATATTTATTATTGAGCTGCTTTATATAGTGAGCTCATTAATGTACAAATTGAGAGATTCTAATTTGCTGTAAATAGTAATTAGGCTCTGTGATATACTAAGCATTTCTCTTTTCATAGAAATTTTTGCAATACATCTGACTCAAAAGTTAATTCATCTCATACTTTATCTCTTTGGCTGTAGCTGAATAAGTATCATTATTCATATTTTATAGAAAAATCAATCCTATAACTAACATTTTCTTTGTATTGAACATCGGATATTTTATTCAGCTGTGAGGGTATAGATTTCAATCTCATTTTGGCCTTTCCCTGGCTTTTTCTTAGATTCATAATGAAAATTGCTAAATATGTTCTTATGAATAACATCCATAGAAATTTGTATCATAAGTAAAGCTATGAGATATTGCTATCATGATATTTTGTATATATAGAATGGTTAATTGCATGTTTTGGTATTTATTTAAAATTGCATGTTTTTCTTCCTCTCTAACCCACCTTTCTCGATTCCCAACATCACCTTTCGGACACTAACATTTTGGGACTAATTTCTGCTCCTTTATTTTCATTGGTCTTGTACCATCGAATTTTCCATCCATTTTAATCTCCTCTTTATATCAAACCATCCACATTTGTTAATATCATTCTCCATCGAACCATTTTATTTGCCTCTGACTGAAATAACTCTAATATATTTTGTTTCTCTCTCATTCAATATCTGCGTAATGACTTTGAATCATCAATAATCCCTTGAAATTTATTCCCTGAACTTAAATTTTAATGATTAAAAAACATTATCTTAATCTAATTTTCAATTTTTCATTAATTTCTTCACTATATTTTCTTTCTATCTTAATGGTGTTGAATTCTATCAAAACATTTGTAAAAATTGAATATTTTCGATAATTTCTTTTGTATATAATGATGATAATGTATCTGAATACTTGTAAATTGTTTTTTCTCATTTTTAATGATGCTCCCTCTCTTTCTGCAAATGCTTACTTCCTCCCTGTATTTATTTTCCTTGAAAATATATCAAAATTTTTGATGCACCAAAAAAAAAAACGAATTTTTGAACTGCTGATTGTCCTTTTTCCAACTGATATTTCTTATATTCCAACCCTGTGAAGATCGCCCTCTTGGCCAGTCTGGCCTGGTCAGCAGAGCTTGCTTCTCTTTCCTCAAAACCTTGCTTACATTTCTTCCAGCTCTTCGCAGCATTCCTCCACGTCATCCTCCACATCCAACATCTCTAGCACCGCTGCTCCCACACCCACACAACAGTTGTCACCATTCTCGATATCTCCTGGTGCCTCACGTCGATATTCCCAAAGCATGAGTCCCAACTCACGTCCCTCCTCGGCCTCCTCCCCTCACCTCCGTCTCCCCTCACTGCAGTCTATTTTTGCTTTCCAATCCTCCCACGGCTCCCAACATCACGACGCAAGTCACGGTAACAATTGCTGTGACGAACTCTTGAGAAACCACTGTCAGCACATTGTTTCCAACTCTAGTTTCTGCCAGTGTCACCATGGGATAGACAATTCCCCAACCATTCAGTTACAGCTCACCCCTCCCGCTCCTTCCCCCGAAGAATTAAGGTCCCAAAGTGTGCATACATCTCCCTCTACACCACCCTCGGCCCACAACCACCCACGTCCACCAATGACGTCCCCATTGCCAAGGTCTCCCAAATTCCCTTTCACCCCAACAAAACTGCATGCACCTCACTGTGCCTGGCATAAATGTTGCTCTACGAACCCAGTTGCGCATGGTATAGGGTCTGGTGGGAAGTCGCCTGCTAATCCGATCGGAGCGGTGCAACTCGGGAAGCTTTTTCAAAAAAGGTAATTCTTCACCACTGATTCCAAGGAAATGCCTTCGTAATTCTGCATATGCTTTAAATATAACATGTTGTTTGCATGTTTTAAGTATAACATTGCATGTTCAAGCTCTTGATATAAGCTCTAATCTTCCATTTGAAATTCTTTTGGTTTTTGATGAATTTTCCTTGATAAGATGTATATTTTTAACTCACTTGTGAAAAATTGTATGTTTTGGAGTCTCAAAAAAATTATTAGTTAACCATTTATGAGTGTTGCTGTGGTTGTTTCAAATTTTCACATAGTATGTTTTTTCATAAAAATATGTATTAGCTCAGAAGCTGTACTGAAGCCTATTAATTTTTTTAGATATTGCATAGTGTCTTTTAGATGCTGTGATATTCACTCTTATGAGCAGTAATCCATAAGATATTATCCAAGAGATATTATTCTGCTCCTACTTATTATATTTAAGTTCTAAGTATAACTTAGAGGTTACTATTACTTTATACTGTACATATTTTTATCCCTAATTTTATGTATAGATATGTTTGAAACAAATTTGTTGCATTTAGAGTTTTTGTAGGAGCATAAAAATTTTATTTTGACAAATGTTAGTATTAGTAACAGATTTATTAATTTATAGCTTTTATAGATGTGAATTGCAATATTGCTGTATTGTATGCTTTGTTATGTTCAGGTATTAGCTGGTAGTGAATGCAATGTAATTCCAATTATCAGGTTTGTAATTATGATATAAAATTATGATTATTTGGAGTTGTAGAGAATGTTGTAGCTGGTATTGTATTAAATTGCCTGTTATATCTGTCTATATTTATCACAAAAACTTAATCAAAAATTTTTAGGATTTGTAATAATGTATAACTTCAGCAAAAACTATGTGTGGTTAATAGCTTTAGCTTTTGTTCTTTTTCTAATGGTCCTTTTCAGGATAATATCATGTCCTTCCATTGTATTCTTTTGATTAATTTATGATTCAAATTTTTTTGTAAATGGAGGATGGAAGGGCATTCATATAGGTTCATCGATGAGTCTCTAATAGAAATTCTCTTTTGACTTAGGAAATAATTTTAGAATGAAATATTCTGTATTCTATCTTCCTTGCCTTAACTATTTTGGTAATAGGTTACTTTTTCCGTTGCATCATTTTTTTTATTTTTATCATTTTCAAACATGTTTTGTCATTTGGATCAAAAGTTTCCAAAGAACCTATCTTAACATTCTTGACATTTTTTTTCAACATATTTCTGTTCATAGATCTGATGGGTCTTTAATTACACAGACTATTTGTGTTAACACTTTACTTTTTGAATTACAATTTGTTTCATAGTTTAATTATATGAACTTTTTTGACCAGGACAAAAAATTGAATTGTATCTTTTTGATTACATATTTCTAAAGAGGGCAATTTTTGATTAATTTTACCTTAACTAAAGAGAAATTTTTGATTCTTTATATTTCAATCTGTCAATATAACAATGCAATTTCGACTTGTTATGTGTTTTCTTGAGGATAAGTGTGGGAAGTAAAGGAAACCTCTGTAACAAAATGTAGAGCTTACAAGGAGATTATCAAGTTCCAGAAGTGCATATTTTGATGAATATTGGTAGATATATTCAATTTCAGACAAGAATAAATTTCAAACCCAGGATCTTTCGGGGATTCATCAGTACCATTTGATTTCGTAATCCTTATCCTTTAACTACAGCTAGAGGAACAGGCCTGTATCTTTTTAGGAAAGGCATAATAATATTTTTTTTAATGCTACAATGTATTTCTTATGAGTGATCTGGTGTTGAATCCAACATCCTTTAGGAAGATTTCCTTACACTCAACTTTACTCAGTTGTGTCCTCTAATGATATCTCGAGTTAGTGTATATCTATCAGGAAGTGCATTAAAAGATTTTGTATAAATCAGCACAATGCATTCTTATGTGGAAACTGGGAATGAGATTTTTCTGGGTTTCAACTTGTGATATGGGTCAAATATCTTTTTATTCTGGTGTCTGGTTGATGGGCTCTGCATGCCAAAATGTTAGCAAGTCATTGGCACCAGTGGTTGTGGCTGTGGATCCTTATTGGCTGCTATCTATTTGAAATTTTGAGGTTATTGTAATACTTTAAAGCCATTTCCTGGGTAAAATATTGCTTATAAACATATGTTTGGAGGGTAATTCATTATCCTTGTCTTGAAATGTATTCAGCTACCAAGTTACATTAAAGTCTGCTTTTCTAGCACTTGATGCTCTCATTTTTAATGAAAAATGGTGAGTATTAAACTTGAATCTGCTTGAATGGTACCATTGACATAAGATTCTTTATGATAAATAAATTAATTAATAATATAATTGTGATTAAGAGAACAGCAATTTAAAAATCATCTAAGAAAGGTATCAATGAAATAGAGCCTCAAAATATATTCTATTTGTGGGTTTACTTTGCAAAAATTTTCCAAAATATTATTTTATACATCTATCATAGTCCTCCGTTGAGGCTATGCAAGAAAATGTTTCATGAATCAACCACATAGTATTGGTTCAACCTGAAGTGAATTTAATATCAGAGTTTTAGTAGTGATATTTACATAAGGTTTCTTTTCTTAGCTTTCACTAGGTTATTTTCAATTTCAACCTCCCATAGCAGAGACAGTCATAAAATGCTCCATTGTTTTAGTTTCACATAGTATATTATACTTGACAATGAATCATATGCAAGAGGAATCAGACATGTACTCCTTTATAGTAATTAATCTCAGTTTCTCATTGAAATGTCTCCCACTTTCCATACAATTCTGTTGTGCTTTGTGCATGAGGAAGTTGAAGATCTCTTGTGACACTTATGTATTTCATGAGGAGCTATGTATAAAATTTTTCTCATTTGCAGGTTATAATTAGTGTTGGTTTCATTTATACTAAAGTTGGCACAGTCCAATTAAATATGGCCTCTTGTTTATGTGAGATGTTTTTCTGCAGTGTTGTTATTGTTTCTTACTACTGCAAGACCCTTAAAAATGCTTCTGCAATTCACAAGGGTAAGGAACGTATGGATTAGGAGAGATTGCCTGAAATAAGGCACATTATAATTTCATTACATACTGGAACATAATAAGTAATGGTGAAAATCTTTATTCAGATGAGACCAAGACTAAGAAAGTCTCCTTTTCCATTCATCCATCCATCTAATCCATTGAGATATGTTATTTCATTGTATGAAATTCCTGTTAACTACTCAGTGCAATTATTCTTCTTTTTGTGGTAAAATATTTTCTTAGCATAATGAATCTCTTGCTCTCTAAAAAGGTGTGTGACCCTAACTCCTTACAGGAGCAATAGGAAGCAATTGATAGCAGCATCTGGAGCAACTGGTGGCAGTGAAGATGATCTCTTTGAAGAAGTGGTTGGAAGAACTCAACCGTTAGTCACTCTATTCAAAAAGTTTCATGTCACAGTCTTAATTTTTAATGCACAGTTCCACCTCTTACCATACTTTGCCTTAGTTGAGCACTTTTCCAAGATATATGTATCCATATCTGACTTTTCTTGTCAATTTTTTCAACTTCAGTTCGTTGAGAGGAATCTACATTCTGTTGTGATATTATTTACGATATTTTTGTATCTTTTTTGGACTGCATATCTTTCTTTCCCAAAGTGGCTCTTTGGGTTGGATCTTCCTTTATGTATTTAGTTATTTAAACTATTCATTTTAATATGATTCTATCCTCAGAAATGAACTTCTATTTTTTCATGTGTTTTATCACATAATTGAAGTTGAGCATGTTTGCACTTCATTTTGTATTTGTATAATTTTATGAGAAAAAGGGAAAAACCAGATCTGAGGGAACTTTATGGATCTTTTTATTGAATTATAATTGTTTTTTGTTTGCATTGATGTCTTATTGGTAAACCTTCTGCTATCCAGGCCTCTCATAATTAAAACATCTAAGAAATCCCAAATTTTTCAAATTAGTTGAAGTCATGATTTTTTCCCTTTCGATGATCTGTATGTGTAATATTTTCATATTAAAGCAATGAAATGTTATGCTTCTTTTTTATTAATATAATGTTGGCAGTTTACAAAGGTTAATACTGAAAATACTTTTGATATGGGTATAAAGTTTATTTTAAAATTTATTTTCTTTCATATGTGTTATGATTAAAACTTCACATAAATTAAAGAATATTAAATTGATGAAGTTTTATGCTATCAAATTTTAAACCTTAATTCTATATTTTGGTGAACGTTTATGATAATATGAAATTATATGTGAAGGCATTTTCATAAGCCTCATTTTAGGACTTTGCTTTCATTATTTTCTCTATTTGCCGTAAATTAACACTTGAAATACTTGCCCAAGTTTTTTAATTACTAAGCATTTGTTTGATTATTTCTAAATACTGTTGATAATGGTGTAAATAATTTTTTGTATGCATTTTCTTTTAATCGTTGCATCAATTTTAATTTGCAAATATTTGATCAATTTTGTTTTGTGTAAATGTTGTGTGATGCATGGGTTTTCTTGTAATATTATGTCAAATGAGAGAAGAAATTGCATGGCCTACAGTATTCATTTGAAGAAATAAAATGTGATGAAATTGTTAAATGTGTTACAGTTAATGGAAGGTGATGGTGTATTACTGTTTTACTGCATAAGATATTATAATGTATTATGTCAATAGAAAATGTGCTTCTTTTCATGAGATAAATCAAAACGTTTGATTTAAATTGTAATTCTTAACAATATCAATGTTACTTCAAATAAAATTGGGTAAAAACTGTTCAACAACGTAAATTTTATATGAACAATTGTTATTTATATCAGTTTAAGGCAGGAATAATTTATAATTTGTAGATTACATTATTCATGGTTATATTAAATATTCCTATATAGTTTGATAGAGGTTTTATTTCAGGACATAATTTAGAAAAATATTTTAATTTTTGATGCTATATTTAATTCTCAGTTGCCTGGTTTAGAGTATATCAAAGAAAGTATCAGTTGCATGTCATTAATGATGATTGTAATGATTAAAAATTAAGCAAATTTATGCATGTGAAATGAGGGAAGCTGGTTATTTCAGCTATTCTTTTATCTTTGCTATTTCAAATTTCTCATCAAGTATTTTTCGGTTCTAGAAACACTAGTTCTGGTTCAAGTTCTGCCTTGACTGAGGCCACCACTGGTTCCTTGGATCGTGCCAAGGCAGTTGCTGCTGACAGGAGAAAGAAGACATCTGGCGAAGATGGAATCCCTGGTAAAGGCATCTATGGAACATCAGCAGCACTGTCATCGTCTTCCTCAGCATCTCTCACAGCTTCTTCAATTGAAGCATCAGGACCCATATCTGGGTCGAGGGTTGAAGTGACGCGAGTCAATCCTGATGACCTCATTGATGAACTTCTCAAAGCTACAAATCTTGTTGGACAGGATGAGAGTGCTGAAAGTGAGTATTCTATCTTTAACTCATCAATAACTCTTGTATTCAATAATAATAATAGAGTGATTTAATCTTTGTTAATGCATTCTAGGATTTATTTCTGAACTGATCATGTATCCTATTTTATCCTATACATATCTTGTTTTTCATTTGCTTGCATTTCATTGGCACTAATGAAACTGAAATAATTCTTTATCAGTATCAAAGTTTGGAATCAGAATCATCGTATTAGACTTTATCAGTATTTATTTTCATCAAAATGTGATTCAGTCTTGACAAATTCTTTTAAAACACATGGTAGGGTATAAATTTCCTTTTTATTATTATTTTGGTTATGATAAATGTAGTTTATTATGAAAATTTTGACTCCTGAACGATGAAAGATATGCCAATCAACCAAAAATATTTTGTTCGTTTTGGAAAAATTATTATTTAATGGATAGTTCAGGATGGTATGACTCTTAGCCCTGTAGTTACTACCTGCATTTTCTCTCATCAGAGTATATTCTCTTGGATGGGTGTTATCATTCATGGTTCAAGTGATCTTCTTCTAGTTCCTGTTCTATAAGAAATCATCTTTTTTATCTTTTCCAACATAAATTATTACATTTACATTGATACATTCATAGTTGTTAATTTATCTACTGTATAATTTTTTTTTTATTTTAATGCTCATGTTCCAAACTGAATACACTTTTATTTCTCTCCAGCGTCAGGCCTGAAGCTCTTCATAGGGAAAGATGGATCCACTGCCCTTGGTGGCCACGAAGTCAAAAGTCAGATGCAAGCCGGTGTTTTTAAACAAGTGGTAATAGAAGACAGGTAGCAGGAAGAATTTTGCCCTCGAGGGGATACCAGGTCTAGAACTTCTTCATTGCAGTTTCTGAGTCCCCTGAAAGAGATATCAAATGGCTTTGACCAAAGTGAACAGTGACAGTTGAAACATAGACTGCAATTTGAAAGTTGCAGTTATGGTAGGAATTGTTAATTAGACTCAGTGCTCTGAGCTTTAACATACCAGTGCCAAGTCAAGGTCAATTCTCTTACGGCATTCAGAATGGTGCTCATATAATCTTCTGATGCCTTCCTGTTATTTTTTGTGGAGTCAGCATTAGCACATTTCAGTATTACTGTCAACTGCTAATGCTGAGGACTTACAAAACGCAATTCTTAAAAGGTATTGTTCTAAGTAATTTTTACCTAATTTTTGTTTTGTCTTCCAAATGACAAGTAAGTATTTTATTTAAGGGGAACATTTGTGGTGATGAAAATTTACATTTTCTTGAGAGTCCCTTTCATCACGTATATTGCCTTCTATTTTGAGTAAATACTCTTTTTACAGTGTTTGAAAATCCGTCAGCTGTATTTGTTGACATTTTATTTTCTTTATCTGCCTAAAAAAACCATGTGGCACATACTCCTCTTTTAGGCAGCATTTTTTAGAATTTCAATGTTTCTCTGGTAGAAGCATGGTCCAAATCTTGATGTGCAGCATTTAAAAAAAAGATTGTAAATCCCTTAAGTGGTTATTAACTATATGGGCTTACACACCCTTACCTCAAACGATTCGTGACTTAGAAACCTTTGCTTTCGTTCTTCCTGGTGTGAACTAAAATTGCATGTCTTCCTCGGAAATTCTGTTCATCACTGTTAATCATGTATTGCCTAAAAGACTGCATAAAACTTGTGAAAATTTGGCTCTTCAGTATTTGTAGTCGGAACTTTTAGATGATTTTTAGTAACTGCTCGGAGTGTCGTTCTGAAATGCTCACAAATGACTACATCTTCTCGAAGTCTATGTGAGTGGTCAGTGGGAAGTTTCTTTTAATTTCTGCAGTCGCAGTATTAGAAATAAATTAGAGAAGAAGACTTCATTTTGGCAGAAGTTTGGACCAATGTTTTGCATTAAAGAAAGTTTGAGGGAAAGCTTTCCACTGAATATTGAATCTTATGCCAAAAGTTGCAGTGTATCCATTTCTTTAACAATCACCGATTATTCACTGTTTTTAGTATTTTTTACTTTTTGTGGAAGTGAAGGACATACTGGAAAAACTTTCATCTATTATCATCTAAAGAGAGACTTTATTTCTGCTTACAGAACTATAGAATTTTTTGTGGATTTTGGCTCTTTGAATTACTGCGGATGTTGAAAAATCAGCAGCTTTGGTGGCGTAATGCTGGTTTGAATAATAAGCTGGTTATCACAGCTGTGCGGAATCAGTTAATGGTGGACCTTCATTTAAATGAAGATAGGTACACTGCTTGTCCGTTCGTGCATAGCGAAGTATTGAGTTATGAATAAGTTACTTCTTGCCCATTACCATTGCTTAAGCCTAAAGTGTTTATAAAGCCATGCGGCCTAGAGTTTTCCATGGTTATAGAAAACTTATTATGTAAGCTACAATGCAGATCTCTTCCTGAGTCAATCTGATGTATTCCTCTTCAATATGGGCTGTGTGTTGCTGGATTAAACCAAGATTTACAGATGGTTTAGTATTGAAATTGCGATTACCTCCTGTTTACCACTATTGTGAAGTGCCAGAAGGAATTAATGCTGGTTGAATGTAAAAACAAAAAATTTTATGAATGTCTGTACGATTCTTATCTGTATGTTGTGTGCCATGTCTTAAAAAATGTTTATAATGTGCCTGCATCAAAGTGTTGTTGCTGGGAATATCTCTGTATAGCCTCCTCCAAGCCATTTACAAATACTAGTGCTTCGTAGTGACTTTTAGAGAGTTGTTTTGGAAGTTTAAATATTCCAAGACACCTGGTCTGTTTTTATCAGATGTCTCTTGATCTGTCTGTGTGTCAGAAATTCTAATGTCAATTTCTCTATTTTCAGCCACTAATGCTATGAAAAGAAAGACATATCTGTTTCAATTACTTCTACCACTATTCATAACAATGAGAATAAAGCTGTTGTCTTTTTTATCCTATTCAATTTATCAGTTATGAAATGGAATCTGTAAGTACCAATGTGCGTTCCTCCTTAGTTTTTTTTTGTAAATAATCCTCGAGTCCTTTTCTGTTGGCTTTGATACATAAATTTGTATGTATAGAAATTCTTTGTAAGACTCTGAAGTATTTTTGTAAGTTTTCAACTTATGTACTTCGTTGGGGTTGTTAATTTGGGTGCATCATCACCTGTGGTTAAAAAATTACGTAATGTGGGCCTGAATCTTTGCCATTCTGTGTATGCCATTTGGTCTCAACTGTCCCAGCTACTGCAAAATATGCATTGTATTGTGATTGTAAAGATATGTGACTTTTGTGAGCAATAGAAGATTTGGTATGGCAACCTTTTCCGATGATGAGAGAGTGGAATGATGAAAATATGCTACTTTTATGTTAATCTATGCTTTAAAGTCATTCTTAGAGGAATAGGACCGAATGCTTCTTTAAAGTTCAGTTGTATTATTAAATTATTCTATCATTAAAAGCTTCGTTTCAGAAAGAAAATCTTAATGATAATTTTGCATGAAGGAAAATGCAATAAAATGTTCAGAACACTGGAATTTAAGAGGCACAAAGTAAAAAAAACATGAAATTCATGTGTATGATTCCAACATGGTTGGTTGTTGCATTAAAAATTTCAGATGGAACTCTGTGATTAAATACTTTAAAAATCCAGTGGAATTTTGAATGGCTTTTGCTATTTGTATGTTGAGGAAAGATTTGTATGAATGTTTAGTGTTTTTAATGGCCTTGATATAGAAACGGTTAGCTTTTTAACTTCTGGACATCACAAATTTTAATAATTATTGAAAGTGTGTGTATATCTTTTTTAAGAGGAGAGAGATGTTGTTGGTGACCAGAGGTGTTTGGCTGACATTTTGCATGATTTTTGGAGAGAATTTATTCAGTACAAGTATAAAAGAAATATATTTGGCCATGTTTAATAAATATGAAGCGATCTATAGATGAAATTATATTTCCTGAGGAAGGAATTACTTTTTGCTGCTTTATTTTCCAAATTTTGCAATATTCTGTCATTTTTTATTCAACATCCATCATGAATGTAATCAATCATAGTGAAAAACTGGCAGTCTCTGAGCAAAGCATTTGTTACAGCCACTATAATCAACCTTACAAAAATTGCAGTTCTGTATTGAATAATGCAATAAAAAAGTTTCCAATGCATCCATTTTTCATTCTTAACTAACTAATATTTTTCACATTATTCATGATTTTTAAGGCATGTTTTAGTTAGAACCACATAATTTTTACAACATGATGCAGGACTAATTCTATATAGTATTGTAACTATAAACCATTTTATTGCTTATTATGAGAAATGTTTATGGCATGGTTTTTGGAGTCAGTAGACTTTTGAAGTTAATTTAATATCCTGTAACATAAAGAATATCCATTTTAAATTATTTTCATCCTTTCCTGTCTTAGAGAAGTGATAATGGTTTAGTTATATTTTCTTTGCTCATCTTCCCTTAGGAAATTTATTATTTAAATTTGGTTGTTAATTTAATTTTCCTAGCTGTGCTAACACTGCAGTACTTGTTGTTTAAATTGTTACTGATTTCCCATGCTTTTCTCCAGAGCAGAGAATGGAGAATGGTAGTAAAATAAAGCCCAATTACCAGTATCTTATCTCCATGCTAAATCACATTTCTCTTTTGTGACTGGAGAACTAACTAAAACTTGCTAACCATCTTATATCTGCTCTTATCGGCAATTCTGTGTTACATTTTGTGTTTGAATTATTTTCCTGTGTTTTAAATAAGAAAAGACTGTATTTAGGCAAGATTGTCACAAAGCAATCTATTCTCTTCTTACCTATGGTCTCAATTTCTTTACCATGAGGGTCTTTGAGGGATAATGAGTCTCGCTCATTGTCAGTAGAATGGAGAGTGAAGTAATTGCATAGACTTGCTACACTAATATGGGTGTAGCAAGGACAGCACAGAAGTGTACAAAGAGCAGCACAGGAGCCAATAAGAAATACCTGTAAGAAACAACATAGTGATCTGAGGGAAAAAAGAGAAAACGAAAGATTAATTTTCCTCTTCACTGTAACAAAAGACACTTGAAAAAATTTCTTTTCATCAAGATGAGGCCGCAGATGCTAATATAACCTTTAACTTCACCATGGCAGTTAAAGAGCCATACAATTTAGTTAGGTAACTATCACTACTCATAATCACCCTGCCTTAGTGATTTAGTGATATACATGTAGATTATTTTCTCAGCACAGCATTGTAATAAAGAGGAAGTGCAAAATTCCAACCTACTAAATAGTTTGGATTGGAACAATATGAAGGTATATTCTAACCTAAAGGTTAACTCACGGTGATGCTTATTAAAAAGTATAAACTTAAAAATCGGAATTTAGAATTACGTGAAACTCAAAATCAGCGTGAAAGGGCAACACTCAGAACTCGGTCTGTTCAGAGAAGTGTTGAAGGCAATCGGAATCGGAAGCCTCGAATTCTGTTCCTCCAACCAGTGCTGCCACAATCTGTATATGGCGTCATCAGGAACCTAAACGTAAGGTTAAAACGTGTGTGTGATGTGAGCGGAGAAAGTGGTCTCGACCGGTGAAAGTAGTGAAGCGAGGATATTAAACTAGTTCTCTTCCGGTATAGAGAAGAAAGTGGGAAACAGAATCTTATGCGAATAGTTCAGCATCTATAATGCAACAGGATCATTATTCAATATGTAGTTTGCCTTTCTTTGGCGCGACCTTTTAAGAGTTCATACCCTACAAGCAAGTGGCTAGTATCGTACTTCTTAGCTATGAGTATTCCGGAATGTACACCTTTCATTACCAATCTAATTAAAGAGTTTTCGTATCAATGCCAAAACTCGTAGTTAAAGTGTCAATATCGATTATTATCGCTCGATATGAACCATATTCATTAATATGCCCAATCTTTTTATGATTTTAAAGTTTATATTCGTTGAAGGTAAATAGAATTTTTTAAAGAGTAAAATATTCAGTAGAAATAAACTTCATGAGTAATTTTTCGATGTTTTCAAGTTTTCCAAAATATATACAAACGGATACGATTATTTTGGATGAGGAAAGTATGAGTGTCATATCCATAATACCTAGATTTGCATTTGTTGTCTTCAAACGGAATGGAGCGAAAGAACTACCCTTATATCTCCTAGTTAGAAAGAAAAATAGTATTAAACTCTGATATTGAAGTAAGTTATTTTGCAAATTCACCCTAACAGCTTTCCTCGATTCACAGGTTGTGCTCACTTTTCTAACTTCACTTGGGAAATGCAGCTTCAATGCAGTCGCCTATCAAGATGCACCTTAGCCAACGTCTTTCTTTGTAATTTTTTTTCCTAGTTGCGACACGCTTTCATAGGGAATTGGTTACATTTGCACCGTGAGGTTTCTAGACTTTTTTGATGATCGTGATGCAATGCAGTTTTTGTAAAGATTCTTTATTTGAGCCGCGATGCACATGACTCAGATTTAAGACTCTAAGCTTACTGAAGATTTTCAATCCTTGAGAATCGTAATTGCGGCGTACTCGTTCTCTCACAAGACAATGGAACTCGAAAATATAATCATCTTGCTAAATATCTACTGCTAAGTCAATATCAATGAAATTACATTGTTTGAGTTGCGACATCAAGGTGGGAAAAATTCTCGTCATAACCACGAAAAAATACATCGAGAAGAATTTATTTCTATTTCTTTCAGCTGCGTGAAAATTACTATAATATTATGTATATATATATATATATATATATATATAATATAAATATATCATTTCATCAAACTCGTCCTCAATAATCTACATTTTGGAGTCGTGCATATTTGAGTCCACTAAAATCTTTCTGGTTCTCGAGGTGTCAGCTGATTTCCATAAATATCCTATGATTGTTGTTTCACTTTCAATGATAAAGGATGTCTCTAATGTGTATCCAATTTCAATGATAAAGGGTGTTCCTACAATGTTATAAGCATGCAATTTCAAGAAATTGCAAGGATATGTGAATTATTTTTTATGAAGTTTCAGGAGGAAAGGGAAATGATAAATGACTCATACGGGAAATATCATTTATATTATAAAATTTCTCTCCAAAAATATATACTGCGTTATCATAAGCGAAATAATCTGTTCTATGAAGGGTTGTATAATATGATTACTTCCATAGCCCAATCAATTTAAGCGCTCATTCCAAACGGAAACTCAGATTTTACTATCGTCACTCATTTGTTTTGTTTACTAATGCGCATAACTTAAATTGGGAGCTAAAGATAATTATCATAGGAATATGTTCTTACTTCATTTTAATACTTAATCATATTATCTGCTTGTTAATCGAAGTAATTACATTGATTTTCAGGAATTGGTAAGTGTTTACTACATTGAGTTATATCAAATGCAATAGGTTAAGTAAACTATGACCTACCTTGTTTTCATTTACCTTCTACTAGTGAGTTGTAATGAGTTTAATACTAATTAATACAAAGTGTTCAATAAGCAACATATATTTTAAATTATAGATTTATTTAAATTTAAATATGCTCCTGCAACCTCAATTACTGAAAGAAATATTTTGATTTTATAATATAAAATATAGTAACCCGCAGTAACCTACAAGTTAACCCTCGAATCTCTTGTTCTCATTCAAATTATAAATGGAATCTTTTATAGCTAATGATTGAAATCACCTACAGGATGTATTTTATTCAATTTTATAGCGCAAAAGGAATTGTATTCGGCAAAAAATGATAAAGATTACCAACAAGGTCGAAACTTTTGAGTTGATGTTGGAACTCGAGTCTTCGTAAGATCAGGCGAAATGTCGGAAGTTTCGGGAGGCCTCTGTAAAAATCATCTGAGCACCATAGGCCTAAGAAGTGAGGATTCTGATCAGAGAATAACCTTTTTGAAAGGTAAGAGAAAACCATTCTCAAATATTGTTGAAAGTGTACTCGTGCATCGGTATGTTCATCCCCCTCTATTTCAGAGATGATTTTATTTGTAGCACTAAGTAATTTTTGGTGCATTAGTAATATACAAAAACAATTTCATTTTTAAAATATATCAGATAATATAAAGTTTTCTTTCGTCGATCATCACAGTAAATATTAACACTGGATTTGGGGAAAAAATGAATCGGCGATATGTAAATCAATGCGAAGGCATGATTAATGGTGATTGAATTGATATAGATGAGTTGTGAGCCAAAGACTCATAGAAAATCAGAGGAAAATCAGAGACGTTCAGAGGAACGATATTTAATACATGCTGATTACCTGAGTGCACCAGATGTTGCACCAGCGATGACACAGATAGATAAAAGTTAACGTGGAATTTAAGGCACAGTTTTATTTCATCACGTTTACCATTGATTAATTTATATAGGAAATTCGCTTCATCAGAGAGGTTTCTAATCTACGTGAACTAACCGAGACTGAAAAGGTAATGACTGCGAATCACAAACAAAAAAAATCGCTCTTATGCATTCCTGGCAATAGATATGAAGGTAAAAAATATTCTCGGCCGGAAAATTTACGTTTACGCCTTTTAAAATTCTATATCTCTACGAAAATAAATAATTTTAAAGAAACTATTGGAATTTCAAATAGATAATATGAAAGAGAAAATAAATAAAGAAAAACAAAGCGCTTGCTATCCTGGAAAGAAAGAGGAAACTGGAGTCATCAGTTTGATATGATTACGTCTAGACAAAAAAAAGATTAAAGAAAGGGGTGAAAGTTAACTGAAAAACCTCGAATGAGTGAAATCTAGAACAATGAATGGATTTCTTAACGGGAAAGTGTTCTTACTCGGGATAGAATAAATACAAAGGATTTGAGCGCACGATCAAGGGGACGACAAAAAGAGGGCTTTTTTAGGTCAATAGATTCTGACGATGCATCTATTCAAGCTGTGCCATATTCCATTCTTGTGACGAAAAGAGTTCATTAAAGAAGAATATAAGCGTTCTTATGGTCTCTTTCATCGGAAAATTATATTACGGATTGAGTTACAAATAAGAAAACATCGGAAATGATCATTTAGACATCCTGATAACTTTATTCTTTCTCTGCTCACCTACCAGATATTGGTCTATTCATTTTGGATTTCTAATTTGTAAGATTTCTACGTTTCTCTCAATTTTTATTTTACTCATTATTTTCTTCTTATTCTGATCATTTAATTTTGCAAATCATTCTCCATATATACGTCGAAACATTCAAGGCGGTGAGTATTCCTTTTCGGTAACATTTCTCAGCTCTATTCTCAGAATATAGTTTTCCTGGATACTTCTGAGAAGAAACCCCATCATCATTAACATTCTTAATAATCATAGAAGGTCATTCATCTAGCCGTTACAACAGTTACATGATTGAGCCTTGAAATTGAAATTACTTGAAATCGAAAACTGAAAACATCTGATTAAAAGTCATAACTAACTAGGTCGTCTAAATCCCAGTTCTTTCATCAGAAACTTCCCCTCTACTGAGCAAGTATGACTATCATCGAAAGTGTCCGTGCGTCAACTCTCATTCACTCGGATTTTACGGCATCTCTTGATACGATACACCCGTATTCTTCATCGTAAATCTATCATAATCTTTAAATATCCATATTAAAGTCAAGCTTGAAAAAGTTTTCCGGAGTTTCTAGTTGAGACACTCAATCAATGATTTTTGACGTTTTTTTATTATGTATATATTGGCTCCCTTTTCTTGTGACGTCTCAGTAGATCTTACCTAATCCTGAAAAGAGACCGGAGGCAGTTGTTTAAACATAAAAATAATTGAAGAATTGACTTATGATGACTCGTATGAAAACCGCGGGAACAATTTACTTCATCACCTACCTTTTCTTCTGCATATGTTTCACGGTAAGATTTTTCTGAGGCAACTCAAAAAAATTAAGTTAATGGATTTTTGCAATCAGTAACATAATATTTATCGCTATGAGCTTTCTCCGTAAGTGTTTTTTTTCGCGGAAAATGTATTGGATGAAAAATTTTCGGTTACAGCTTAAAAAGTCATCAGAAACTCTCACGGCAAATATAAAGATAATCTAAATTCTATTGTAAGGCATTATAGCACTCGTAATAACAAAAATATTTTATTAGTACGTACACGCATCCATTTTATATCACGCTTTACATTAAAATATACGGAATTAAACATAATGAAACTATTTTCAAGCGATCAGTTGTTTATGTGGGCCCTAAGATTTTTAATTTTTTACTTCAAAATATAAAAATGTGAAAAGCTATAAAAAAATTTGGGTGACAAGATCCTGGCTATCATACAGATACTTGGAAGATTAAAAAAATATATATATATATGGTCAACATTATATTTAAATTTATTCCCTTCTTTCATGCTCACTTCATTTATATTATATCGTTTATATTTTTGTAAAATGAATCATATGTCAATCTGAAAATTTTGTTTCGTTTTCTTTCAATGCCAAAATTTTTTCATGATGCTTAACTTATCACAAGTTTACCCAAGAGTCTAATTAAAGCCTTCAATGTTTTTGTGAAATCTTTTTGCATAATATTTTCGGTAAAAGCAAATATCTATCTATCCATGAAAATGGGTAGTCGTAAATCAGTGTTATAAAATAAAATTGACTAATGATATAAACAGCTATGGCACAAATAATTAAGATAATTATTTTAATATACCAATGGATTCACTTACTATTATCGTAATCCGTCGAACAAATTCATATAGGACTGAATATCATGTTTGCCACCATTCAATCCACCACAGGATATTATCATCTCATTGAGTGACATAATCATTTCATCATCCATTTTAGAGGAAACAACCTCATAATAACGAAATAAATAGAAATTCTAACTTTACGTTTACGTAAATCCGTGTTTTCAGCGATCATGTATCCAGGGGAATCACTTGACGTAAGGGAAATTCGAAATTAAACTCTTATGCATAAATCTTGCGCAATGAGGCGTCTCGGAAATGAAGTTTAACCATCCTCCTTGGTTTTCCCGCATTCTCCCTCTTCATGGCCTACTCCATTTTCTCATTTCTTCCAAAAGAGAGTCCATAACTGCAAATCGCATTTGAGGCAAAGGTGAGGTAAATGTTTGGGCCAAGGGCGCAACTCGCTCTAAATTTCTTGAGTAACTGAACCTATCCGAGTTAAAAAAGAAGGCGTCGCAGCACCTGTCGTCGACGACGCCCTGAGTATGAAATGAAGTCCAAGGTCTCTCTCTCATCCCTAATCCTTCCTTTCTTCAAAGAGACTTTTTGCGAGCTCATACAAATCTTGCTTACTACCCACATCATCGTTTTTCCAACTCATCTACGTCTTGAAGTATCCTATTGTCAATGCCTATCTTTCGTCATTCGCAAACCTATAACCTATGCAAAACAATAGGGGGCGTTCAGGATCCCGGATAACCAAGTGGGCAGAGTGTTCAACGTTGATGAAAGTGGGGTCATATGGATATGGTTCATTCCACGCCAAACCGAACAAAAAAAAACTTGACATCTTCGTATTTTCCTGAAACTTTGCCACATTAGTGATAGTAACCAATTTTTAGACCAACAATCTGAATAATTACAAAATGGCGGCGAAACAAAGTTCGCAGAAAAGTTCGAGATCCGGCGCGTGCGCTGTTAGTTAAACACCCATTTCTCTTAAGAGCTTAAAACGTACGATGCTTTAAATATTCATATATTTATTTATTGAACCCTTTATTAGGCGAGGTTAGGCCCGAGTGGGCCTCTCTTCCACCTAACCTCGTATGAAGATACATGGTTATAAAGATTCAAAATAATACTAAGACACTCATTCTAAAGCTCATAAACGGTGTTTTCATAACATATGGAATTTGTTTCCATTTCTAGGAGACAATGCCTACTTTTAGGCAATGAATCATTTTGAATAGGTTTCAACCTGTAAAAATCCAGTTTTGCCGCGTTAAAAAAAAAATCACCCAAATTTTATTAAGTTTTCTTTAAGTGGTCAAAGTATGGAAGTGGCAAACGGATATTAAGTATAATTAAAAAAAAATGATTTACCTCTGGGTCAAGGCGCCTCGCCGCTCGCTGCCGCAATGAATGCTCCACTCATTGTTAGTCCCTAGTACCCACTTCTTGCGTTATAAATTCACCAATATCCCAGTCGTAAATATTCTTACTGAATAAATATCACACAAATCAATCTGGAAAATTTACCTAATTTATTATATTTTTTATATATTCTCCATTAATGTTATTTTAACATCGGCGTCATCGAACGGATCAGAAACATTTTCTATCCACGTGCATCACAAATACGAAAATACGAAGAGTAGTTTGTGAGAAACTGAAAAACTAAAATTTCATGTTTTTTTGTTCGGTTTGGCGTGGAATGATCCATATGTGCGAAGTACTTTAAAAAATACTACCTATAGTTGTTTTCTTTTATGCCAATTTTTCAGAATTTATCCATGGACGATTTTATATTTCTATGACTTTCTGATAAGGTCCAATCACGGTAGTTTAGGGCTGGATTGTTTCAACTGTCATTTTAGTGGACAAAATTATATTTACGAGGTTGAGTTTCAATTCATAATCCAGCTCGGCTCGTTCTTAGCCAGCTTGTTATTCTGTTACTTACGCTTATTAATTTTCTCCTAGATATACAAGTATAACAGAAGTAATACTTTAAAAACAGTTGAATATTACCATTCCATCTGGCACTTTCCAAAGCCATTCGCTGACATGTTTTTAAAATATTGCCTGTACAGTTTATGTCACATTAATTCCATGCTCCACTGACTAACAGCTGTCACACAGTAATCAGGTTTCGTCGCAAGTTACAGAGCAGCTTCAAAGGATAAAAGATAAATATGGCTTACAACCTCAGCATTCTTTCTTAAAGACCCGAGAAAAAGGATAATTTATTTATTTAAATTTTCGTTCGTTTAAATTTAAATTCAACAAAAATCCGGTAGACATCACAATGGATGAATTCAAGTTATAACCGACGTAAATAGCGTGCCGCAGATGATAACATGTACGATAAACTATAGGGCATCCTTAGCTGTTGGTATTAAGTTGAAGATCTGTTGACATTAAATTCTCTTCAAGATACTACGCAGGAAATATCGGCGGAAAAGTTTTGTCCCTCTTATAACCTTAAAATGCACGTTTTACATCACGAAACTTCCTTCTATCATAAATCCTCTTTGATTGACTTCATTGAGTAGCCTCGTTTTGATGAAAAAATTCAATGTTCGCTGACAGTTTCTTGAGTATTTGATCAAGTTTTAAAAAAATAATATACTTATGTATTATTTATCATTGTATACCAATATATAATCAATTTAGAGTAACATATTTACATTTACTTACATAATTTAATTTTAAAATATGAAAATTTCAAAGAGATTAAAAATTCAAAATAATTATTCATGTAAAAAGTTTTGACTAAGAGGAGTAAACAATAAAAAGTAATTGAAGTTTTTAAGAAATAAAAATAATTAGTTATTTGACGAAATCGTACACTCGTTAGAGTGCATGGTCGTAATCATGCGAAATAAGCTTGCAATCATTACTCTGAAACGTTTTGCTATAATTTGACATCAAAGAAAATTATCCATCATAATTTAGGTCGTTATAGTAATTATTTGAAGGGAGAAGAGTAAATGTAACTGAGGTGTCTTCGAATATTAATTAAATTGATATATATGTGTTTACAATTCACGAGTAATACTACCAGAGCAGACTTTCTCTGTCTAACTTCAGGTTAAACATATGACTGAAATCTTTAAACCCATTTTTCTGTGAATCATCAAGTAAGTTACTTAAATCACTAATTAATTTTTGATTTCATTCGTAACGGTAGATTTCTACCCATTCATTCCAAATGATTTACAAGAATGTTACGCCATTAACAACGTATTATTTACAATACTCTTAGTAACGTCACTTCGCTAAATACGCCCTCATAAACAAGCAACACAAATTGGAAACACAATGTTTTCTATCTAAAGAAAGAAACGGCGATCATGAAGAGTCGAAGACGCCGTTTGGGATGTCCTGGAAAAATTACGCAACTTGAGTCCTCTCCATGCCCGTAATCCGACTCGGAGATTGATTTTCCTTTGTCTGCGGTAGACTTATGAAATCTTAAGGTGCTGTTTTATTATTTTCCGCCCATTCACATAGTTTGTTTATCCTCTGAATTCGCACCTGAGAAGCTGCCCCATCCGACGGTGGAAAATCCGATGCGCGTGATGCGACACCTTTCATCTCCACGAGAATAAATTTACAGAGCCTCCACTGTGTCTACTCTTGACATTACAAGGCGGCGCTAATCCTCCATCTTGAAAAATGAAGATTTCCACGATAAGCGAGTAAAGGATTTATGAAATGAAGGAACTTTTTTACGAGTCGCAAATATCACGACTCTAAAATTTCTTAGAACTTCGAGAATATTTTCTTGAAACTATTTCATTGGCTGGAATACTAGGAATGCAATTCTTTTGAAAACAAATAGTTCATCTTTCTCCGACTCAACGGACGAGGTGATTCCACATATTCATAGGATAGGAATGTGCATGACGAATCCATTATTTGATTTGAGTTTTAGCGACATGAGAACAAGATCCTTAATAAGGCGATAACAATAATTCTAGGAAATTTTCAGTGCATGCTGTCTTTTTATCAAGTATTCGGTTCATTCTCGGAAAGATGTGAAGTGCGAATGGTTAGGCAGTTCATAGGTGCATCATGCCAGCGCATTCTTCTTCTTCAAACAGTTAGGTTTTGTAGTGATTATTTTCCACGTTATTAATCCACACTTCATAACGAGTAAACAAAACTTAATACTGATACAAATTTTAATAGCTTAATAATATTTTTATTTTATGTAATTTTTAATGGTATACTATCGTAGATAGTTATGTTAGTTAATCATTTATTATTAGTTAGTTAATTTCGTATTAAAAATAATGATAAAAATCTAGAAGGAATTGAAGAGAAACTTCTTAACCTAAGTGTAGTGTTTAAGTATTTTACTTGTATGTGACTTTTAAAAATTTTGTTTCTAGTATATGTATTACTTGCCACTCCGAAATCCTTAGGATTTGATAATATAATTATTATCAAATTATAGATTATAATCTTGAAAGTAAATGATGATGGTTCATCAAATCGAATCGCCATAAAATATTTGTTCAATGTTTTATATTTTCGTTAAATACTATTATTAATTGTTAATATTAATATATAATAAATACCATAGGCAGATTTTTAAGGAAGATTCGGCTTATTTGGTAAATTGTTTGAAGATTATAAGATTGCGGGCCATCAGATGGCACAAGTAGATCGTGAAATACAATGATCGTTTTGTCTTCTTGAGAGTTAGACCTTAACAAGAAAGGTTAAGTTCTTTTTTCCTTGCACTCTATTTCCCAAATATCTTTTATCTTGAGAAGTTGCGAAAAAATCTTGTTTCCTTGAATTTGCATTTGAATTTTCATCTCTTGGATCTTCCGCCCAGGCCATATATCACCTTTACCCTCAACGGCCCTACCCCTAAATTATATTCTTTTGGGACAAAATGCAAAACCTGACCTCATTGCGGTCTCTTATCCATTGTCCTCTCTCTGAGCAACCAAAAATCTAGAACGGAACACGTCACTCCCGGTACATATACACCTGGTTACTTTACTTTCGAAGAGGAAATTCCTCTTTTGCAACTATGAGTTACAGGAGTTTTCCTCCAGTTGTGCTATATAACCAGGGCCATTTTCAGGTGATAAGACAGCTACTTCAGGGACGAGCATTAGAGGTCACAGCCTAATGCAAGTTTAGACTAAAATGACTCTTCTTTTTTCTCTCAGGAAAACCAACCACTTATTTCGGTATTATCGGAAGGAATGAGGAGTTTCGTATAACCCAAAAGGGCTTGATAACTTATCAGATCAAGGGAGTAGCCTTTTTTTAGCTATGTTTCTGAAACATTTGAGTAGAATTTCCTATTCTTTCCTTAGATTTTATCCAATAAAATTAAAATCTTGCGTGTGGCAGTTTTTATAAGTAAGCTAAAATAAATAACTACATTTGGTGTAATTTTTTAAATGCCAAAATTAGCAATCAACGAGTATCGTAATAGTTTTGAATGCCAATAGTCCAGGAAAGCGAACCTCTTAACCATCAAGATGAGCAACTGTCACAAGGAGAGGTCTGTAACTTCCCACCTCAGGGCTGCTGTAAGTCTGAATTCGGTTCTGTATATAACTTATCTCTCAGTCTAACTCTGTAGAATGTCTTCACTCAATCTTCCTCTTTAAAGATTTGAATTTTGCCCTTCATCACTGGTTTTGCAAAGAATCTTATAAAAAATTTCCTTGTTGTGCCAATAGTTATTTAATATCTATTTCCATGGCCTTTACTACTGTAAGTTGGTCTGATTTTCATATCTGTTTTTTTATCATGCTATTAGGAGATAATAATTATATCAATTCCTTAGGTAAAATATAAAATGCCACTCAACATATTTATCGTATTTTTAAATGGAGTGATTAGAAATTTTCCTACATTTCCAAGAACAAAGAGTATCTTTTCCAAATGCAATGAAAAGGCATCCTATTTGGCTGATTTCCTAGGCATGGGTTTACATCAGATAAATATTAGTCGAAGCTTTCCAATCTATACCCTCTTTCTTAAGCAATACTGTAATTAATTTTTCTAAATATTGTATTTCTACGCTTAGTTCCTCATTTTCACTTCAAATGTGGCGAAAGCCTTAGCAATTGACATTACCGTTTCACTCTTTTCTTGATCTAGAAAGTCACGTGATTAGCTACCATGTTGATCCTTTCACTCACTTACGGCAGAAGACTTTCTATACCTTACATAGTTAGAAGTAAGTTGTAATTTCCCATTCTTCCTTATTTTGCCTCATTGCTTTCTATACTTCCTTGGTCCATCTTCCTCGTCAAAAGAAATGAACTTTACTCGAAGACTTTCTGTAACACTTCTGCCAGAGATCTCACGAAAGATACATTCTCACTCGCTTGCTGTTATTAGAATTCTTCCGTTACCATATTTCCGTATCAAGTGTTAGATTTATCTGATGGAAAAGAAAAGAAAAGGTGGAATGAATGATAAAATCGAGTTTATTACAATAGTACACCGCCGCTTTTTCGCTTGTGTTACATGTTACCATTTTAGCGAGGAATGTAATATATAAATTTAATAAAAATAAAATTAATAACAATAAATTCATATAAAGGGCTTTGTGGGATTCTAACAGTAAGTGCTTTTAGGCCTACTAGGAGTTTCATACATAAAAAATAACCACATTCATCCCGACTCAACCCAGCGAAAGAATAACTTCCTCCGTTTTGAAAAAATGCCACTATCACGCTATCATCAGGTATTAATCATCTCTTAGATAATGTTATAGAATCTCAACAAAATCAAATGTGTAACATAAGTAAAAAAGCCGAGTGTTCCTAAAAGTTTGAGTAGTATTTCAATTCCTAAAAAATCGTGCCAGCAAAAAGGCGGCCAATAGAAGTTACTTGCAGCGAAGTGGAGGCGGCGAAACGTCCTATTCCTAATATAACATATTAACTGTATCATACAGTCTCTAAGTTAGTACCATAACACTCGCTCCCATATGGGGTTAATAGAACCGCCCATGGTCAGAACATTCACTGCTAACCGATTTTCCTGGTCAAAGTTGTGATAAGATAAAATTAGATTGAATGCCAAGCATCACGAGTAGCATTTCCCTTCCAAAGTCGATATTACAAATCAAAAATTGTTTTCTTTTCCATCACATCGATTTCTTTTCTCTCATGTTGTGTTTTTGATCCTTCCTTGTCTCTGTAGTCGCAACATCGGCCGTTTGATGTTGACCTTAGATTCTCATGGATAAACTATCTATCTTGATAAACATCCCCGGGATAAAAAGATTTGGCGCACGTCAGAGTTTTCTAGCAGTCCATTACGCGAAACGCAGTTCCGTACTGAAAAATCGCCTATCTTTAATAACCTTTCCATGTTCTCTTAATGGGATATCATCCTAGTCCTCCTACCATAAACGCTCTCGGGAAAGCTAAGCATCTGGCAAATTCAGGCAGGAAAGGAAATGAATGAAAAAGAAAAGAATCATACTTCGAATCTTCTCCGCAGTTTTACAAAGTTGATATCGGATATACTACGAAAAATCGAAACTAAACAAGACACGTAATTTAATGTACCTTTTGCAGCGTATCAGCATTCTTTCCTATTTCAAGCAGTGTGCAAGCGTCTTCTGATCCCTGGAATAGATTTTTAATCGTGCTTCTACAGCTAAGGTCTTTTTGCCTAAAGATCCACCGGTAATCGATTCCAGGAGTCTTCATATATTTTGTAAATGGCGCACATGTCTATCAGGTATTCCGTGTTTATTACTGCTTACTTCATCATAACTTCAAGCTTTTGCTAGCCTTACGAGAAGAGTAAATTCTTAAGCTGTGCGAGAAAGAATACTACCAAAGTTTGGCTACGTCTCTACGGACGTATCTATAATGATTTTTACTTCAGTCGTTGAACCTTTCAGTCAATCGGATTCATTTAAAAGGTTACTGTTACTGTTTTCATAATCCTAAGCACATCCTTAAGCAACTCGATGGATAGCCAAATTATCATTGCAGCGGGCTAGAATGTTGAATGATCGGACGCAATGCGGATGCACTACGGAGTATAATCAGAGTCTATAGGAGTAAGAACATCTAGTAGCTGCTGACTTTCATGGTCTATGATTTTTGAAGACAAAATTAGATCAAATGCCAAACACAACGATATTTCTCACTCGTAATACGAGATCATAAACCAAAAGTTGTTTTCTTTACCGTCACACCGATTTCTTTTCTTTTTTGGTATGTTTTCGATCCTTCCGTTTAAAAACTGCTTTAACGGTACGGAGGCAGCTAACCTACCGGACTCTAGAAGTGCAGAAGGGAGTAAAAATAGGGACTATTTATTATAATAATAATTTAAGGGTAGACTAGTTCTAGACACAGTTGTGGCAGAGATTAGATGCACCGTTTTTAGTCGAGACAAAAATCTAAATATTTCGAAACTATGTAAACCAAAGGTGAATAGTCGATGGTATGTGTAATAGTGCCATCTCTCATGCACTCCCTAAAAACTCATAGTGAAGGGGCGGTAACGAGATGTTTCTATGATTGAAATATCGGCCGTATGATTTGACCTTAGATTCTCAGGGGAGCTATGTGGATAAAAATTCCCGGGATAAAAAGATTTGGCGCACGTCAGCGTTATCTATCAGTCTATTACCCCAAAATGCAGTTCCGTACTGAAAAATCCCCTATCTTTAGTAATCTTTCCATGTCCCCTTACTGGCTTATCATTAGCCTTCCTATCGTTCACAATCGTGAAAGCGAAGGATCTGGAAAAATCAGGCAAAAAAGAAATGAATGAAAAAGAGGCAAACATCGAATCTTTTACGTCGTTTTACAAGAATTTGATTTCGGATGAACTGCGTGAAACCTAAAATACCAAGGTCTCGTAATTTTATGTGCTATCTTAAGCATATCAGCATCCTTCCCTCTTACATATGGCATGCGTCTCCCGATTGTTATTGTTGGTTCTTTGACGTATTTTTCAACTTGTATCGTCGAATTCCATATTATTATATCTTTATTATTTCCATAATTTTTAGGGACAAATAATCGGACAAAAATGTTTCTCTCAGTTTCGTGAATAATGATGCAGTCCAACCAATATTTTTTTAAAAAATACTCGAAGCAGAAAAAGGAAACAAATCTTCAGCACTTCCCCACCACCTTTCCAAAATTATTTTATATGTTATGAATTATTCTATATGATATGAATTTATGATGCTATGCACCTACAAAGATAAGTACATAGAAGACTGCTGAAAGAATCTTTTACTTTGAAATATAGATTGATTTTGTGAAAATAAAATTGCAAGTGATGATTAACGATACAATGATTTCGGTTCTAAGTAGATTTTCGGCCATAGTCACTCGCACGTCATCATTAAATGTAGAGGAAAATTTATTGGAAATAGATTTTCTCTGTTTAGGTTTGCAAATACAAGAAATATATGAGAACAGTCCTGTAAGCTGTGCATCGACTGAACATACTTTCTTATCTATCGTATTTTATATTCGAGCCATAAGCATTTGTTAAATGTATGTAATAACTTCGTTCCTTGTGTTCAAATATTACGGTTCTATTGTTTCACTGCATTGTTAAGTAATTGAAGATTTAAACGCCATATTTGCACAGGATCGGGAAAGGTTAGTGGAAAGAATCAGAGGGATAGTAGAGAGAAAGAAGAAAGCGTGGGAGAGGGCGGAAGAGAAGGATTCTTCCTTTCGCCCATGGCATTAGCATATTTCACTCCTAAACCGGTTTACTATTTTCATCCTGTTCTTCAAAAGAAAGCAAAAGTAGTCTTACGAAATAACCAAGCCCATTCGAACTATCTGACCCACCTCATCATAGTACCATTGTGTCTATTTTTATTCATGTGATCCAGCATTTTCAAAATTTTCATGATTCCTCTTCTTTTAATGACTAAATTTATGTTTTACAGACTGTAGAATATGCTCCATTCTTCCATTTATTTTATGAGGTAAGATTATTACTTCAATAATTGCATCCTACAGCCTTCATACCAATTATGAGATTATGTAGTCCCAAATTTCATTCATCTTTCTTATTCTCCACTTTGGGATTTGGGATTAAATTAATAATAATTTATCAAAAGATATATTCCAAATGCAATTCTATACGCTAAAATTCCGTTCGGCGATAATTTTTTTAGGAAAATACTTTTAGAACACATTCCAATATACATAAGTGAGTATAATTGGTAAATAACTGTTAATTGGCTCGATTATTTCTTTAATTTCGATGTTCTTTATGTTTTGGTTGCAGAATCACTTCCTTGACATTGTATGAATATCTGTATACCAGGCAAACTTAAGAGAGTCAACATTTTTTGGTCTTATTTGAGGGGAAATATACTAAATGCAAATTCAAACCTTGGAAAGCCTGAGTAAACAAAGCCTATGGTACTGAGTAAAATGATACGTGATGATTCAGCTGAATTCAAAGAAAGCGGAGAGACAGTAATAATATCCACAAAAGCAGAAATGATTACGTGTTATCTGTCGAAAGTTATCAAATTACCCGAGTGACTTCTAACTACGCAGTCATGTCATTCTCATTTTATTTTAATTTGTGTTGATTGATTTGAAATTTTGTTATGCTCGAAGAATGGTCCGGAATTGCCTCACCTCTCCTCTATCTTACACAGAGACATTAAACGCCGTATTGTTTGAATTCTGAGAGAAATGAAAAACAAAATACGCGGTATGAGAATAATTTCCTCGGGATAATAATGGAGATAAGGGAAATGCATGATTGAATGCAACAATTAAATCTGAAGTAAAAAACTGTCTTAAATTTTCAAGAGACAGTTTATTATTGAGCATAATTGTTTGTATTTAAAATAAATATGCTCAGGCGTAACTTTGTGGAAAGCCATAATAAATTAATAAACTTAGTAATTCATAAATAAGTATTAAAGTAATAAACCATATAAGTAATTAATAAATTTAGTAATTAATAAGGAATTAAGTCTGTAGAAAATTACTTAGCTTATTGATTTATTGTTTGTATGTATTCATTCAGTTTTCTCTCTTGGGGCCACTGACTACTCCCTCTTGAAAAATTTCACCAATATTTGGGTGTAGTACTTGGAATGGAGTTTGATGAATGGGATATCTTTTTTGTCTGTTGGCGTAGAATAATAATAAAACGTCTTTATTTGTTCGAGATTCACACTAAAATCTCCTTTGCCATCTAAACTATTTAGATAGAGATAATTATAGATGAAAAATAGAAACATCGGAAAAGAAAAGGTATCTTTCATATGCTTTTATCTCGGTCTTTGTCATGACTATGGTAACATGAATGCTAGAGAGGGATAAATGTTGCTTTATAACGGCATTCATTTTAGTCCCTACTTATCGAATGCTAAATACTTTGTTCATAGAACAATGACAATCCATTTAGGATTACCTCTTCCCCTCATATTTATTCAGTAAAGAAGGCAATGAACTGTGTTTTTCATCTCTCTTAATTAGCCTCATCCCTTCTCCAAAGCTTGTGTAATAGAGAATGACAATAATAATGTGGAGAATGACGATAAAACCAGCCTTCGGGTTGATGACTCTATGGACAGACATGAATATGGAAACAGTAAGATGAAACTACATATTTTTTTAATAACAACAGGGAAGTATGTGATAATTTGGTTTTCAAATGATTACATGCACTTTCCCCTTGACAGATAAGCATTTTATATGCAAAATATTGCAAGAAAAATTCCAGATGCTGGTCTTTGAGTTTATATTTGCCAATACCTTATTCTATTTCCCTTATTTTTTTATCGCCAGAACTTTACTTTTAATTACTTTCGGGAATCTTTTGTATCAGATTCATATCTGAAAATTTCAACTTAAATTTAAAAAACTTAAAATGACCTTAAGATGAACATAAAAGTAAAATCTGACAGCGAAACAGCTCAAAAAAGAGTGTGCTTAAAAAAAAACATTATGGGTACAGTCATAGTTCGTCTGTTGGATATTTTTGCAGCATATTTTGTAACTCCACGATGAATTGCATTTTTAGTGGCGAATGATTAAGCCAATTTCAAATGTTGCAACTGCAAATTTTCTGATAGATTGCACGTATGTGTAGAAGAGAACAAAGACTATCGAGTCAGCAAAATCTCTAGCCAATAATTATACCATTGAGTATACAACATCGCGCGAAAGAAGAAAGATCAGGATCAATGCTAAAAAATAGACGGAAGTAAAAAAAAGATACAGAGGAAGATAAACAGAGATAGGGTGTAATCAAATCGAATTTAAAACTTTCCATTGCGTAACATAGAATCGGAAAGACCAGTTAATTCAACGGCCGTCAAAACATTGCGATATCCTAAAAAAAATTAGCTTACGCTAGGACAACTACTTTCTCTTCGTAAAACCTCGAAAGGGCGCTTCTCACAGCAAGAAAATCGCGGCGATAAAAGATTGTTTTTCGGGAATCGAGACTTCAATTAGACCCCCAAAGGAGACAAATCAATACGAAAACAGATTATGATGTAGTAGAGGACTCTTCCGATCACGAGACTGATGAGATATTAATCAAATTATGGAAATTTGAAATTCTTCCGGTATTCAGATCCGAGATCCGATAACGATTTGGAGCTCTTTGATTTCTCCACTATCCAAAGGTTTCTAATACTTTTCTACTGGTCACAAATAAAAATTTTACGTTTGGCTCTCCGGAAGAAAATTTATGAGACCGAAAGAAGATGCAGAACTGGAGAAAGTGTTAGTAGAGGATGAAAGAGAAAGGCCGATAAATCTGGTTTCATTTTCAAACGGTGTTCGGAAAGAAATAGAAAGAACCTCGAGTTTTAACTAAAAGATCAATAAACAACAAAAACATACTTAATCATAACTTCTCCCGAGTTCACAACGCATACTCAATGTGTTTTTGTCATCGGATGGTATGAGATTAATTAATGTTGACCTTTTCTGAGATTATGCCTCATAAGTATTTATAAACATGACATCGCTTAATTTTCAAGCGAATATTTTCGTTAAAATTAGATATAATATACATCCAACCTAAGCTAGAATAGCTATCCAAAGCGTAAATAGGTTTACTCTCTCATATCCTGATAAATGATTTGACTATTGATATATAAATGTTCTTTGACACATAGTAGAGAAAAATATATCTTTCACAATTGTCTCATTATTGTTCCTAGCTGTGGTAATGTTAAAGCCACTGAGGAACTGACGAGTAATGGCATTTATTCAGTCATCCCTCATTGAATGCTATGGAAAGAGATATTCATATGGCCATTGCACATTCATATGGTCATTACGTGGACTCGTTTCGTTGACATCACTGTCTCAGGAAGCGGAAGCGAGATGGATCATTGTTTGCGAGGAAAGCAAACCATCTAATTCATAAGATTCCCCTAATGAAGGGGTTGAAAATCGTCATCTACGGAATGATTTTTTTACAAACCATTGGTGAAAACTATAGTGTCGGTGATCATTAATCCTAAAACTCCTTTTGAATGTCAGAATAAATAGATTTGGCTATAAATGTATGTATACACAAATGTATGTTTTCTTCAAGCAATTTTTTAATCTCTTTCTGGAACGTATTATTATTTATCTATTGCTATTATTTATCTGTCTTGTATGTATTTTAGAAAAATTTTGATCGTCGATATTATAGCTAAGTTAAAGATTCCTTAAGGACCTTTTAGATTTGTGGCATTAATCTTCATTAATCTTCTTATCTCAAGTGAGATATTATTCGACGCTCTTGCATGTATTATTTCGAAATCGCAGCTGATCTTTACTAAACTCAACCTGATCTTTACTGCGTAATAGTTTCATTGCAGTTTTGCACGCACGCCACGCGCACGTTGTCGAGCGATGAAAATGCAGCTAACTTCCGGTCCAACTCTTTTTTTCTCGAAACGAGAGAAATCAACTATAGTTGCAGGAAAGCGTAAGATGCGGAAACAAGCGGAATATTTCCGCAAATCTAACTACTTTGTCGTAATATATCGGCGTGAATTAACGAAGATTAATGGAAAAATGAATTGTGGAAGGCGAGATCAAGGTATGAATGACAGCTTATAATTATGCTTAACGGAGTTGATAACATCTGGTCCAACTGCAGAGAAAAATTTGTTATTTAAATTATAGATGGAATAATAAACGTGCTAGATGATGACTACTAAAACTTTACAACTTTCCGCTTCATTAAAAAAGAAGTGATTTGGTGTTTACCGCATGGTATCTTGATTACACCTTAAATATTTCGTCACATGATCGATTTATCACTTCCGCAAAGTTTTATAGTATGGTCAGTTTAGAAAATAAATTTTCTTGAGCATTTAAAGTATTCATATGTTAAGACCATAAAGATATGCCTCTTATTAACATCAGGAATGTTCACACCCCATTTGTTTCCCCTTGCTTCCGTTTTCTAGTTTGTCATTTATTAACCATCAATTTCTCATCAGTGTAATGACTTCCAAGCTGCCTATAATTGACGGAAGCAAAAAATTTAATGAAAGATATTGTTACACAAAAAATAATTCTTAGCCGATTTCTCGGAAAATAAGCGATGACATAATGGATTACAAAATCATCTTCTAAGTCTTGACGTTACAGCATGATTTTAATGGTCTAACACTATCTTAATTATTATGATATCAAAAACTGGTTCTCTCAATTTAGGTTGAGATAGAAATGATGAAGAGATAAAAGGAGATAGGAAAGACGGGAAACAAAAAATTAGACCAGTGATGCTCAACGGGTTGGTTCGTTTGGATTCCTCGCAAAAATTTATCAGGTTTCCATCTAACAGCTTTAATATAATTAATTTTAAACCTTATTTTTGGTATGAATTTTTAGAAAAATTTATTGCGTGCATCTTCTCTAGTTGATAAGTATTGACTACAGAATTTTCATCCTCTCTCCAGAATATTTCTCGACTCCTTTACCTGACATTTCAATTACACATTGAGGAATTTTGAGTGAAAAATTCTTAGGAGGAACATCTTCATTGGAGTGACACGGTGCTCTGGCTTGCAAGCCATAGCACGATTTACAATAGTAATATTTTTATTAAAGTGCTTCGACGGTTGAGGTCACATGCATTTTTGTGAGTCCCCACCGGGATTCAAGCTTGGAACCGCTTTTACGAAGGGCAAATACGCTACCTATTTTGCCATTTGGAGGCTGCATAATTTCCTATCTTTTCTCATCGTCATGCATGCTTCTATAAATTTATTTTTCATTGTAAAGTTGGAGATCTTATAATATCGTATTATAGTATAATGTACAATTTACTTGTAGGCTCAACTTTCACACTAATCCTATTTCGTTATTAAATAAATAATTTTGTAGTGCTTAAATTTAAAGTGCTGCGAAATGAGGGTAAGCTCAGGAACGGGAGGCGTTTTCAATTGCATGTAACATTAAGCCTCCATATAAGAAACCCTTACCTTGCATATGAAACTATAAAGTTATGATCCTGAGTATCGCTTACATTCCTATAGTACAGCATTGAAATAGAATTTAGTACTAACTGAATTGCAGTAGAATATTTTCCATTTTATTTAGAATTATAGAAATGTGGCTGGGAAGAAATCTTTTTAAATACTTGCATTTGTTTCAGGAACGCTCGAAGAGGTCGTACGTTATCTAAAGGGTGCAAGTTCTCCTTCTGTGAGACTGTATTGGCTGTCTCCTCTAGGAAAAAGTCAGGAAGTTCTGATATAGAGATGAAAATAAAAAGTATATGGTTAGTATTTAGATGTATCTTCTAGAAAAAAGTCGGTGAGTTTTGATATGGAAATGAAAATCAAAGAAATGAAAAAGGACTGCGCCGATTTCGCCACAATTTCATAGCATGGAATTTCAACTCAATTTGTTTATTATTACAAACACTACTGGTTCCGGCGCAAATCGATGTTGAGAGCTGATAATGGCCGATTCGCCGGTATTAGTTTTTTACAAGCCGTGCGGAAAATATGTAACAACATTATTTCTTTTAAATTCCTTGAATTGGATGAGAAAAGGGTTAAGGATAACATTGCATAATAAGGATAGAGTATTGTGTTCGTTTCTCCTTGACGTAGATTTCCACACCAGTTAAGCCTTCTTGGATTGATTTGTTTATTATGAAAGATCTATGCATTGGTAGAGGAGATGATATGTGCAGTATAGACAGAAGAAAGGAACATTGGGGATAGAAGCACAGACGAAGAAATACGGGGGCGAAAGTAAGATGGAAGAAAGTAAGGGGAAGGAAGGAGAAAGATCTCTTTGGATAGAAGAGGTGTGGACACGAACTTCTCCTTTTCTCCGCTAGGTCATTCAATCAGTCTCCGAAGGCGCCAAAGTGGACCTCGCCCACGCATTTTTTTCTGTCGAGCTTTTTCGGATGTGCGACCCCACGTGTGTTCCGCACGTGTTGCACCGCCGCCGCCTCAACTTCCCCGTTTCTCCCGCTTCGTCTGCTGTCCGGCAGAGGGAGTTGGTGCGCCACTCAAAAACTCCCTCGGGTTTTGCAATCGCCGTCACCGGGACTTGGAATCGTCCGTATTATCCCGTGGACCAAAAAGGAGGAGCTCATTCGCGGTGATGTTGTCGCTGGAGTAGGATTGCTTCGCGAGAACACAGGTAAGGGACTAGAACCCTCCGAAGGGGTGCGATTGTGAGATAAGTGATCGGGATCTCCTGTTATCTTCGCACTGTTTATTTGTTAAGGCCGAAATTATAACCTCTCCGAGACCGATATTTTCTTTTGCGAAAAATGGTATTCGAAATCGGGTGAGTTTTTCCATCATTTCCATTTGTTTTCCAAAGTGAAGGTACGACATAGAAAATGTTCCGTTTGCATTAAATGATTCTGTTGGAAGCCTCCATAAAATTAACAACTCAGTATAATTTAGCAGTTATACATGAAAGTAATTTGACTCCATATTTTGTTGAACTGAATTTTCGAATTGATATCGGAGTTCAGTTATTAATTAAAGGGATATCTAGTGACCTGTCGGATCTTGTTGCCTGCCTTTAAATAATTCGTTAAAATTTCCAGGATTTATAGTAAATGTTAAAAGAGATTCTTTCATCGTATATTTCACTGATAACTAGTATATCAATCTAGGGTTTTATTTTTGTAGACTTATTAGTGAATTTACCAATTGCTAAGTGATTAGTAATTTATTATTGAATGATATTCAATTAGTAATATTATTCAATAATACATGTTGAATAAAAGCTTTCAGATATTTAGCACAAACTGTATAAACAACCACGTATCGCATAAACTATATTTCATAATACTTTTTTGCTGGTATTGTTAAGCTATATAAATTAGTGCAGCTATTTCTCTATATTTGCAATGGAGAAAAATTATGTTTGAACATTAATATGCGGTCGTGAGAATAACTTTGTGCGTAAGAAAATACAATCTTCAACAAGAAATAAAATTGGATTCTTCATATGTTTCAATATTCTTCAATCGTCATTTATGTGTTGCTCTTAATTTTATATCTGCTTCTTGTTGAATGAAAGCTGGGAAATCAGTTAAACTATTATCTGAAGTAGATCAACATATTTTCTGACATCTATCAAATCTCTCATCAAAATCAGTTGCATAACATTTAAAAATCTATCGGTGTAATTTACATATTTCATAATCTCTGTAATACATGTTCACAGTTTTAATTATTTTCGTTCCATTAATTTTAAACCGAATTCATTTTCACTGAAATGTGGGTTATTTTTAAAACCCTCATTGCTTCATCGTGGGCAAGAGAGTGAATGGTTTGAACATAAAATTTCTTGATCGCTTGAGTAACTTTGAATGCTAATAAACAGCTGTGTATGTTACGAATGAGTGTGATCCAAGGAGTTAATGAATGCCTTTTTACATCCGGAACAGCAGTAGGACTCTTGCTAAGAGGGATTTCCCTTTCATTTCAAAGTGTGTCTCGTTGAACAAGAGAAATTCATTCAGGGAAACTTTTGTTTGCGATCATTTCCCTTCTAAATGAGTTGATTTAGAAGACTTTTTCAAATGACTTCGAAGCGAAACAATGTAGTTCGCTCTTCTCTAAGTGTTTCCCTTCCACTTCCGTTATGCATGCAAAATTTCTTGCGGTGAATGAAATGGAAAGCTTTCCTCTGTGATATTTTCGCCCAAAGAAAGCCAAGGGGAGCTACGTAATTGAGAGAAAATCTTTAACGGTGTAAGATTAACACTCTCCTTTTTTAGAATAAAGTTGTGGATTGGTTTCTTGAATAATGATGCCTATATTTTGCATATACTTGTCGCTCGTGTCCTAGAAAAATTCCTCGAAAATTGTCGATCGTTACGTAGAATAAATTCGAATTTATGAAGAATAGGGACTATTATTTTTTGTCATAGCATGACGAAATCTCTCTATAACCTTTCCTATTGTTTTTTTTTCATGATTCAAGGTCTCGGGCTAGTAAATATCTAGGTATAAGTTCATGGATAGTGCTTTTTCATCAATCCATTGTCAATTTCCTTCAGCCCAGAAGAAAATATGTTATCGATAGTAGTCTGCATCTGATTAAACTTCACAGTGTGGCTCTGATTAAAAAATATGCAAATTGTTAAGATTTATCGAGATAGAATGAGAAATCTTTGAAACTGTTTCTATACCCAAAGAAAATAATTTTCAGATGGTTGTCACATCTTGTACACATCGCTGGCAAGCCAGCTGGATTGGTCCATATAGCAAGCCAGCTGGATTAGTCCATATTGCCAATGGTCATTGGCTATATGGAAGCAATTATTATCTTCGCCACCCTTGCTCCTCGCACAATTGAAATAATCACCAATACTTATTTTTACCAGTGATTAAATTAGTGACCTTTTCCCTCTTTAAAGCAACCATTTAATTGTTTATTACCTGGCTGAACTCTGACAATTCTTGCATTAGATTAGTATAATACCCGGCTATAGCTAGTCTAACGTTCTACTTTATGCATCAGTTGATTCGATTGATTTAGAAATCCATTAATATGTCAGGTCTAACTACGGGTCTTATATTTCCCCGCCTAATTCTTAAGAACATAAAACAAGCTAAAGTTTCGAGCATTTCCACTCATCATCTTTATTAGTATCGTCATAGTACCAGTATCGTCGAAACATGCACAACACCCATTTCGCTTGCCCTTCAAAGTTACTTCACGAGCGAAAAAACTGCAACCCTAACATTCTGCGAATAATATTTTTATCAAGCGAAGCTCTTAAGAAGGTACGATCAAGTTTTCCTCGCCCCTCGCAACTCATTTCCTCTTGTTTCATTCTGTTCCGCCAGATCAGCATCAGCTCGTCTTCTTCGAGTCGCTGACGACACCCAAAGTTGGCGCATACTCTTCTCCCACACCTCAGCAGCGGTAATTCGCACATCGCGACTTTTTCAAAGGAGTGGAAAAGAGTAAGGGACGATCGGGTTACATCGGGTCCGTTCGTGCGCAAAAGTCATCGGAAGGAAAGTTTTTCCCTCGGCCGGCTGATCTTTTGAAAGTTACGGATCCTCATAACCGGACGTTCGCATCCGGAACTCGGTCCTTTGCGCGGAAAACCTGTTATTCCTCCAAGGGATCGGAGAGGAGTGAAAACTTGGATCGGCGGTGACTCCGGTGAGATCAACGCCTGCACCACACACACGCGTCGGTTGGATCGTCTGAGAAGGGAGGGCGGTGAGACTTGGCGAAACCAACAGGGGGAAATCGCCGTGAAAGGGGTATTACTCTTCATTCATTCAGTAGCACAGAAAGAACAGCTGAGAAAGGGAAGGGCCATCCAGAAAAGATGAACGTGACTTAGTCGCAGATCTCTTAGAAAACCAAGCATCTCCTTCTAATTTAGACGACGAGCTTGCTAGGATTTCGAAAACTGGACGCTCCAATTGTCAAATTCTATATAACGAATGATGCTAATACTTCAAAGTATACTTTAACCTCCTAGGAATATTTTCTGGAAATTTTGGGTTTTCAAGAGTTGGTTTATCGGATATTTAACCAGAAACTGAAATTGTCGGTTTGAGAGGTATCGTTTCAAGGATTAGCTGATATCATTGCGAGATGGGTACCAGACCTTGTTTCGTCCTGGGGTTGCTATGCCTGGCAGCGGGTGCTTCTGCAGTGGCCAACCCGGCAGTGCCCAATGCAACTGCCGGAGTCTACTCTTCATACCGAGCACCGCTGGCCACGATGGAGGATGGATTACCGATGTTGTTTGGAGTTGCCAAGGCGGCTGCTGAGAGGATGAGAGATTCCTTGGGCACGATAGACCTTGGGAAACCAGAGGATGCATGCATTGCGGAACTGTCTGAAGTGTGGAGAGGGATCGCCGAACGAGAATTATGGGCACTCAAGAGTGAGTACTTAAACATCATCTGACGTATGTTTCCAAAAACTTCTTGCCTTAATTTTTGATAAAGCTTTCACAGATACCTTTTTTCCTACTGGTAGTATCTTTGTTTTGATAGAGCAGACCATCATCAGGCGTAGGATGCTACCAATGAAAGTGATTCCATAAACAACATTATTTGAAGGCATTAAAATAGATCATTTTAACAGATCTTTTCGTTTAACTTCACTGACTATATTGCATCCCTCAAACTTTAATATGTTTATTATCATCTTAAAATTGACTTTTCTAATGATACCTAAAAATCATTTAAAGTGTGAAATGAATTTCCAAGGCATGGTTTGGTTTCACTTTTGATTATTATTTTTAAAATGCTATATTAAGCTTAATTACATTGCATTTTTATATATGGAAACTTATCTGAGGTGAATCACCGCGTTGAAATTTCCTGTGGTTCGAGTCTCCAAAACAAAATTATTTTCCTTTTGAAGAAAGGTGAAAGACACCGGTAATATCTTCACTCAAATCCTGAATCTCTCTACTCATTGTAGTAAACCTTCATTATCTGAGGGATCATCATGATTAGATAGAATCAGCGCGCGGATAATCTGGCAACTTCTTACTCTCCTGTGTTGATAAACGTCTTAATCTCCCACAGAAAGTCGATAAGATTCTAACTTTCAAATTCATTCAATTTCATGTCTCTTAAATTATAAGCAGCTTCTTAAATTATAAACAAAACAGTCAAAACAGCAGTCTCTTAATTTATAAATAATTTAATTCTTGATTCTGAACGCTCAGTGGAATTGACACATTACATGAAAGTAATTAGAATATCTTTATGTGTGACCTGTGACCTATTGATTCGATCGAAGATGAATTCCTAGAAGTAGCTCTTATGACCAGAAATGCGAAGCAAAATAATGAGTTTCCTTTTCTCCAACTTTTAACTATTATAAAATCTCCCTCTGCTAATCTTTTTGATAGCCAATATCTAGGAGGTTAATGATATAAAGTTTAAAAAACATTTACATCATATACGCTGTCGACAACGTCAAGTGAAGTAATATTTAATTTTCACCTTTAAAGCTTCAACTTTTTTTGGTTAATCTTGCAGATGTTGAGTAGCTACTTCTTTAATTCAATTTTGTATATTGTGAAGTACTCATGACGTTTATAAGTAAAGTATAAGAGTGAAGTCAGATATGCCAACTTTTTATGAGGCGTTCTTTGCAAATTTCCGGAGCAGACCTAATTATTTGGAAGTCGCCCTTGCCGTCACTGCCGGAAGCACTCCGGCGAACAAGAGAGCTCTTAATGGGGTTGGGTTTCGCAATGTTGGCGATTTTCTGTCAGAAGCCGATTTTCCCGGAAATGTAGTGTTAACGCTCGACTTTGAGGAATAGATTCCCGTTTCACATACCTGTTCATTCTACTATAAAATTATCTCTCCTCGGATGATGATAATAGAATTTACGAACTCAATAACTTCGAATTCATAGAACCATGTGAAGAAGCTGAACTTTGCTTTTGTCTTTCATAAGGTGCATTTGTTTATTACAATTCGTCGAGTGCAGACAATCAATTGTTAAAATTTGAAGAGTAAAACTCGTAGGATATAGCCCGTTATCACAAGATCTTGACAATGATAATTCGATACACAAGTGAAGAATTAGAACTTTGCATTGGGTGCATTTGTATGTTTTAATTCGTCAATTAGAGACAACATTCGCAATTAATTTCCTCGAAATTTGAAGAGTAAAACTCGTAAACTAGCCCGTTGAAACAAGAAGATCTCGACAATGAAAATTCGATTCAAATATCAATCGAAAAATTTCCTCGTAATGTAAAGACGATATTTAAAGATGAAGTGAACTTTGAATTCATTTCCAGTGACGTGAATCTATACAATTTCCTCGATGAATTTTATTTATATTCCGAAAGGGAAAAACGCATGAACAGAAAGGAGCGATTCGGATGCCCGTGAGATGTCGAGGAGCCGCATTATAATTCAACGCCGCTCTTTTGCTTCTCTCCCGGAGAAAGTGATGTTGGCGCGACACTTCCTGCCGCCTGCGCTTATCTTAGCGTCTGTTTCCACTTTGAAAAGCTCTTCTCTTCCAAGTGAAAAATCATAGAAAGTGAAAGATGCAATGGAAAAGAATTCAGATCGGTTTCATCGCTCGCGTTCAGTTCAACGAAAGCGAAAGGGTTATCAAAGATCCCGTTCCGAGCGAAGGGAAAGATCGGTGGGATTATGTAACGAACTATCAGCAAAATCTTGCTATTTTAGAGATATTTAAGAGATAAATGAGGTATAATTTATATTTTAAGTCTAATAAATTCATCTAAACTGTACTGTAAAATAGCTATTGCACAATGGTATCATTAGGAAAAAATAAGTAGGGTTTTCAAAATTCTTTTTCAAAGTATCCGATTTGATAAATAAATGAATGCAATCATTTGAACAATAATTATCCCTTTTCTAGTTGAAGTGGAAGGTATAAAAAATGAAATAAGTCCTTTTTCATTCTCACTGATAACAAATAGGCTTTCTAATAATGGGAGTTACTACAATAGCTCGATTGAAAAATTGAACCCAGAATTATATTATCACTTCTGTTATAACTATTAGCTGATATGGTCGCTTGATTAAATTTTATGGTTTTAATTAAGCTTCATTGCGTTTTTAAATTTTAAAATTATTAATTTCATTATTTTTTAATTAATTTACGATGATTAAATCGTCAGCGATTATCATTACATCTTTTCTTTTTGAAATTACTATATCTATACTATCTAATTAATAATCTATACTATCCCAAAAATGACATTTTAATGTCTAGTGGAGCAAAATCCGTATATTTAAAACATCAATGCATATCGTGGCTGTTTGTCCTTTTTACATCTCAGTCTACGTAAAATATAATTATTGTTTTATATGCTTTCATAGCTACTATTTGATGAAATCTACGCAACTTAGATCTGTTCCTTACCTCTGGAAACGCATCCGCATTTCCTACCCATCCGTTACTCTTCCTTACTTTCGAATCTTTCCCCTGAGATCGTGTGATTCCTATTATGGTCATTTGGTTATTTTTTTGCATTTCCCACGCGGTACCCTCGCCAGCTGGAGCAATGCTGGATTCCAACGGCGAAAGGCGACGTGTGAGCCACTCGGTCGCATAACACCTTCCACGGAGAAAGTGGTAGTTATTCAATCTCGAAGGGAGGCTCTACAAGAATAAAAAAAATACAATCGCGAAATGAAAATACATTCGCTTTCATTGTTCCTATTACGGATGATATTTTCTATGCAATTTTTCCATGCTTTCGAAAGTGGGAAATCGGATTCATTACCGATCGATTTCTAATAATTTCATCATCGATCATAACTTTTACTAAAAGATTTATAGTAGCCATTTGGCTCGTGGATGATTGAATCGATTTAAAGAGGTATTTGTTGAAATGAATTCCTGCCCCATACCTCGTGTTGTGATGTGGTGCCAATTTCTGAGAGCTATCACCGTTTCCCGGGAGAGAAAAATATCGACGTGACTGGGACTCGAACTCAGGTCTTCGTATATCGAGTCCAAATACACTGTTTGCGATGTTGACTCTGTGTGATCGTTTATAGGTTAAAACATTTTTTTCCAAAAATGAAAGTCCTGAGTTCGAGTCCCAGTCACGTCGTTATTTTTCATTTCTGTTAATCCTGGGTTTCAAGGCGTACACCTATACATAAAAAGTAAGGATTTCTAACTCTGATCCTTGTGATATTTTTCGATTTATACCTAAAACAATAAGCAAATTTCTTTGTCATCATAATTTTGTGATAGCCTATTTAAAAATGATCAATTTTACTTTCTCTTCTCATTCTAACGGTGCACCTTGTAGTGAATTTTGATGAGCAATCGAGCATTTAAGAAAGATAAACATAGAGAGGATAATGATAATGATCGTTATCCTCTAGAGGAAGAAAACAGGAAATATGATGCTTTTAGATAACTCTCTATCCTTGCTTGATTTAGGAATACTCTTCTGTTTCGTCCTTAGAAGACTTGTGTCTTCGGATTTCGTTAGCTGAAGGGGGACGTTTTCAAGGCAACCCTAAAGTTATGTCACAAGTGATGATTTACTTTTGGTTGTGCAACTTCACCTGAAGTATCGCGGTATCGTACCGACTGAGGAAATAGAAAGCAAGTTTCACGGAATCTCATCTTAGACAATAAACGACCTTCTTGGAAGCGACGGCCCACGCGGCTTTGGAAGAAAGGATTTCCATTGGGGTTACTCATACTCTTGTGGGCGTTCACTTTCGAAATAAGGACGCAATTACTTTTTGGCGTCTCTGGAAACTATGATAACGATTTAATCGGTCTACTAGAAGCAGGTCAAGATTCTAGGCGATGCTTTTGGAATGACGTTTATGTATGTACGAATAAGATATGAAAATGCGATGAATTTTATTTTAAGTTTCGATTGGGTATTCTGCAGCTAACAGTTCAGTCTAGGGGAATTTTAATTGATCTTGAAGTCTCAACATAGATTTCTTTTATTGAGGAATTTTATTAAGAATTTATTTATTATTTGAAATGGCTTAAATTTATTTGAGACGGAAGAAAGATACTCTTCTGTAAGGGATGCATCTCACTATATGTAGGTTTTTCATATTTTGATCAAAAGGAAACTCTTAATATCTCCCGACTGATAAGCCTCCTAATTCGAAAAACTATTTAATAGATAGGAAGCATTAACATAGTACATTAATTTCCGATATATTTGGATTCTATCCCGATATTTTTAGATTATACTATTCAATAATATTACATTTAGAGAAACACAATGTCTCCTGATATATTTTGCGGCATGATTTAAGAATTTGATTTCAGATATTTGTTTATAGATATCAGTTTGTTTACTTTTTTATGTCAATTCCTATCTTCATCTATTTAAAATTCCTTTCTGAGTCTCATGCAAACTTAAATATCGTTTATCAAGTTTAATCTTTGTCTAAAGTCATAGAGGTCAATTGTATTATTTTACTTCCAAACTTACAATATTAAATTGAGTATATTACTTCCCGCTTCAATCAAGTGACGCATTTGGATGAGTACTCGAAATTAATGAAAATATTTTTATAAGACCGTCAGTTTATTATTTTTTGCGAAGTTGCTCAACAAGGAAGATCTGATTGGTAGCAGTTTGATTGTGATGAGTTATCATTATAAATTGAGCTATTATAATCGACTTGTCAGCGTGTTTGATATCGTTGAAAATGTCAACTGAAAGACAATAGAGATGCAACTTTTGGAGAAGTCAATCAAGTCAACCAAAGAAGGAAGGAGATCGACCCTGTCCTTTCTCAAATTCCGTTTATCATCCTCGTCTTACATAAGACGGGCTTTCCCTATAACGTTCTCCAGCCTCTAGTTCGGAAATTCCCTTAGTCACTCTTTTATATCAGGAGAAAGTTACGTTGGATTTCATACGTAACAAGCGTGAAATTTTTTAAAGCGATCCCTTTAATGTCTACGAGAAATAATAGTATTTGTCGATTGGTCTTTCGTCACGCAACTGAAATGGAAGTTGTGCAGGCATGACGCCTATATGGGATTCAGTTTACGCTTAGGAACCTGTTGACAATATGCTCGACTTTGACCTTAGCTTCGGTGTTCCACTTTTGCTAGCGTGAGCTAAGAAGCAATTTCACGGATGTTTTGGAAGCATAAATCGTAAACATGATTGCGATAGTCTTTTGTTAAGTAGATGCTTGGTCCTTTATGGAAGTTGGCAACTGTTGATATTCACCGTATGTTTTTCCCTGTAGGTAAAAAAACCCTGTAGTTAGTTAAGTATTCCGAATCATGAATTTTACTGAAATTAATATTAAGATTAAGATGAGCATATATTATTATGGAAATTAATATTCATCTCCGGTGAATTATTTTGTAATCTATGCATCATTAAGGTTAATTTATAAGTTTCATTTCGGAAGTTATTCATAAGTATCGTAACTTTGAAAGTGCTTTCTCCAAATTATTTTAGCTAAATGACCTGGAAGGTCACGCATCTCTTTTTGGTCAAAAAGAGGGAATATTATGATACGTTTTTAGGGGGTAATACAGTAAATTTATTTTCGCTTTTTTAATATTTTTCATTTACTTTGTTTTTGTATATTTTTAGGAATAATCATCCCATTTATTTGTCATTCCTGCAAAGGAAAATAACGCCTCCTCAAAAAATAAAGATGATTTAAGATTCTCCTACATTTCCTTGTTATCTTAAATTTTTTTCTCTGTAACCGATCTTACTCCGGAAATGGATCTGTCAGAACTTAGCTTATTCGTAAAGAGAAAGGCATGAGGTTGTATTCCCAGCTTTAGGAATAAGACGTCATAATCCTTGCAAACACTTTAGATATATTTCTTTTCCGGTCACTCCTCGTGATTCACGCCGGAAAATCCAAGGCACATGTCCGCCTTAAAATTCTTGAAGTGTTGTCCTAATTCATAAGGATAAAAAAGATGTAGGTAGACACAATGGTTAGGTAAGAATAATTGTTAGGTAAACATGACTTATGAATATTTAAAAAGAATTGATGTAATTGAAAATACGTATCGAAGTATCGCAGAAATGTAAGTTATAATTTCTCCAGCCATAGAACACTAGATCAAATATCAGACATGAATTCATTTAATCTGTGACCAGAACTTCATTTTATTTCTCTATTTTCGTATCCCTGAGAATCTAATCTAACCGTAGCGTTGTAATATTTTCAATTCTTGTTTCAATCTGTCCTCTAAGAAGACTTAAGGTTTCCATCTAGCACCCGACCTCGCAACTCGCTAAAAAGTCTACATGTAGTTTAGCTAAAATTTTGGCCAATGGAAACATGGTTCACAAGTGTATACCTCCGCGCCTTATTTTACCGTAAACTCTCCTAACATCGCCTCCACCCACTTCTCTTTATACACCTCACTCTCCAAAGCTTTCCCTTCCATCAGCTGACACATTTGCCTCTTCTTAACAGACACCAGCTGGATCTACAGTCGATTCATTAACCCACCTTCGTACACCTTGATACACATCATAACACGACTTATTCACTTTCTCCGATCCGGAGAGAGGTCGAGACCTTTGCTTTGAGGAGCATTTCTCATATGACGGCGTACAGTCGTACACATTGCTGGGGTTCTCGATCTATAGCGGAAGGGTTGTATAACCGCGAAAAAGATATGACATCGTTGCGCTGTATATATTGATTTATTCCATAATAAACTGAAACATGGGCATATTCGAGCCCCCATATGCGAACTGAGGAAGTGAAGCATTGATTTTATTGCAGTTCACGTTTGGATTAGTAATTTCCTGAAGTGACGGTCTGTTCACATTATCTTTCAGTTTTGACGAACCGCTTCATCGTGAAATGACTTATGAAATCACTCCTTTGAAAATTTGGAAACCCTTAATGTCTTCATTGATTATCCTCTTTGGAGATACTTGAGAATGGTAATACTCAATATTGAAAGTTGTAACTACATACCGGGTTGAATGTAGTTTTAACTTAATTAATACATGCGTAACCACGTTTATAAAAGATTCATAAAAGATACAGTAACATTTGCTACGTTATGAAATGTTTACCTTTACTTTCCCGATCGCTAAAGAGCTTTCTGCTCGAATCATATTCATATCAAAGGAACAGGATTATACTGTCGTATCTCACACGGTAGGATAAAATACCTTTCCTTCGGGTAATATAAATTCATCTCGAGGAATTCGTTCATATAGTAAGTTAATGAGATTTTTAGCGAAACACAGATTTCCCATAGGATAAGCTGATAACCTCGGGGATTAGATCTATCTATGGGCTGAAATACACTGAATCTGACTGATTCAGAACTGATATCCTAGAAAACATCACTTTCTTTGAACGATAACGATCTCCACTCATGGAGCATGTGTTGCGAATTGAGGACGAACTTTTATTTAGTTTCCTTTGGGATTCGTTATAAAAGCCTGTTTAAATGCGTAAAATTTATCTTTTAGTTACTTTATATTGTAGAGTACATGTGTGTAAACAACCGATTAAAGGGCTAATTGAACAGCACACTCAAATATTCCTTCTGCACCAAAGTATGCAGACACAAATAAATGAATAAGTGTAACATTCAGCTCTCAGAATAAGAACAACCTTTTTCATCAGTCAGCTTATTGAGTCCAAGGATAAAATCCTCTCGTAAGTTTTGGAAGAATTACATTCGACATAAGTGAATTTATTTCTCTTCTTTTTTCACGCTTCCTGGTTTCTGTTAGTCATTCGAAGGGCTATTCCTTTCGCCAAGCCGTTTCAAAGGAATGTCGGCGAAATGAGTGATCCAAATTGTAAAACAACTCCGGTCGGACCTGTTCCACCGAAATAACCGCCGTTCGAAATCTGGCTTCATGATCTCTCGAGTGTATACTTGGAGGAGTAATAAACCTCTTTTTTTCTGATACAATGTGCTATACCTGCCTTCCGTTTGAACTGACTCAGGAATTCGATTTCAAAACCAAATTTCACCTCTTCCACTTATTAACAAGGAAAGACTGTATTTTTGTTTCTTTCGAAATTGGCCAACCCAGTTTATCGCAATTCTATAGATTACGAATTATCTTCGAGGAATTAGGCAAAAATCATTTTCTGCGTACGACTTTGGGATAAGGACTTTAAACTCGAGGTAGACGATCCTCTTTAAGCAGTGGTGTATATAAGTGGGGGAAAAATTGTTCTTCTTGTAATTTGGTAATAACTATTTGGAATTTTTTGTACCATTTTCTTCTTCATTTAGCATTTAGTAAGCACTTGTAATAACCTGTTTTTTATAATATTCGGAAGAAAATTTCGGGTGTTTCAGTGTCCTTTAAATTTATTTCGACCTTTTGCTCGTTGAGGTTGTCTGAAAAGAAGTGTTTCAATCATAACCTTTTTTGGAAATAAAATCTGAATTGATTCTTCCAATACTGTGATTGACTTTCGATTAGCTGTCATTATGTAAGTGAGAGGGCGTGAAACTGTCTGAATGCAGTCCATATCCAAGGATACGATTTCGAGAACACCCGATTTCGTAACATCAGTTAATTTCACGTATACTAAAATTATCAGCAGCATTTACAGTTTCCCCTCTGAAAGTCACCTTCAGTGTTTGCCTTTTACCCCAGTCTATCCAGAAAAAAATTTGTAGCGATATTATAATACTGTACAGCAAAAATTAATCCATATGTTTAATATGGATTTATTTTTGCTACGTTATTATCAAAATGAGTTACACATATGTATATAAGCATACGCAAGTGTCAAAATAATTATCATATATGTTATGATTATGTAAGAAATTATTGACAAGTATATTGAAAGTATTTTGCATGAATTTTATAGCTCTAACAGCTTCATCCCGACAATTTCGTCCCTCGGAAATTTACGTTTTAATTCCATTTTGTGTCGCAGAGTTGTTATTTTAAAAATGGTTATTCCACGATCGAAAATAAATAAGCTAACGTAGTTTTCCGGGACGCAATTACCCTAGAATCTTTAAACAGTCGGGATTTTAATTTTACATTGTCTCTTTAATCGACATTGTTTTCCGTGATGTGAAAATTACTTCCTTTATCAGGTAGGCGTTTAGCCTGCAAGAGATTTTATAGAAAGCAATACTCTGAATTTAAAATTACGTACTCAATTTTCCTGTGATGTGAAAGTGAATTATCTCCTCGTTATTGAATTTATATTATTACGTAATCATCCAATAATCTACCTTTTAAATGTTAGAAACTTTTCAGCTCATTATATAAAGACGATGAAATGAGGAAGAAAATGCGAATTGGCTGATCGGGTTTCATTTAAACCCTTCTCTTAAGACCGCCAATCTGACCCCAAACGGAAGACATGATAAATATAATCCATTCTAAACTCTAGGATACCTTGTTCAGAATGTTCGTAATACGTAAATTTTCAACTCTGCTGGCCTTATACTCATATTAAATCAAGTTTTTACTGGCAGCAATGTATGAATATAGGTCAAAATAAATGAGATGAAATGTTTCTCTCTCTAAATTTTAATGTCACGCATTACCTTGATAACAACCTCGTTGTTTTCGTTCGATCATTTTATCTTTCGATCTCGTTTTCTCATTTTCGAATGCAAACATCACGTAGTGATATTCGCAGACCGATAAAAAATCATCGTAGATATATTTTCATTATTCTACTATATTAATCATATGTTTTTTCTGTAATTGGTATATACTGAATCAATATAAAATTTTCTAGACCAAGATTAAATGTAGCCAAAGGGAATACATCTCAGTTACTCTTAAAAGGCAATTTTTTATTTTTATTTGATATATTAATTTGATACATATTAATTTGATGCAAAGAAACCATGTAAAGGAACGTTCAAATTATTTCCTCCTATATTTAAAGATATATCAACTTAATTTTCAGAAAGAATAGTTGAAAATTTCAAATAAATCAGCTTAGGATATCCGAAAGACACAATGGCTATTTGCATTACTTCCCAAATTTAATAATTCAAAAAATCCGAATCTGAGAAAGTCAGAATATCTTTAAATGATTCGAATTATGATATCACAAACTTTCCGCTTTTTTTAGGGGGTTAGTATGGGGAGGGCGGTTCTGCAAAAGAGTTCCATTGTTTTATTTTCGGTGTTGAACTGGTTTCTCTGGCCATAGGGTCGTCGTTGCAACAAACACAACGGGGTCACGCTTTTGCTTGCATGTCGGTTCGCGCGAATTCGGCCTCTCCCACTACTGATAAATTGATGGGTGGAGAAGCTTCTGATTTGCCTTGGTCCCGATGATTAAGTTTCTCTCATCGCCTATGCAGTGAAAGAGGCCGAAATTGGGTGGCGTCATTGAGATCAGGTGACATAATTTCGGAACCGTAAAATTTTTATTTAGTTCCGAATCGCTCATTGTGTATTTATATCTCCCGTATAAGAAACGAATTTCCCTTAAAATAACAATATCGAGAAAAACTTAGTCCTTCGAAGTGATTGACTAAAAGTGAAATTCATTCAACCGTCTCGATTAATGAAAGCCGAGGATATGTTTTTTCCTTGAAACTAATTTCATTGCTGTTTAGAGTACTTTCGGTTAATTTATTTTAATAGAAACGGATCAAAGTCACGGCTACACGCTGAAAGGGTTACATAGGTTACTTTCCTGCATAAGTTTCGACAGCGAAAATGAAATTTTGAAATAAATGCAATCAGGAGCTTATTTAATGTGAATGTCACTCACGATGGCTTACGAGGGAATCAAATCTAATGTTGATTTCTCCGTGCATAAAAATTTCCTCGTTCCAGTTCATATTTACGGAGAGCTTCAAGATAAAATGAAGTAAATTACAATTCATACTTTAGATTCATAAATTTTAACTACGTTTCCAATTACTATATTTTCTAGAAAAAATTAGGGCATATTAAAGAAGATTAAGTGAATTTTATGTCAGTATTCTGAATGCAAGAAAGATAGATAAGGAAGAAATAAATTTGTTTGACTTATTTGGGTTAGGAATAGATCAAAAGAGAATACATTCATGTAGACATATTCATATAAGAACAGCAGCAATCAAAAATGGGTGGTGATGAAAAATACGGTTTAGTTAATCAAAGTCATGTTCCTGCGATCAAGGCAGAGTAATTAACGATGACCTTCATGAAACGCCCAAATTTATCGATTGCTAATGAATTAAAATTTGAAGTTATATAATCTGGACCAATTTTTTCAGTGTAAGTTTAACGAAATCGATGTTGCAAGGCATGAGGTGAAAGACATAACCAAATTGAAGTATTTAATAATATTTCGCGGAAACCTGTTGAAAATTAATAAGTATTTCTATTTGGATAGTTAAATGTATTTCTTTAAAAATATATACTCTTTCATTTAGATTTTTATGGAAACTGGGAAGGGTAATAAAGGTTATAAAAATAATGATAAGGGAAGTAGGCCAATGAAAAAATGTTTACTTCTCGTCAAATTAAAAATGCGAAAACTGACCTAACCTTGCGAAATGTTAGGAATTAATCAAAATGCTCTCTTTGCTGTCAGGAGCTATAAAGGGAACTTTCTCGTTCTGTTACGAAACATCGAGCTTATTGTATTCATATTCAGTGCACGCGCTGCGACGAAAGGGCACCTGAGTCGGGGTGACGTATGGTTAAAACCTGAAATACTTTCGGCGACAAAAGACTCTATCTTAATTTTCTCTGTCGCGATCTTTTTCCATCCAACATATTGCGTCATGACAAATGACTGGCAAAAAACGCTCGTGACCAAAACCTGTCTCGAAGTTGGAACGCATTCTTCGCGAAGAAAATTTCCCATTGTTCTCCAAAATGTGTGTTTTTGAAGGTCGCTCCCCTACGGTATATCGGACAAAACGGTGAGTCCCTTGCAGGAAGAGGGATGGGTTGCCAAAATGCTGCTTTAGTACAATTTGGAAAGTTTGAGCATTCCGTGGTATTAGGGTGTGTTCCTGCGTGACATCTCAATATGCTATCGCTAAGTGCTTCCATTTCACATGTTCCTCGTTGAACTTTACATGATGTACAATAAAAAATGTATGCTCATCGAGGCTTGGAATAAGGTTCATTTAAATAGTTCAGTTTAAGAACTAGATTACTACAGGAAATCATCGAGCTATATCTTATAAGGATTTCGCAGCTAAGCTTAAATTTTCTATGTGAAACTCTTTGTAAAAAGAGTTGTAAAAGAGAAGAGAAAAAGCCTCGTTCTTCATTTTTTTCGGCACTCAGGAAAAATCCCAGTACATTCACCTTATGTACTCATTTATTGTGTTCGTTAGGTGATTGCACCTGAGAAGGAAATAAGGTTCTTATTTGATTGTTCTTGGAAAAACTGACGTCCAAAATTCGGGCCTATACCTCTCCTTTGAATAAGGATAATAAAATGATTCATGTCGCAATCAATTTCTTGTAAGATTTGAAAAGCTTAATCATTCTGCTGTATCATTTATCCTTTATTCCTCTTCCATCTTAATTCACCGGAATCGTAACCATTTCGAAATTGTTTCGACCAGGAAATTTGGAGAATCAGTATTATAATATCAGTTCATGGTTCGTTAGCGGATGTGGGTAGTTTTATTAGTTTATTTATGTGGGAGTTTTATTTCTAGGGTTTTCAGCAGCCTTTGACTGTTTTGTTTCTTTTAATCCAAAGCTCAATTCATAAGAGAATTATTTTCTAATTTCTTTTAAGAAAAGAGAAGATAGGACGATAATTAGGTCGAAATTATCTGAATAATGATCGAAACAGAGAAATTAGGCTGGGTTGTATTCTTCATGGTACAGAATAAATAATTATTTTGAATTTTACTACTATTTACTTTGTAGAAGAATCTTGAGAGCATGCGGAACCCCATCATTGGTTCATCAGTAATTAATTGGAAAGGCAAGTTCGATAGAAAGAAAACAATAATATAATATAATTACGAATACAGATCCAAGTAAATTACTCGCTCCAATGTAGTTCGATGTAATTTAAATCGATTGAAATTAAATTCTTAATTTCGGAATGAAAAGAAAATTCATGAAGTTCATATTTTTTAATTGGCGAAGAATTCTACTTTTAAGTCTTCTAATATATGCTATCCCTTTCCTTAACTAATATTACAAGCAAAATTTTCTCGATTGGCGTGTTGTAAAAATCAGTAATTATTTTGCTGTATTTCAATCGAAATTTGAAGAGGAAAAACTAAGATTACGAAAAATTAGAGGCGAATCCTAAAAATCGTCAAATTTTTGGATGGTTTAAAATCATTGAGAAAAAAATGACATAAGAATAAATCCACCCATGTTTCTAGTAGAAGATCAAGATTTTAAATCTGATTCCAAAAATTTGGATTGAAAGTCACCTCCCTTTTCCTGTAACATTATTTTATAAGAAACTTCCATTTCGATCATGCTCTCTCAGATTCCTGTATCTTATATAACTATCTTTCAAAACTATTCATTGTATGTAGCATTGTGTGTGAAATAGTTCTTCACTTCCAAACAGCCTCCTGGAGATATTTAAGCTAGTAGATCAATATTATCTATAAATCAGGGTATCAAACTATCATTCTTCTTTTTGTTTCATTATAAGCAAAACATTGGTTCTAGTTAAGATCCTCCTTTCCTAAAAATATCTTTTGTTTGATTACTCTCAACTCATTGGCTTAGAATCGAAATTTGGTTTTCCGGGTGTCCTTTTTGGGGACAAATGTCCTTATTTTTGGGTTCGATTTCAGCAGCTTTCTCGAGTAGTTTATGTAGGATTCATGCGGAATAAACCTAAAGGGTTCCCCGCTACGAGCGAATTTCCAAAGCGGTAAAAATTCTTATTTTATGGCAAAAAATCGTTTGGCATGCTTTGGGAGAACTACTGGGAGAGAGAGAGAGAGTGAAACGTGCGTATGATCTCGAATTTGCCGTGAATGAACATGACGCGGAAACAGTTTCACTTTCATGCGTAGCGGTAACCTAGAGGCTCGAAATGAAAACAACTCGCCATCGACGAAAACTCGTTCTGCTTGCATTCCAGTTTATGGTGATATCCCTTTCAAACCCGTGTCTCTCCGTTTCAGTTGCACACTTTTTAACTGACATAATAATGATTAAATTAAGGGGTATCGATCGCTGCTGGATAAGTGTTAAGATTATCTTAGATTATCGCCTCGATGTTTGAATCAAAGCACTCTATATATTGGTAACGAATGGTATTTTCAGAAAAGTTTACGTTATTCAAAGACTGAAATTATCCTCAGCTGATGTTGTGCGGAGAATAAGAAAATGTAATATAATTGTATGATGTTGCCTATACCTATGCGTATTTTTGACATATAACCAGCAAAGAGAAGTTTTAATTCCCAAGGAAAAATGGTCATGAAAGTAGGCTGATAGTACCGGGACTCGAACCTGGATCTTCCACTTCCGGGCAGATGCTTTATAAAATCGAGATATCGAGTTAGCACTGTCAGCATGTCCTTTTTCATTTACTAGGCACTCTCCTTAAACCCTTTTCCATAAGTATTAATTTAGTGGTTGGATTGTGTAGTTGTGATAATTATGGTTTCCCATCCATATTAATTTATGTCTGGAAGTTAGTGTAAGGTCGCCACATACTAAAGCCTATCAATGTAAATGCAATGAACTAGGATTTAACCTCCCATCATTACCCAGAGTTTTACCTCTTGAACTCAGTTTCTCTAGAGGCTGTGGCGTAAAATATTCGAAAGAATTCCGGCAGAAGAAGTGCGGTCTCTAGACTTCTGAAAGGCCTGCGGTCGACGTAACCGCCGCCGAGACTGTGGCATATTGTACTCTTTACTTATAACTCATCTCTTTCATTAAAGTGCCATGGCTTTTATCCTTTTTGGATGAAAAACTACTCATTTCATAGTCAAATTAAAGTATAATGGATTCACTAATTGTGAATCAGATTCTACTCAGATTTAAGCACGTGCGCGAATTCATTGTCGATGTCCGATGGAATAACATTATCCAAAATTCTGGTGGTAGAAATAGGGAGGGATTGGAAGAGAAAGAAAAACGATGAAATCTGATTGCTAGTAGATGAGATCTAAGCGAGAGAAAGATGAAGTGACTATCTAGAATACAGGAACTCACGGAACAAAAGAAGCTATTCGATAGCTTATCTCTTAATAAGATAACCTGATAATATTTAATTATAATAACAAAAGGCTCCCTCTCATAGCGTATCACCACCCTCGGGAGTTAGCTAATTAAGGCCTATACTTAGGCCAAACTTAGCTCATCTTTATAAAATGAAGGCAGTGTGACCGGAACTTCGCTTCCATTGCATATCATTACCCAGAAATTTACCTTCGGTACTCATTATTTTCACTGGTTGAGTCGAACTGTCCGATAATAACCAGCAAGTAAATTGCCGTGGCCCGGGATTGAACCTCAATCCCAGAGGTTAAGGCACCTTGGTCGCCAAGAACTAATATTGGATAGTATTTGTGTTTAATCGTGTTTTTCTTCATTCATTTAGAATAAATGAAAATACTTAATCGGCTTTAGTCGAGTATGGAGCCCCTAACTTTCACAACCAAAGGCTTTTCGCATTAATATATATTTTATGGAGTTCATTGAGAAGCTTATGAATGTTAATTTTCCCATTTACTGCTTTTCTGGAGAATTAACAAGATGTCATAACACATCCAAATTTTTCTACTGTGATGGGAAACTATATAACTCAGAATGACATATTTTTTTCTGGACCGATCACTTAAATGTCTTAATAATGCCTGCAACATATAAAATGCTCATGACGTTATTTTTATTTTAAACATCTAGTACATCTAATATGCTTTCTACGTTTTGTATAGTTCTCAATTTATATAACGAAAACAACTGGGTTCTTTGGAAATGTAACTGCTTCTTACACGACGTTAGCTTGTTACGTAAAACGTTCTTTGACCTAGGAATATCCCGTTTCCCTAGTGGAAGTAACCTTCGTTGGCAGACGTGCATGCATGCCCTTTTAAAATGACTCTTACGAAAGGGAAATGGGCATTCTTACCACGGAAGCGTAATAGCGGAAGATTTCCCTAGACTACTCCGGAGAGAGTATATTAATCTTTCACGTTTTAACCTACTGAGAGTTGCTCATGCAAAAGGAAAGGATATAAGCATCGAATGCAAGAAGGTTGGCTGAGAGGTCGCGCGGTACTTTCTCGCGTGGCTGCCTCGTAAAATACGGCGGGTGGTTGATGTTATTTCTGTGCCGTTGAACATTTACGGAAAAGTCGTCTCGAAACTGGATTTTTGGAATGCTGCGCGTGAAAGAGGTTTTGGGCAGAATAATTGGAGTCCTTAATAATTACACTTTCGTAACGGATGAGGGATAATTTCGTAAATTATAAAAGTGCCACAAAATGAAAAATTAACCGCGAAAAGAGAAATAAACTCCACGCGTGTCGTAAAACGAAAAATTGCGAATTATATAATTTTATATTTGTATCTCTTATGAGCGGAGCTACGGAGCTATGCTAATTTACTTAACATAACCGTGTCCTGAGAGAAGGAATGCAAAACACAAAAGAATATTTCTTTACATCTTAAATCATGGGTTAGAGTATGTTTACCTTAAATACGACCGGTTGCGAATATAAATAGGAAAGTTTGTAATTCCTTTGTATTAATTTTAAGAAATTGGTATTCAGATTTGTGCATAATTATTTAAGAGTATGAGACCGTTTCAGGCATAAAGAATCTTAAATTTGATGACAGAATGTAACAAATTTAAAAATCTAATCTAAAGATCTCCCAAAATTTTTCCCTTTTATGTTTCTGCATTCTGCCTTTCTGTTTTATTTTCTCGCCTCTTTGATTGCGATTGAGCATAAATTCATTAACCTAAAACAATTGTCCCCTTTTAAAATGCCTAATGATTAAGAAAGGCCCCTTATTGGACGAAAATTTGACCCAGTGATTTGTGTTATTGTAAATGAAAATTCTTGTTTTGCCTCTATATCATTTAGTTTGTCAATTTTTCGTACTCTTACTTTTGAATCGGTCATAATTTCATGTGTATTCCCTTAAAAAATACAATTTTACAACCAAAATAAGATTTTTAAGAATTCTATTTCCCTTCTTTTCGAACTTACGTCGATACTGCGATAGTGTCTTAGTTCGATTATTCTTTATAATTTAATTTTGCAAAATAAATAATACCCGCAATCGATAAGATTGAATTATACACGTTTACATTGAGAACGCTTTGTATAGCCTTTGGCCGAACCGAGGGCCATTAAGCAAATAAAAATGTAACTTATTGTCATAGGAGGAGGACATTTAACAATCCCTAAAGTTTTAAAGTTATGCGACTCCTAATTTTCGAGTTTTAAGCGAAGTTTTGGGTAAGTTCATATGAAAATTGTTGCCAAGGAACCCCTAAATATCTTATGCCAAACATAGACCATTTTTCTTCCATTATATCTTTAATAGACCTTGGGAAAACTTCACTCACTTGAAACCCTTTCATCTTCAGTACTTCATAAATGTAATCGATAAATAGCATTTGATTCTTAAATATTTAGGATATTAGCTTTGAAGAATTAAAAAGTAACAGGTTTTTCCTTCGATTCTTGGATTTTGGACCCATAAAATATGTTTACCTATAGACTGCGACATTAAAATTTTATTCATAATTTTACCTAATCTTAATGCTGTCATTCGAAAGAAAGATTTATAATTTAATGCGGCTTCGTGAAAAAGCGAATGTCTATCCCAACAGCTTTTATCGAATGAGACAAGATTTTTCCATCAGTTACGGCCGTCCTCAGATCCATAACGTATCTCAGTCGCTTGGGGAAAGTTTCTTGGCCGTTTCCGACGTTTCCTGCCTGCCATCTCCGGCAGATCCGTGTGTTTAATTTCCAGAATGTCAGGCGATAGGGAAGTTGGGCCGGTAAGGTTACGAAAGAGGCATAAACCGGTCAGATGAGCATTTCCATTCGGAGATTTCATATTTGAAAGGACTACTCGCAGAAACTTGCTTCACGACCGTCGAAAATGTTTCCGTGGATGAAAGTCAACGACCACTATTTCGCTCCCAAGGATATGGTTTCAGCAACGAGGAACTGACAGAATTTTCGTAATGGGTTGAGGAAGTGGAAGAACACCCTTTACTTACCTGCCTCAAATTAACACTAAATATCCCCAATATCGGCATACTTTAATTGGCTTCCTGTCGTTTTAAATTGACCTCTGTCAACGTGATTATGGTTTAAATTATGTTGGTGGAACCTGATGAATATATATGAGTATTTTGCTGCATTATCAAGATCATTTTTTTCATCATTTTCATCATTCTTTTCATCATTTCAAAATCGATGGAGGGGGCCATTATGTAAATGATTATACATTTATCTCCATTTGATCTTTGATTTCTTTGATGAAATCGTTATGTCTTATTTCTTTTATTTTGAGTGAATTACTAATTTATTCCCGTTCGATTCACAACGTGTCAATTTTCACACACATGTCACAAACACCATTCCAGTTTAAAGAGAAAAGTAAGGGCAAACTTCCTCACTCCTCATAACCCAAGAAGCCTATTTTCTTCTATGAAGATGTTTTTTGTGGTTAATTGTGGAGATTTCAGATTCAAATCCGCCTCCAAGTTGAATATTTTACCAACTTATTTCTTAAATTATTTAACGTTTTATTCAAGATTAACGTTTAAAGAATCAAATTTGCAGAACCATTAATCACAATATTTCCCATGTTCAAGTTAAGTTGAAAGTTAGCCAAAATATGAAAATGACTTCAAAATAGAGTAAAGATAAATTAGTTAACTATACCTATTGCCTGAGTATTTACTATCTTTAATTATTTTGGCATAAAATAAGGTAAAACGAAAAATTTTTTATAGAGGAATTAATTTATTATGATGCCTACTATCATTATAGCCTCAATTTCATTAGCTATTGAATCGAATTCAAAATTTTTTGTTCCACAATCTTTTTATGACCACCATCGTAATTAAGCTTTTCATTGATACCTGCACACGAGAGTTTTATATCCGATAAAATGAATTCTGCAAATTTACGAGTAACATTGCAGCATTCCATGACAAGAAAAATGTATAAATCAGGAAAAATTTTCACAAGGAAACAATATCTAGTTTAATGACTTTGCAAAATACTCAGTATTTTAAAAAAATTGTAATGAAAATAAAATTTATATATTTTGCAAAGTTATTAAAACAGGATATAGTTTCCTTGTGAAGATATTCCTGATTTATATGAAATGTAAATTTGTTGAAACGTAATTTTAGAAAATTTTCAGCAAGCGTATTTCTATTACTTTCACTTTTCATTCCTCCGTGCCATATTCATGTTCTTCTCAGGCCATTCCATAATAGTTTGGGCTTTAAATCTCCTTAACGGATTAAAGGGTGAAAACGCTGGAATAAATCTAAGAGACATTGAATATTTTTATAGTGAATAAACGAAGCTCCGACGGGGCACGTTTCCAAACGTGCGTTTATCTTCCGCTTTTAAGAGACCACTTATTTCCGCCGGAGCTTCTGAAAGGTCGAGTAACGTAACACGTTTGCATTCAAGTTTTGTGTTTTGATCAAACGGCCCTTTCGAAATCATTTGCCGAATTTCTCCGATTCGTCTTTTGCAGTGCTGGACGCAAGTGGGACGCCCGGTTCCGGTTTCCTATGGGGAAACAATTATTGGTTGGGATCACTGTCCATGTGCAGGTTTCTGGAGCCGAGGACGCCCGAGGTAATCCCACGCAACAGTTCCTCCAACGCCATCGCCGATGGACCTCCAGGAGAAGTGGAGGTTTTCGTTGCCACTTTCCGACACAGAGGGAGCCCTCAAGAGCACATCAGAGTTCCCAATGAGGTGAATTGATGAGTAATCGAATGTAGATATGTTTATCGCCAATCAAAACCACTGTGTACAACTTAGTCAATTCAGAGCTTCTCAGTATTATTCTCGTCACATTTCGCGAATTAATTCTACGTTAAATTTCCCGGAATAAAAAAGGATATGCCATCATGTGTAAGAAAGAACTCAATATTACCATAATATTAAGTATCAGCTTTTAAGATCAAAATGTTTCGTCATCTTCCGACATATCTTGGAGAAGATCTCGAAATTTTCATTGTGTATATAATAGTTAAGTTATAAATAACTCTTGCAAATTATCCTACAGAAAACAAAAGCGCGGAATTCCAGTTGAGAAGCTCTGAGTTAGTGAATCGTGGGAAATTTAACTTTCAATTATTTTATTCGAAATTTACAAAGCTTTTCCTTTTCTGTTTGACTTTAAAAGAACCTATATCAATTTAATAAGATTTAAATAGATCTGTTCAACGGATCAGAAATATTTTATTCAAAAATATGAATTATATGTATGCACGATAAATTTCACAAAAATTGTTATAAATCAACTTGAGGTATTACTTTTAGAAGTAATAACATGATGGACAGCTAAAAATTATATAAACTACAGAAACCTCATGTTTTTGGAGGAAAAATAGTGAAAATTTTTATTTTCGGAATCACTATCTCACGTTCCAGTTTTTCTAGTCAGTAAATATGGATTATATCAGTATCAAATCTTACGTATTTCTCCATATTAGAGTTAAGTTAGATTAGTAAAAGTTAAATTTACGATCCATTATTAAAATTAGAGGATTCATCTTTCACTTTCCAGATACCAAACTAACTAGAGAAATTGGAACGAATTATAGATATCTGAAAGTTATAAGACTGTATTATGATAAGGAATATTTTTGCATATTTACATTTTTCATCTATTATTGCTAATTAAGCTATTTTGCTTCATGTGAAATTAAAATTTAGTACTGTATTATTCCTTCGTTGGGCTCTTGGATAGCTAAATGAGCAGCGTATTTAACTTTTATTTCTCCCTTTAATGGATTTTAATATGGATAAAATTAAGCTACATTTGCTCTTTAACGGCTTTCGTGAAGGAAATATATTATCAGTGCCTATTTCTCGCAAATTGCAGTTATCTCTCTTAATTACATTGTTAGATCATACCTCTGTGATCTCTTCGCGCTACGTAATACGGAAAGATCCGAGTTCTAGAACTAAACGGTGGCACTATCTTCAATATCATCCAGTCATCGCGTATATGCTAGGAAGTGAAAGCAACTGCAAAACTTTCTTTAACTAGCCCTTCAAGGAAGGTGTTTTTACTTGAGATGAACTACGATTTACACCTGAAAGAGATCTGCAGCTTTCACATCTTGCATTGCAAAGGAAAAGTATTTGGCGAAAACGGCTACTGAATATAAGACAACAGCTGGTAATGGTAACGAGTTTAAAAACCACTATTTAATGCGAGGATTAAAATACCATCTTTGAGGATTAAAGGAAAAAATTCTTCATGTGTTTTGAAACAGGACGGATTGAGGATTTGTCTGAAAAATGTAGGTGAATCATGTGCTTAAAGACCGTGCCCGAGGAAAAGCTTATGAAGAAAGAAATTTCCACTAAAACTCCTACTTTCTGTTATGATAGTAATCCGATGACTGTTTTCTAGTACATGCTATATATTTATTACAGTTAAGTTATAATTCTTACTCCAGTATAATTATTAGTATGTACAAATAACCTTATCCATCTAATAATTGAGAAATTATTTCCCCAATTTTGAGATTCATTGGAAAATTTACGAACGTTCTTGAAAGAAAAATAATTTCGAGAATTAAAAGAAATTAAATCCAATTAAAATTGGAGATAGCGAAACAGTGCTGACCAAATAACATTATTTTTTTGGAAAATAGTATCAGACATTCTTTGAAAAATCCTCAGGTTATATAAAGAAAATTGCTATTAACTGACGGTCTATTTTACTAGAGGACTTAACCGCAATGGTAAAATCACTTCGCTCATTTGAAGCACAGTTTGCCGTCATTTAATTATTGATGTAGTTGAAAACTATCTCTTCCTTAAGTTAAGTCGCAGGAAGGTTTTTGACATACATGTTAACTTGCACGAGATTACCTTAAGTTTTCAGTAACTACCCTGAGCTTTTGCTAAATTTGTCCAACAGGTGAAAACGTCTAAGAAACGAGAGGTACAGTTATTCCGTTCCAAATTTTGGAGATAATCTATAAATTCTTAAACCAAGTTTCCGCTTATAAAAGAAATTTAAAACTTTTTTATTAAGTATAGACATAAATTTTGTATGAAGTATATGATATCCACAGTTTTATAGACGATAGCTGAGAACTAAAAGTAAAAGCGGCTAATTTTCATCTATATTGCATTCCAGTTTTTCTTGTCAGTTTTATATATGAAAACTGTAGTTAAAAACTTATAGTGTAAGCTACGAAGTGTAATTTTAATCGTCAGATCGAGAAACAACATAAGTATAGAGACGACTTGGAAGTAGACTATCCTCTCTAATACGAAGAAAAATACAAAAAAATTTATTTCTATATAAGTCATCATTACTGACTAAAAAATGGAAAACTATAGATGTTAAATATTCAGAGAGATGTCCTTTAGAGACATACTTCATTTCAATTTAATTTAGCCAATGAGTTCAATAATATTATTTTGAAAATTTTCATATGCTGTATATCGCATGATAATGAAGTATGTGATATACTGTAATGTTATAGCACATTGTTAACCTCTTTCGCCCTGAATTTAGCCATGATCTCATAAACATCAGTCGAAAGAAAAATATTATCTCGTTTTATTAAAGTTTTTAAATATGGATATCATTTCAAGGGGAGAAGAAATCATTACAATTTTTTCTTCTTCTTAAGTGCTTCAAAAATTTTGGTGAACGCAAAAATGAAAAATCTATCACTCCATAAATTTCAGTAGAAAAAATACGCGATCGTAACATTTTCTCAAGGATCCGCTGGTTATGCAACGTATTTTTACGATCTTTATTTCATTCTCATTGATTTTCTGTTTTTCACGCACACAAAGAATACCAAACTGAAAAGTTCGAACATTTATTTAGGAAAATTTCACTTTTTGTATTAAGTAATTTCAAATGGTGAACTACTTCGTGTCTCCTTATCCCAAATTCCATGCATATTTATTTCGTTTACGGTCTAAACTCTACAGTTTCCGTAGATGCAATTACATTTGAAGCGACACAGTTTGTTTTCTTGTGCATCACTTGTTTACAATCGCGTCATTCGTATAGAATAGGCGTGACGTAGCAACACAGGAGAAAAAAGGAGGGAAAGACAGTGAAAGTAATGGTAACGGAGCGGAGTGAGTGAAAGTGCGTACGCTTTCAAGACGATTGGACGGGAAAGAAGAGAAGAGTTGCAAATCGACCAATTAAAACAACGGGCCGAAGGAGGAAAATATCATAACCGAGAGCATCGTTTTCTATATAAAATGGAAATCTAAGGTCATCGCCCTTGAGAAATTTCGGATTTAAGTTTTCAAATCAATTTGTTTTTAATTATACGTTATATCTGTCACTTCATATACCTTTTTATTAAAACTGTTCTTTCAGCATGTGTTAATAGAATAAAAGCCAAATGTAAACCTTAAAGACCAATGAACCGAGCCAATACTTTCTTTTCTGAATAATATTTTGATGCTTTTAAAAACGATCTCGTTAAATGTATTATGCAATATGTTCAATGATATTTATGGTGCTTTTCTTATCAATCTTTAACTATTGAATCCCGGATAAACAATAGGAGTCGTTTAAATTTTACTTTAAATATATCCTCGCGAAATATCTGCGTGATTACATTAATGTTATTTTGCAGTGTCTTCAGGTCTCATTTTCGAATCTAAATGTGAATCAGCTATTATAATGCATGCCTGCTTCTCCCGCCTGATAAACTCGAGCTATATTTGCTAGATTTTTTGCTTTCGCCGGTAATAATTAAATGATAATGTCATAAAATTGACTTTTTTGCGATTATTTCCTAGTTAACAATTGAATGGAGGTTTTATAGAGACATGAAATGTCCTTAGGCGTTTTAGTAAGTACTTAAGCGTTCTTTCGCAATAATATCGTCCCACATCGTGAAAAATTTTACTCTTTGCATAATTTAGATGTTCTTACACGTTTTAATCCAATGTGAGGGATTTATGTACACATGTCACATTCTACTATCAACAGAACTTAAAATAACATCGTAAAACTTACATCGGAGCATATTCTGCATAACTTTTCAGTCTATTAGCAAAAATTATCTCTAATTCCCTTTTATCGATTAAATCCATGAATTTACGTCAATATTATAACTGATTAAATTGATAGGATTGATTTTATAATGATTTAACTAGTTCCCAGTTATCCTTAAATCACAATAACTCTTCGAGGTCGGATATCTGATATTATTGAAGCAGATAGTTTGATTAGATTCGTGCACTTGTAGAAAACTCTGTAAATATTAAAATTGATGAGCAATTAAAAAACCTCGTCTTTTAAGGAAAGGAGGTTTGAAGAGTGCAGAATTAATTTGGCATAAGCAATGAAGCAGCCAAACCGGTTAATACATCGGGGGAGAAACGTATAAAAGACACTGCTACACGTGCCGGTACTTAAGGCAACTTTTATATGGGAAAACGCATCTCTCCGAGCGACCATGTCTTTAAAGCGACCGACGGTGGAAATAGGATCAGAGTGCAGTGAAAAAACAGTACGACACTGAGACAAAATAAGCACGTTCCTTCTACGATTGCCGTATATACTATATCAGTGCGTGTTATGTATTCGCGACTGCGCGAATGTGTGTCATAGTTCCGGCTGTGTAACGTGAGACAAGATTTCCGCCGCAGACGAAGAAGAGAAAGAGAGATGTATATGGGTCGCTTAACCGGTTCCCATGTATCGTGGAAAGTTTCCCGGAAGATCCGGGCACTGCACTTCACCTATCCTTTGATGACATTCCCGCGTAAAGGGGCGTGAGATACCTTTTCAAACGAAATTGGTGGTTAAAAAGGGGACAGTGAGAAACTTGGGAGCAGAAATAGAGGAAAAGTTTGCAGACTGAGCAGTCGAAGTCGCAGTCGCTTGGCCTACCATGCGGTTACGCACTCTTTTACATATTTTAAATACCTCTTGGTATATTATCTAAGAAATGTGTATGAGTCGAAATTATTGGAGAAAGATTTTTATTGTATAGCTAGTCGAACACTTTCAATGGATTAATTACCCGAAAAGAGGTCGAAATGCTGCGATTTATCGACTAGCTGGAGTGTAAATTCTCCTCCGTTTCAAATGCGTTGCCCTACATAACAATTCAATAAATTCCAGAAAAATGGAGTAAAGAGGACATAGCTATAATGTTTATCACTCATTCCAATTATTAATGAAATTTTCCTTTCGTTTACGTTCATTTTGAGGTGATTGATTTGATGGTTCTTGGAATTTGATAGATTTATAGAACTCAGAAGAATGACTTACACTCGTAATATAAATACTTAATTAAATAATATTATTTTTATCCTGTAACACTACGAATTTAATATATTTTAATAAAATGTTGGGTTACTTTAAATAAATCAAGTGAGGAAACGAAATAACGCAAATAAATAAATAATAACATTAAGGTTTCACAAATTTCCATTGCCCTCATCTTAATGAGTATACTAGAATTTGTTACCTTAAATACAGGAACATTTCAGCTGACGAACACAATTCTGGAATGGATTATCTTCGTCTAACTACAGCCATAAATTTATTTCCCAATAGTTACGAAATTTTCAATTATAGTAGAGCCCGCTCAAGATGCTTTTCAGGGGAGCGAATAATAACCACGTTGTAAGTGAGATAGCGGTTTAATCGGTATTAGACAACTTGTAAAATTTTAGGACGTTGGAAATTAAAAGGGAATGATTTTTCATTTTCTCCTCACAAAGTTATGCATCTCGAACAAAAGAATTAAAAGTGACCTCCTTGAAGCAAAGCCGAAGCAGGAGAGGAGAATGACGATGGAGGAACGAATTATGTGAACAAATTTTTGGTTTAGTAAATGAACTGCAGGATTGACAGTAGTGATTTGTAACCGCCTTAAGCTGTATTTTTATTATGTGTTTTTTTGGGAAAGGGATCAATTCCATATTAAGCAGGAGCGTATTGAACTGGTTTTAGTGTGCTTTTTTGTTTTAGCTATGTCTCTGATAAAGTTTTATTCATGAAAATTTTGCCTTTTTCCAGGACTTACTTTCAGTGGCACTGTGCGCCCCAAATGTTTGTCCGGAATCGACGCTGGGATCTCTACTGGAAGAATCTCTCACCAATCGCGCTCTTCCTCTACAAAGACTATTGGGGCTGCATCTTCGAATGGAAGGCGTAAGATCACTGAGGTGGCATCCAGCTTCTCTCATCTCCAAGCCGAAGTTCGCAATCATGGCGTAAGTGTTTTTTATGATCCGGAGGGAGAGAGTTAATAATTTCATTCGCAGCAGAGTGATGTAAGATGGGAATGAAGAAAGTTGTCCGAAAAAAATAAAAAGGTCATCGTTCAAACAAGAGTAAAAGGGAGATCGCTTTACAGAAATGACTTGGCATGATTTTGTCAACAAATGTCTTGCGATCTTTTTGGTCTTTTTCCATATCGCCAAAAATTTACTTTTCCGTGATCATATATTGAAAACTTAAGATGGGAAAGATTAGGAAGTCGGGAGTAATTTTGTACTTCGTCCAACGTCATGAAGAGACAATGTAAATCTCATGACCCCGTGTGTTATTAATGGGGAAATGGTATGAGCTGTTGCAACTTTTGCTTAGAAAAAGAAAGCTGGCGATAATTAAATTCGAAGACACCCAGCATAAAGTAAAATGGATTTCTGATAGAACAGTACGAATACCGCACGCCATCCTTAAATAAAGAATACATGGTTCCATGTTTTACCTTGTCTCTTCATGAAGTTGGACGAAGTAAAGATCAGTAGTTCTTAGCGTATGTGACACATCCTTCTGATGAGCAACCTATAGTTAAAGATAGGCTACGAGATATTTTAGATGCAAACCCAGCATTTCTTCTTGCTCAGAACTCCGATTTAGTCATAGTTGCTGGCACATCAAACCACATTTTGCAAGCCTCAGAATGAATTCTGACAAATAAAGAATATCTCTATATGCACAAAAATCTTTCAAATACCCGAAGACAAATCCAATCGAATGATAAAATTTCTCGGAAAATGTAGAGCATAAATTATGTAAAATAAGAAGCAAAGATTTCATGAAGCATTTGTACGGAAAACCCATATATTTCACATGGACAACCAGCTCCACTCCAAATGATTAACCTCTCATGTTCTCTAAATTTACGTTTTATATTTGAATCATACATTTAATAATTTTAATAAATTCATGATGTTTATTACACTTATAACAGTTCATTGTTCATATTTTCCTAACCATAGCCATTGTATATTCCTTATTACTTTAATGTGACCGCACAATAACTGTGATTTAGAACCGCTGCTACAGGCTTTCGCTTTATCTTTCGATTGACGTCATTTACGAACGGTTATTCACTTATAATTTTTTCATCCTAATCGATGGAAGCGTCATGAGCTACAGAGTCCGGAAATCGTTACCTAAGAATCATTATTGCAAAAAAAAAGCTCTCTGTAATGCTCTCTCTAAGTCTAAAATTTCTCCACAACTATCCAAACCATAAGTTCCGGTCGAGTTTTCAGGAAAATTTCTTCCGCATATCTTACGGCTAAGGAGAATCCCTAATAAAAAATTGAGCTTTTTACTTGAAGTTGCATAACGACCGTCCTTCAAAAGACTGCTTCTTATACCCATTTGTAGAGAACATTATAGGTTTTCGAAGGAAATACCTCCCCGGAGGATATTCACGTAATAATTTCACCGGGAATTCGGTAATATAAATCCGTTTGTTCGTGGGCGCTAATTTCGCTATGACACATATTTGTGATTTTTATAGCCCTTGGGCTGTTTTTTGTGAAACTTTCCCTCTCAGTCTACTACTTGGCGATTTCAGTTTATTGCTGCTGAGAAGTATGCAACCACTACCTTCCGTTGCGTTCCCCCGCTGAAAGGGAGAGTACTTCGGAGTACGCGTTGGATGCCTAACTACAAGGATACATAAGCAAATTGTGAGAGAGGAGAGAGAAACTACCGAGATAGTAAAATTTGCCCCGTAAATGAAAATGCGCGAAATGCCGTCTGTGCTTCATCTGTGAAATCATTCGGTATTGAACATAATATTGTGATATGTCACTATTTTAATACCCTCGTATAAATTAATATTTCATCGATTAATGTTTTCCTTATTTTATTTATTTCAGTTAGGAGGATATATTACTAAACCACAAAAATATGACTTACATCGATTATGGTGTTTTTATTTAAATTAGGCATTTATGTTATGCTATATCTGTTATGATTGTTTCAGAACTTATTTACATGATTTTGCATCTGAATAGGAAAGAATACATCTCTGCATTGTTTTAGGCATCTTCTATTTTTAATCATCTTCCTTCTATTCCTTTTATATAGTTAAATAATTCTTTGGAAGAAATTATCATAAATAGAAGAAAAATATTTAGTGAGACTCATTTCATAATTATATGCTATTGAGATGCATTAAGTATGTATTTTCTCCAATTGGTATATTATTTTAGAACCTAATATTTTTGCAATAAAATGTAACCCTTAGAAAATAACCTTTCTTTGGGTGAAATTTGGTATATTCGTTCGAAGATTTGGTTTGATTTTCTCAGAGAAATAAGGATTTATTTAATTTCTATTGAATTATTGTTATTCAAAATGTCTTCTTTTTCTATATAACTTTAAGAATAAGTGGTTCATGATGATACAGTTGAGATAAAAAAAATTTCTTTTATTTACAGATTCATTATTTGCTTAGTTTTGGGATTATTGGTAGCTGGCACCATTTATGATGTAGCTATATGGCGTCCTGCTTTGAGAAAAGCTAAGAATTCTTCCAAAAACATATCAAAATGCAAAGCTATTCCAGTTGGAACAACTGAATCCAAAGGATTGAATCTTAATGGAAAAACTCCTGATGTAGAGCTCTTAGTTCTTGACACAAACCAGAATGGTGAGCAGCCTCTTCATGAAGAATGTCTTCTTTGAAACTCTGGTTTTATTTTCATTTTTGGTGTTTTACATGAAATGCCAATTTCATTATTAAAATTTATGTATATTTCTTTTCTTTGTGTAGGATTTCCATCAACACAGCTAAATGGTTCTTCACCTAACAAAGGAATGATGATGGTGGAAATGAGCAAACTAACTTCCCCCAATAGGTTTGAAGCAAAGGAGCCAAGACAAAGTGAGTATCTTGGGTAAAACACAAACATACATAAACACCTAATTGTAATTTTAAAATTTCTTTAAAATTACAATTAGGTACATTTATATCATGCTTTTCAATCACCTAATAGCCAATTATAAAAATTTATCATAAATTTTTCCTTAATATTATTAAAATTATTATTATATAATAGCATGCTTTGATTCAGTTGAATATCTATCACCATTCAATAGCAACAGCTTGAACTGCTCAGTTAAAGTGGTTGAATGGAGATACCATGGGGTTTCATCTCTTAATTTCCTGTGAATATTGTCTTGATTTTAGGTGCATTAGGACAACTTCTTACTTGCTTTTCTTTGCCAAGAAATACAAATATTATAATGGATCCAACAGTTGGTGGAGATTCAGTTGGAGCAATACATGGTCTACGTTTCATGGGCATGGGCTGGATCATTTTAGTCCACACCATCTTTTATCTCAGTGACTATTGTGGTAAGTGTTTATGAAGGCGCAAAATATATTCTTTCAAATTTAACAACACATTAAAACATAAGAAACCATTGCAAGGTAACGCAAATATCTCTTCATATTTTAATTTGTTTTATGGCAGAGGTATAGGTACAGCTGAGGGATTCTTAGAAACATATCGAACAAGCATGTGTCATATTTAAATTATTGCATTAAAAATAGATTTTAAATTATATGAAAACTAAATTTAGCTATAAAATGTGAATGTTTTAAAAGTTTTTATTCAAGGCCTGTTTTGTACTTTTATGTATATAATTTAATTGTAAAATTCACAAAATGAATATTTGAATGTATTTATTACATTTTGTCAAGTAAGGCACTAATATGATACATGAGAGTTATAAATTAAAGTTTTCCTATTCAATACTTATGCTGTAGAATCATTCTTCCAAATTTTTCCACAGATAACAAGGCACTTGCATTTCGAAAAGCTGAAGGATTCATGGTTCAGGTAGTCAGTAATGCTACTCTATCTGTGGACACATTCTTCTTTATCAGGTCAGTGATAAAAATTTACACATTTGAACGTATTTCTCCTCAAACATCCTGTGTCTAAGTAGTTGTGTATAATTTAGCTGAACTAATCAAAAGATTGATTGATCAAAGAATTGTTTTGATTGTCACTCAGTCACTTGATTAGTTCTGAAAAATTTTTCATAACTTAAAAATTTGAAGTATGTATCTAATTAGCCATAAAACATCCTTCTTTGGATATAGACATCCTCTTCTCACTTCTATTTTACTATGTTGTGAGCATGCAACACTCATATTGATCCTTCTATCTCTTTTTTTGAATGGATATTAGTTCTGAAAAATTATTCATAACTTAGTAGTATTGCTAAAAGTGCTTCAACATCTAAGGTCGTTTCTCATGTAGGCTCCCACCAGGAATCAAATCTGGGACTGCTTTCATTTTTTCGAACGCACTGCCCACATGGCTATCTGGGAGCGTATTAATAACTTAACCTTCTATCTCTTTTTCTTATATGTTCCGAAGTCCTCTGCTACAGGATTTTTTTATTCTGCCTTTAAACATAGTCAGCAAATACTATTCAAAATAAATTTTAGAGATAGATTTAGATTATATTAGAGTTATCTATTCTGTACTTTCTCTTCACATCCCCCATTTTTAATTAATTCTAACTATTAAAAATTGATACAAAGATCTAAATAAAAACTCTATACCACCTCTTTAATGGAATATTTTTGGATATCTATTTCTTGATAACCTCAAGTTATTCTTCAAAATTAACTTTTCTTTACTAGAATGGTTTTTTGGTTGTCAATCTAAACCTAATCTATCAAGTTGACTGTGTTCTACAGAAACCAATGAATTTGATGCCAGATATTATTTAAATGTTCTTTGGTAATTTTGATAATAATATTTGTTCTTCAAAAATTATTTACCTAACTTTAACTACATGGAAGTTACATTTAAAGACAGCCATTTATGTCAGGTTTTTCTTGATCAAAGTTATCTTGATGGATGTATATGTTTAACTTGAACATTTGATATCCCCTTGTCTCCATTCTATGCAGTGGGTTCCTCTTGGCTTATCTCTACTACAAGGAGAAGGTGGATAAGGAGCAGAGTAAAGAAAAGAAGAAGGAGGTAACATTCGGGGCAAGAGTTTCTGAGTTTTTCCTCATGGTGCTGAGACGATTTATGAGGTAAGAGAAGTAAATTGTTAATAACATAGTAATTTAAGTTATAAATAATGGTGCCATTTACAGGCTCTCAAAACTCGAAAAATGTTATTTATTTTCTTCGCAGGCTAACTCCTACTTACATGGTAGTCATGGGTATAGCTGATATCAACATGAGTTGGTATAACAAGACTTCCTTCTTCACAACTACAGAAAGAGCAGATGTGGTGTGCTCCAAGTACTGGTGGAGAAACATTCTATACATTAACAATTTCTTCAGTCGTGAGGAAATGGTAAGTATTTTAACTCAAATTACTTTAAGAATTAATATACATTAGTTAACTATATTATATTTGGCACAAAGAATTCTATGATATAATTTTATTACTGTTAATGATTAAATTCTACCAGAATAAATTATGTTTTACCAATGGATACATTCTTTTTAAGGAGGTGCCTATTCTTGGTATTCTCTTTTATAAGCATGCCTTATATAATATGTTTAACAAATAAAATTAAGATTATTGAAACTTATTGATGAAATAATGTAATAATATAAATATTGTATAGTGATCATTTATCATAATGATGTGATAACTAGATATTTATAAAGTTTATTTTGTTGATTCATAATTACTATAATGTGAAAGAATCTTTGTGAAAGTATTTTACATTTCACATTTCTTATTCAGCCGTGAAAATTACTTTATTTGATTTTATTTAATCATACCATAATAGTAATGAAAATAATTTATGTATATTTCTTACAGTGTATGTCATGGAGTTGGTATTTGTCAAATGATATGCAGTTTTTTATTCTTGGCACATTTTTACTTCTTTTATCAAGCAGGTAACTTACTTAAGTTATTTATCATTTCTGATAAAAAAATTCTGCAATGCCTTATTGGGGATGCAAAACTTGAGTTATTAAACTTCAGAGAGAAATTCTTAAAAGTGTATTTTAAATTTTTCAGCTACTTTGTTCTTAGCACTATTATTCTAGTCATCATTCTTGTCAGTTCATGGATACTGACTGGGTTCATTTCCTACAGTTATGGATACATTCCAACGTGAGTACTAAGCATGCACTTTAAGTTGAATTTTTCTACTTCAATTAGCTTTATTCTGTTGCATTTAATTTACATCCCGTACATGAAATTATATTAATCTATGGCATTATTGATTCAGAGTTACCTTAATGAATGTTTAGTATGCTATTACAAGCAAGACTAGGATGATGATGCAGAAAATGCATTACTAGAATTCCATAATGCAGAAATACTTTGATTTCAGAATAATTCTCTAATAATTTTGAGTGAAGAAACACTGATTCAAACTTACAGGATATCTTACTATCTCCTTCATTTTTCTTTCCAAAGATATGCTCCATTGCCAAATTTTTCAAAATCATTTCCTTAAATGATGTCCAATTTCTCTCTGTCATGCTAAATGAGAAGGATGCAGTAGTATATCTTCAACACTATTCAGTATTTCTTATTGAGGTACTTTTCAAGTAGTTTCATCCTTCATATATTTTATCTATCACTCTTAAATCTTTAATTCCAAAGTATCATTACTATCTTAAATATATGTTTGTGGAACTTTAGATTCCTTCATGTTTTAGTTGAAATTCCTGATAGTCCTGCTCCTATGTATTCTCTTTAAACTTATATTTTGTGTTATTTTCCTTATATCAGTCTTGTATTTTCCTCAATTGGCAATGTCATATATCATTTTCTACTATCTCTTTTTCTTCAGTTGTCCATGCCTCTAGTTAATAGTAAAGTTAACTTCATTATGAAATGAGTATAGTGAAATATTTAATTTGATAAACTTCTTGAATATTCAGTTATTGTCATCTTTTTATCTGGAATAACTTTATAGCTAATTATTTCTATAATAGAAATCATAATCTTCCTAGTATTCTTCCCTTTACTAGGGTCACAGCTGTGAAAGTAACTAATATGTTCTCTTTTTGTTTATTCCCTACTTTTCAAATTTTTTTCATTAGTTTTGCCACAAACTATTATCTTAATATTTTTGTTCTATAGATATTCAGTTCACTCCTATTGTTTACAGCCTATATTTTATTTTAGATAATCTCAACCACAAAAAAAATTAATGTAATTTTCAAAGATGAGATATGCTTACAACCAAATCCCATTTATACTGAAATTAATTTTTCTGTTTAGAGAAAGGTCTTGTATTTTGGGGTCATATTTAAAGAATTTTGAACAGTTTTCCATTTTTCAGCTTCATCAAGGAAGTTGTTATTTTGCTGATCAGGATGGTATTAAAAATCATTTTCATAATTAGATAGCCTTAGGTTACATGCAGTTTTATTAGAAGTAATGAGTCATCATGTCTTTATTTTGCACTTTGTGTAATTCAGTAAGTCCGATGTTATCCTTGTTGTAATGTATTAATTGTTTATTATGGTACCTCTTATCAGTAAAAATTAACTTAAAATGTATTATTTATTCCTTAATGGTAAACATAGCTTCTAAATACAAATTCATAGATATTCTGGACAGCTTTTAGTCTGTGCTTGATGAAATACCTCAGTATTATAAATTACTTTCTTATTGGTAAATAACCTGGATGGAAACTGGATTTATAGCCTTGATGAGCAATTAGCTATGCTGAATATTCTTTACGATCCACCTTGGACTCGAGTTGGGCCTTACCTTATTGGAATGTGCACTGGTTATCTAATAGTGCGTCTACGAGGAAAGCTAAACATCAGTAAGGTAAGATCTCTTGACCATATCAATCACTTCCAATAGCAGAGAATACCCTCTATAGAAAGCCACATGATAGGAAAACAGTGAAATGTTCCAATCTTTCTTTCCCTTTTAAAGAAACTTTGCTTACTTTCCAGAACATGGTTATTTTATTGTGGACTCTTGGATCACTTTGCAATATATCTGTCTTATTTGGGCTGTATGAGAGACATATCTCTGTATTGACTTCGGCATTTTATGTAGCCCTTAGCAGGACTGCATGGGGATTAGGGTTAGCATGGATTATTGTTGCCTGTTGTACAGGTCATGCTGGTAAGTGAAACAAACTGTCTCTATCTCTACAAACTATGCAGATTTTGGAAATCTTATAACAGATTTTACATAAATTATTTGATTCTTCTTTCAGGGTTTATTGACTCCATTTTATCATTTGGAGGGTGGGTTCCTTTAAGTAGATTGACGTACGGAGCATATCTTCTTAACCCATTGCTAATGAGTTCTGTGTATTTGAGTGCCGAAAGAGCTTGGCACATTGATTTCTTGCCTCTAGTAAGTACCATCAACCAAATTTATCCTTTGCTAATACACTTCTTACATACCTTGATTAAGTGTGAAAATTCTCAAGCTGAAGGGCATTTCCATTATAAATTACGGATGAAAAATAACATTTCATTTAGGCCAGACAGCTGAAAATAAATTATAGTCATAAAATCTGAGATTGATGATTTATTTGTTGCCATAAAATTCTTTTAGTTTTAGTTCTTAATAATCTAATGGATAAAAATTAATTTAAAATGATAGTATATAATAAGGCAGGATAAATGAATTCCATTCATCTTCTCTCTGTTTAAACTTCTACTCTCCTGAATGCATTAAAAATAAAAGTTATCCATCAATTAAATTATTACAGTGGATGAATGTTACTCTGAATTACCCAGAATTACATATGCTATTATGAAACAATTGTGTCACTTGACATTAGAAGAAATAATACATTACTTTTCTCTCAAAATTTTAGGCAGCTGTATTTTTGGGCCATACCTGTATCACCTATTTCTGCTCGTATTTCCTTTCCCTCACTTTGGAGACTCCTTGCATATTGTTGATGCGATGGGTGATGAGAAGTACCAATCAAAGAAAACCAGTGCGAGGCAGAACAACGTGATGATCATAGTAGAAATGTATGGAGGTGCTAACAGATTAATTAGTTTCTCTCTTGAGCATTTTTGACAATGCTAGGTGATTTCATAGTTCCAATGCTTTTGAAAAAAGCAAGAGCTGTCAAGGAATCAAAATTTTAGAGAGAGAGACTCTTATTTAATATTTTTATGATTACAAGTATTATGTCTGAGTGACTGATGTTAGTTTAATGCCATTCTTGTTGTTTTTTTGTTTTCATCAACACAGACTGGCAACCATGCCATTTGTTTCCAGGTTTATACAAAATATGAGATTAAGCATTGAAACTTTCAAACTGTAGCTTAATTTTTCTGTATCATGGAGGAAAACAAGTAAAATACGTGCACTGTTTTTTTATGAAATATTGTTCATCATTTTCATCATGTTAATAATTGTTAGTGAATAAATCATCTACTAACAATTTTCTATTAGGATGTCCATGTGTATATTTCCTGATGCAAAAACAAGAAAATGGTTTCATATGGACCATATTGATATGGAATTTTTCCTTTAATGGTGAATATTCCTTATACTTGGTAAGGTAAAGCTAAGATTAGGGCTAAAATCTCAAAAACATGGAACTTGTATTGAATTCAATGATTCTTACAGTCAAACATGAGAGAAAGAAAAGTTGGAATGGCTAGCTAAGGAGATGCCAAAGAAAGCCTCTGAATAGGAAAGCCTAATCCATATCAAATGAGGAGTGAATATATATATAAATGATGACGAACCTGAGGTTATATTCAAGAATAGGGGAATGAATCATAGATGAGATTAAATAATCTCATAATTAACTGTGTAATAATAAGTTTATTACTCTCATTATTTTAAAATATTTCATTGAAAATTGTTAAATCTCACAAACGAAAAAATATAGTTGGTGCTGTATAATGTAAGGAGATAAATTTATTGATAAAATAAAAAAAATCAATTTTTATTTTCCAGGAATAAATTATATACTTAGACTTTGTAAATAAAAATAATTTTCAATACAAGTTTTCTTCAGAGTAGATTTCATAACATTTAATGAAAAATGTGTCAAAACTATCTGCTAATAATGAAACTTGACACAACGCAAAAGCAATAGAACAAAAATTTCAAGAATCTAAAGAGCTGGAATTATGCATATATGCTGTGCAGGCCCGGAGTTGTGGAGGCATTGTATTATATAAAAAGGTACTTTCTATTTTTGATGATTATTATTGTATAGCTTAAGACAAGCAGCATTAGAAAGTTTTTATAAATAGTAATTTTTGTAAAAAGATATTACAGTAGCACCTCTACAGGGATTTTCACTAATGAACATCAAAGACAAGATTTTTAATTCCACAGCAAATTTCACAAGAAGTAGGATAGGTGGATTTCTTGCATGAATCAAACAAATATTATAATGTTATTCAAAAGTTTTAAGTTTTATTCAATAATTTTGTTCATATAACATAAACTCAACAGACAAATTGACACTTCATATAGAAGTGAATTTGGTACACCATCTTTTTGCTAATGGGCTAGAACTGCAAGTTAAATTCTAGCTTTGGCATTGGAAACTGGGCCCTTGTAAATTACTCACACGCAGTTGGAAATGCAAGTATTTTGTAGATATTAATGTCTGTACATAGGATACCTTACATTGAAAACCAATAACATACTGTTCCCTTCTATATTTGATTACTGCAAACACGTCCATTAACACGTTTCCTCTTCATCTCTCCTGTTACAACACTGAGTTCTAGAAATTTCAATACAATGATTTCCACACTCAAGTGGTAATATGCTTTTCGAGCCCAAAAGAAAAAAGGTATTTCACTGAACACAGGCTATAAAACTGCCTTCCTAGAAAAATCAGCGGAACAAGGATAACCTCCTTCCACTAGGCATTCTTCCTGAAGGGTCACGAATTCCAGTCCTAATGTCATCCAAAGAAGGCAATCCATGAATATTTCCCCTGGCTGCCACAGAAGGGTTAGAAGTCAAAAATTTACTGGCCACTCTCCTCACATCTTCACCAGTTATTTTTTCTGAAAATACAAATCAGACTCTAGTCATTCATTCTTCAGAGTGGACATAAAACATATTTACAAGCCCTTCCAGTCAAATTCAATACATAACAAAGAAAACAATTTACACTCATTTCACTGAAATATATATCAATAAAGATATAAAATGAAATACAGTAGAAGTCCATTATAATGAGCACAGCACGGAATGAGAGTTGTGTTATAGCAAGTGATTTTTTGCCATTGTCCATCACACAGCAAAAAAGATAGTTAGTTAGTCCATTATAATGAGTTGTTATTTCTGAAGTATCAGTATAATGAGTTCCATGTTCCTATAATTGTCTTGCTGGAGGTATATCTCGGAATCATCCATTGACGTGAGAGACAAAGTCCAATAATCAAACCGTACTCTGAGACACTATATGTCTTCAAAGAGCAGAAAAAATTGAATGCAAAAATTCTCGTCACCTAATTCATGCATTTATTTCCCACAACTAGCCTCACCCTTCCTCAGAAAATATGCTTCAGGGAGCTTTGATTAGACTTCTCTCGAGTTTCACTCTCCCTTTTGTCCCTCTATATATACGCTTCTTGATTAATGCTTATGAATCAATAAAATAATATTTTTGAAAAGAATATACTTTTTTATGCATTTTGAAGCATGTGCATAAGAGTTAAAAACCCTACAGTTTCATTCTGCTAAACTTTCTGCTGCCCTTAGATTCAAGAGGATGGACTTTTGATATTAGAAATCTGCTATAATGAGTATACTTTAAAACAAGTACTTTTCCAATTTTTGTCAGCTCTTGTTACAACACCCTTCTATTGTATAGTCAAATTTATAGTTGGGACTCCTTAGTGGCTGAGCCCTCAGCTAGAGCTTAGGATTAAATCCATCCCTGCTCACTGGTGCATAACTGCTGAGGCAGTTATGTTGGTAAATTTCAAAGTTTTTATAAGTTTGATTAATGCTTTCTTTGTGAAAACAAGAGAAGAAAATTCATTCATAGGTCATTAAAGCTAATCTAATTTTCTATTTCAGTAACAGTTTTAGTATTATGGCAAAATAAGGAAGTAACATATTACTGAAGTGTGACCCATGTTTATGGCAAGATACAATTGCACTAAACAATATACCCTCATAAAGAAGTAAACATCACTTTGGTATACTTTTCAAAATTTAAAATTATATATCATACAATAACACTCACCAATTTCTTCAATATAGTGTTCAGGTCTTTTCCGGTGGCCAGTTGCCAACACTTGTCTACCAATATCTTCAAACACAACAGGTCGAGCTTCTAAATTCATCAGAAGCATAGACTGCAGTTGTTTCTTAGCTCTCTGAAATAATGCAATATAAATTTTTTAAGGATTTTCATAAAAATACATCTTCCCACAAAATATATAATAAGTAAATTATTTATATATTAAATCAAATGTGATATTATTTCTTGAATTTGTGATACACACTTTGAGCAAAGAACAAGAACTTACTTTCATCTAGACATAAATCTTGAACTTGATTTACATATCTTATTCATGTCTTTGTAAGAAGAATTTAGCATAAAATTCAAGTTATAGGTAATTCTCTTAAGCTTTGCCTATAAAATGCTTATCATCAAGCTGGATATAAAAATGTAAGCAGAAATAAAAAAGATATTTCTTGAGTTTGTAATAGATTTAAATATATATATGAATTGAAAGAAAATATTATCTCATAGAGTACAATGAGAATGATTAATTACTAGTAGTTTATGACAAATATTTATTTCCAATCCAGTGAGAGGGAAGAGCCAATCAATTTAGTGAGATGTTATGATTATCCTTCATAGTTACCTTCAGTTCAACATCATCAATAGCTCCAGCCATTGTGACCATTTCCTTAACAACAACCTGCACCATTTCACGTACGTAATTGGGAGGGGCACTAGCATGTATACAAAATAGTCCTGTGTCCATGTAGGCATGGTTATATGCAGTTGCATTAAACATCCAATGATGCCTATGTAAAATTTGAGCAAATTAATGAAGCAAAAATTACACCACAGATAAAAAGAGGAAAGTAATAACACTATTATAGAAACTAATTTATTTTTCATAGCATCATTAGCATAGAATTTTGACATGACTACTGTGCAAAATATACTAAAGTAAAATTGATTTGTTTCTATTTCGCAAATACTATTGCAAACATTCATTTAAAGCAACAGTATGAGTATATTGATTAAAAACATTAAAGGTAGAACATAGATCAATATTGATTAATTTTATGATGAGCAAGTTTGAAATGCCATAAAAAGTATGTCAAGGAATATACTATAAACAATACATATGAGAAAAAACTACGAGATTAATTAACTAAACAAGTAATAAAAGGTTATTGATATTCATAAAACACTGCAAAACTTATCACTACCAGTAATGAGTATGAAACAGTTTAATTACATAATATTACATGTATTTTATAATTTGTTCAGTCCAAAAGCAATCTTTAGCTTATATCCTTATACTTTGCTGGATTTAGCAAAATATGTTGCTTGATAAATACTGGGTCATCTGGAAAGCTCTGAGACTTTTCCACTTTGTGTGGGTAATACATTTCTAATTGAAGAATACTGTTAGAACCTTCTTGGATGATTTATTTTGCTAATTCCAGTTACCCAAATCTAGGCTAAAGGTGATCAATAAAAATGAAAAGACTCAACCGAATATATCTTTACATACTTTCAAAGCATTTGACCACATTTCTTTCTTAAAAAACTGGAAAACTTTCTGGATGAACCAATGTAATCACTGATGGTTGTTGAGGTTAGAACATAAGCAGAAATACTAATATTTCATTTCCTAATAGTTTTCTACCCTCTATCACCAACCCATACTCATGTAAGGAATAACTACCTGTTAAGTACGTTTGTGTAGAGCCTTGTGTACATTCCTTTTCCTGGTCCTCCAGCACTAAATGATCCTCCACCACCCATGACCATATTCAAAACACAGGTGGCTATGAAGTCAGGATGCTGATGACCTACTCCTTCAAGACCAACAACTACATGAGCAAGTTCAGGAAGTCCTGAAGGTCCAGCATGAACTGGTATTTCACACATCTCCTACAAGAGTGTCAAAGATTGAATGAACACTTGCTATAATTGGTAATATCAAAATATTATTCAAAAATAAGCATTCAGAACCTACTTGAACTAAACCACCAGTGTACTGAGCTATAGAATGGTCAACTTCCAGATCTTTCACAGGTAATAATAAACTGCTATCCTCTACCCATGCAGGCTTCCTCTCCTCAAAATGCCTGAATTGAAAAGAAGATACAACAGGATCAAATAATTATACTTCAAATTCAACAATTGCGAATAAAGTGAAATTAGAATGGGCAACTTCTTAGCAAAGAATAAACAAACAAACAATCCGATTATAAGGGTGACAACTATTAATTAATCAGATGATGAAGGTAAGTTCACATTCTTCAGATAAACAACTCTGCATAATTTTAATTATCACAATGATACATTTCATGAAAAACCTATATGATGTGCAATAAATTAGATATCGATTAGGTGAAGATGCATATTACCATTATGAGCATACATGTAATGCATGTACTTTGGCCAATCTGACATTAAGCATAAAATTAGAGATATAGATGCTAAGACAGGTTGTTTTAAGGACTCATTCTTTCCATGAACATTACATAATAATGAGAGGCTATGGAAGAAACAGGAAAATTCAACCTCCTGCCTTATACTGAAAGGTGTCTTGCAGGCTGTTAATGTAGATTAGATAAATACACACAATTAACAGTAGTAAGAGTACAGATGAGCTTTGGGTAATATTCCATACCTTTGTACACTTTCTACAAGAGCATTATGATCAACCCCAACACCAGCTACAACCATTCTCTCTGGAGCATAATGCTGTGAGAGATAGGTGAAGAGTGTGGAACGGTCAATCTTCTGAATATTCTCCTCTGGACAGATCTTAGGCAGTCCTAAAGTGTTCTCACTATAGGCAGCCTAAGGAAAGAAGTATTATTTGTTACTATTCCATTGCATACTTCAAACATATTTCAGGATATATCTGCAGTGTATGCAAAATTCACAGAGTCAATTACTTGATATTTTCAAATTACCAACATGGCACAACACTCATAATACATAAGAATAACCTACAGCATGAACCATATCCATAAGAATTGTTTCTTGTTCTGGTCTCATCAACATGGTCTCCAATTCAAATAGGATGGTCTGCCTAGCCATCTCCACCTGGAAAAAAACAATTCAAAAGTACAGCATAAGATGCAGAAATTAACTTGAAAATCAAATTCCTTAAAATAAAAAAAAATAGCTACCATAATTACAAGTTATTATTTCTTGTTCAAGAGCATTGGTTTATTGATTTCACAAAATTTTATATAAAAAAAGAAAGTTTACCTCAGCTGCTGAGATTTGGGGCCTAAGAACAACTTCAGCTAAGACATTAATAACTGCATCCATCCCTCTACTGTCAGCTGATGCTGCATATATGAAGGTGTCCCTGTGATATGCATAACAAGCACATGAAACTGTGAAATTAGAGTGCTCTACTTCAATGCTTAATAATTTAAAAGTAAAACCAATGCCTCCTCATTAAAGAATTTTCTAATGAAGTAACAATTCTACTACAAGACAAAAACTCTGATATGATTAAAAGTTCAACTGGGAAAAGAGAAAAAAATGATAAGAGACATATTTCTTTGATATCTATACAAAATTAAATTATGATGAATCCATAGACAACTCTTTTATTGTCATTTACAATGGATTGTGTTTAGAGTGGCAAGCATGACTAGCATAGGCCATACTTCATAGACCAAAACCAATAGAGATTGTATAATTACCTAGATGATTGTGAATCACAAATTCCACCATGGCGTTCTAGTTCCTGTAATATCCTGTCTTTGTCCTTGAACTGTACTGTGGACTGCAGAAGTTTAAACAAATTAAAATTTGCTAATAATTGTACTTTCATATGCATATATTGACTTTCAATGTCAAAAACGATAAACCATAAATTCAACCACTGAGGATTCCATATAAATCTATAACTATGTTGCAATAAATATACAAATAATAACAACTGGTTACAATAACTGCACCAATTGCTAATAATAATGATACGAATTTCCGGGGCATAACAGTGCCTAATGAGTAAGGTCGCCACTTTACAAAATTTTCTATACATAAATAGAGACAACCATAGCCATAAGACTTAGAGTTATAAATCAATTCATTTACTTACATTAAATGCTAATTTCTCAAGGAAGTGTGAAATTCCACTCGGGTAGGCAACTTCATAACGAGATCCAGAATCTATCACAACTGAAAAGAAATTTGAAATTAATCAAAAGGATAACTAGAAAGGAAACGGCTTCAATACAGAAGTCAATATAAAGGAGAAACCTGTTCCTTAAGGTGACAAAAAATAAATGAACTATCAAAAAAGACTAGATATTAGTTCATATTATCATTCATAAGAAGTAGTTTTTAAATTTTTATCAATGCATGTGATAACTGTCGAGTGATGCTTGGCAAAACGAAGAATGGCAAAAATTAATACCCCCTATTGTGCAGAATTGTCCAAATCTGTTTTCGGAGGCTACTCGGAGTCCATTTTTAAGGGTTGTTACTTTTGTTTCATGACATTCCTGCTGAGAACTAGAATAAATGACCTTAGGAAGACCAGGCACAGGTTCCGAAAGGGGAGGCATGTATTTTGTTGGTTTTTCATCTTGTTCTCTTTCAGTTCTTGCTTCTGCGGCTAAAGATGCGGCTCCTTTCCTGTCAACTCCACTTGGAGATTGAGATGCAAACATACGAGAGTTCCATTTTGTTTGATAATGTTTTGGTCTGCAATTAAATAAAAAGTTATCACTTACATTAAAAAGTTTCCTCAAAAAGCTTTCAATTCGCATGGGGAAATGATAATTTGAGAAGAACAAGCAAAAGGAACCTATCACGCTTTAATATCTCATTAATACATTTATTAATAAATCTACAAAATTTCGTGCTTACTATAAAATCAATGTTGTAAACAAGATCAGAAGTTTAAATAACAACTTTTTTTAGTAGCTCAGTTTCATGCAGGTACTGATGTAATATCCATGGGCAATCAATAATGTTTGATGAAATAAAATTCAATACCAGCATGACTATGGAAAACCGATTAATACAATGTTTATAGTTTTAATGATCATGAACGAATAACGTTATTTAATTTAAGGATTTCGTTCTGAGAGTAGCTAACAAGGCCCTTCACAAATACCATGCCGATAGGAATTATCGTCATATTATTAAAAAATAACGACAAAAATTTGAGCATACTTACGTAGACTTTTTTATCAGCCGAGCTACAAGAGTGTCAATACCTGCACGCACAGCCATTGTATTGTTGTAGATTAAACAAATATATTAAACTACATGCGTCATGCATGCAGGAGCGCAAAGGAAGGACTATTGGTAATTAGTTTCTAGTTTGACCACTAGATGGCAAGCCTAATTCGACTCTCCTGTCATCTGCAGAGAAGAATGCGAACCAAGAGGAGTCGCCGCTTCTTTCGATATGCTGAGTTGAACAACAAGTGCACGAAGCAGAGTTGTGGAGGTTGGAGTGAGTGACTAGTTCCTCCGACGTGTGTCCGTGGATATGTTTTAGTGCCTATGGTGTGAGAAAGTTTCTAGCATGTTCAACTCGAAGTGTCGGCGTTTATCAGGTATGCAAGAATTATTTATTTACTCAACATTTCTCCCAAACCTCTATTCAAACAAAACTTAAGAAGCGGAACCACCTGCCTGGTGTGATTATTTTTCCGAAGTTTCATCGCCCGTTTGGAGGTACAGGTGCCGTCAGTCTATTACATACAACAGCCAAATGCAACGAATGAGTTTTTCCGTGTGTTGTGCCGTTAGTAATATATTTTGCTGAGCGCCGATTTACTTTTTTCAGCTTGAACTCTTATGTCCGCTTCTTGCTGAACGGAATTCAACGTGCGTGTAGGTGGGCAGTGTGCGTTCGTTGGGCGGGAGTTGGCGGGCGTGCCAGGCAGTGTTGTCTCCAACTTACCTTATATTTATTTACCTTTTGTTGTGACAGCTCGCTCTAATAGTTCAAAAATTTGTTTCGTCCCAGCAGTCTAGCTCGGTAAAACCGGGGAAAAGTACGAAACGCTCAACCCGTTCCTTTCGCTTCATATTTTTAACGGGCTTTCCGTTTCTCACCTGCCTTCTCAGAAGGCGGATGACTCGTCCCCAGTGACTTTTTCCACGCTCCTTGCATTGACTGTCAACGTTATGAAGCTTTTCCACGCCGCTACTCTCGACTCCGTCTTACCGGCTGAGAGTCATTGTAGAGAAAGGTGATTCGGATACTTTTATGAATTGCTCCGCCCTGGTCATATTTATTTCGCGATGGACGAAGTTATAGCGATATCACTGATTTTGAATGTTATTTATTCGTACCGAAATATTCATTCAAAAATTAACTCGGACGAAGTATTCCACAAAATTAGTGGACGACTTCCTTCCCGATATTCTCACGAAAAACAATTCTAGCTCCTCTTAAGTGTTAGGGAAACTTTGCATTTTTTAAATGGCGTGCACCGAGGAGAATCCTAAGGGAAAACGGACGTGAAAAAAAGGTTGACGGGACCGGGAATCGAACCCGGCATCTTCCTCTACACGGAAGGCTTTGGGATGCAAAACCGCTTTGGGAACGTTGTAGGCAAGGGCTATAGTGGTTTCGTTCAGCTGTGTGGCTTCATCGGAAGATTCCGGTTCGATTCCCGGTCCCGTCAGACCATTTTCAAGTCCGTTTTCCTAAGGATTTTCCTCTTTCCATGTATTCATTGAGGTTTTATATCGTTGGCAACTGAAAATGTTCTTTTGGTCGTGGAATAAAGGGAAAGTTAAACTAAGCAAGTCAGCGTGACAAGTTTAAAATAATCTGTAGATATCTGTGAATAGACAACAGTGGTTGCCGAGGCATCGTTTGTGTACGTTTTTAGCCCAAAATATTTTGTTTACGTTTCAGTCAATAATTTACGAAGCAAGAATTCAAATGGAGGAGACCGGCGTAAACAGCGTGAAGGATGACGCATAAGAAAGATTTGTGCGTGAAGTTTTACTTCGGCATCGAAAATCCGGTTCCTTCATAGTGCCTAAGTGCATTTAATAATAACCACTTAAAGAAAACTCGCAGTAATGTAGATATCACCGTAATTTTTGTGGCAAGGTGAAAGATGTTTTACCGTAATTCTTTTGAATCCCGTCTCTCTCTCGAGGTGTATTTCCAATCTTTTGCATTATGATCTTTATCGCCTCTCCGCCCGGGAAAGGAATTCAAAAGAAGTGAACGGTGGCTGGTTAGCTGCAGGTATGACTTTAGCGGGACAAAAGACGTAGAAGCTTACCGTCTTAGTCAGCTATTTCATGCGGTGTCATACATGAGGGGGAGGACATCCTCAGAATACAAAGAGGATCCTCGTGTTTCCTTCACATTCGTTAGTAAATAGCTACCTCTCGACCACGGGGAGTTTATTGCAGTCATAACTATGATTTTTCGCCGTTAAATAACGGGTTTATTCAGCTTTGCGTTTATAACATCCATCGATCATGGTAACTTCGAGATATCACCAAAGTGGCGTTCGTAATCGATTAAAGACGTCTAAGCGAGTAAATTTTTTAATATTAACGCTTCTGTTTGCTTGAATTTTTTATTTGTGCTTTGCTAATGTAAGGGAATCCACCTTACACAGATGACCTTTTAAGTAATTCAGTGTTTGCAATTATCTCCGAGGCTCACGATATCTATGAGGTTATTATTTGGGTATTTTTTTTATGATTGAACTTTTCTCGTACCGATATACCCTCAGCTTACTCGCAACATTGTTTTATCCATAACCAACAGCAAGAAAACCTGCTAGAGAAGGCAACATCCATTGTCAGAAGCTATTATTAGGATCGCGGATTAGCGTAAATGTCGCTGGAATGAATGAAGTGATTCCTTTCCTCAATCTAGAGCCTACTACGTTCTCTCGTGACGACTAAAATCTTCGAAAATAAGGCAAATTCCCTGCCCTGTTTGGGGAAACTTGAAGCTCCTACGGCCCGAAATACACCTGGACCGCCTTAGGTATAGCCTCAGCGCGAAGTGTCCGTTGAGCACGCAATCCTGTTCCGTTGCCGCAGACCCGGAGGTAGTTTTATTGCCACTCGCCACTATCGCGGTCCTAAATCCGTAGGCGTCCAGGAATGCATGAGTCCAATCCGTAATTTCCGGTCCTCTCCGGCAAGTTAGAGGGACTCCCTCCCAACCCATCGTGAGAAGCCCTTCAAAACTCCTTCGTAAGCCCTCTGCAACCCCTCCCACGGCCACTCCCCCGCTTTGCCACCTCTCCGTGTTGGTCTCTCGAGTTGTGTGTCTTCATTGTTATATGTTCATATAATGCGACTCGTATGTGGATCGAACATACTCCACGTGCCGACTGGTATCGGAGGATTTTACGATCGGTAACCGAGTTTACGATCGCACTGATTGCTTCATCAGCGCTATTATTAGCTGAAAAGGAATCGGTCGAAATCTCGGATGCGGTTAACTATAACTTACTTTCATCGGTAGTTTTCAAGTTTCCGTAATATTCTGACATTAACACGTATGCAAGTAATGGCGAAAACACCACGGATAGGCTTTAGGCTACATTAGTAACGGCTTGGAGAGCCTCTAACTGGTGGGAACCAGATTTGATGAAGGTAAATGAGAGGTAATTTATTTTTACATGATATAGGTGTGGCTCAAGCTCGGAAACAAATGGAAATCCCGGCTGAAATAATTAAATGCGCTGAAATCTCGCACGGCAAATGACCGGCTTTTTCGATACCGCATGATGTAGTGCGAATAAAATAGAATGGCGATGAGGCAAAGTTCGATGTTAGACGTAAAAAAAGTCCAATAAGTAAGTTCGATAATTATTCTGTCGAAGATGGGTTTGGAATGAAGGATTGTATTACCATTCAGATATCGTGCAAAAATGATTATTAATGACAAAGCTCTTGGGCGAGTGAGAGGTTGGAATGAGATTTAGGCATATCAGAGAATAGAAACTTACCATTCGATGGTAATTAAGAATTATAACTTGGTTATCTATTTAAAGCAATAGCAATAAGGGCTACTTCTATCAAATAAAATGTTAAAATATCATCTTGTCGTAGAAAATAAGTGCATAATCATCACAGAAACACTATGATTATATTAGTTTTTTAGTTTGAGCTCCTCGTCATGCCCTTAGCCAATTGCTTGTTTTGCTAAAATGATCATCTAAAATTATCACCTCTACTCCTCTTAATCTGTGGATGGGTATTTATGAAGATGTATCCATATCACTAATTAAATAAGGGTAAAAAGTCGAAATTCCAAAGATCTAACGGAATCAATAGTAAAGGGAATTCATATGAACGCTGATCTCGATAACTCAGTTTGAGCACGGTTCACTCTTGATTGCTCAAAGAGTAATTTCAATCAATAGTAGCTCGGGATTTCGTAGTACTGAGGTGAACCTAGAATTCTAGTAGAGAACGTTGTTAATTCAAGTTCTTCAGCGTCACCTCGATGGCTTGATGAGATGCAACGGTGCAGAGAGAACCTGCATTCATTTAGTTGTCCTCAAAAGCAGTGATTTGTATTTCCCATGGTGCCTCACCAGCGACCTTTTATCATTGCAAAGCCAAGGTTCAGGAGAGGCAAAGTTCGTTTCATTAGAAAACTGTTGATTAATGGTTCTTAAGTGGCAACAATGTACCCCCTACGACTTCCCGCCATTCCCCCTTCCTTTCTGGGCACCCTCGCCTTTACGACTCTTGTCGTTGGGAGATCTCCCATCCCCAAAGTGTCTGGGAAAACCAATTTACCTTTGTGCGAGGAAAGGATAATTAGCGAGTCGGAGCATTTGGTTAGCGTATAGGGGAAAGGAGAGTCCACGAAGCCGGAAGGAAGACCCGTGCAAGGATAGAAGTCGGCTCTCTCAAGAGGAAGTCCGATCACTTCTGTATTCTCATCTCGCAGATATTTATGATGGCGGCGGTTTGCTGCTGCTCTCGAGGTCTCTTAGATCGGAGAGCTTTTGGTTAATGCGCGTGTCGAAGAATGGTTTTTAATATTCATTAGAGGCTCGGAAGTAATCGTTTGTTTGATTTGCCGATTCGGAACCGTCTGCCCTCATGTCTTCCATCGCTCGTCATCTGCTGGTTTGGAAGGTCTTCCGACTTGAAAGAGGTAGCTAGACGTGATTGTTCTCTCAAAGGATTCATGAATCACGCTATCTTTCTATCACTTCATTAGAAATTGGCAAATTATGGATAGTTAACTTCAGAGATTGCTGGATAATTTTCTTGTAAGATTCCTTAAAAACATATTTTCATCGCCAACACCGGTTTTTTCTGTAAACGGTGCTTCAATTCTTTTCTGTAAATTTACTGAAATTCGCAACAGCAAAATCGAGATGCAATTTTATAATTTTATTCATCATATACGCCAGAAAAGAACCAGAATAAACCAGAACATCCATATATGTATTTATCATTTTATTTCCAGTTTAGTGTTAAAAAGTACATTCTAAATGACACGGTTTACTTACAGAAGTTAAATTTCTGTCCTGGCAGTGGATGTGCGAATTGTTAAAAACTTCCCTAGGTTAATCATAGCTTCATGCTCTTCTAAGATTTCACTTGAAGCGTATTTCCACGACATATTCTCGTGCTAATTTCAGGAGATCACGTAACCAAAAGTTAATCTTTGGCTATACATGTGACGTCCAAGTCTGAATTTCAAAGGATGCTCAGTCCTTCATTTCTTTACGGCTTCACTTACTCGGTATCAAGTAAGAAAAATGGAAATGATCTTCCTTGAAAATGTAGGCGATCCCCAGGTCTAGTCTATGCAACGACGACGGTGGTAGTTCTTTTTCAAGTAATCTTTAGTTGGCATTGAATTATATGTGCTTGATTATTCGATATGGATCCTTAAGTATGTTTTAGTTGCGTTAAGATTCATTTGCAACTTAATGGAAAAGTTGATAATTAAACTGATGCTCTTAATTGCGCGTAGTAATGTATGTATTTGACATCCTGTACGTGAATCACTCATAAATCAGTCGTAATATGTTGAAATGAAGCATAATTTAGCTCTTATTTTATTTCTGTAGGAGTACTTAAGCGCATTAAATATTCTTCGTAAAAAGAGGTTATTTTCGGTTGCGCTTAACTTTTAATATTACCGACGGTTACAGATGGTTTCAAAGCTTTGGGGCCCTATTTGTTAAAATCATGGTGAAGTCATCTCTTTGCTTCCTCGTGAATATACATTTCCGCCGCTAGGAAATATTCTCAAGAAAAGGCTTGTGTGTTTTTGCAGCGCTCTCTTTAATGAATGAAAATTTTCGCAATTGTCACCGAAGCTATTTACAATAGCCGGGATTAATAGAACCTGAGGTATTGCTGTTCTCGATATTAGCCCGCTTGCAATTCTCTTTGTTTAGTGTTATTCCGAAGAGCTCATTCCTGAAATGATGACTCGGTGAATGTCATGTATCACTCGATGAACTACCGTACCTCGTACTCTCTGATGTCATCCTAGTATTAGACCCACAGGAGCGAAGTGAAAATGTTTGCTGAGCAGCTATTGCGGTAACGGTCATCTCTTCTGCCAATCTACATATCTTTGCATACGGAAGCGGCTTAATCACTTCGATCCGATCATCAAAATGATTGAGTGGAATGTTTTTATTCGCATTGGATTCCATCCTCATGATGTTTACTTGGTGATCTCCAAATGCGATATGAAACTATCAGTATTACGGCGTAGCGTGAGTGGATCGTACGTAACATGATTTAATACATCCTAGTGCACGTTATCTCGTACCCTGAAGTAAATTTACAAATTTTAATTGATTTAGGAGATTGAAATTTGTACTTGTTGAAACTACGGTGTGATTCGTGTGAAGAGACCGATGTTTTAGCTCTCATTCCAGGGCATATGAAAAATTTAAGTAGCAGCTTAATTGCCGAATGAAAAAACTAAGTATAATTTTGTTTTTGTATATTTTTGTTGAAATAGCTGGATGCTTCTGGAAGTACTGCCTGCAGTGCGTTCCCGAATTTGTTTAATAAAAATCTTTATGGTGTAACTTAATTACTCTTTAATATTTATATGCAGTCTTCTTCTTGGTTACGGATTCTTAACACCAACTTTTAGTTTCTGTTGAAATATTTTTATTTATGAAATATTTTAATTATTTCTAAGTAATTAAAATTGCTTCGTTTCCAATCGTAAAAATATTCGATTTCTACGTTGACCGCATTTTAAATTCTTTTCCCCATGAGGTAATACAGAGGGTAAAGTTCAGGGAAACTCCGTGATACAATTTTATCTCGCGATCCTCATGTTTATACTCAACGAAATATTTTATGAAGGGGCACATCAAGATCGGACGAGGTTTTCCAGGGAGAATTCAACGAATTAACGGAAGATCAGTTGCTTGATGTATTCCGGTTGGTTACGCGACTACTTCAAAACACGCGATAACTATTTCCATACATAAAGGTACATTGCGCTGGGCGTGCGGTCGTTGACATCTCTCGTTCTCTCCGTCCGAATAGACTCTGGAAGCACGAGTATTCAGCGAGTGATTCTGTTTTCCTTACGGAGCTAATAATAAATCAGCCGAGAACGAGTCTTTATTTATCACTCACTTGCACCACATCTCGTTTTAATCGTCGAACCGTTACAACGAGTCGAAAATTGCTCGTGGAATAAGAAGGTGTTCTTGGTCCGGGGATAATACCCCAAGTTTTCCTTTAGGACGATAGCAGTACCTAATTACGAGCCTCGGAATGGCTTCCTCTTTTAATGAAGATATAGTGGCTGAAATTTATTGATGATAAATGGCCAACGTTGTGCTGAAGATGGTAGGTGAAGGAAATTCGACTTAAAATTTCGCAGATGATACCGTTCCCTCAAAGTCGTGTTAGTTTTTATGCAGCTTCGAGAAAAATGATCGCCGTTTATCTTTATTTCCCCTGGTATTAGCGTACAGATTTTCGTTGCAAAAAACGGTGGATTCGCGACGTGCCCACCGTAAAAAATTTATCGTCGCGGATTCCCTTTCTAAACATCATTCGCTGAAGTTTCACAGTTTCGATCGAATACTTGAACGATTTCACGTGTTTCTATCCATCGCTGTCAATTCTTTTTTATTCTTTATCATACTTCTCGTGGCCGTTTGAATCATCTTTACAGCTTTCTCTTTTCCGTTTTTGTCGCTTTCCTCTTGAAAGAAATCGAGTGGAAGCGAGTAATTCCAATCGGCCGTTCAGTTGCGGATCGAAATAATTTAAGGGAAGGAAAGCACCGTAATATAACGATTATAGTTATTTGGTCATTCAGAGAAATAATGGACCATTGGTAATGATTATACCGTCATTCGGCAAGGTTTATGATCACATTTGATGCTTGAACTAAATGGTGTGTATTCAACAGAGGTTTCGTGTTTATTTAATTTACTCACCCATTATTTTATACAGCGAGAAATGTAACGGTACGAGCAGTTTTACGCAAGGTCTCTTTTTTTAATAACTCTAGCTCGGGGTGTGTTTGCAGTCGTAAACGAACGAACGTACAGAAGGATTATTCTACCGAGAACATTCTACCAAATGCTTTTTACCTATCCTTTTGCAATCTGCTTTCGTAACAGCAATTATATAATATTTGTCAAGTTTACTCTTCCATCGAAACTTTAAAGCTAAACCGTGATGAATTCCCATCATACCAAATTATAATATTGCGGAAAGGGGTTCATGTGTTGGTGTTTGTACTAAGTGATACTTATACTGTAAATTAATCATTTACCTTGCTAATATCTCGATCATCTTTCATTCAGCATTTAGGGCAGTGAATTTTGATAATCATATTACAATCATCCAACTGTAACGCATTTAATACTTCCATTTAATGGAGATCTTATTCTATTCTATTTGAAATAGGTCGAACGGAGGCTTGATATGAGACGTGACGCTTAAAGTTTAGCACCATAAAAAAAACTTTTTTCGCAGTTACCAACCCTTACAAACGTTTTTGTTGGAGCCCCATCGTTAATCGGCAAACATTTACATCTCGACGGTCACGGCAATGGTTACGAAAGATTTTTTCTCACGAGAAATTCCGTAATAAAGCCATACGCGGGAAGGAGGTCTCTTTTTGAAGTGGAACGCCTCATTTTTGCATTCAGAAGTGGAACGGAATAGGTGATGCACGGGTTGCCATTTCGTCGTCGGAGGGACCGCATGTTGTTTCAGCGAACTTCTTTTCTGCCTTTCCGAAAGCCATTCATGAGCTAAGAAATATAGGGTCCGCTTAAAATGTGAGAAGATTTTTTCGAAGAGCCGTCCACTCTTTTTATCCCCTTTTACTTAATTGTAGGTTGCGAATGCGTCAGCCCCTGGAATCAAGGTCTTCAGCCGAAGAAAGAACGTGATTCTGAATTCCGGCTCAGTGTTTTATGGAGGGGTGGTCGTATATTTTAATGCCGTCAGCTCACCAGTTAATTTAACTCACGTAAAGAATCTGGTATGAAGTAATCCGGAAACATCCTTGAATAACTCGGTCCATCCCGATTCACCTCCGTGGATACTTTATCAAATCCGGTTCATTTTCCGTGGGAATCGGCCAAGGAAGGTTCTGAATTCAGGCGTCGCGTTCTTCATGTTATCAAGAAACTCTTTTCCTATTGTTCGCGAGTTTTTTCTCGTAAAAATCTTAATAAGCAGCTTTTATCTTTTTCCAGAACGTTGATGTTTCCAGCGAATATATAGAGAGGATATTCTTAATAATCTTCCATCTGCTGTAATCTGCTCGAATGGTTGTTTCTGAGGATTCGCGTCGACCCCGATTGTTTATGCAGCGCGGATGTATTTTCTGTTTCCCATTGTTCTCAGGTTTTGGATTACTTAAGCATTTCCTACTAACCCAAAACTCGCAATTGCAGAGGTCTTAAAAGAAACGTCATGTGCTGTTTTGCTCTGAATTTCATTACTGAAATGAGAGCGCAAATTAGAGGAAGGGATACATAATTCATAACTTCTAGATTCTGATCGCCATCATTTTATATGCGCACTTTTTCCATCAGTGCCTTTTTTGCGAGAAATTGCTTTAGGTATTATCCCTGTATTTGTAGTATAGCTTTTATTGCCGTCCTGATCTGAATTATAATCATAATAACCATACAAAGTCCTCCTAAAATGCAGTTGTGGGAATTCACTGAGTAATTGAGCAATAAATTTAATACAATGTATATTTCATTCTAAACTGAAATTATTAGCGTTGGGAGATAGATCTAAGCGCTTAAGCGAATCAGTAAAATTAGAAGCATCCCACTCTACCCTAATAAAGCGTTATTCTTTATTGATAATTTTCTATTCGAGGAGGTTTTAGCAAGATTATACCTGAAAAAATGTTCACTAGAGAAAATTTATTTTAGAGTGATTCTGGATATATTTTGCATTAATCATCGGAAGATTAAATGCTTCCCCTGATTATAAACTGTTAGTATTATAAAAATTTCAAACTTAGAGCAGTAGACAATTTACCAGCCATTGTTTCGATTAAGGATTTGTTTTTGCAACATTTTCATCTGAAAATGGGAGTTAGTCGTGCGCTTGAATTACCATGTAGATCGTGAAGATTTCCTTGTAGGAGAAAATTTTTCTCATTTCCTTCGAGAGATAATTTACTCTTTTGGGATTGAATTTCAATTTTATACTATCGAAAAATTCTCTACATTTTCCATTAACACTGATTGAAATATCGGTTATGACATTGGTATCCGCAGGCGCGATTTCTTAGAAAGACATTGCAGAAATGGAAAACCGTACTTTTCCACAAGTGCTTTTCCCCAGCAGTTTCTTAAGTGTACTCACATCTTCATCCCTGATTTCTAAATACTCAGTAATATAGGCGCATATAAGGTTGGCGATGTTTGCTGCTCAATTTAATTTGAAGTATTGGTAACCGATTTGCGTCTCTTTTCTGGCTAAGCAATGCGAATTTATGAGCGAATCGTCCTCGTTATTCGAAGTATCACTTAGTCTTGTATTTAAATGGAAGGTATTTTAACTTTTAACTTATTATAATATTCTTTCGTATAAAAACTTTCGATTAATAGTAGCTTAATAAGAACATATTGGTTTTTATAATATGATTACAGAAATAATCGGTTCACAAATATTTGTATGCTATTACATTTTGTGCTGTTTATCAACATTTCCATTCTGTTCCATGTTGGTTCTGCATTGTAATGTAAACATTATTTAATTACTACTACACTTAATTTATGACGGACAGGGGATATAGGATAATTTCCTTAAAAGTAAATGGGGTGACGAGAACCAAAAAGGCTGAGAACTCCTTATCTACATGCTAATGGATGTGCATGGAACTGTTTCCTAACTCCGATTTTATGCTGCGAATCTTGCATAAAAAGGCCTAGTTGAGGCAACGGCCGGACAATAATCTATTCCTTAGAGTAAAGAACATACTCGAGCAAATCCGTGCTACGTGCTACATTTGGTGTTCCCCTTATAAGTTGCTCACTTAGGAAGAATTAATGAGGCTTAATAAACTTTTTTCGTCGACCATTTAAATGTCATCACCGGAAGCGGAGAAATATATCATTTCCTTAACTGTCGTATTAACTTCTATAGTTAAGTATGTGTACTGTGAAATTGTTTTCGGAAGCGGCTCATTGGCGGAAATGCACACTCAGCGACCGCACGCGACCGACATACTCTCGCGATAACAATTTCTCTAGCATTAGCCCTAACAGTGTTTCCGTAACCTTTGGCCGAACCCAGGAAGAAAAACGAACGGCGTATTTTTCCTGTATGAATTGATGGGAATCATCCGGGGAGAGGGCATATCCTCCGCGGTCTGCAGACTGTGAAAACGGGAGCGAAGGAAAGAATCGCGGATGGGAGAGGTCGGGCGCCAGAAAATCCTTTCGTAGCCGAGAAAACAAAGGCGTACGTTGATCTGCAGATAGATTCTTCGGGCGGCACCCTCATTGTCTTAGCGGCGCATTGTCTTCTCGGGTGATGGACGGCGGGGTGTCAGGGCGTTCACTTGCGGTGCCGAAAAAAAGAGGTGTAACCGAGGATAAGATGTATAGTTGCGATGCATGATCGGGGTTGAAATTTTTGAACGATTTGGTTGGGTCAGACTTTGTGGTTATGATTACTTTTTAGTAATATTATCATAGGTCCAAAATTATATATAGTCAGGAAGAGTACCACATGAAACTCAAGGGTCAAAACTTCAACCCTCTGTGATAGAAGCGGATTTATAATTAGGGCCCTATCCTTATGGGGGCCTCTAGACTGAGCTTATGAACTCTCAATAACTTATAGCAAATTGTTTCAAATTTTTGTATGTAAGTATGGTAGATTCATGGTTTCTTGTTATTCGCTTCATGAATTATTTTATATATGTCGAGTAAGTTTACATATTTTTACAGCATATTACATCACAATATATACCACTATAGAATTTTGAGTCTATCCCTAGTTTATTGTTATGAATAACTAGATTTTTTATAATTCAACAATGTGTATGTTTTCGCCGTATTGAAGCGACTATTTTTTCTATGGCCTGAAAATTTGGGTGTTTTGGAATTATGGAAAATAATTCTAAATTTTTTCTCACAATTCCTAGTGGGGATCTCAAACCAACCTTAGCGCTTAAGTTTACGGCCTCTGATAGCTTACATTTGGAAAATATAAATCTTATTTAGTCATGACTCGCAACATATGGGTTTAGCACAAAAATTTTTTATATGAATCCTTCAAAAAGTATTTGAAACTAATTGGCATTTGTTATGGTAATATTCTGATCAATATGGATACTCCCCGTTGATCTTGATCTGTGGTGACTTTTTATTGTGCATTACATTCCGTAGCCATTAAATCATCACGTAGGTTATTTTGTTATTTTATTAATATCTAATTTATAGCATAAAGATCGACATACAGTTCAATTTATGCTCAATCAATGGCTTTTAGCAAAGATTTAGTGAAGTTAATTTGAGAATCAAATCAAAAGAACTAAAAAAACTTAAAAAGTTAGCAGATTGAAGAATAATTCCTCCTTTAAATGGTTATCGTGTCTTGTTATTTAAGAACCGAAGGTATTTTTCTTTCGGAGATGAACTAAAAATATAGGTAGCTAACTCAAATCTCTCCCCGGACCACAGGAATGAAAGTTTACCTTTCCAACGAAATAATAAAATGCAATGTTTTCATTCTTTTCTGGTATTTGCATACCTGCCCCGAAGGCTTTGGGACGGAATTCTGCTCGCGAGTTTATTTTTTCTCTTTAATTTAAATGCCTCATTCTACTTCCCAGTCACAAAATGAAAGGCATGGCAAAGCTGTGGCATTATTCCTATAATTTTTTTAACTTCGTCACAATGCTCTATCAACTTCAAGTCGTGGAATTCAATACTCAGGAGTGAGATTCGCATATTATGTCATAACCGAATCGCACTGTTTTATCATGGTTTGTCATAATCAAATCTGTTGTGAGTGAAATCTCCATGGTTTTGTTTCGGTCGCGTTTAATAATATTTACTCTAATCTCTAATAACTCTAATATATGCTAAAATCGTATATTGAAAAAATTCCTGCAGTTTATTTCTCCTGTAACACAGTGATGCAATTTCAAGATTCGCATGATAATTATTATACTTAATACCCACAACCTGATTAATTTTTGCTGGTTTCCGTTTTACAGAGTTCTTTTTTAGAGAATGAATTGGGAGAAAAACGTATAAATTTTTCTACCATGATACATTTCATTAAATTTTGATTTGATGTGGGGAATAATTCACTAAGCACAGATAGGCATGCGATTGAAAAACCCGAGAAAAAATAGAAGGGAAAAATATTAACATGACTGGAAGTCTAACCCTGGTCCTCCACTCTCCGAGCTGGTGTTCTTAGTTATTAGATATTACTTTCTTTCTTTAATATTACGAGCTGCGTCATGGCACATTAATATTGAGGACAGCTTACCATTATCGTTGAATTTTTTGCTTCATGAGCTTTATTACAACTCATAGGTTACGTGAACGTATGGGCTCTGACGTAATTGTTTCCTCGTTATCTACCTCCTCATTTATGCTTTATATTTTCTTCATTGGTGCTAAATCTATCCAAGATAACAACGAATCTAGTGGATAAATTATCCTTTATTTATTGCCTGTGTTAATTAGAACAACGTAATGGACGATGCAGGGGCTACTCTTAGACGTGTGTAGTATATTTCGTCATCATTAATTAATTGCAGTTTTTGCTAACGCTTTAAAGCCACTTTCAGCTCGTCCCGCAAAAAGGCAAATGGCTCCATAATTGTGAAAATGGGTAACACCTTGGCTTTGATAACGTGAGTGGCAGATTGCGGTCAACGCAGTCACTTAAAACGCTCGGAACGAATTCACACAATAGCCCGTGAAAGAACTTGTTATTAAGCAATTGCCCTATAGATTGCTTGTTATTCAGGGTTTTCAGACAAAAGGATGTACCCTGAAGGTTTTTGCTCGCAATCTGATGATGATGGTTTGCTCATACCTTCTTATTTAATAGAAATTTACATGTTCGAAAAGCCATTGTTGGATTGTCGCAATGTTAAAAAACAAGGCTTTAGATCGCAGGCTGAAAAAAATTTAGCCTTTCAAAATGTTGATTAGATTATTTTCGTCGTTTTTATTCTGATTATAAATCGCTATATTCGTAAGATGTGCTTCCTCTTCATTTTTAATCGATAGGTTCCAGTTTTGCTTATATAACTACCGTAGGAAAACTTGCAAAATCCTTGGCCCGGATTTCTAGGTTTCACTTCTAGGTCCTTGTTTCTAAGAACGAAACATAATTTAATAACGTATAAGTATTTCTCAGCCCGTGAATTGGAGATTACGGAAAGTCCCAAAGTTAAGGTCTACGCTCGCAAGTGGACTCGTATCTCTCTTTTGGCGAATCCCAGAAGTTTTTATAGTTTCTCTTCTCAATCCATATTAATCACATAGCGGTAAGCACCGTTCAAACCATCATCCGTCAACGAAGCGTGGCTTTTCCGATCCAAGTTAAGCGCTAGAAATATATGGGTTATTTCTTTTATCTCGTTGGCGGATCAGCAAGCTCCTTCACCGGATGTTCCTACCTGTTGCTTCAGGGCGTTTTCCTTCAGTATGATACCGTTTCCTCTCTGTTTTGCTAACAGCATCTCTGAGCTTCTTTTCTTCCGGAAACTTCTACTCGGCCTTATAATGGACGATCTCCCCCTTACTGGGGTTAGCACCACATGTTTTTATAAACCTTTCTATACAGGTTTCTCAAATTAAAGGTGTACAGGCACTGCTAGGTTTTTTGCAGAATTATTCGATGGGGTGGATAATATCTAAAATAATTGCTTAAAATTAAAAATATTCTTTTAGTAGGTTGAATTAAATATTCCAACCATTATCAATAATCAATACATTACCATCAATAAAAAACCTCTTGACTTTGGCACGGATTTTGGACTACAATTCCTTTAGAGCACTGATGCCCTACTTGGAAATTAATTCCAGTAAATTAAGTAGTCAATTGAAGTAGCCGTTACTTGGTAGAACTCTATTACAGGAAATAATGCAATAATGCGAGAACTTTACCAAGTTATTGCATTATTTTATATTAAGTAGTGTTCAGATGAAGTATGAAGAGTTCACTATCACTTTATAAGCTTAAAATTTTAATCATCACCGTATAGTAACAAGAAACCTTTTGATTTTGTAATAATATACTTTAATTACACGTAAGATTTCATTTGGAAGTTATTCAAGGTATAATTAGTAATCATTCACGCAGAAGGAATGACACCGACACATTCTTAAAAGTTCCACTTCGCTGTACTCTAAGTATATGTTGGAGCCTTTTCTTTCAGAATGTTATTCGTTTTAGTTCATAATGAATGTTTCAGTGAGGCAATCTCCATCCATCTCACGTTGCACTTCACCTATATCCTCGCTCTACCGAAACCGTTTCTTATCATTAACGAGAAACATTACGTGTTAATTTCTTGTTAAAACACTCGCGCGAGTGATTCAAAGAAAGGAACAGAACCCAACGTGTTTGTCGGAAGACGAGTGCATTAGATAGCCTACGTCATCAGCAACATCAGTTTCGCGTCTCCTGTTCTGATGACACGGCCGTGAGAATGTGCACAGGAATCTAGTTTAGAGTCCTCTTCGAGAAAGAAAGCCGAGCCGTTGGCTTCAGATTCCGAGAGATTAATTAATTTTCTATCTCCTCGATTCCCGGATGAGTTGCTTTTCCGACCGGTGTTCGAGAAAGTGTGCCGCCAATGCTCGAACCCAGGTCTTCGTAATAACGTGCTCCTATTTCGCGACTCAACGGTTGAGCGCAGGAAGTGGAAGTTGCTCTCCGTGTATACACTCTTGTTAGAATTTGAAAGCTGTTGTTCGTTTCCAGGACGCTAAGTCTCCAGAGGCTCAATTAACCATTGTTGGTAGTCTGTTGCGCTTTGGTTGACTCCAACTTCTGCTCCATACGTTTACATCCACCTTATCATTTTTATTCATGGTAATCTTCGTACTTTCTCCTCGAATTTATGCATTGTGGTCATGTTTAAAATACAAAATGCTATCCATATAACTTAGGGTGTAAAATACAGTGGCTCAGAACCAGTTTGGTAGTCACCAAACTTGTGGATTTGATTATGTTACTAGTCTAAATGTTTTAAAAACAGATGCCTGTTCGCAAAAATACCCTGGGGATATTAAGTTGTACTTGACCTACTGAGACTATGAGAATATGTATTCCGTTGCAAAAAAGCGTGTATTATAGACAAAAAATACAAAATGTGTGTACAATCGAAGAACTATTAAAATATTTTTGATATCCAGGGTAATATAAGTTAATTTCCCGTTCATTTGCTTATTGAAGGTTCTTTTCGGCTTTTTCGGCATGCATTCTGCTGCGGCGAATATAAAAACTTTTTTTTACAATTCGATTGTCACAAATTTATCACTGAATTATTTTAGATGCACATTTTCAATGTAATATGCAGTCTTAAAGTAATTTAAATACATTTAAATTCATTCTTAAATCTATTTTCATTTTCTTATCTATTATTAGTGGTATTTTGGTATTATATAATCTATTAGCATTAAAGTAACGATATAAATTTAAATGCATTCTTAAAGTAACAAAATTTCTTTGGCATTTACTGTCTAGGAGGAACTTATTATTTAGAAAATATTCGACAATACCGCAGGAGTTAAATTCGAAATTAATTTAATCTCAAAATACGGAGAGATTTTTTTCTGGAATGCAAATCTGGGTCCCAAAACTATCTGTAACAGAAAGCTAACCTCTAGGATGTTGGACACTGAAAATAATAACCATCCAAAGTCCGCATTAACATTTGGAAAGGCACACATAAAAAATTTCATTATCGTATACTTTTTACGGGAGAGAATTTTCATCCTCTCAAGAATTATGATAGCCCATTAATATACGCACGCCGGCAAATGTGGCTTGCGCGTGTATACCATTCAGTGGAAAAGTAGGTTGGCCTGCATTTCGCTCCTCACCTGTTACGAGACGTTTTTTTGGGACGATCCTCCTTCGGTCGCCTCGGGGATACCGCAGTTCTTTTGTCGGTCATTCTTGAGATCGAGAAAGAAAGCTCCCGTGGACGGAAAATCGAATTATTCTCGAGAGAAAAGAGCTTGCGAGTCTTTCTCTCTCCGAACCATGAAGAAAGACGGGACTGGAGAAGAAAGCCTCGACGTTCTACTTGGGTTTCTGCTCATCATTCGGCATCTTTTCTTCGGAGGATATGCTTTCATTCGTTATCAAGCATAACGATGGCTTTTGAACGACGGGAAAGGTTTTTTTGGCAGTTCTTTCCACTAACATTTCGGAACATAGATGCATTTCGGAAATAAACGTTTTGAAAACCTGGCCCTCTCAGATGTAGGGAATGGAGTAGAAATTTTTTACCGACCGTAGATGGGTTTTCTTAGAATTTGTGTGCCTTCACCTAACTGCATAGGCTGCATTTTAAGTTTGGATTATAAAATTAGATTCCGAGTTCTGGAAAAGTGAGTCAATAGCTATTTTTCAATTATTTAGGCGGTTTTTTTAAGAATCAATTTTTAGTTAAGTTTTACGGGAAACACCAATGCTACAAGTTGCGGGACTCGGGAATGAAGAAAAGATAAGATATCATTAACTTTTGACATTGAGAATTGAGTTTAGAAATTTTAACGAGTGAAATCTGTACTATTAGATACTCATCGCCCATGATTATTAGCATTTTATCCATACATTGCTCAGCCTCCATGTAAGAGAAAGCTTGGGGTCTCGATTTGAAAACAATCTAAGCGTCTTACTAGAGATATTTGCGTTTTCATTAATTCGTTTCTCATAATCTTACTAATCCAATCTCTCGAATGAAAGAACACCTTTCATTTTCCAGTTGTGTGACTAAGGGACATTTTATGTGTGCATTCCAAGTCTATTCACCGCGAGCTTTCTCCAACATTTTGGTGTTAATTAGTATCGGAGGATCCTCAAGTCCTATTTTGGGTATCTTCTTTCAGAGGAGAATATATTTCCAGGTGTTTCTCTGCAGTTCTTTGTGCCACCAGTAGTATTCATCATCGTCGGTTTCATCTAAATGAATGAAGCAAAGGTCTGAATTCCTCAAGGGGATGCCGAATAACATTTTTACAACGTTATAACGTGTACTTGTGAATCGATGCATTGCCGACTTTCGATAATGTTACGAGTATTCTTAGTCGTTAATAATGTAAAGACCATAAAATTTTGGCCTATCATAACCTACTTTTCTATGCGATGGATTTTCCTAACGTTTACTGGGAAAGTTCCCAATGCCAAGAAGAAGCCTTTCGTATACTCTTGATCCTCAAAAGGTACATTTTCTTAGATTGTATATACATCGAATCGAAAATGAGGATATCTTAACATCTTAAAATAAAAAGGAGTTTAGAAATAGATGCTGATGTTTGTTGTGTAATAGTGGAGTGGGTAGGCAAAGTTTTCTAATCATTCTAATCATTGTATATTTGTAAATGTGATGATTGAGAAACTGATGAAGTTATATGTGGCTTACCAAAGGAACACGTAAACTATGACTTTGTAGTAATATATAGGATATATGTGGTGTAGATGTATTAAATGGGCTACAAGGGGATGCTCTCTAATAAGTCTCGTTGCTATTTTAATACGAGTTCTAATATAAAAATGATCTTTCAGAATTTTAATCTGTTAAAAATTCTAGCATAAGGGGCTGTGGATTGTGTTAGTGCATTAAGCTTTAATTGACATTGTTTGAGTCTGTCGACAATAAATCTGCAGTAAATAATGCCCTCTAATGAATCTTCTTATTGTTTTAAAATGAGTTCTAATTCTGTTTGTGAATATAATGATGTTATTCCGGAATCTTAATCTATTTAAGACTTCTAGTATCAGGGAAGGTGGAGTGTGTTAGTTTTTGGCAATATTTGAGGCCGCCAGCCACCTGACAAATGTCAAACTGCAGCTGATAATTAATAAAAAAATAAAATACTTGATATTAAGAAGCATGGGTATAGAAATAGGCTTCATATGTCTGTGGGACTAGGATTGAGAAATGAAGAAATTAAACTTGTCTCCTTGAGATGCTGCGGATTGCTGAAAATCATAGGGCAGAGCTTTCGGATTACTTTCGAATGAGAAAGTTATTAAGGTAATGAATGAAAATAGGAGCTTATGGAAGTCCTGACAAAGCACTGTGGTCTGTTGAAGTTAATAGCAGAGGTACATGTGAATGAGAAGTTACTCAGGGTGAAGACCACGAATGCAATTCATGGAGAAGATCTGGGATACAGGTTATAAAGAGATGAAAAGAAAGCCGGAGAAACTTAAAAGAAATAGAACGTGAATTAATCCAACAGCTGTTCACCGATCATCTTATTGATCACCAGTCAGATGTGTTAAGATTTTCTATTATTTTTCTTGAAATTTCTGATTATTTTTAGTTATTTTTTAATTTAAATTGAGTTTATTCTTCTAAAATAACAAATATGGAAACATTTAAAAAACTAAAAAGGTTTAATATTCCCCTAGTTTTCGTGGATACATTGAAGCACCACGGAGGAGAGAAAGACCGAAGACGTTGCAGTAGGGAGTAGAACGATTCTCTCTTTCTAGAAATGTATTCTTCGCTAGCGGCCTACTCTCGTCCCTTTCTTTGATGAGTAGACGATCCCATGACGTCAGTTTTCTTAATTTGAGCAGAAGTTCCATTTTCTCTTCCCCTGGTCCACGTCTCGACTGCAGAGAAAGCCTTTTCTTTATCTATGTACAAAATCCCTCGGGATAGAAAAAATTGTGCTTTTCGAATTCGTTTCCTGTCTCTTCGCTCGCCTCTCCCAAATCGATTTCAGAGGTGAACGTTCAAATTGTAGGAATGTCCTCACGCGACCTTCCTGCTTAATTGCTCACGGCTTAATTATTTCATCGATCCGAAGATTAATTTGTTTCTCTTCGTTTTTTCTTCCAAATCCTTCATCATCGCCACTGCCCTCCTCTTCTATCTCCCGCCGAATTTTGCCGCAGTGCCAAATATTCTTGTCACTTCCTAAAATCCTCCCTCTATATATGGATTTTATCGCTGTTTGGATGATTTTTTTTCAATATTCTTAGCAAGCGTGGTCGTATTAAACTATTTATTATCTTTTGTTGTCTATCCGATACACATAATGGTGGGAAATGATCGGACTCTCGTTCAGTAAAATTAAGTTTAAATACTACTGTCATCGGCAAGCAAATAATGCCTCTCAGGAATGATTTTTTGGATGAATAATAGTTGTTATCTTTGTGCGGTGATTCAATTATTGACATCTATATTCATTATTTTAGAAAATATATTCATAGGTTTACATGTCATTTGCAGAGACGAAAGTTTATATTACTCCTATTCCAATGCACCATGTTATTCAAGAGGGTCACTCAAAGAAAACTCACTATGTAGAGTCCACAAAACCCACCAGGTATCATCAAAATCAGTCAAGTTTATTCAAGAGGGATATAATTTGGAGTTGCAAATGAAAATATGATAGTCAAACGATTTGCAGGGAAATATCGTTTTCTATGTATATGGACTCGTTTATGAAAGCTCTTCATTCGAGATAATTTGCTACAGATTTGGACATCTTCACGTACACAAGTGCACTCATCATCATCATAGGTCATTCAATCCGTAGATTGGTTGACTGCAGCCCTCCATTCCTCTCTATCTAAAGCTAACTTTACTAAATCCTGATATCTCTTCTTTCCTATATCTCTCTTTATTTGGCTAATATATTCATCTCTTGGTCTTCCTCTTGCTGCTTTTCCTTCTATTTTTCCCTCAAGTACGTTCCTAACCAATTCATTGTGTCTGATGATATGTCCAATCCATCTGGTTCTTCTTTTTCGGATGATGCTCCATATTGTTTTAACCTCTTCTATTCTTCTGTATACTTCTTCGTTTCTTACCTTATCTGTCCATTTGATCTTCAGCATTCTCCTCCAGCACCAGGTTTCGAAGGCTTCTATTCTTCTCTGGTCCGCTTTCCTAATGGTCCATGTCTCTGATCCATAGAGTGCCACACTCCAGACGAATGTTTTCAAGAATTGTTTCCTTGTCTGTAATCTTATATTCTTTGAGCATAGTAGTGGCCTCTTCCTCATGAATGCCTCCTTTGCTTGGGCTATTCTTCGCTTGATGTCTGTGGTACTTCTCCCATCCCATGTTATGCTACTTCCAAGGTAGGTGAATGATTCTACTTGCTCCAATTTCTCTCCTCGTAGGGTAATGTTTGCTTTCAATTTTTCTCTTCCACATATTAGGATTTTTGTTTTCTTTTTGTTCACTTTCATATTATATCCTTGAATAGCTTGATCTATTGCATTTAGGGATGCCTGCAAATCGCCTTTATTTTTTGCTATTACTGCAATGTCATCTGCAAACCGAAGCATGTTAATTTCTTTTCCATTCACCTTAATTCCCTTCATGTTCATTCCTTCTATTTCTTTCATTGCTTCTTCTAGGTATACATTGAACAATGCTGGTGAGAGGCTACATCCTTGTCTTACTCCTTTGTTTATCTTAGTTTCTATTTTCTTGCCATCTCTCATCCTCAGAGTGGCGACTTGGTTTTTATACAATTGGTAGATTATTCTTCTGTCGTTGTAGTCCATTCCTTTGTTTTCCAGTATTTGGAACAATTTGTTCCACTCCACATTGTCAAAAGCCTTCTCCAAGTCTACGAAAGCCACATACACTGGCTTGTTGACATGTATCATCTTTTCTATTATTCTCCTTAGGCATAATATGGGCTCTCTTGTTCCTGTGCTTTTCCTGAATCCAAATTGGTTTTCTGACAAGTTGGCTTCAATTATTCCTTCTATCCTCTTGCTTAATATTCTTGTGAGTACTTTGGATGCATGTGAGAGCAGACTCAACGTTCGGTATTCCTCACATCTCTCGGCTCTTGTTTTCTTTGGTATCGCAACCATTATACTCTTCTCAAAGTCCACTGGTAGTCTTCCACTTTTATAACTGTCCTTGATAATTTCAAACAGGGTGTCTTTTGCTTTCCCTTCAAGCGCTTTGACAATCTCTCCATTTATTTTATCTGCTCCAGGTGCCTTGTTTTTCTTCAAGTCCTTCACTCCTCTCTCGAATTCACTTCTCGTTATCTCTGGGCCTCGCTCATCTTCATCCACCTCATTTTCGTTCTTTAATATATCTTCAAGAGGTTTTGGTCCTTGATATAATGTTTCAATATAGTCCTTCCATCTCTTTCCTATATCTTCACTTTCTATCAGCATATTCCCGTTCACATCTCTGATGTTGTTGCATGTAGTTTTTCTTTCTCTGAAGTGGCCTTTTACTAACCTGTATGCTGTTTCAGTGTTCCCCTTCCTCATGTTTTCATTTATTTCTTCGCAGCAGCTTTCAATCCATTCTTCCTTAGCTTTCTTTGATTCTCTTATAACTTGGTTCCGTAGTTTCTTGTAGAGGACTCTCCCATCTTCACTCCTCGAGTTCTTGTATTTTCTTCTTTCTTCCATAAGTTCTCTTATCTGCATTGTTATCCATGGACGTCTGGTATCAGTTCTGTTACTTACGAGTAGCTCTTCCGCTACTTCAGTGATTGCCTTTTTCAGGTCATTCCATCTTCCTTCATTGCTTTCATCACTCCTATACTCTTGCTTTTCAAGCTTTTCATTAATGGTTGCAGTGAATCTTTCTCTGGTGACCTTTCCTTCCAGAGCTTTTGTATCCCATCTTGGTTCACGTTTCACCCTCTTAATCTTTTTGTGGCGCAAACAACTCTCCATAACTACTAAATTATGATCACTATCTATGTCTGCACCTGGATAACTCTTGCATTGTTTCACTTGGTTCTTATATCTTTGCCTAACAAGGATGTAATCAATCTGGTACCTAGCTAAGTCCCCTGGCATCTTCCATGTATATCTTCTACGTCGATGTTGTTCAAATAGTGTGTTCGCTATTACCATTCTCTTTTCGTTACAGAACTCCACTAGCCTTTCTCCCCTGGCGTTTCGTTTTCCTAACCCAAACTGTCCTATGCTGCTTCCATCTTTTCCTTCTCCGACCACAGCATTCCAGTCACCCATAATAATTAGATTTTCTTTTGCTCTGGCTGCACTGATGATTTCTTCGATCTGTTCATACATTTCTTCTTCAGAGTGGCTGGATGTCGGCATATATACCTGCAATATCACTGTGTCTGTGGGCTCTGCTTCTAGTTTGATCATCAGCAATCTATTGCTGTACTGCCAATAAGACTTAACTCTTTTTCCCCATTCCTTCTTCATTATGATACCAACACCTGCTATCTTTCCGTCATCTCCTGAATATATTATTCTGTGTTTGTCACTCCAGAAGTCGCCTGCCCCAGCCCACTTTATTTCACTAACTCCCAAGATGTCTAGTCCTAGCCTGTCCATCTCTATCTTTGCATTTTCTAGCTTCCCACAAATTCCTAAGGATCTTACATTCCACGTTCCTATCCTGCACTTATCAGACTTGACCGATATACCCCTCCCAATGGTCCCCACCCGGAAATCCGATTGAAGGACTATTTTACTTCCGGAATATTTCACTGGGAGGAATGCCATCATGTCATAGTTGAAGATGCAGGGCTGCATTACTTCATGGGAAATATAATTGGGGTGGTTTCCCGTTGCCTTCCCCAATAGGGTTTTTTACGTGACCCCATCACTTAATGGCCGCCCCTCTGGGGTACAGACGCCTTTGTAGCCGCCTCATTGAGGTACAGACGCTACGTGGACTACCTTTCGTCTGGCTCCTACCCTTCGACCTATCTGGCATGGGTGACCCTGCTAGGAGCAATCGTAATTGCTCCAGCCAGTACAGCTCTAAGGATCCTCGGAGCACACAAGCCCTCCCACCACGCCAAGGTTGCAGTCCAGGGGAGGGACACAAGTGCACTATCGATGTAAAAATATTTCTTTCACTTGTCCCCAAATTACACTTACTCTACATTACTCACTTCTTAGCTGAATATTCTTTAGCTATCTTAAATTCTGAAGAAAATCACATCTTTTATTGAGTTTATGTCTTTGTTCGAAATCTTATCATTTCTATAATAATCTATTTTCAGTTTTTCTCCCAGATGCCACTCTTAACCAAACAAACTGGACAAAGAAGAGGGTGTTCTTATGAACCCTATCATATCCAAATATTTATCATATGATTTAAGGCTAGCGAACACCTCAGCTTTCTTAATAAAGAAATGGAATTTAAAATACAGCTTTGTATATTAATTTGATTGCTCTAGCGTTAATAAAGTTAAAGGAACCAATGATTACGATTGTCTGGAATGTTTGGTGGCGATCTGGTGTAGCTAACTAGCAACCTACACTCCTGGCTACCTGCATACACGTAATTGCCTCCTTTGATTATAATTTACGAATCTCTGATTTTGCGACGAAGTGGGTGACATCCGGGCTTTGTTAAACACAAAAGATATGGTGAGACCATAATGATGATCGTTATATTTCATCCTCTTAATTGAAGGGGACAGTTAATAGAATCAGTACGTTGGTCATTAGCGCTGAGTCCCGCAAAATCTTTTGGCATGTATTCAAAGAGACGGCGATAGTTGAAAAAATTGCAAACGATATGACTTCATAATGAAGGTTACGAAACAAAATGTGTTCGTTGTTCGATTTCCATATGCTGAATTTGCATATTATATATTCGTAATGTGAATTTTTTAACTGCTTAAAATATGTCTCTACCACTAATTATTCCTGTTTTAATATTTTACCGTGCCAATCATTCCTCTTGAAATCTCCTATTTAGAGTGTTTAGTTCATTCTAGCGACTATCCTTTGGTCGTTTTCGCTTAAAATAATCCCAATTATTAGACTGTGTGAATTAAAAGAATTTCTTGAATAATGAGAAAATTAATTTCCACGGGAGCTAGTTATTCTTTATCAAATATTCTGCTATTCAGGAGTCGTGTTTTAATTTCTTACTTAACGTTTTCAGTTATCAGATTTTTCATGTACATAATTCCCTATAAGAAAGTATATTCTAATGCTGTAATATTACTTTATTCTAATACTAATCTTGGATCGAATCAATCATCATATTTCCCAATTTATTAATGTTAATGTCTGAAGTAATTTTGTGTGTACCTGGAAGTTATCCTGTCAGTATTTACGTTATTGAAATTATACTGCACAAAGATAAATGGTTACCTGTAGTTACCTGTTTTTTCCATCTTTGGGGAAATATAAATTTATTGCGGGCACTTAGTTTGCGGAGCTGTGGCACTATTATCAAGTCGGAGTTTTAAGTTGCAATTATTTTGATTTTCTTCGCTTAAATTTTCACATGAAACACGTAATCACACAAAATCGTTCATGCATATGTGAAAACTTGAGCTGAATGCTCTCAAATTTCCAATAAATAGCGGGCGCTTAAATGGAAGACTTATAAAAATGCATTGCGCAGCGACCCAGACTCTCTGCTGATAGAAAATTCTGGTAATCATATCATCTTTTTTAACGGATTGGATCGAAGGTGTCCGTTTATTAGGTCGTCCTTTACTTCCACCGGTACATGGATACGCTCGTATAGTGTGCAATTGTTCCTTTTTAGGCACAAAAGATAAGGTTGAGTTGAGCGATTCCGTTAATCTCGATTTCCTGTCAGATACCAAAATAGGGGCTTTTCAGTGATCGTTACCATGAGTAAAAGGACCGACCGTTACTTGTAACGAGGAAGTTTGCGCCGTTTATCCGGTGAAAAGTAATGAAAAGAAAATAAATTATTTTATTGCCTCCGCAATTAATTATTTTTGTTTTAAAATCAAATTATATTTGGCCTTTTCATTTATATATGTATTGCTTTTCAAAGACATTGCATTTTGGTAATCAAACTATACATATAAATCCATAATCGTTTATGTAATTTTACTCAATAAAATAGCTAAATTATAAAGCTAGGTGCTTTTCTATTCCTTTCTCTTTGGCTCAGAATGTTATGAGTGGTAAAAGTACGCGTAATTTCAGCACAATGACTATTTGTTAAACAATTTTAAGGGCCTATGGATAATCAAGTGGGCAGAACGTTCGACTTCTATTAATTAGGTCACGGGTTCTATTCCCGGCGGGAACACATGTGCAAAATCACGTTAAAACCGTCGAAGCACTGTTAAAATTGCTACTGTTGACAATTTTCAATGCATTCATGTAGTGTTGACTAATTATAAGATGAAAGCATTTATTCGGAATTCACATACCTCAGTATATCCCTCACATACCTTCACTTTATATTAATACATGCATAAATAGGACTGAATCAAAAGTAAACGTAACATTCAATTTTCCTTGCACTTCACCTACGAACAATTTTTTTTATTACTGCAACAAAGATGAAGTTTTTGTCCAGCTCAATGTTCACGATTGAATCCCGTACTACTTCTTTGTGTGATTTAAATAGCCATCAATCTTTTACAGTATAAATCCATAAATGTTCACTGTCTTCATGCGAACGATCAGCGAATCAACTCTCTCGTATTCTTTTGATGAAGAAGGTTGCGAAATGTCTCTTTCTCCGTCGCGGACACGTTGTGTACCGCATGCCCCATTCGCTCTTGAACTTTCCCATCTTTATGGATGCAGCTCTAGAGTAACGGAAGGGATTCGGTGACGGGAAAAAATATCACGCGCGGGGTAAAATTTCATGGAGAAAATTCTTGCGGATTCCTCCGCCCCCACCGGAATCCTCGTCTATTTTCCTCAGCCGATTATAGTGCGCGCGCGTCGCGAATTCTTCGCAATTTACGATCGTGCAAATTTCGCCTCTTTCTCGTTGCGAAACGATCGCTGCCCAGACGTTTCGATTCGCTTTTTCCCATCAGATTAATGTCGTGTCTCCCGGAAAATATCTGCTCCAGATGGAAACCACGGCGTCGATTTTGGAGGAAGAGGAGATTGCTTCTGGGGCGCTTTTGTTCTCTCTGCGCTTCGAAGGATGGCGAATCTTTTGTCGGAAGTGGCACATTTGTTGAAATAATGTACTTCCGGTCCAGCTTGCTGCTAAATATAGCTGAGATGCTGAGATTATTTATGGCGTGACGTCAATGATGGAGCTTAGATGTTTTTATTGTTGAGATTTGATATATATATTAATACGATTTATTTATCATGCAATCCGGAGGTGGGTAGATGCTGCATTAGATGGCGGTTTTACACAACTTTTCAAGTCAATTTATAGTTGGGTTTAAATGTATAGTTGCCAGTCGTTGCTAGATTTAGCGATTTCCTCTTTCTTTAGTTAATTTCCGTCTGTTTTGGCAACTTTTGCAATCGATAGAGTTGATGATCTGTTACATTGACTCTCGTCTAATTAGTCTCAACATAAGATATTAATTTATGATTTTTAAATTGAAATAGCATTTCATTTAGTAGGGTTTAGATTTAATAGTCATGTTATATATGTCATTTTTGTAATTTCCGAAGGAGAATTATATTTAATAAGGCAAGTTCGAGCTATTTTATTTTTAACGACTTTATAGTTATATTCTTTTCTGAGTTTATCTACTTTTAGCTATTTATTCAGGTTTATCTGGTTACATTTTCAAAATAAATTGGCATCTACTTACGAAAGTATAACATATATACATGCATGGAACTAGCACATAAAATAACAGGAAGTAATTCCAATACTTTATAAATACTGCGTTGATGAATAGCTATGGCGTACAGATTCAGTTGCAGTATTCTTGAAATAGCATATCCACGACTTATCACCATCACCTATCATGCAGATTTTTTCAAAGTTCCTGATAAACTTTCCAAGTAACGACCTCGGAACATAACTTCAAATTTAATGTCTTTCTACAAAAGATTGCTAAATACAATTATATTTTCTTGTTTCGATCTCAAATAATCAATTAATTAAATCCAAATTTATATGCTTTGGGATTTGAATACCATAAGCGTGGAATATTTAACAAGATCCCAGCTGTGCGTGTAATAAAAATTCTCTCTCGTGCAACTTTGGGCACGCGTGCCATAGGTTTTTTGCCGATGCCTTCCGAAGTTACTTCGCGTGATTCTTTATCCGCATTCCCTTAATGTCTTAGAGTTTGCATAATAAGGAAATAAGAAATTGTCTTATCGCTGAAACTGCGTACGTAACACAGGAACGTGGCAAGAAACGTTCGAGAATTTCACGTGATCGATGACTCATAGAATAATAATTTTGATGTCTTGAAAGATCGATTTCTCGTTTCCCTGGAGGCAATAAATGAAAATTCCACTAAGTCGTTAGATACCTTCGGAAGATAAGGTTGAATTCCTTAGATATGTAATTCTTGAAAATGACGTTACTTTTCATTAAAACGAGTTATTCCATTATTGAGTTAAAAATTAAAGCTGCATTAGGCCAGACTTGCCATTGGATGTATATGGCCCGCTTAAGGCTTCGGATATTACTCGCACTCACAAAAATTGGGATTAGTTATAAAGTTGAGAGTGAAGGGTAGTAATTTAAAGTAGGACCCTGTTTTTTAAAATATCGACCTCTCATTTAATTTAAAAAATCCTGCAAGTAAAAATGTTAAATGCATCAAATTAATTATTAATACGTGTTTTTATGTTGTTATATTCTTTGTAAATAATAAAATTACATTAATTTTATCCTTATCACTATTATTCTTATTTTATCCTTATGATTTTCGTATTTTATTCGTATTCGTCTGCGTTCATTTTTCTCATGACCAAGCGTCCCTTCTCTTCCTGTAAATTGTGTAGGTCTGTCTTTGATTAAGAATATTTTGAAGAACATCTGACAGATGATTCTTCAGTTTTACTTCCCCATGCTATTTTCACCGATGTATTTCACTACTTAGAGATTACGATTTTTGTTTTTTTCTTCAGATTATTATGCGTTAAAAGCGATTTGTTTGAATGGAATTATACAATGTATTTTTTAAGTAATTTCAAAGAAGTGAAAGTCTACGTAAGCCCAGTACAATGAATATAATGATGAGTAAAGCTTTTCATAGCATTCAGTTTAGGAGTGAGATGTGTAACGTTATTCTGGATTTCTCACATCCGTAGGCATCAAACCGAAACCGGACCGAAAACCCAAACCGAAAACAACTTTATTTTTTTCCGGGGTGTAAATCGAACCCGAAGAGAAAAAATCCTTCATCCTGAACCGAAACTGGTAACCGTTATTTTTCCGTTCCGATCTTCAGTTCGCATTGTCATCTAGTAATCGTATATTCTAACATATGCAACGGTGCCTTGAAACTCATTTATTAGCGTGTAAATTTTAAAAACTGAAATTATTATCTGATTATTTCTTTTATGTCAATAGTTTTATACGAAAATTAAATCAAATAAAATTCTATTTAAGGGTCACGTATAATGTAAACCTTGAGGATAGGCTATTTTATCGGAGAGAGAAAAACCGGTTAGCACCGGTTTGGCGATTTCTGACGGAGGGAAATTCGAGCCGAAATTCGGCGTTTTCATTTCACTGATGAGAAAACAGGAACGAAAATAATAATAGTTAGAATTATCACTCACATCTCAGTAGCTTTAATATTATCGCAGCTATAAAAAGCACGTAAAAAGTAGATAACAGGTACGCTTTTCCTAATCCGATACAAACCAACCATGCTTAGTTTATTTTCTGTATCTTCGACTATTTCAGTGTTTCACAATATCCCCATCATCGATCTATCTCCGATCGCTCGCTACCGCGTTTTCATCATCATCCTCGATTATCATTTCGTAAAGCCTGCTTTTCATTCAAAATCTTCCTCGGAAGCGATTTTTCTCCGCAATTCCTTTGAATTCGAAAAACTTGGAGCGGGTATTATTTTTGTGTGTGCTGCGAATCCATCGTCCGCAAGGGAGGAGGGTGAGGAGTGCATCGGAGAAGGAGGGATGCGGAGGGAAAGCTCCGTGTTCCTCATTTCGAGACGAGAAAGTTGTGTGGATTGGTCGCATCTGGAAGTGGATTTAGCAGCGGCTCATCGAATGTGATTTGTTTATTGCTCTCTCTTTTCGCTTAAGAAGTCGCCGCGAGAAGATGATGGTCTTCTCCAGAGGTGAGTGGACGGAGAGAGTCTTCTAATGATCCTCCCACTCTTCTTACATTGCGAGCGTTGTAGAGAGCCTCTGGACTCGGTGTTTTGATGGACTAATTACCACCTCGTCGACTTGGTGATTGATAAATCGTTGTGGAATCCCTCACACATGTGAAATGATTGTTTCTCTCGGGCTTGAATGAAATCAGCAGTGATTTCCGTTGTTACTCATGTATAACAATTCTCTTTCATTGGTCTTTCCGGAAAGGTCGGATGCGTTGTAATTCCTTTGGATGAAGTTGATTTTATTAATGTCATTTGTCCTCTGTAAATTAATTTTCTATTATGGAGAAATACTTCCTATTCGCCCTAGGTCGTTTACAAACAATATTAGGGGACGGGAAATCATTCTTAAGGATAGTTATCACTCGTCTAGAAAATTTATTTTGAACTTTAAAAACTATTGGTAGACAGTTTTTACTCATGAAGGAGGAATTGGAGTGTATATTCATTTTTATGCGGTATTATGCGGAGTTGATATAAATAATATCAAGGTATAAGATATAATTAGATGTAAGAGGGGCATCGAATATTTTCTTCGATGTTGTTTTAAAAAGGGTGCATACGTTTTCCCCTTTCCCCTTCCTGAATTATCTTCATCCCTGTAGTATAGGGCGAACAAGGGAACAAGATATTCACATCCGGGTATACCAATCCATACGAAATCGGAATATTTATATCGAAAATATATCCCCTCGTCTTAATCAAGAAATAATATTTGCTATTATTTGGATAGACGTAGATATAGAAATTAATTTTATTGATATAGAATAGAGTTATATTTCATTTGAAGGAATTCCACTTACGTATTGGGACATTCCTGGCTACTTAAAAATTTTAGAGTGAGGGTGGAATTACAATAATGATTTCCATTTCAGTATATTTGGTTGTTTTGTTGAATAATTTGATTGTAATTTTTTAATACCGGTAGATTAATAAAAGGGTAAAATATGGGGATGGGGAAGAAGCTTACCGCTCCACCTAATCGTTGAGAGATTAAATTGGAGCGATTGTCATGCATTATGTACACTTATAATCTTCCATAAAAGCTTTATCATATCGGAATATATTTCACGTAGAGATTCATGTAATACGAGATTTATTGGGATATAAGCCCGAGATCTTTTTATTCCCCGGAGATCTTCAATATAGACTGCTAAAGAAATTTTTATAAACTGAAATAAGATATGTTTTCCATGATCATTTCATAGCGTATCAAAAGTACTGAGGGTTTGTGACGAAGATGATGTTTGGTAACTTAAATGATCTCGGGATTTGCTCTTGTATATTTTGTACGATGAGGATTAGTATAAAATATTTTCTAGTATGTTATAGTGTTAACGTGCAATTTAAACATATTCTCGTCGGTGTGCAAACATCGATTGTGTTCACGTGCAATATAAATATTTTGTCACCAATGTTCGGACATCGGAGAACTTTTTCCTTTCCATCTTCGTTTTATCCAGATTTTTACTATACCCGTAGAAAGGAAGAGCGAGATTGGAAAGAGTATCACGAGCTAAGAAAAAGAAGAGAATTCGGGCACAGATTCTATTCGATCCGAATCTGTTATTCTACTTCACCATCGAACCTTCTCCCATGTGTTCCGCGGATTGTTCATTACCGTCTTGTTGCGTGGGATTGAATCCTCTCGCCGGATCAGATGATGATGGAATTTCTTTCGATTTCTTTTCTTTTCGGGATGCATGTTTTCGTCGATACTTGATCGATCTGGCTGCCGAACCCAAAGTGCATTCGTCCGCAGAGTCGAAACTCACCCCTTCCTTTCGCCAATAATTTGAATTCCAATTCCTTATCGGAGTCGTATATTCCCTTACCAGGGACGTGAATGTTTTCGGCTATATGACGCTCTTTCTTTGTTTTCCAATCTTGCCTTTCTTAATGCTAAAATTATGCAAACGCAGCTCGCCTCGGAATGCACCGAAAGATGCAATGCCAAGAGGTTTCGCTCGCCCTTCAACTCCCGCGGTGTCGTTGACATTTACACTTTTTCATTTCTCATTCAAAGCAACTGTATATTCGTCTCTTGTTTATTTTTCCCGCCTCTCAAATTACGCGTCCTCGTTATCTTTTAAAACAACACCACTTCGCACGTCTATTTTCGTAAGGTGAGCAATGTGTAAATAAGCAAAGTGAATGAATTTGGATCGCATTTCATATGCACCGTTAAAGAACTTTCGTGGCTATTTCTGAAGATAAAACGACTTCCGTGCTTCGTTAGCTATCGGATCGTCATTTCTATAATTATTTTCAATGTTCACTAGCAATTTTTATAGCACGACAATACTAGCCTAGCACTATTTCCTTCTCTGGCATCGGTTTTTGATAATTATGCTACTTTATTTTATGTCTGCGTGGAGGATATTTAGTTATTTTTCTTTAAATTGACTGTTCCAATCAAGTCACAGTTTTTCACTTCTCGTGGAACCTTTTATTTAAATTGTTAAAATCTTTTAGTTCTTGTAAAAGTGTATAGCTTATTTATGCCTTGGAAACTCGTAAAAATGTCATCAATGAGTTATTTATTTATAAAACCCAGTGATTTAGATCGAAAACATTTTCCGTATCTTTGAAATATCCAATTTTAATTCTCTTCATAATTGTTAATTTTTTATTTTGTTAATTTAACAATTCTTTATATTTCATGTATATTTCTATTATTATTTAGTTCCTGCTGTTTAATCATGTTGCATCTTACCATAAGGAAGTATCAAATTGAAGGAAAATATAGTTTGAACTTAACTTTGTGATTAAATCTGTAAAAAAGTACATTAATCTTGAATATACGTACTACATAATGTGAGTTGAAAGTATGCACTGAAATTGCTTACAGCGAAAAGTTATTTAGTAAAAAAATATTTGTACTCCTGGAGATGACATTACTAACCACGAGGAAAATGCAAGATTGTTATAGTAGTATGATTGATGATTCTTTAATAAGATTATTAGTAATCGTAGCTGAAAACATTGAGATAAAGGGCTGGTTTTCATTTGTAAAGTTTCTCATTTATAATAAAGCAACAGACTGCATCGTCGAAGTCGCATAGGCAGACGTTCATCTCTTGTATATAAGGTATTTTTCCTATGAATGAGATCAATGGATTTTTAAATTTTCATTCAAGCCATCCTATATTACCCCGCATAGTCTTCTTGGCTGGAACGATTCTTCGTATCATCTCTGCCATAAATATCTCCCGCCTAGATGAGATAGCTTATCAGCCTTCCATTCTGTCAGAAGAGAATAGGAATTTCGTTACGCTATTTGCATGCGTAAGCTCCGTATCTAATCTCGAGGAGAGTGCTACTTGAAGATTTTTTTACGTGGGCATTGATTTTTGTACGGCGTACGCTATGGTAGATGCTGCTCTTTAAAAATGTAACTCCGAATCACATTATCCATAGGTAATACCCTCTGTTTCTCAAGAATGTATCCAATTCGAAAACAAGCGGAATTCGTTATAGTTGTGTGACGATCACGTTTCCCGTATTCGTTGTGGCGCCTCAGTGAAGCTCACGCAATGACGTGGGATGGATTGCTTGTGAGTCAGAAGTTCATCTCCAAACGAAGGACCTTCCTCGTGGGTCAGGGTCGAACGTGGGACGGTCTCCGCCAAGAATCGAACTCGTGCCAACTGCGCACGATGTGTTTCAATTCAAGTTCCAAACATTTCGGTAAATTTAGACGCGTTGCCCCCCACATGCCACCACCTAATGTCCGACGAAATGTTTCTCGAATTAAAGCCCCTTTTACGCACGCGATCTATAAACCTTTCTTGGAGATCCTTTGTTGATAAATCGTCGAGTCACGTGGCTTCCTTATCGATTGGCGTTGTCTCCTTTTCCTATGGCCATTTGTCGATGAGACTGGAATATGAATTCCGAAAATAATCCGGTTTCCCTTCCAGCGATGGATTAACAAGGTTTTTTTAAAAATTATGGTCTCCCAGTTTTCGAATTTCCATTGTGTGTTCTTTCCTAATGTGAGAAAAAGGAAGGGAATGTATCCGAGTTGCTACGATAGACATCTTCATCCGAATTCCAATTTCCATTCTTGAGGTTCTTTAAAGGAATGTTATTACAAGTTCTCCTTTCGTTGCTTGTAATTCATCTTTCGTTTTCTCTAGGATATAGAGTGAACCATTCATTTCTCTCGATGATTATTATATGGGTGGTCGTTTTTCTTGTATAAATCGTCATTGCTGGCTTATCTTTCTTGATCTTGCTATGTTATAAGCCCTATCGTGCCGTATAAGAAAGTGTGTGCTTGAGTTTCCCGTAAAAATATTAATAGCAGTTATATACTTCCGATTCCCGTTATTTTGACTATGAAGTTCATATTTAGTTTTATAGTGCACGTGACGATCTTGGAATTCACACATAGATTTTAAGATGAGTTTCCCATGATAAGCGGGACCATAATATTTTTTATTACATTGAGGTAAGGAGACCTGAGAGGAGACCTAAAAACCATTAATTTTGACGGAAAACCCCAACCGAAAAATGTTCTTGAAGCTGAACCGAAACCGAAAACTGTTATGTATTTCTTTTCGATATTTTCTTCCCAGGAATGCTAATTTTACTTATGCATAATTGGAGGAATTTTCTAAACTTGCGCAAATACGAATTACAACTAACTGTTTTCGACTTTCATTCAAAAATTTAGTATAGTAAATGAAAGACGCTGTATATAATTTCCCCTAGGTATAAGGGTATAATTTTACCATAGTCTGAGCGAAAAAAAATTTCGATTCGATTTTGGCAGATGGAGCGAAACCGGAACCAACCCGAAATTTTTTTATTTTTAGTTGAACCGGAGCGAAAATCGGAACGAAAAATATTACGGTTCGAAGCCTTGGCAGCAATAGCCAATTAAACGAAGATATATCTTCTCTTCAATTACAATTAAAATGCAGCGAAGGGTAGATGACCTTACCATTTTCGATTAAATCTGTGTTTTCAATTAAAACCTGGAGTTTGAGTTGTTTATCTGTCACTACGGAAATGTTTTACCTCGAGGGATATCAATTGCATTTTCTAATCGCCTTAATTTATACGCAAGAAATCGAGCTATCTTTTAAGAAGCGGTAAAAGTTAAAAGCTTTTTATATCAGCGTAATCAAAGGGGTGTTAATTCAGTTCAAAGAAGGTTCTCCATATCTGGCTCTTGAAGGGGCAAGTTGATTGCATGTCCGCCCACGATGGAAGAGGTTCCGGGTTCTATGCCCGGCGAGAAACGAAAACCAGATAAAGGATTACGGTTGGCATCAGTAAAGCATTTGAATGTAAAAATGTATACCATCTGCGACAAAACAACAACTCCGGAGTAAATATAGGATAATGTAAATTGCTGAAAAGGTTCTCTCAATATATAAGCTTGCAAAGACTAACGAAAAGGAAACCTTACCTTAATTGCAAAAGTCTTATATCCACGTGTATGATTTATCGGTGTTTCAAGAAAGAGAAAATTAATGTATCATTAAATTATCCTTGCAAATATCAATCGATATTTTAATGAAATTAAAAGGAAGATTGAAGCGCATAAGTACTCGTGAAGAACAGAAATTTATTAGTCTTTACTTATTAGAGTGGAGGATCGATATAGAACCCATCGCTAAAATTAAAATCTGATGTATGGCAAGAGGCGAAAAAATGCTTCAAAGAAATATATTTCGAAACTCTCCTTATAATGACGATTTGCTGAGAATGGGCGTCGAAGTTTTTTATTTCAGGCTGAAATTGTTGGTGCACGTGTATAAATGAAATTGTAGGAAAACTTCGGATTTTTAGCAGAAGATAATATTAATAATAAAACGTCTTTATTGGAGCAAGATTGAGACAAAAAAGTCTCTTCTTACAGCTAACCCCTACGTATATATATCTAACCTAAAATTTTACCCGTGAATATTAAGCATAAATAATCTTCCGCACCAACTGCTGAATCCAAAGGATGCCGGCGATGTCTGACCTCAGCATTCATCTTATTAGCAGCATTCGTCCTGAGCACCGTCTTGTGCCGTGGAAAACCTTTTAATTGCACGCCTAGATCGCTCTCGGAAATCTTACACATTCAATCTCTCCACTTATCCCATCACGAATGCCGGTGGATACGTATTTATTCTTTCTCGACTTCCTCGATCCCATCTCGCGGAATTCCACGGATGACGTGTGCTTCGCGTGACGATCCCTATGGAATGCGCCCTCGAAATGACGCTCTTTTTCGGTCCACGGAAACTGCGATCTCGTTCCACAGAACCGTTAAACTCCCGCGCTCCATTCTCCATTGTTACGTCGCGGCGTGCGCCAAGATGGTGACTTCGTTCTCAACTATTCGCGGGGGCGGCCTTAATCATTTCGGGGCCATCGGGAGTTATTCGATCCGACTAAAGGATCTCATCACCTCTTGCCCTTTCCTTCTTCGCAATGAGGAAGGATAGGTCATCCTCCAGCGCATTGCTTGTCCTTTTCATGAACTTTGATTGATTTATGAGTTTTTCTCTATTATATCCTCATCGTCAAATCGTTCAGCTCCTTACCCTCTACTTAATATGAAGATCTATTCGTATTTTTGGTTGCTGAATCTCTACTGCCCCAACGCTCTTCGATTGACTAAATTTAGCATTGAGGCTCATTTGAAGCCTTTTATGAGTTTTTGATGTTGGGTTAGTAGTGTTGTTTAAATTACTTTCAGCAGCCAAGGTCATTTCGCACCTATGAATTCGCACCGGGAATCGATCCCGGAAGCACATTCATCAAAGTAGAACGCCCTGCCCATTTGGCTATCTAGGAGCCCCGGTTTTTCATAAATTTGTCTTGTGTAGAACGTGGTCGATTAATCAAACGATTTGCTACTTCAATGATTTGCTGCTACCCCTAAGTATCTAGTGATTTAAAGTTATAATAAAACTATCTTTTGATTGACAAGAATGATATCGTACAGTAAAATTAATATATTTGTTAATTAAAATACATGTTTATTAAAAATGAATGCCGAGTTAATCTGTTTCACAAACTTCTCTTAATGAAAAATAGTCGTTTTCCTGAAAATGAGTGATTTAATTGAAATTTGTACAATTAACTCTCTTTACAGTGGTAAATCCTTTCATAATTTAAATATGGCATTGTTACCACAATAGCTAGGCACAACCAAACAATACATTAGATGATTTTTCGATATTTGCATACTATAAAAGTCTACTTTAGTTAGATAAGAAGGATTGATTACCACTGCAGTTTTACCTTTTTGTCCAGGTGATACATATTTTAATATTGAATGACAGTGATGATAATGGATTTCATACAATAATTAAACTATAAGCGACCTCTTTCCTGTATGACTTGATTTGATGGCAGAGAAATTGGATATGGATTAATTTTTCTGCGGATGTTGGCTAACAGTACGAGATTAAGCGAGATAAATTCCGTAATTAGAATCCAATCCGAGTTCATAATTACCGCTTTTCACCTTAAATGGAATCGGATGATGATGATAAAGTGATCGTAAAAGTTTAAGATTAGGAAAATATTTTTAATTACAGCTCGTGGCATCTACAAATAATTAGTTTTTTCTCAATTCATGATTTCATGCTGCCCAACTTTTTGGGTCAGATAATCGATAAGTTCTATGGATAAATACATACATGGGTTCTTATCGTAAAAGAACGTCACTACAGCACGTTTTATTCTCTTATCTCTATCATATCATGATTAAAACGTTCGGTCAGTCGCACAACTTCATGTGTAAAGTTTCTTTCCATTCCATCAATTGTCCAATGTAATTAATCTAATGTGATATGATATACTATTGTAGATTGATAAATTATTACTGTTTGCTTAAAGATGTATGTGGTTATAAAAGACAATAAGGAAGGGTTTTAGGATAAAATGTGCACGTATCCTTTGTTTGAAATCAAAAGAAGAAACGGTAGTAAACAAGTCACGTGTGATTTCTCAACTCCATTTATTCTTCAGTTAAAAGTTCGATCTTTTTATGATGCGCATTACTGCCTTTATGGTTGAAAACACTTCACAATTTCTATTCATGCGAGTAGTTACTCAACGCCCCTGTTTACGTGTCTTCTGTATAACATTCTTTAATCCTTTCTCTCTTTCAGTATTCCAAGAATTCTTTTGAATACTTTCCAATTTATGAAACGGAAAGGTTAAACCAACATAATCCTTTCATGGTCAAAGGAAAGTGCGTCGAGAAGAATTTTAATCATCGAGTCGTCTATAATCCAACTTACGGACGTTCGACCTTTACGGATGCGATCGTAATTAAAACGAAGGAAAGTCGCCTTTCATCTTTCATTCGAGGAAAAATGGCCATTGTAACCTTTTGCAACATGCAGCCTTTGCTTATGCTTATGAATGGAATGCAACTTTAATTCTTTGCCCGCGACCGAACTGCTGATTAACGCGTTTTTTTGCTCTGGGATCAAGGAGCTTTTTTGACGGGGAAACTGGGCGAACTGTTTTTAGGAAGGGAATGACAAATACGCCGAGGTACATAAAATACCTAATTCAGGAATTCCCCGTACTTTTTCCCGGTCGATGTGAGGAAAACAGTGAGACTGCTCGTGTTTCGCCAGAGAAAATGGCAGAGAGGAAGGTAATGGTTGTAAATAGTACCTTTAGGAATGCTCTAACTGATTCTAAAGTTCCTATATTTTCCGTAATTTAGTTGAATAATAACCTATTATAAGTGGTTTTATCTTCAAGTTAGTTAATTTAATATTTAGATTGATTGGTTGTATATGGCGGTAAGAAATTCACAGCATTAGATGAAGGAAAAGATGAAAAATTTATTTGAGTACCTAAATTAATAACAATGCGCCCCCTTGTATGTATTCTGTAGCATAATGAATAGTAACTTATAATAGTATATTTTAATGATTCGACAGCTGAGGTCACATGATTTCCCCACCGGGAATCGAAGCTGGGGCCACTTTCATTGAAGTCGAACGCGTTGCCTTCTTGGCTATCCGGAGACCCAAGGAACTCCTAAAAGCTAATTTTGAGATCAGACGAGATGCTTTCATCCGGAAAATTGATAGATAGCAAATGGAGGAAGAAAATTCCTTCATTAAAATTGTACATCATAAGCATGGTAAAAAGAAGAGAAAATTGCTAAAGGAGTGAGAGCGCTGGGTATCAGGAAAGTTCAGGAAAAGGAAGGTTTTAATGGAAACGAGTCCGATTACATAAAAAGTTTACATTCCATTTCAACTTGAATCTTTTGATTCATGAACGTATCTACCAGTGTGATAAGGCTGTCTTATCTCCGTTGAGAGGTAGTAGAAATACGTATTTTTCACGTAAACGATAACATTACGTTGCCCAAACGATGTAAAAATTTCGGAGATGGCTTACGCTAAGTAAAGCTCCTTTCTTTATCGATTTTTATGATAAAAGATGCGACGAAAAAATAATATCAGAAGAGAAAAACAGAAATAAATAAAATATTAAACTGATAAAATATAAAAATCTAGCGTATCAAAATCCTTTACGAAAAACCAATATGAGTTAAGAGTTTTTTCGCCTGAAAGAATATATTTAACTCCATGGAAAAATTCCAAGGTATATATTTCTTATTAATTCAATCAATTGGAAGTAATATGCTTGTTTCATAAGATAATAATTTAAGAACGAATATGGATATTTTACTCTTAAAACTCCTTCCCGCATTATCTGTTATTTGAAAGGTTGAAATTCAGACTTCGAAAAACATTTGCTTCGACTTCTCATGAGTATTCGGAGTTCCCAATATTAGTGAGCACGTTATCCGGGATTCTATCGAAGCTGTAGTCGCAAACAAACGGGATTGATTTTGGAATGGTGTGATCATCTTGCGCGACATTTCAGTGACCCCGGCCGAAGAAAAGGGCTCCTTGACCTAGACCCCTCGATTGAAATGCTTCTATACTTCCATTATTGCGCCTATCGCCCTTCATTCTCCTACAATCTGGGCCACACCCCGTTTCAATCATAACAGAAGATTGTTCTTAGAAGCATATTCAGTGAGAATTCGAAAAAATTGCAACGTATTTCTTATGCTCTAAGTATAGTGATGATTTTTTATCTAAGGAGTGTGATTCTCTACGTTGACTATATTTTTATAAAAGATTATTCATTTTCTTTTTAATGAGCCGGTAGTCTGCCACCTCGTATAAGGATATCTCACGAAACATTGGATTTCTAAATTTAATATGGCATTAACAGATCTAATTTGTATAATTTATTAAATACGTATTACTGCTTAGGTAATCCTGTTTATTATTGTTTTACTGCTTATTTTCCTATATGCTGCATATATCTCAACTAGCAATTTGTTAGCTACTTTTTCGCTAAAGCTTGTTATATTTACTTTATTGACGCTCTAAGTTGCTCATCCACTTAAATAATAGACTAAGATATTTAGTTAAAGGAGAAGATTTTCAATAAAGTATGCATATTTTTGTATTCCTTTAGCTTCTATGTTTCACTATGTGAAATTTATTGATTAGTTCAAAACCTTGTTGATGTTATCTATTAATTAGGCTTCGAACTTTTGTAGGCCTCCATCATTAGGAGTAATTTGACACACTTTCACCTTTATAGTAACTTAAATATTAGCAAACAATCTGTTTTTTGATGCCTCTGGCGTTATTGGATCTTGAGTATCCAACCTGCTGTTGCCATTCCGTATGCATTATTGTCAGCATATATCATAAAATCGTCGCTGCATTTTTAATTATCTCCTACTGAGTAATTGCATAAATTTTATAGATAATTAGGAACTGCGGTATTGTAATCTCGCGCCCCATTTTCACAGCATTTCTGAACTTACGTTTGGAATCGAACTTTAGCTGTTGATACAAACCTAGATTTTGCTTTAATATACGGACGTAATCTCCGAGGTCAGATCGAGAATCAACCGCGAGCCGTGAGATATTTCGACAAAGTTTCACGTCGGATTGCATAAGAATTCATATTTCGCCGTCATATCTCAACGGCAGGCATCGGGTTGAGAAAAAAAGAGGCGAGATCTCTCTGTTTAGATCGAATAAACTCTCACGCTCCTCAGAATGCCCGGAGCTTTTCGATTGTTCGCATCAGTACCGCTACTCCACGGCGAGAAAACCGCGACCCCAATGTCGAAGTTTCTTCGCGCTTTTTCGTCTTCCTTTGAGTCACTTCTTCGATTTCAAAGGACGCGGAGAAGGATTGAAATCTCGTCTTAGGGAGATAACGAGGCGGGAATGCTAATAATCGTCCTTGAGTCCACCGATAAGCTAGCTCGTTTCTCCTTGCAGCACCTGCCAAAGACGGAGATTAGGAGCATATCGAGATCCCCTTTGATGCGATAACCGCTGCTCTTTAAATCCGAGTCATGACGCACATTCATACACGTCGTTCTTTGGCTTCCGTTTATTTCTTTCCTATCGGAGATTTAAGACTTCGTCTCGTTCTGACGGTATTGTTTTCTATGACTTGAGGAATTCAGTTATGAAGATTATGACGAAGTCTCGCAATTTGGTTTTTCGGACGACTTGCTTCGGCGTAATGATGTTAGAGATAGGTTTAAAAATTTTCCAGATTAACTTTTTTCTGTTTAATCTCCCCTTCAATCGCTATGTAACCCGCGTAAAATCTTGGAAAGATTACGTCGAGAAGTATAGATTGTCGGTTAAGCAGTGGTGCCTTGGTTAACAAAGATGGTCCTTATCCAAGGTGAGGTTCCCCACAAATATTACAATCGATTTATTTCTTCCTTTTCTTTTTTCTCCACAGCGATAGTGCATAAATGTCAAATAGATAGGTAGAACTTATTTAAAGATCACACACAGAGAAAAACCCTCTAGGTAGAGTTCACAAAAACTTTTTTATTACATGACCTAGGTTTCGTTACGGAGTAACATCATCAGATTGTGTGCGATTATGAAGGAGTTCCACCATGTCTCATCTGTCATGCTCATGTAAAGAGTTTTTATTGATAGCCGCCACTCATCAATTAGAGTTCGTAAGCAAAAGTCTTCTTCGTTGGCCTAAGCACTTTTTGATAAGTCATATATCATTAACCGAGTACATCGTTGACTAATGCCTTCGTAAATAAAGGTACCTTTGTAATTGATTATATGTTACATTTCTGCGATTAAATCATCTTCATGGCTATAGTCTGAATTTCGATGTATTTTGATATTTTCTTTTTTTATATTCTCGATTCTCTTTTATTATGTAAATACGCAATCATTCGAAGAGCATCATAAATACTTTGGTAGCTACACCACCGTCGTAAGGTATCTCCGTATCAGTCGTAACGGTTTTCTTCAGCATTCCTTTCCCTTGTTAACTGGAAATTAGCTATTCGAGAGATAATTACCATGCGTTGGAAAAAAGATCACATTCTCCTATTTTTTCCTTGGAATTTTCTTGTGGATTCCACTCAGCTAAACAGCCTTCTTAGATTTTATACAGACTTTTGGCGAAATTCGGACTTTTGAGTCTCATCTTCCATATAACCAAACGATGAAATAATTACACAATATAAAAAATAAAAATGACATTATACAAAAAAATAAAATAAAAACCTATAAAGAATTATAGAAAATACAAATGTATAAATTTGTATAATATGATGCAAAATGAAAATATATATTAATATATTGCAGTCTTATACCTTATAATAAAGACTCAAGTCGTTTTCAGAAGGTAGTTAAATTCATTCTGAAATCGATATAAAAGCCGTAATATTTCAAGGTGAGGGAGTCGTTGTGCATTTCATTTTCAAATCCTTGCGCAACGTTTAAATTCATCGCATTCTCAAAGCTTTCAGGTCGAAGGGAAATAACAACAACGTGGTCGTTTGGCATCACCTTCACCTCCAAACATCGCAACTTTCATTCCCCATTTGCATTCCCCATCCTTTTTTCCCCGAGTGCTCTATTGTCAAAGGCGATAATGCGTCGAGTGACGTAACGCCATCCCATGCGTGCACAATCCGTCCTCGCTTTTTGTCCTTTAATTATATCAGAGGCACCTCATTCTCTCGCGCCTCGTTTTTTTATCTGCAGCAGCACCCCACCAGAGCATAAACGCATCGTTTTTCCTCGCGACATTCCTCCGCTCGTCCCCCCCACTCCACCTCAGCGTACGCCCCCGCACACTCACCGCCGTCTCCCATAGAGACCCACGTGACCGTCGCCGAGAGCTTCCGGGTCTTTGATTCCAAAGTAAACGGGTTAAGTCATAAATTTTTAGGGACCCGATGAAGTTTTTTTTAGCGGGTTGTCATCGGGTTCGCGTCCCCACCACAGTCTGAATTACTTTTGGAAGAGGAGAGTAAACAAAGCGCTCGCGACAAGGGGGTCAAACGAAATAGGGTTTCTGGACCAGAAGATCGGTTTTCGAGACCGCAAATGAAATTGGTCCGTCTGGAGTTGGGAAGAGTGACGTTTTAGCATTTGATATTCGGAAGAATGGTGGCAAATGATGACAGATGTGGTTTCACTTGCGTATGATCCGTACTTTCATACTGGAGGATTGAGGCCTTGTTTTTATCTTCGGTGTAAGAGACAATGGTTTCTGCAAGTATGTCTTTATGAATGTAAGATTTAAATCCGGAATCATTAATTTAATTTAATATTATAATTTAAAGTATTCATAGATTTCATGATACATCCAAATTTATTATCTTCTGAAAGAAATAAGAATCACGTTGTAATTTCCACAAATGTGGAATTCACAGTGATTCTTATTTCTTAATGATGGCTTTCCACAAATAACGGCATGATATGATTGATTACATTTTATCTTCTTTCTTGATTGGCCAAAAAAGTTCAAAAATAAAGTTTAAAAGTTGGTAATGGTAAATAAAAGTTGTAATATTTTTGTTTTCTCATTTTTTTACTTAGTCTAGACATCTAGTTTATTGAAACCAAGGTAGATCAACTATGTATGACTTGCAAAATTCTATAAAGATCACTGCCGGATGAAATATTTTGCTATTCGGATGAATTATACTACGTCGGAACACGGAATGAAGTTTTAGTAATGCTGCTACAGAGATTGACAATAAAAGGAAGTTAAGAATAATGGATTGCTTTGACTTTATCTTGATAAATCTCCCTGAGCCTTGCAGGTTTTGCTTGAACTTCCAACTTATGAGAGATCGTCCGCATCAAATTTATCATTTTCTGTTAAGCTAGGACCTTTAAATCACACGTCGATGATATTCAGTTATTGTTCTTAACATACTTTTCATTTTCCTGAAAGATCAAAGGGTTTGAGGGTCATGCATTGTTCGTAATACACCGAGTACTTTTTTTTTAAATAAAAGGTCGAAGTGTGGGAGGAATTACCGTCGCAGCAGAATTGGGTTCTTGGCCAATAATTGAATACCGTAATTTCCGTGCACGTTTTTTGACACCCGAGTTTTAATGACCCGTGTTAACGCGTCAGATTCGTGTTTCGTAATCGGCTCGTTTGAAGTTGTATTTGAAGGTGAGGGCAACGTTTCAAGGGCGAACGAAGGTCAGATTAGAAAAAAGGCGCCATTAGGAAATGTTGTGCACTTAGTTGACTTCCTGTGAGCGTGGTTTCACTTTTTCATTTGATATCTGCGGGTGGCTCATCCCGATGCTGGCTCATTCAAATCAAATATATCCACTTCCATCTAAGTACCGTGGGTGTGTAGAGGAAAGAATCGACCTGATTGCTGAGCATAATGTTTCTTCTATAAATTATGCAGAATAGTGTTCGTGTAACTGACATGAAGTGGAGCTTATCTACACCATTTCCTTTCCGCATTTTCATTCGCTTGTCCTTCATGCAGTGAAAGGATTTGCGGCTGCGAACTAAGGAATTGAAGATTCATTATACATATATACGTGTATATACAGGGAATCCCAAAATATAGTACGCCATCCTCAAATGTTAATAGAAAAGTGTTTATTAAATTGACATCGTTATTAATGAATTTAAGTATTAATAGCTTTAGAAGCATTGAATGGCATCCCATGTTTAATTAATGGAACTGTCTACTACGTCCTTGTAGGCTTAAAAATAAATTATTCGTAGTCATGGCGAGTACCATTTTTTGGACCTCTAGTATATGAGTATAGTATGTAATAAAAGCCATCATTCGTCCTCAGTGACACTTAGCTCTTGTGGACGACGGAATAGATTTGGCTAGATTATGCTATCTTCCGAATATTTAATGATATTCAAATTCCCTATTTCTTTTTTTTATTTCCAATGTTACGGCTTAAATTCGCATATCCTAAAGGTCATCATATGAAAAAAAGAGTGACTTTGAAGTCATGATAGTCTATCGCAGATCTGAAAGATTTAAGGATTCCTTTCATAGTTTATCCGTTTAAAGAGCACAAAATGAATCACCCGTGACCACTAGGAAGCTCTGCAAGCGTTGACTGCCGCAATCGATGGTAGATCACGGAACCCCATCACATTCTTGTCACGTTGGGCCATATAGCGGGTGGAGAGAGGAGACAATCACGGAGATCATTAACCCTTCTCAAGTGTAGACTTTGAGGGAATTCGGAGAGCTAGCCTATTTCATACAGGTGCAGCTTTCGCCCCCTGACCTCACGTACCCTGCCCAAATATTCCGGGCAGGATTCGAATTATCGTACGTGATTACCACTCATCGGAGTTTCCCTTTGTGGAGACCCAAAATTGACTTTCCGACACGTTCATAATTATGCCCGAAATTTGATTACAATCCAACTTGATTCTTTCCGTTTGTCAAAAAACTGAGGTTATTCGGAACAAGCACGTAGAGTTCCGTGAAACGTATGTTAGGTAACTACATTAGACTGAAGATTACTCGACTAGAATATGGAATGAATATCGTCAACTCATGATTTCCATAACTAGAGAAAAAAAGGATTCTGTAAACTGTTAAATGCCTACGTACATGAACATATAACTCCTTACAAGGACCATGTAACTACAGAAATTACTAAATATCCATACTCATGCTAAGAGGTGGGATAAGTTCTTGAGATAAAAAATTTGCGGATGGAGTTCAGTCAGTGATAGTAATCTAAAATACCTTCTAATTATCTGGTCAGCATTAATTTACACATCCATTATTAATTCAGTGATGAAACCATTAGTTTTCTAAAATAAATATTTATTACTATAGAAAATGGTAACATAAATTATAGACGAAGTGGCGACTTTACGCAGTATTTGTTAATAACCTTCCCTTAAAGCTACAATCACTGATAATGATTGACTTTCCTCATATATGGTATGTAGATGTAGCTCACACTATTCCGAAAAAGAAATTTACAACAGCTTCAAAAAAGGAAATCGTCATATAAAACACAGACGCCTTACTTAAGTATTCTTTCAATGTCTTACACTTTTGACAAAGAGGAACCCTTTTAACAATCTCTTTTAACTTCATTTCCACGGAATGCAATCTCACTGCCGGTCGGCGACCAATTATAAAAACTCTCAAGAGGGAATTTCCAAGCGGATTTAACTCCATTAGCGCATAATTAACTTATTGCTGGCGCTCAAATGTCAGTGCCTATAAGGCTTCCCTTCCATCCTGTTGCCAATTCTTTTTATTGCTTCTCCTTTAGTCGTATCTCCTTTCTCGAACTGGTCCCTCCGATTCAATCATTTTCACGTGAGAAAGTCATCGCCCCCGGCGGCACCTCGAAGACCTCTCCAGAAGCAACAATCGATGACCGATGCAAAAAGAGGCACGTTTTGTGACCTCCTTGGGAACAAGTTGAGGTATTCAATATGGAGGTCAGGACGGCAGATGTGAAATTTCTTCGGCACGGTACACAAGTCCGCTGTTACGATTCTTTGTTTTTTTTTCCTCTCATAGCGAGAGTTGGTGGGCGCGTGGCCTCCGGTTGGTCGAGAGACGGCAGATGTGTTCGGAGGGATTAAATTTGCAGGAAGTCGACGATGCGTGGAGATTACCTTCGTCTCCTCCGCCGATGAATTATTCCACCGGTTTCCCCTGCTTTTTTTATCGAAGATTATGTTTAATATTTCATCTTCTATCGTTAATCCAATCGGTGCCCCTTTTCCTAAATGTCGCTTTTCTCCAACCTTTCGGAATTGAATTTTATTTTTCGTCGGCGGATTTTGGGAATCGTTTCCACCCGGTGGGCATGGGTTTTATTCGGTGGGATCAAAATATTAAAGTTGCATTTATTTCCATGTGACTTCATAAACAACCATTGATTGGAGGGACGTATATGGTGGCAATGGTTGGACTCATAAAAGACGAAAACCGTGCCTTTACTTGCAAATGTAGACTAATCAGTCGGATCAAAACATAAAAGTTGCATTTGCTTCCAGGTGCCGTCATAAACAACCATTTATTTGAGGGATTTAAATATTTACTATTGAGGAACGTATAAAACCATGCCCTGACCAGAAAATTGCCGATTGGTCAGGACTCGAACTCGGAACCTTGGCGTCCGAAGGCAAACAAATACAGATATAATCAATATGCTTTGGCCGGATATCGTGGAAAGCCATGGCTAAGTTCGAAATAAACTTAACAGTTCTTCGTGACATCTACCAAATATATTTGTATACGATTATATTTATATACGAAGTATAAGTTACGAAGATTATTTCGAGCTATCATTCCAACCATTTCGCCACCAATCGGCTCAGATTGAGGTGATACCGCTGCTGACGAGTGTTTTGCCTAACGAAGATGTTTTGAAGTTTCTTTGAATCAATTAATGAATGTTCTAGTGGATACGCGTGCATTGAAAATTAAAAGATGACCTAAACAAAATGAATGGTTCACACTTCTGCTAAGTAGACGATTAGGATTGTATAATTTTATGGGTTTTGAACGTATTTACAGGACTTGGGAACCTATAAACTGCTACTGTTGAACGAATATTTTAGAACGAATTGCCATCGCTAATCAAGGTGTCACTGTAAATTGCTTGAGTCACCAACTATGCCTATATATTCAATTGAGTTTTGATATGGTCTGCTGAGGAAAAGTCACGGAAAAAGGTTTGCTAAGATATTTCAAGATAACATACCAGACAATATAGTGATGCATCCTTATCTTATGCTCTACTTTACGTTTATTTTTTTCGATTTAGTCCTAAATGTTAGATAAGCGAACGATTGTTTCTCTAAGATGAGCTAGCGCTATTTAAGGATGACGGAAGATGATATAACTATTTCTTACTTATGTTTACTCTGTGGATTTTAGAATTCGAAATGAATTTCGTATCCTAAGATGAAAATTGATTTCAGAATCACTCTTTTTTATAATAATGTTATCATTTAGCTTAGATTAAAAATGACGTGAAAGGACCCAATCTCTTAATTAGATTCAATTGAAACGTTATTTTTTTATCCCATTTCGACGCCTATGGCATTTCATTGCTTCTTGTCCCATGACCGTGTCCTTTTATCACCAGTTTCCAGCAATGTATACTCCAGTACTCCAAATTATACCCCAAATTCATTTTAATTCCATTATTATATAATCCTTCCCTCAAAATTGTTCATGTTTTCTCGTTAGCCTAACCTATGTTCGTATTGTCCAAGTAAAGAAGATTAGTTTAAGAATTGAGGGGTAACCTATCTGTTATATCTATGTTTATCCGTAGATGCTTGAAAGCACAAGCGCATTCTTCAACTTTTACTCGAAGATTACGTAATAGTAATGTATAAATGCATACATTGGGTCACTTCGATTTATACCCTGCATCATAGATGGCTCTCTCCAACATTGCGGAATGCTTCTGCTTATTATCTTCAGGCCATTTTAGCTACTTCAGTTATTATTTATTTCGTAATTTAGAAAATTTTACGTAACAAAATTTAATTATTTATCATCAAAGCATTATGACAGCAGATTATTGGCTTTTTCAATTCATCGAAAATGTACTTGAAATTTTCCATACGCGTACTACACTATTTCATATAAAATGCAACTGTTCTGGGTACTTTGAAAATTAGGTTGACATTACTCCTTAAAATAATCATTGAAGCTCAATTTAATATATAATAAAGCATAGCATATACATAAATACATATATATATAAAATACATGTGGGATGAATGGGAAATATTTTGGTTTCCCGTACAACCATTTGGTATGAAAGGTAGCAATGAAGTTTGAAGAGTCGAAAATATTCGCGAAGACCGCCATGGCTTCCCTTTGCTAATCGATGCTAATGAAGTTATTCGTTTGCATGTTATTAACACAGAGTGAAAAACCTCTGTAATCCAAACATGTGATCGGCGACTCTTTAGAAAGAAAGAGTGAAGGGAAAATTCTCGGAAAATTTCTATCCTTTTGTTTTTCGCCAGTCGGGAAATTTGCATTTCTAACTTTATAAATAGACGGTGCATCATCTATGCTCGAGGAAAACTTTCCAAGTTTCAAGGGAATATGGAAGAATGCTCTCCGAGCGAAATGTTTGCTTTACGGAAAATCCCCGTTTCTAGCGACGGAAGGAGCGAGATTTTTAAGTAAAACTCGCTAATAGTGAAAGTAAATTCGCTGCTCAAAATATTCCCTCGTGTATTTCAGATGTATCAGATTTCGCCTCAAGTTTCTCTTCATCGCGATTCATTTTGTGTGAATATTTGATATTAGTGGATGATAAATTAGGCTTGAATCGCATATCGAAGTGGATTTCAGAAAAGAAGTAGATATTGATAGAGAAATCGACACTTAAGAACTAATATTTTCCGTCGATAAAAATTTTGTGAAAGCTCAGCAATTTTTGTATCGTTTAATATTAGGTGAAAATTAATCTACTCATAAATTACTTTATATATGCCCGTTTTACATCGTATCAATGAATTGGTATACTCAATGATTTAGCATCAAAGACACGAATTACTGCTTACCCTCGTCGAGTATTTGGAGCGATTTGAAATTAATGCACAAGCTTTGCAATTGACGTAGAGTTTGCCTTGGTTAAGCAAAGATGATTATGATAACTCTACTGGAGCTCTATTTGCATCAATGTATAAATTTGAGATAATTTCGTGCTCTGACATGAGTAGAACATTTATCCAACTATATTCTCCAACATATACTATTAGGTTATTATTTTTTCGCTCGTTGACGGAGGGAGAGGAGGCGGTCGTCCCTCTCTCGATGATTTTTTTTAGTTTCTAACAATTCGCTCAGGACTCAGGACAATGCGCTTGAATTAAAATCTTATTGTAGGGTTTTACTATAATCAGTATAGTACATCTACTACATACTGATATATAAAATAGCTTTGAAGAAGTTAATTGAAGATGAGTTTATAAAGAAACCATGCCTTGAATCGTGCCCATTTGATATTTATATATCTACCCCTGATGAAAGGCAAATTTCATTTCATTGTTTGATTGAATTAGTAAATATTTCATCGTGCCTCATTCACGACAGCGATGAGCTTTTAATATTATCATTATTTTTTCGTGTAATTTTACTCGAACTTATTTTGTTACCAAGATAAGTCGGTTTGTATGTTTTCAGTATACATATTGTCTATTTAACATTATAAACTTATGTCAAATGGCTTAAAAGAGAGGTGATTTGAAGAAACTCCGGGGAAATACTTTTCTAATCCTCTTATCACGAAAATTATTTCAGTGTTAGTAACCCTAAGAGACTGCGTTTATTGGACATTTGGAAGTATTGGTTCATAAGGCTGCTCATTTGTATGTACATATTTAACATTATAAACGTTTGTTAGATTATCTAAAAGATAGAAAGTGATTTGAAAAAAACTTTGGGAAAATGGCTTCTCTAATCCTCTTACCTTGTATATTATTTTAGTATTAGAAACCCAATGAGATTGCGTATATTTGGCATTTGGAAGTATTGGTTCATAAGGCTGCTCATCTTGTATATGTACACACCTGAAAGGGAAATGCTGACGCGATGTTTCCCCATCGAGATTTTTCCCGATAAATCTCAAGACGTGCGTCATCTGTATCGGCCGGGAGAAGCATCTCCGGGAGCTGTAACTTACGATGATTCGGTGTTTTTCGAATGTTTTTGGGCCGTTTTTAACCGGATGTCGCTAAGGGGCGCTAATGGGAGGATTCATCTCTCTCTGCACAGCCGACTGCCCTAATGACAATTGCCTCTCTTGTCCACGGCGCCACACCCGATTCCCAGTGTGAATTCTCCTCACACCAGAGCACAGAGTTGCGAAAGAAAAACTGTCATTTCGAATAAAAGGAGGAATTTAAGATCGACCTACTCTCACCTTCGTTCATTTTCACTTTTATTTACGCACGGTATTTGCTTGTTTCTCGGTCCGCGTTTCTATAAGTTTTGGTTGTTCTTCTAATTAAGGTGCTCGTTTTACATCGCGGTTCTTTAGCGTCGTTCTGCTATTAAAATTTTATTTTCCCTCTATTTGGTTTTTAAATTTATGATGAAAAACAATGATGCTTTGTTGAAAAAGCGTCTGATATCTGAGCAGGCTGTATCTTCATGAAGGATTATAGACTTCCTACGTAACGAAGCTGTGAGATGAATTATTCTTTTCATTTTCCGAGGAGATTCGTTTATTACCATAAAAAGAGATCTTATACCTTAAAATGTAAATGTATCTTTAGAAAGTAAAGAATAGGTACAGATTTACAAGTAATTTAATTGTTAAGTCAATATAAAAGTAAGGTAAATAGATGTTTAGCCTACGTAATTGCAACTGTAGTAGCTTAAGCTTTGGTAGCCAATGGATTCTAATAAAAACAGGTTTCATTGTATAATAGTACTGTAGTGTATATATTTTTAATTACACATAGTGACCATCTCATTTTCTTTTTCATTACAGGTTAGTACCCACTCCGTTAGCCGAAAGAAAAGAAATTGGAACTCCGCTGTTAACGAATAAGAGGTAAAAATAACTCTCTAATCGCCGATATGCCGGTGACCGTCGGACCAAATCCTCGGAAGGAGCAAGGAAACCGAGGATTACAGACCTTCTGGGAAACGCCCAATGCGCTTTTCGGAGGCTGTGCCTCCATCCTCAGGGGTAAATGCTTAAATTATTAAAGTAATTATATTAAATCATTCGCCGTGTGTCGGGCTAGCGTCTTCCAGGTATGAGATACGTTACCGACACCCCAACGGAATGTTTCCAAACCTCTATTCTTTAACAGAGGTGTTCCAATTTTTATATTCTTATTTTTCATTAATTAATATTCAAAATTTGTCAAATGGTCATTCATTGAGGACGTTCAGAACGATATTTAGGGACTCGTACGCGATTGCGTTCTTGAGCCGTGATCCACTTTTTATTTTCTTATTTTTAAATTCTTAATATTTTAAATTTGTCAAATGGTCATTCATTCAGGACGTACAGAACTATCTCCCGGGACTCTCATACGATTTGCGTTCTTGAAAGCGTGCGGTATCTTTGACCCCGCGTTCCACACTCACCTCTTAGGAATTCGCCTTTTTTCGACACGGAGAGATTTTCGCCGCAGCGGCAAGGGGCGTGGTCCATTGGGATACTCACGCTGCACCTCTGCGAAGGACGAGATTCGATACTTATCGCTCCCTTCATCTCCTGCGCAAGCCCGTGTCTCTCGTAACTCATAAATGTGGGTGTTCGGATCACTTCTTCAAGTGAGGAATCGATCGAGAACGTCTACGACGAAAATAAACAATGCCCGAGACGTTCATGTTTCAGTCTCGATGGAAGGAAGCTCTTCTCCGTCAGAGGCCAATTGTTTCCCTTCCCTTATGTTTTGAATTTCTCGGCTGTGAGTCACACCTCGAAGACGCGTGTTTACCGAGTGTTATCGCAGGGAAGTTGACTGGGTTTGAGTCTTGAACCATTGTCACGTCTGGGGAGTGTGGTGAAGTGGAGTATTCAGCTGTCTGAAAAGGGGGACAGGACTTCCCTTTTGGGGAATTTTTATCTTGAATTTAGAGTAAAGAAGAGGGCTAAAATTGTAAAGAAAAAATCGTAATTTACACCATATTGAAGTGAAAGATAAATTCAATTTTTAATTAAAAATTAAATTCTTTTAAATTCAATTTGTGATTAAAAATTAAAATTGTGTGAAAACGAAAAGGTTTGTCTTTAAATTTTATTTAAACTTAGTTCTTTTTTCAATTTTATTAGCTACACAATTTAAGTCTTAATTAAACATTTTAATGAAAAAATTTAGATTAACATTTTTAATTGATTAGAAATCATAAAATTTCGCTTTAAATTTTATAATGTCGTTCCATGAAGTCCGGCCTACGATAACAAATTATCAGGCTACTGACTTTTGATTGATATTTCTATACGTAGAATTCATGAAGTTGGAAAAAATAATTATCATCTGTTTCTCAGAATAGAAATAATATAGATCAACCTTCGCTGATAGCATAAAACGAACTTTAGTCTGTTGATTTTCAGATCTTGGATAAGTAGGAATTTAATATTTATATTATATCGTGCATCAAAGTAACTACCAATTGAAAATTTCCATAGAGAATTCAAATGTTGCAGTACGCTTGATGTGCCCTTTGTGAATTTTTATTTTCGCCCTGGTTGTTCTCTGCAAGTGAACACTGAACGCATTTGGAAGTGATGGATTTCTATAGCACCTAGTTCTCCTCCGCTTCTCTTTTTGATTTTTCATTTAATCCGATAATAGTCTTTTTTACCTTGAGCAAATAGCATCGCAAGTTTCCTTGTCAGGAGATTGTTTCAAACCCTTGACCTTAAGAGTGGAAAGGCAAAGTCAAGCTAAGCTTTCATCTCCAGCTTATTCATACTTTTTCCCCGCAGTACACCTTTCGACACAGTTCTTCCCCTTGAAAATATACTGCTTGCATAATTATGAGATTTTTTCTAAAAGTGCGTACATTACGTTCCCCGCTCTTCTAATTTTCCTCTTTCCTTGTTAAAGACATTTATTTTTCGTGCTAGCTGTTTTGTAACTAACCAAATAACGCAATTCCTATGACGAGAGTTTCGATTTTGTTCCCCTTTTAAAATAAGTTTTTATTATTTGCTCGTGAACATAAGCTTTCTCAAGAGGCTTGCCATTTTCATTTTCTATACAAATGGATATGAAAAGTATTTGAGCCCTAACTCTTACTTGCAGTTTAAACCCTCAATCATTGGATAAGAAAAACTCTGGAGAGGGAATGAGGCCTACTAGCCAAGATGAGGAGTGAGGTAGCTTGGTTGTTTTTTTTCGTTGAGAAGAATTTCTGATTGGGAAATATCCGCGGAAAAGCAATAGAACGACTCTGAATAACATTCAGTAGTAGTGACCCGGATTAATTTATCATCACACATACCTCAGTAGCTTACGTAAGATCACATCGATGAGCTGATACAGAAGTTAATCAAACTTACATTTTCCCTATCATATATAGAAAGGCAATGCATGGATCCATACAGAGCCAGATTAACTTATAGGCTGAGAGTAATAGAGTGAACCTTAAAAATCTAAAAAAGGGGCCTCCAGTAAAGGTTTGTGGTACTTTTGAAGCTATCATTGACCGTATTTACACTTGCTGTCATAAAGGATTCTATTCTATGAACAACCTTCCAATAATTTTCTTACAACTCCATGATTCACATATATCTATAGATGCCTCACCAGTGAAATAGCATAAGGACCATAAGGATTCTTTTCATTTAAAACACGGCTCAGAGTCCATGGCTCCATATTTAGCAAAAGCAATTCTTATTTTACCGTCAAGCTTCAATTTTTAGTGTAAATTTTAACGCGAGAGGAATTATTCGTCGCAAAGGAACCGGAAAGAAATCCTCTGATCGTCATCTATCCTTAATTCTGGTCGTTGGTGTACGGCATACTTGTTGATCGCGAAGCCCACTTTGAATGGAGAGCACTCTCTCCAGATGGCGCCGATAAAGCGGTGCTTGGATTTCAAGTCCCCCAATCTGCAGAAACGGCGATAGCTTGGGAGTTTTATCATTTTTTTAACGCCACGCTCCCATGAGCTGCACCACCCGTGAATGATTTGACGGGAGAAACGATGTTTGGATTTTCGCCATGGTGATTCTGCAACGGGAATCGGATGAGACGAACCTGTTTGAAATTAGAGCTTGTTCACAATGTGTGCAAAGACGAAGAGCAAATACTGCTAGATTACGGGTTGATTTAATCGGTTTGTTTCTTTAGATCATTATTCTCCCGTTTGATTGACCTAGTTTTTATTTTATAAGATTCTGCTGCTTGCATAATTAAATTGAAGAGAGCTGATTCCCGTATCGATTTAATCTTTGATTTATTTCTGAAAAGTTACTCCACATTAACGAGATTCAGAAAAGCTGAAATCTTAATATCACTTGAACACCTTTCCGATTTGACTTAATAAGGACTTTTCGGTTTTACCCATGGGTACTCGTATATGAGTACTCGTACATGTATATTATACATACTCATTGACGTCACCTCGACATGGTTACATCAGTTAATACCTAATTTTGTTTCGTTTAGGAAAAAAAGTCCACTAAGAAACCGGTATTTAGGACAATGTATTGTATTATATTACATATTCGCGCAATAAACATCTTATCGTATTATTGTACTACTTATCGTTTACCGTCCAATCTTCATCTTTCACATTCCGTTTTTGTTTCCTTCTCAATAACCGTGGAGAAAGATCTTATTTGCATCGATTATTCCCATGGTTATATGACCAGAATGCTTTTACATCTCTAAGATGAATTAATGATCGAGATATTTAATTTGTGTCAATGACGACAGTATATTTTTGCTTCCACGAAGTCACCCACAAATTCTTGGCCGAAGCAATCGATTCTCTTAGGCGCTTTCACAGTTAAAAGCTGAAAAAGGATGGCTGAGTGCAATCACGATTCGAATATCCAAGTGCTTTTTTCCTTGCTGCAAAGAATGTCAACGATACACTCTGCAGAAATTCAGCCCACTACATTTCTTGGGAAGAGGGACGTAATAATCCATTTTCCTATCTCATAAGAATTGGGGCACATTCCGTCAACGTGGTAATAGTTTAGTGAGCTTACAAAATATTTCATTAATGTTTACACTCTATCATATGAAATCAATCTTGGCAAACTTTTTAATTATATCTATATATTCCTATAGGAAGAGTCCACTAACACTTTAGATGTGTTCTACTTACTTGTACATCTCTCTTTGATGAAATTATTTTCTTAATTTGCTAAAATTTCTTTGAAGGCATTTTTTTCGCCTTCGATCTGCCAAAGTATTATAGGGTGAGAAAGATTACTATTAAAATAATGCATATAATCAAAATCATTTAAGACATTTCGCCGTCTGAGGTGTAATACGACGTATTTTCTTCTTTCATATCTAAGTAGTTTAATTGAATATAGTTCAAAACAATCGGAAAGAAAAGGGAATAATTAGCGTCTCTAAATGAAATCCATTATTATTTTTAACATTTAAATCCAAAAATGGACACTTGACAATCGTTTTATCGCTTCTTTGAGTAGCACCCTAGAAGGTTGCCTTCCTATCTCACCTGCACTGCTCTGCATAAAATTTAATGAAAACAATCTGTGACCATCATCTTGCTTGGAAAGGTTCAAGCCCTCAGCATCCTGAAAGTCATTTGCAAAGGTTAATTAATGCCATTAAGTTTCCTGGAATCGCTGGTGCGAAAACGAGAATTTCCAGAGGACCAATTTCTTCCTCCGCAATCTTACTAAAGCAGAAAATCCATCCGCGAAACGCTCTTTCCTCGTCCGCTTCCATTAAACCGTTATCCGAAGACAATGGGAAGATGCACTTCATTCTATGCTAATTCCACGGAAAGCCTTCTAGGTTCATCCGGGCACCTTTTTTGCAGTCTCTTTTTTCTTTCCATTGGTCTCATCAGTAATCTTAGATTGGGCAAGGCCGGTCCTACAAGTAACCAAAGCATGTATTACAATGTGTCAAAATTTTAAGGCAAATATATTGATTATCAAGTCGGTATCCTTATACTGTTTCATGGAAAGTTAATTAAATCAGAAATTGTATCGACTTACGAAGATCTATGGGTATAAGTTTTACAGATAATGGTCTAACACTAGAAAAAATGTCCATCCATCAGGAACATCCCTCTGTAATTTTGTAACCCTTTCAAACATTTTACAACGGATATTTGACAATACCTAGCTTTGTAGCAAAAGAGATATTTCTCCCTTTCCTTTATACTCCGTATTTTAATGATAAACCCTCTATAAATATATAGTATTAACAGAAAATTTTATTGCCATTTATTTTATTATGTTTGTTTATACACTCCACAATGCTGCCACTATGTCGTGAAGGATGGAAATTTTCAATTTGTTTTTTGGCGCAGAATGGAGAAAAATGTATTATTTATTAATTTTGCTCCTACTAAAGGCTGTTATTTTATTGATAATGTTGACCCCGCCATACTCCATGTAGCGACTCACAAATTATTAAGTAAGTGTATTAACTTAAATGTGAAAGTCAGTGTGCTATGAAAGATGCTGAATAATGATATTTATTTTAGTCTCTCATTATTTTGAATGTCTTGAAAAGTGCTATTCATAAGGTCCTTTTGTTACACCTACGTTGACTCTGCACAGCCTTCTGGCTTGTCAGTGAAGAAAGCAAAGGGAAACTACCACATTCCATTTTGCCCAGTCGCCTAGTCCTCTCTCCAAAACTTTTCGAAACTAACTAGCTAACTAACCAAACACAGGGACCATCTTCAGGTGATGATGGCCTCTGTGCCAAAGCATGTCGTAAAATAAAATAAAAATTTTAGTGTGGAAATTTACAATGTTTCTCTTCATTAGTTAAAATGTCTTTCCACGAAATACGGCCAGAGACGATAGAATTTTTTCGTAGAGAATGTTGGAGGGTACGAGGTTTAACACACCTTAGAGCTAAAGACTGTACAGATAATACAGGCAAATCGAGAAATACTGCATTATCACCTATTAGGATGCTTGCAAACTCTTATGAAAAGACCGACGAGGGCGCCTGATCCATCCCTCCCTCGAGGCGCCAAAATACCTGCTGGATTGGGGAACCGTCCCATTATCCTCCGCCGCCTCCCAACGTAAGCCATTAAGCGTAAGCGTGGCCTCCTTAGCCCCACAAATCGAACCGTTATTCCTTTCGTTATCATTCATCAATCCATTAATGAATTCACAGGAGGAGGATGGACAGCGCATCCGCTTCTCTTCGAATTTAGGCTGTGCTTGCATATTCATCGCGTCGCATGCCGCTAATGGATATTCGGAGTGAAATCGATCGTAAAATATTGCGTCCGTGGACTGCATTCGATGGTGATCTTTAAGACTATCGCCGACCAGAAAGAGAGATAAATGGTCGACGTCGAATGATTTAACAGTTTGCGGTGGTCCGCGTTTTCTCCGCAAGAAGCCGAGGAATTTTCGTTCCGCGAACGCGTTTCGCATTCCATTCGGAGTACGAAGTTGCACTTCATCAATTATATCTTTTATTCGAGATTTATTTCCCAAATGTGTGCTGGAAAAAGAGGAAGGAAGGGCTTTGATTGATGTAATTAAATTGCGGCGGAGTAAGTAAGTGGGTCGATTAATGAGAGAAGGGGGATTGATAAAGAAGCTAAATAAATTTTGGATACAAAGGAAGATGAAGGGAGGAAGACAATGATAAATGTTGTTTGATGATATGAAGGGCGGATACGTTATCAAGAAACGAAAGATAGATAGTTAAATAGACCTTTTATTGGTGAGGTTAGGCCCGATGTGCCTCTCTTCCACATAACCTTGTATGTCATTATTAATGTATGAAAATTTAAATTAATGCAAAAAGAAAGAGTACGGTGTGGGAAAAATCTTTGCAGCTGAAGGTTGACAAAGTAAAAGAAAACTCACGTTGCAGGCAAAACCCCATAGAAAAGGGGGTGAAAAAACGCAAAAAACAGTAGAAAACTACTACAGAAATTTAAAGGAATATAAATAAAAGGAAATTCAAAAACAGTGGTGCAGATAAAGTTACAATAAATTACAGATAAAGGTCAAAAGTTAGGTTAGCTACAATCAATATAAAATTACTAGTTGTAATATAACAATAGTAATACAAATTAAGGAAAATTAATATAATCTCGTGACAAATTATCTTAATATAAGCCAGAGGCATTCGTTAAATAAGTACGCACGTAAGTTGAATGAGGGGGCATTGAGTAGCGAATATTAGAGCTCACAGATCTACTCTGAAAGGTAGAACATTTATGGCGTTTTCCCTAATTCGGTTCTCTTGAATTTCAGTTCCGCATACTCAATACGCGCGTTCTGTCGATCGCGTTAATTTATGGTCGCCTCAATAGACTTTCAAACGATCGAGATTCCTGTTAGCAGTGCTCTAACGCAGTCACCACGGGACCTGAGGACATCTAGTTTCCGGGTTCGGATCCTGATTAGGACAGACGCTTTCATTCACGTGTCAATTAGTAGGAATGGGCTCTTGAGTTTTCATTCTCTCACGTTAAAGTAGACTGGATTTTCATAAAGGTTTGCTCGGTTAAATCTGCTTTCACCGCGGGGGCTGGGGTTTGGAGATTATAGAATGGCCGGAAACCACATATATGTATTGCATTAATTTTTTAACTTTTTATTTCCAAATGCGGTAGAACAATTGAATTTCAATTATATCCCGGAACCAATATACGGCCCGCTAATGTATTTAGAATCTAATCGAGAAGTGATCAAAGTATAATTTGGAGTTTTGAGAAAGGTCAGAGTTCGCCACAATGCATGCAACTGGCTTTGCTCATCTTATGAAATGAAAAGTTTTGTTCACGTTTAGAGACATGGATTTTATGTATGATGTGCAATATCTTCTCAGTATTCTCATAACATAGCATACCACGAATGTATAGAAAAGATGCCGTGCTATCTTCCCCCGAATATAATATTTGACCTTTCTGTTGTGGATCATCGTACTGATTTCTTACTTTAGCTAAAGGTCATAAAGACTCTGGAAGATCCCACGCATAGGTTCCCAAGATGAGCTTATTACCATAAAATTATAATAGAGTCAAAACAAGGATACAAATGCATTCGAAATTATTACTTTCAGTGCTCCTTTCAGGTATAAGTGCCTCTTATTTTCTTAACTATGTTTTCGTTTCTTTCGACGTCGGCTTAAGTACGGCTATTCATTTAGAGAAGGGCTCATTTGCATTACTTGAGATTTGGGAGAGGCTTGAAAAGTGGGTTGCTTTCATGTCTTCAATGAGTTCATTCACGAAAGGTAAAACCTCATACTCGAAGTAGAAATCTTATTTTCGAATTCTACCTCCTGATTGGCAAGGCCGACCTTTCAAGTCCATTGGTCGATTCTCTTAAAATAGGCGATGCAGTAACTACCTAAGATGCGAAATATTTTATCCTTGGTGCCAATCGAAGCCTTGATACTCTAACTCTACTCTAGCTGTATTCCCAACACATTTATTTATACCCATTAAAATAATTCTTCCAATTTACACGACTTATCTTTGCGTTCTTTAAATAAATAATCAAGATCGATCGATGTTAGTCGTTCTTCATTTAATTTTATTCTCTCACCTTTTTCCATTACTTCTCATCATTGACTTTTAGGAATTTTTTGGTTATATTTGCAGAATTATATAAAGTCTTCACGCAGTATTATTATAAAGTCTTCACGTAGTATTTATCAAGTAACTGATGCCATTTCATGTCTTTCTTCGGTCATTCTATGATATACGACATCACTACGTGTACTATCACGAGGTCAAACACTGCTCTCTTGCCTAAGAATTTTTTCGTCACAATTCGGATATCTCCTTCTAATATCTCTTCTTAGATACTACTTCTACTTTCTAGATACTACCACAACGACTTATAGATACCACTACTACTTTCTATAACCCATCCAGTTCTGTCAACACCTCGGGTAGATGGTTGTCTCTCGGACCACACGGGGCCACCGAATATAGTCAAGATCATTTCCTCTTTACTTTCAAGATCTCGCCTCAATCACATCTGCAAAACTTATGCTCTCCTCGAAATTCCCGCAGTCTCTGAAGGATGGTCAATCTCTTTTGGGAATTATTCCGGCCAACTCTTATCTTCCATATTTCATTTTTCATTGCAGCAGATTCGCTCCTTCCACTCCTCTCCCGTTGGGGAATCATCTGGATTGTATAAACCTCAGGAGAGCGTTGGTTAAATGCTAATGCGAAGTTTCCAAGTAGGGCTCATCCTTGAAACATGCTTTAGAATTGCTTTCCCCTCAGTTGTTTTCGGGCTCGAATCCGCCGGAAAGGAATAATGATAGTTTTTCTCAAGTGAGGGAATGTACACAATTACAGGCTCTAATTATTTTGGGCGTTCCATCGGGGATTTTTCGAACCGAGAGAGCGTTAGTGTTGCGGTCGTTAGGAAATCTTCATAAACGACTGAACTGTGAAGCGCTTTCTCGGATACGTGGTTAGGAAACCAAGACAGCATTTTGGATTCTAAATTCGCAGACTTTCTATCCGCAGAAAATAAGCCTAAGTTGGAACGTGGGAATCAGACTCCCCGAAGAAGTTTTAGAATTCTGGAAGTTCCTTTTATAATTATTTTGATAAGAATCACTTCCGTATGTATTATATATTGTATTTTATATTGTAAATATCCTCAGGTTTTCCTCAGGGATGAGCAACTGCTCATCATCACTAGGTATATCTTTTTAGATCGATTTCTTCGAATATAAATATGGCGAACAAGAAGTCTATGCTTTTTAAATTTAATATTATCATTAATATGAACTAGGGAATTTTCGCGGGAGATATTTTCATGTCTATTTCCACTCTAGAGACTTTTTATCAATATTGATCAATTGTTTTCTTTTTCTGAAGAGGAATCCTGCGGGAAATAATGATTTTTTTCCATAATACAAATGTAACAACATTTTCCTATTGGCGTATAGCTTCGATGAACTTTGCTTCGGAGTGTATTTAAAATGGAGGTTTATATTACGATTTTTTTAAATCGAAATTGAATCATTCGCTTGAAATAGTGGAGAAATGACTCTATGGATAATGTTTAGAATTAAGTTTAAACTTCATATTCTCACTTTTGTTGCCGGTGAAGGACTTTGTTATCGGCTTTTACTGTATGGAGATTACAAATGAAAATATCTTGATCTACAATAATCCACATTTATAAGGCAAAAAGTTATCATCCGAATTATTTGGTTGTATGTCTCTCAAGTCTCCTTAGAAGTCTATGGAATACTAAGAAAATTCTAATACATTATTTATTTTGAAGAATCCAAAAATATACTTATTTTCGTATAGATATGTATTGCTATGTCAAACCGAGTATTTAGTACCTTACAATTGAAGGACATATGTTTTTTATTGTCTCACAAAGAATATTTCTATTAGGGTGTTGGGCAGAGGCGGATCTTGAATCTTGGCAAGAAAGTAGATAAAAATACAATATATTGAAGATAAATATAGCAAAGACATAGAAATCTTCACAGTCTGATCTAATTCAACCTTCTTTTCAGACCATAGGCACATTTTTCATTAGTTTAGTAAACAGCTAAGTACTTCAATACCACCTGAAGGGAACCGTCTCTCTCGTCCCCACCCCCACGGATCCACCAATCGTGATAGAAGATGTAATATACTTTAAATTGTTATGTAAATATAATGACCGAAAATTTTAATTTCCAATGTTTCTTCCTTATTAAACATTTTCATGTCATCCTCAAGGTTAATGTTGGCCAATGTATCCCAGGATGGGCAGATACTATCGGAAATAGGATCTCTACTTTATATTATTGTGTAAATATAATGGCCGAAAAATTTGATTTCCAATGTTTCTTCCTTACAAAACCTATACATATGCTCTTCAAGGTTACCTAATGTATACCAGAAGAGGCGGACACTATCGGAAATAGGATCTGAAGACCACGCCACTGCCTCCCACACACGTCCGTGGGCACCCGGAATACAAACTCTAATCACCGCAACGGCCTCTTCCATCTTCGTAATTTAATTTTCCCCTTCGCGTCCCACGATCGCGCACAATCATCCCGAAATCGCGATTCTCCGGAATCCAAAAGGAAATTCCGAAGGGGGCGATCGCCAAATGGGTCCTCCACGCACGACGCTCATCGCCGCCTTCAATTATCGCCGAATTCGAGGACTCCTTTCCTCGCCCTTTATCCATCCTCCACATCTGCGATGCCTTTCACCGAACTGGACGACTCTCGGCTGATTTTTTTTCCATCGGCGCCGCTCACGCACTGACCCAAATGTTTCGCACGAAGATGATTCTTCTCTGGGGTGATCTGTTCTCAACCTGTTTAACACGATCGCCCGCGACTTTGACGACTAGTCGCGGACGTTGCTGGCGATTTTCCCGATCCGGTTCTCGCGGAAAGAAAAAGGCTTCGTGTCGTGGAGACGCTCGATCGGTCTGAGATTTCTTAAGGGCCTTCCCTCATTTGATCAGTGAGAGAGATATTGGGCTCATTTGAATTAGCTGTGCATATAATCAGCGGATTCGAATGTGGATTAATTCGTAAAATACGAATTATAAGTAGGGTAAGATCCCTCCCCTCATTTGATCAGCTAAAGAGCTATTGTAATCATCTGAATAAAGTTAGGCTTAAAATTAGCGGATTAAAATACGGATTAATTCCTAAAATACGCGATAATTACAGAGTTGCACACGGATGTCACCTTATGGTTATTGATATCGAATGATTAACGGCGGGACTGAGTGTACAGCTTCGTAAAAGCTTTTTATTTATCACTTCCTTTTCCTTCCCTCTCGAACTTCATCATCAAACTCTCTCTTTAAGATTGCTTTCAGTTCAAGAATGTTCAATTTCGGATACATAAGTCACTCATCAGTCACATTAACTTTATTCAACTCTCCAATTTCTATCTCTTAGTGAAATTAGTGAAAAGCGGAAACTGTTGCATTGAGAAGGATGCTGAATTGCTGTGTTAACTAGATTTTTCCTCTTAGGTGAGAATTTGTTTGGTAGTTTTAGGAACTGTCGTCACTCTCGAGTGGTGCAGGCTTCTATATATGTAACCATTTGTCTTCATAAATAAAGCTGAATTTGAAGTAAAAGCCTCTCTTTCTGAGAAATTACCGATTATTATAGAGAGTAGATCTCAACGAATATAAAAATTAATAACAGTTTAGATAAAATTCAAGTGAAAATGCGGACATAAAATTTAAATAGAATCGATTAAATAAAATATTATAACCTTTTCGTGGTGGAGGTAGTGGTAATTTTAAAAGTTCTTACAACTAAAGTCATTTTACACGTGTGCCCAAATCGGGAATCGAACTCGGGGCTACTTTAATCAAAGTTGAAAGTGTTGTCCACTTGGATATCCGGAGGCCGTGATACATTTTTATTATCATTAGTTCGTAATATTTTAATGGAGGAGAGATCAATTGCAATACGAAATTCCGAAGGAAAAGATCTTTAAAAATACGGATCCTATACATCTTTAAAGTTATTTCCTTGCTGCGAAGGATGAGCAAGAAAAAATCTTCTAGTGCATGGAAGGAAGATCAGTCAAAGATGAGTAGCTTAAGCTACTTCTCTGCAAAGTTGGAGTGGCTTATTATCTCCTTTGGGTTCCATGAGAAATCAGTCTCTTTCAACTCTGAGTTGCCAGATGCAGTATATTGCTTTCTTTCTTTCATAAAGTATAAGTAAATTTTAATTTACATTTTTCTGTCGACCTGCAATCGAATCCCGATCTCGAATGGACCCCTAACAATATAATTTAGATCCACGGGGGACGATATAGTAAAACATGCAGCAGGTACTATACTACACACAGCAAGACAGAATTGAGAGAAACCAAGTTCTGATGGAACACTAGGGAGATAATGATAGATGATGGGCATTCTCGAGTTAACAGACAAGTCGCTTTAATCGACTCATCTCCGAATGGTCTTCCTCTGCGTTCTAAAAGAAGTTTTTTCCCCTTACTTTTCCTTCTTAACCGTGAAGATAAATTTAAAGAGGCAGAATAATTATAGTTATTACCAAACTATGATGAAATAATGCCAGGAAAACAGTAGTAGGTAAATTGGAATGAATTGAATTAAATGAAAATAGTGTGTTTTATTATAGGAACTCATGTGAAACCTTGGGCAGCAGTGAAATTCGGGATTGTGTGAAATCCTTGAGATACGAAGCTGTGGAATGTGAAACCAGGAGATTAGTTCAGTATAATCGTAGAATCTCAAATATGTCGAAATATCATGATTGTTGTAGTCTATCTTCTTTCATAAATAGAGCATTAGTTTATTTTGCAATAGCTCTTAGGTATTTATGCGTGTTGATTTGTAAAGAATTTGGTAAATTTGTCGATAGAAAAGTGTGTAAAAATGGGATATATTTCACTTGAGTTAGCTAATTTGTTTAGAGTTCTTATTGCTACGATTTCGAGTACAATGAAGTTTATAATCTTCTACAATTCTGTTTTGAAGGGCGAACGTCTTGATTCATGATAGAATACCTAATTACCCTAAAAATATAATGAAGTAATTCCGCTGATCATAAATTTTACAAACGTTTTTGGTTTTGTAATTAGTTATACTTTTATGGCGAATGATATTTCACCTCGAATTTTATTCCAGAAGTCTATCTATAATCTGGAAGTGGAAAATCTGCTAAAATGTTGCGGCATTTCGTGCTTGACTGCAATATATCTTGATGATATAGGTGTGAATTACCATTTCCACGATCCTCAAAGAGGCCTAATATAGAACCAGACTATTACCGCATAGTATATTTAGAGAATCTGCGAGAATTTTTGTAAATGTCTTAGCGTATCTGTTTATCAAAGCTTTTCTCGCGAGACACATTATAAATATCTCCTACGTGAAAGAGAATTATTACCTTTGCTGTAGGAAATCCTCCGACTTCTTTACCCTCTCAAGGTGGGTAACAAGATATATAGATTAACTCGGAATAGAGCTCTGAAATTATATTCATAAATAACTTTAGTTATATTTAATTTTTTTAAGATAATCATTGAGAGTAATGCTCAAAAATATAAATTATATAATACATAAATTACAATAATAACTTATGAAAGAACTAAATTATAAAAAAGAACGAAAAATAGAAAACACAAATGTTTTCACAGACTCACCGATTACAAGTAACTCATTCCATTTCCTTATTTCCCCAAGTCTGTTCCATCCCTAACATTTCATTCGCTTTCTAGATACCTCTCACCTGAAGATGACGTGAACGCGTCAAAACCAGTAGTGTCGGTTATTATTTCTGGAATAAAGACAAAATTGTGTTTTTAAGATAAAATTCCACGAAGTCAAAGCCAATATGCTTGATTTTTACCTACTCATTATTAACTTTGAATATTTAAACTTGGCATGGTGGCATATTTCTATATATAACGAATGACTTTATTTTTCCGAATTTTTAAGCTGTTATACTTGATTAAAATGTACGAGGGTGGACTGAAAAGTTTCCGACATTCCGACAGAAAACATGTCTAGAAGTGGCGAAATGTCGGAAACTTTTCAGACCACCCATGTATATTAGTCCATCAGCTTCATAAATATCAATCATGAAAACCAAACCATCCTGTTTGTCCATGTTCCTTGGTTAGCATTAACAATACTAGGAAATGTATGTGAATAAACAATTCAAGAGAGTGTTTTGATGCAAATGCGAATTTCAGCGAATGTGCAGCAAAGTTTTCTTTCCTCTCCTCGTGAATCAGAGTTATACAACGCTAATTAGTCTCCCAAAGATAAAAGCTTTCAGTCGCGGCACTCCCTGTCTGCCGAAATGGGAAACTTGAAGGATGGAAGCTTACGGTCGTAACCTGATAAAAACTCGCAATATTTTTCATACCTTCGCACGGGATTTCTCGCATTATTAATCTCCCTCTACAAACAGAGAGGCATCGTATATCTTCCTGTGGTTTTAGGACCACTCCGGGCACAGAGAAACGTTTACGACGTATCTTTTATGCAAGGCGTTTCCATTAGTTTTTCCGTCCGTTTCTCGCTTCGCTCCCCGCGTTTATTTCGTCTGGAAAACAAAAGAAGAATGCGTCAGCGGAGTTACCTTCCGAATATCCTGAGCGGGATTCCATTTAACACCCTACGCGTCGCTTAAAAGGGAACCAGTGTCTGTGACAGTGCGTAAAAGAAGCCCGAGGCGTGACCGCATCTTGTCAACCTGGGAAGAGCAGCTCTGCAATCATCTCGTTTGGAACTATCCTCAGTTGCTTCAGTTTTAGAAAGTCCCATGCTCACTTAGCCTCCTTAACTTGCTGCTCCGTTGTTTTCCAAATCTGAAGCGACTCGAAAACTAATATTTTGTCTCATGACTGCTATGGTTTGAGTATTGAGAAACAATATGGAGAGCAACAGTTTTCTTCTGGTTGTAGTTGCTAGCTTTAGAGTTGGATGATATTGAACCGTAAGGGCCTAGAAAAAATTAATTATAATAATCTGTCTTGAACGAGGCGCGATTGAGATTAAATTGTCTCAATTCTATATCTAACCCTTCGTCATATAACATTTGAAGGAAAAATGGCTTGAAAAAAGTGCACAGAAAAAAAACTAATTTGCTTATTTAAGAACATGAATTAGTGCTCAGGAAAACACTCACAGAAAGGGGTGTGAGGAAAACCTGCGAAATCCATCGATAGTTAAGGACAGAAAACAAAAAAAAAAAACATTTACATAGCTAATACAATAGGAAATACGCTTTCATACCAAATTAACAGAAAATGAACATTATAAAGTGTAAAAAATTAGGATACATGATATATCAGAGTGATAGCAAATATAAATAGCAATAAAAACTAAAACGAATGAAAAAGAAATTTAAAACTATCCCTTCTGAGGACCAAATTTCTCATGATAAAATGTTAAAATGGTCTTCATTGATAAAATTAATATTTTTTCTAAATTTAGAGTAATAATTCCAAGATATTCCGAAATACGATATTATGCGAAAATAGCTGGCCCGAATTTTATCAACAACAATTTCCCCGTATACGAGCTACTTTATTTGTATATTACAGAAATTACATAATCGTCCATTTTCCAGTTTTTTCGAGGCAAATGTTCATAAATATTTAAATACATATGGTAGGATTTTCTCCAACTTCTTATTGCAGCTGCTTGCTTCACTCGCCAAATTGCAAATCTTTCCCTATCGGTTAGATAAGCTTGGCAAGGTAAAAAAACATTCGTCCGTCGTAGGTGACATAGAAATAGAGCTCGTGATTACTTATGCTGAGGAAGCAGAATCGAATCCCGGTCAGAGAACGTTTGCAAATTGGCTCTTGAGTTGGGTCACGAGGATTGCGAAGCGCTCTCATCCGATGGCACACCTTGGATAATCGCAATAGCTTCTGCATAATATTTCTTCGATTTGCTCAAGATTAAGCGAGCCTCTTTCGTAACCATAGCGTGCTGAAGAGATCTCTCATCAAAATTCAAATTGGAAAACAGTTCTCGTGCCGAAGATAATCTGTAACAGATCCTAGGCAAAATAACGCCTCGTCCAAACTTTCCATTTCGGGGATTATGGAGTCTAAGATCTGTCACGAGATACGGAGAATACATTTTCCTATGTGTTACGTAGTGCTTATGAAATGTCCTGTTTCTTCTAGCCTCAGCCATCGCGTGTTCTGGGACTGAGGGGAATATTTAGAGATTCATAAATGTCACGATTCTACTGAAACTCGTGCTTTACTAAAATAATTAATCATTAACTTCACTTAATGATTAACTCATTCTTTTAATCATTAACTAAAATCATTAATCATACCATATTAATCCGAATATAATGTGATCTCTAATATAGTGCCACCGACAGTAATTTGGAGGGAATTTTAGAAAGAATTTTTTTAAACTCGCTGAACGTTCTCCTTCTATATAATAATTTTCTCTTTACTGTGAATAAAAATTAAATACAGAGGCATTGATGTAGGAGCTACAGAGACCAAAAGCACGGGCGTAAAATCTCTTCAGATCGCAAGACGATAGGTGTGCTACTTGTGTATAAGACAATTCCGGCGAGACGATATGTACGAGAGTTTGCTACAATTTAGCCTATATTTATTTTAAATTTCCTCCTCAAGACTCTTTTCTAGTACATTAATGCAACTCAGCATCGTTATATGAATTCCCAATTGATTTACAATGTAGCGATTATAGATACATGCGCTAAAATGCGTGTTGAGGCGTACAATTATACTAATGGTTTAAAGCCAGAAGTGCTCGAATATAGTGCGAGTGCGACATTCAAAGGTATCTGTCGGAACACCGAACTATTGGAGCTAATACGGTAAGCTTCATTAATATTTAATCCTTGGTCTCAGCAGCGTATCGGTTAGCGTCTGGGGCTTGATTCCAAACTAAGGTACTTCATTTGCTATCTTTTTCAAGAATTACATGCCACAGCTCGAGCTATTCCGCAAAAATGAATAGTTGCTGTAAAACACGAGATAAAAATTTTGCGGTAGGAAAGATATACTTCAATTCGCTATGTTAGGGCCTCCTAGTTAGTAACCTTTATCTTCTTACTATTTGCCTTAACACATTTTGTGGTTTTCAAATTATCTGTCCTGTCTTCCTAAATTTCAACAAACATATGGGAATTTCATGATCCTATGATGAAGACTGCATTTGTGTAGAAAATTAAATAGCGTGACCATACGGAAACTAGGGGTCAAGTGGAACTTCTTCCGTACTCGCGTGGCAAGCTAGGCGTTCAAAGGTTAATTAATTATCACAGAATGGTTTGAGAAGCTGCAGAGTTTTACAGTTCTCGTTTACGGTGAATCAATTTCGAATTACATAATCAAACTAGATGGCATTGCAATACATGCTGCATAAAATGCAAGAAGAAAGAAATTTGGGGGCTCAATCTTCGGAAAGTGAGATATTCAGTAAGATTTCAGGCTTTCCCAGTGTATAGATTCTTGAAGGAATAGTTCTCGGGATGAGATATTCAGTGTTCTCCAATAAAATGATTTTTTTACTAAATTTCTTTCTTATCACCATTTTAGATCTAGAGGAAATATTTTTCTCCAACAATTTCTGAAGAAATGTAAGTGAAAGGTGAAAGTCGTGCATAAATTCACACGTGAAAGCGCATTAACGTTCAGAACTCAATTACAACTGCAAATGATTCCCTTTTACTCCAAGACATTCAACCTTTCCCTTCATCGATGCACTCTATTCGCATTTCCCTTGATCCGCTTGCGATGGAATAAACCGCTGAAAAGAGCATGTCTCCCACTCATGCGTTGCATCAATAGAGGGCGGCCTTTATGGTCATCGGAAGAGTCACCTGGTGAAGGCCGCACGACCTCCGTTTCTCAAGAGTTGCGCATTCGCCAGGCGTTGGAGAGCATCCTGGTGAGGATGCGTTTACTTTTCCCCTTAAAAAGGTGACACTTATTAGCTCATTCTGGAACGCTGCCCGGACGCGGTGGTCGACCGCAGGTAGAAAAGGCGTCTCGTCCTCTCACTCGTAAAGAACGACTGGGTTGTCTTCGGAGATTTTACGTTTCTATCTGAAGAATTGTAATGTGATTTTGGATTGGGGTTTGGAGGATTCAAATTAATATATTTCTTAAAATTAAACTATTTGGGTTTTGCGGAGTTAAGAAGGTTAAGAAGGAGGAGGCTGCAAATGCAACCATATCAGTGAGAAATACACGTAATGCATTTGCTCTTATCTTTATTAATTCGTGAGCATTGGAAGACAAAGCAAGGTTTAATGATTCAGATTTATTTGAATATGGCATTAAAATTCAAATTTTTCTTATCTAATTCCGATAAAGAAGTTTATTATATCATAATCGTATCTTAAGTTTTAGAAACTGCTATTGATTTTATTATTTGACCTTTTATCAGGCAAGGTTAGGCCAGACTTCTCTTCCGCCTCACCTCCTATGATATTCTTAAATAAGGATAAAAGACAGAGAGAGAGAGAAAAATATATAAAAAGAGAAGAGAGTAGAAAGATAATTCTGCGTATTAATTACCTTTTAAATATTAATTACCCTTTAAAAAGTGAATAATATCAAAACTGTGTATAAAAATAAAAAGAAAAATTATTTGAATGAAAAATTAAAAATCTTTTCCCTATTTGAAGCATGAATCTCCAACTTAAATTATAAGAATTTGAAAATTTCCGAGATCCTCCTGAAATTCGAATACTGTTCCGTAAAAAATATTCCGAGAATTTGAGACTCCTTCGATTTCTTCGCATTTTAACAGAGCGACTCAACACAGGTCATCAAACGAGCTTCTTTTCCTTTGCAAATGTATTCCTAATCTTTAAGCGTCTTTCTGCAAACTCTAAAAGCCAAAGACTTCGGCTCAAATAGAATTAAAACATAGAACCCTTCCTTGATGTATTCATAGTAAGCCCAGGCAGCGGTGCAGCCAAACGGAATCTCATTGATCCGTTTATTCAAGTTTGGGACGAAATCCGCATTTCAATCCAATCTATGGAGCTAAGTACCTTGCGGGTGTTATGGACCTCGTTGGAATTCATGACAAAATTGAACGGTGACCTTTCGACTCTAACTACATTCATAGGATTCATAGAGTCTGTTTCTACGAAATCATCGAATTTGGGTGCCTTACATGTTAAGGTCACATTCACAACGTACTTTCATCCATTTAGTGAAAAATCTTTTAATATTATTCAGTTAATGAGTGATAATGGATGGAATATTTTGATATTGACGTCTAATACTTTCACAATAGAATAATGAGTTTTTGTATCGTTTTCTCAAGCCTTTTAGACTCTTTATTGTTAACAAAATCAGTGCGATAACGAGAAGAATGTATAATATTATCTTGGGTAATTTTAGATAACGCCGTGATGCAAAAGCATACGTAATCCTATTCCGATATTTTTAATTTTAAATATTATTTAATCTTCCTAACATAATTTAAACCACGATGAGACATTTTGAATCTCTTTCGTTGCATCCAAGCCAAAATTAATCGAAGGAATCAAGAATTCGATTGCAATAAAAAAAACACCAGGCGTTCTGATCGAACGTTGTTGTTCACCATTTTAAATCAACTAAAGCAATACTTGGTATTTTTCACGATTTTTATTTTGACGACCGGTTATGATCTTAGCGATCATCATCAGGCCTGATACCCGCTCTAAACCGACTCTTATTAACCGGAAATCAATAGTTGACTTGCAACAATTTAATTTCAAAATGAGTATTTACTCCGTGACTTTTAAACTTCCTTGATATACTAATTACGAGGCATTTAAGGAAATCGATAGATTTTGCTTATTCAGACTGAAAGATTCGATTTTTTTCATCTAACAATTCATACAACGACGTGAAAGTTGTTTCCGACGTTTAATCGCCGTAATTAGAGTAATTCTCGAAATGCATCGAAAGTACCTGCGTCACACAACTCACAATCGCTCTACATCTGCCATTTCGTAGTTTCGGAGAATCCACTAAACTTTCCGCCGCTTATCCCGAGCAATTTTCATTGAGAGGACTTTTTTCCTTCCGTAACTACCTTAAAGACCACCTTCTTTAAATTCCCTCCGCCTAAACTTCCTCCTTTGAAAGCCCGCAACTTCGACGTCCACCACCGCTCGGAGTGCCTCAATTAAACTCTCATCTTCCGTAATCGCGATTCCGATAAAACGGCGCCTGAGGACGCGCGTCCTCCTTGGCATTGCCCGGGAGATGCGTCATTCGGAAATACCCCGTTAACACGAGCGAAATCGAAATCTGCTCACTTTTCCTCCTCTTTTACTCCTTACCTCCGTTCCGCCTCCCTGCACATTTCGCATTTGCATTCGCTGGTCGGACGGACTGCTTCCTTTCCCGTTCCGAGAACGACGAGAGTCCTTGGGACTTCCGAATAAAAAGCATTGTTTTGGTCACCGAAACCTACGCTTCTGTACACGAGGTCGAGCGGCCGCTGCCAAGAGAAGGAACGGCGATTTTTTTCACGAGAAATCTCGCGTTTCATCTGCATGTATGAATAGGTGAGATCCTCACGAAGGCTCTTTACTCGGAAGAATTTGGGATAATGACGTCCACGATGGCGAATTTTGATTCTCACGACGTGCAAGTGGATGAATTTGGTGTGTATGGTGTTTATCGACAGATCTCCTCACCATAAAAGGGGGTAAAAACACGGCAAGTTATGTATGCAAATAACAGTTAAAGACAACATATACTTCGTTGCAGTTTTTCTGCAGGAAGATTTGTTAATGAAAGCTGCAGTTGGATTCAACGAATGTAAACAATGAATCATAATTTTATTTGTCCGATCGTGGAACTATACACAAATTCAACTTGGCGTAAGGCTATTTTTGCACCATTAGAAGGAATGTTTGGGATTACATTCTTCACTTGCCACCAATACTGACTGAAAGACTGGAACGTAGAATAGAAGACCCCGAGTCTCGAGTAAAAACTCGATAAGATATAAGGACCTGAAGCATCGATTTCTCCTTTTTCCCATTTCTATCTCATAATTTACTAATGAATATAATATTTTATTTATATATTCTACTATTGCATTCATACTAATGTATATATTAGTTGAATACGCGGAATTGAGTACAAGTTTTTTTTTGTTTTCTTATCATGGCCAACAGATTTTTTAGCTGCCAGAAAACATTTTGAGGTATTCTGGACTGTTTAAGGCGGTAAATGAGCGTGGGTTTCAAAATTGGTGGATTATCAGAAATAGAAAAAAATAGATTTTGGATACTATAAAATGATTCTAGACCTAATCGCGGAGATTCATAAAGAGTAAGACTTACTCCATAAGCCATGGAAACATCAGAAAAAGCTCGATGAATATCCTCTCCTATGAAGACATCTTCGGGAATCAGCAAGACAACTTTGAGAGGCACTGTGTTTGGTATGATAGTAAGGAAAACCAGCAAAACATTCCAGTTGTGTTATTTCCTGATGATGACTCAATAGGAGAAGAAATGCATCGAGCTTTATCTGAAATTTTGATGGCTTATGGAATGAGCCTTATTCCAGTTGGATACCGCAGTTAAAGTATACAAAAAGAACCGGATGGTCCAGAGTAGATTTGCTTGGAGGGCTGTATCGAACCAGTCTGTTTACAAATATCAAAAAAGACAAAGCTTATTTATCGCTAAATAATATCAATTTAATAGCGAAACTCTCAACTTATTTCTCAAAATATATTTATTGGGATAGATAATATAATATTTGCATCTCTCTCAGCATTTTTTTCTTATATTTATCTTATCAGCAATATTATCTCCAATAATCTTGTCGTTTTTAAAGCTCGTTCAATTCCCTTACTCGTATATTTAATGCAAAATTCCTTTATGGGCAGTATGCTCTCTCTCTTTTATGACATTACGTCATCCAATAAATATATTTGAGGCATCAATGTGATGGAATGCCCTTCGGAATGAGCAGCCATGCTTCAAAAAGATTCCTTGATGAAAATTTCCTTCATTAGAGTTCTGTGATCTTCCTCTCGCTGCTGGCCGAATTCCCTTTTCAAGTTCCGCATTCGCGCAACTAAAAAAAGAAGACGCAAAGGCCGCACTGAAATCTAATTAAGCGGAAAACTTTCCTCCGAAATCCAGTTCCAGCTCACGATGGAGTAGAGGCACCCTTTCCAAGCAAGTAGACGCACCACATTTCTTTTCATCCGAAGACGTCCTACTTCTCCCCGTGAAACCGAAAATTCGATGGTTCATTCGGAAGTTAGTGCGAACGACCGATAGAGGGCAACGGACATCTGGATTTTAAGGGGCGGCGGTCGCAGCACGAAAGGTCCACTTCCGGTCGACATCATTGTGGTAGGTGGACACTATTCAACTCTCTGTGGAGAAAAAATAGGTGGATTCTAGGGAAGCTGCTATTGAAGAGACCTAGAGAAAGAAGTATAATCGTGGAAAACGAAACATTTACACGAGTCGGATTTATAAATCAAGGTGTAGATGGCGAATATTTACTCACGTACAGTGATACCTCGGCTGGCGAAGATAATTCGTTCCGGAATCACATTTGTTAGCAGAAATCTTAAAAATTATTATTCATTGGTTTCCATAGAAAATCTTTTAATTCGTTCTGGATGTTAACAACTATTTAAATATACAGAGTAAACGAGGAAAATATCGAACGGTTCACTCGATGGTGTGGAACGATTGAAACATTGATTCCTTCAAATGGCAAACTTGATGGAAGAAGCGAGTGAGAAACTGAATGGAATCATTCGGAAATTCGGCGCGCTGAGGATGGAGTGAAAGATCGAAACATATCATTCGAATCATTCGGCAGAAACAGAAAAGCGAATTATTTGATTGTTTTCGTTCGGGCATTCCCGGCTCTCTATTATTCGCTAGCCGACTCTATATTCGTTAACATGGTCCGGAAAATCTTCATTTCATTGGAAAAATAGTTTGTCGCTAGCCGATTTATCATTGTATATCCTTAAGTTCATAGCATGGTAAATGACTGTTTTAAGCCTGCGTCACAGTATTTTATCATCATTCTATTTTTATATTCGTAAAGAAATTTATGAATTGCTTATTTCAATCTCGATTTTTATCATCTCTACTTTGAATTCGGATAGGTTTACCATCCGCTGACAATCAATCCAGATAAAGAAAATAATATATATGATCGATAAAAATGCTTATTCCTAGTGCGTTTATCCCAGCTTCGTTCATCGCTGTGATGATAGGAAAGTATTGCTTAATCCTCTAGCAGTTTTGCCCCTATCAGATAGGAGCACAGTATTTCAACCACTAGAACTTATCTATTTTAAAAAATCTTGAAATTTATAATAATAAGAATATCAAAACATAAAATCAATTCTTTAGATTATCCTCAATCTTTATTTAATGTCAAAATTAATTCCATAATCAAATTATGAAAAAGGAAACATGGAGATTTTTGGTCGATTTTTTCGGAATAACCCGAGTGTTAATTGGTCAACAATTGTGTTTATTTTGGTAGCTCCTTATCGGCACCTAATCCCAATCGAATACCCTGAAAAGCGTTATTCATAGTCTTTGTGTTACCCCAGTGTTTTCCAAACTTATCATGCCACCGCCCCCAAGCCTCATCTGTGAAAATTATCATATTAATGACCAAGTCCGGACGTAAGGCGAAATAAAAACTACAATTTCATAATCTTCCGCAAAGTCATTCAATGTACTTTTTTTCTTCCTGCCATCTACGATATAACCCAGCATAATTCAGTTAAAAAGAGAAATCATTAGAGGAAAAGAAACCCTTGCATCAAGAGACCACTAGTTCATCGTCCCAGTAGGAGTCAGTATCACTCTTTTTTGGTAATCTCTGTGTCGCACTGTGCGTGGTTGTTTCATACTTCTCAGGTATACAAGAAGCTTCAGCTTCCAACGCATTACGTGACAGTCAATATTAACGTCATATATTACATGAGTCTAAAAACAGAGTACTACAAAGGTGGAGTGAAATGTTCTCCGAATATTTTCCTCCATCCATCCTCTATCTTTCCTTTCTGGCATTATCTTTTGGGAAGTTTTTACGTAAAATTTGAGCGATGATTATTACAGTAGTAGAAGTGTTGTTAAATTTGCTTCGACATTTGCTTGAGGTCATTTCGCACGTGGGCTTCCATCGGGAATCGAACCTGGGACTGCTTTCACCAAAGTCGAGCTCGCTGCCCACATAGCTATCCGTGAACTTACTGCTCTATTCCTCAAATACAAAAAGTTATCGTTTTTTATTCTAGAGTATACTGTTTCCATCATAATACTCATTCTTTCTGTGAAATCCACAAATATAATCTCAATATCAATTACTTCAATGACAAGCATAGCGAAGGCATACCAACTGATTCCATACCGCGCCTATAATCATAGTAGACATAATATATAGTAGTAGACCTCAAAGCCTTTCCGAATCTATCGACAAGGATAGAATTCAAATCAGCCTTCGGGCCGAACAATTTGCAGACTACCGGAAGTGCTGTGAATTCCTTCGCGAAAAGAACGAAATTTGAAATTCCCTCTCAGGAGAACAAGAGAGAAAGCGAAAAGGAGGGAAAGCGTTGGAAATAGATGGAGCGAGACGCGGTTTCCGAAAGAGTGCAGAATCGAGGCGAGAAAGATTTAAGACAAAAGGCGGGAGAGAGCGAAAAGGACTTCATTACGGAAAAATTGAGAGCTGAGAGTGGCATCTAATGGCGAAGGGGAGTGACGAAACCTCAAAGGAATGAAAGGGCGGAGCCATGGAATGGAAGAAAGCAATAACGAAATGCGAAAAAGATGCCTTTTTTCCCTCCTCAAGAACACACTCAAGCGTCGGCGTGTTTTTTCCCGGCGAAAACGCTCGCTTTTACGAGTGTTTCCTACGGTTTTCTTTTACGCGCAAAATAAATAAGCTTTGCGTCGGGCGGGAAATATGGAAAATTGATTTCTAACGTTGAGAGAAGTACTTTGAATTTCCCGTAAAGGTGGGAAAGTTTGGGATTAGATTTGGAGGATATGTAACTGAATTTTTTCTGATACCAAGGGTTGGTAAATGGGATATTATTTCCTTTTGGTACGGATTCACTTCTGTCGCGTCCTTGATCATGACTTTGATAATTAAAACCTATCAAAGTATGAGTTAAAAAACTCCACTACAACAGATCTTTCACTAAACCACAATACAAGAATTACTATACACTTTCACGTAGTGTATTGTAATTCTTGTCTTGCGGTTTAGTAAAGGATTTTTTAAAATGGAGTTTTTTAACCTTAATAAGTACAACTGAGTTACACCTGATTCTGTTTCGTTCAAAGTATGAGTGATGCTTAATAATGATATTTAGGTGTATCCCTTACTGAGTACCATGAAAATTGTTATTCATATTTCCTAATTCACAAATTGATAATTGTGCTGCTCTTTCGAGGCTTACATCATTGTGGCTTAGTGAGAATATCAAGTATAACCTCATTCATCTTCTTCAGTAAGTCTCGCATCTCCAGGACTTTTGACAGCTGATAGTGGAAGGGATGATCCATCTATCCTTCGGGCTGATGACTTCACAAAAAACTTATTCAATAGAACTAAGGATTTCAGATAATAGGAAAATGTTGAAATGGTTCGTCAACATCATCATCACTCACGTCACATCTAGAATTACTAGATGTTGTCTATATTTACGTAATATCTTCGCTGGATGAAACTCCACTATTGCAATAATTATCAAACACCTGCTCGTATTCCTGTTGGCATTGCTTGGCTGCAAAACATCGCGATTTCTACTGCACTCATCCTTTCTCGTTAGAACAATAATTTACGAGCAGCCTTAATATTGCAAAAACTCTGCATAGGCGGACTGATGAGGAAGGATTTCACTATGGCTCATATCGTGCTCCTCATTGATTTCTTCCCTTTCTATTTCTACCAGTTTTACAATTAATATATGTAAATATCTTTCCAGTGTACAGGCAAATGCACAGAAGCTTTCATCAAAGACATGCCATAATTAACTTTAGAGTTTAATTATTCCGAACATTTAGCCGGTGAGTTTGAACTAATCACGCTGAAGCAATTTCTAATTATCTTACCTAATTCGTCAGTCATTCGTTTGCCTATCGTGTGTATTTTTTGATGGAATCTATCCGGAGATGCTCTTTATGAGTCTCTTGCAAGTGATGTGTTCGATTGCTCGTTATGTTACAAAGAATTCAAGGAATGAAATATAAATTTGAATAGTGTAGAATAAAAATCCAAGAATTCCATGGCGCTGAAGAGGAGGCCTCAGAGAATATCCCACCATTCTGAACCAACGATTAGAAGCGTCATAAACGTTTAATTTGATAGAGGTGTCCCCAAGAGAGAGACTTTAATTAAGGCGCTAAATCAAGTGAATTTAAATTATAATTAAAATTTAATTAATGTAGATGCTTAAGTACACATTCACGTCGGTGATCTTTTTATCATCAGGAATTAATTATCCGATCCATCCGAATCCTATCTCAACTTTGATTGAATTTTAGTACGTTGACGTTGGAAAATGTTATCCTGAAAAGGTTTCTGACGCTGTGGTATAAATGATAAAGTCCCTGAATTAACGGGTTGATTTGAAAATTGAATAAAAGGAAAACGGAAAGTGACATAAATTCGTCGATTGTCTATTAACGAAGAGACAATTTAACTTTGGTCAAACAATTTCAAAAATTAGTTTAATAATTTCATCACTTCCATGACTTAGACTGACGGATGATGGTGCTGAACGAGAAAATTTCAAAAAATAGTATAAACATGTCGCGATTGTAAAAATTTAATAACTATATTTTCAAAAGATTAACCGATTTCACCAAAAACATTACGTAGTCTGGGAATAAAATTCCGAGAATCACATGCTAACAGTATAGCCATAAGGGTTTCATACGAAGTAATATAGCCGGAATGGTAGCATATAAGTTGGGACCGTGAATGTGCATATCATAAATAAAAAGAATCACAAAGTGGGTACAGCGAGACTAAGCACTCATCTATGGTCTCAAAAATCGTCCTATCTAGTAAAGAGACTCTAATCTGATTCAAACGGATATCCTATTGGTATCCTTTTAAAAGTGCTCCGAAAGCTGAGGTCGTTCCGCACATTCGGGCCCCACTGAGAATCGAACCCGGGACTGCTTTCACCAAAGGTGCACTGCTTTTTCTTACACTTATTCCACTATCCAAGAGCCTGTATAATTTTTAAAAATAATATTATTTTCCTCTATTTAGTTCTCATCGTACCCAGTTTCATGGATAATGTTTCCCACACCTTACATGGAAATCTAAGAAATACCTTATGCATATTCATAATAATATCTAACATCCTTTAGTTGTGGATCTGCTCATGGTTTTATTCCAATAGCATTAATATCATCATTTGGATCGTTTGCGCGAATTGCTTCCTTTTCGATTGCACAGTCGATCTTCGCGTGTTTAATTGCGACGTGGTGCAGTTGCTCAGGTCGATGAGGATTAGCATGCGCCGTGTTTCTTTTACTCAAACTGATGCAAATGGAAACATGTATGAGCGCCCAAGGGGAATATTTAACGCTAAACTGTTTGCTCACGAGGCGTGCCTTACACCGGTGCATTTCGGATTCATAGAGTGAGTGACGCATTCGAGTTCAGACGTTGCGTGGGATGCTCAAGTGATGAGGGCTCATTTTGCGCTATGAATCTCCTCCGAAAGCAACTAGAGATCGGAAAGATATCCTAGAAAGGATGACAATGAATAAACCAACCGCCTTTGATCTTGCGTTTTATTTTATATAATAATATAATAATAATAAACGACTTTATTAGAGGGCGAGATTGAGGCTAGTAAGCCTCTTCTTACATCTAACCCTTATAATATGAAAGAAGTAAAGAGATAGATTATGGGTTTAAACAAAAGGAAATAAAGAGATTTGTTTGCGGGTTAAAAAAACCTAAGTTACTACACTTAGGAAAAAATATTATGATTGAATTCGAGATGACTAGAAACTTCATGCTAATAAAGCTTTTCCTAAAGATACTTATACGATACTGAAGAGTGAATCGGAGATATTTCTGTATAATATATGCAAAATACTATACGATTCATACTACTGATGCAATGAAAAATGGGGTGTTCCTGTATGCGCTTCCTGGTTGAAAGGAATTTCCACATGTTTCGATCGGTTGAACTGTGAAATTGCTCCTTCCTTTACTTCTACGACTTTCACATAAAGAATCGTTAATATATTTTTTCAGACGAATAAAAAAGTATCTGTACCATTTATCTATATCTTGTCAAAATATTAATTCAGTCAAGGGGTAAGGTAACATTTACCTTTCCGGGTCAAAGGTAATCCAGCTACTCTCAATAAAGACTCTAATTAGCAATTTGTCTGATTTGCGAATAAATACAATTCATGAATTATGTACGATTAGTTCTCACGCATGATAGCAAAATAGGAGTAGAGAGGCATATTCGTTACTGAATAATAGACGTTTTCTTATACCTACTTGATTAGCAGGAGGAACTTTGGATTTAAATATGCACTATATGATAAAATGTAATGAAGGATTATAATAATAAATCAGATTATAACAATGGATGCTTGTTTCCAAATTTTTAGGGATTCTTCGTTTAGTAATCTAGTATACAACCGTAGAAATGTCGGCGAGAGTTTGAGGTTGAGAAATGTATGTATTTTCCGCGGTTTTTCATGAGCTAATATATTTAAACGAATGTTCAGGATATTATCAAATATAGGATAAATTGTTATCAGCTTCTTCGTCAACTTTGCGTTTTTATCATTAAGTTACTCTCATCTGCTCATTTTCTGTGACAATTCGGAAAAACGTTTTTTTCTACTAAAGTTGCCAAGAAAGATATCCCGATACATTGGAGTGCAGAAAATTTTATTGGTTTGTTTATTTCAAAATGCCGGCACAACCATTCATTTGTCGGATAATCACAGAAAGGAATGTATAAGTCAGGAATGGAACAATACCAATGACAGTTCTCTTAGTAGAAAAACTCTGATAAGCCCAGGACTCGAACCCGGGACCTTTCTGGAAGGTTGCCATTCAAAACACTCTACCATCGAGGTCGGTAAGTTAAATTAATTCGAGCTAAATATCATACGCCATATTACCATTGAATTTAGAACTGATTCCCACGCTCTTTCAAAACGAATTGGAAATATTTCCTCCTTCAAAAAGAGTTTTTATTTCCGTCCCTTCCCAAAGACAATCCTTTTGCAAACGTCATTGCATTTCGAAACTATCGACGTTCTCCAGACTCTCTAATATTTGATGAAAAAAGGTCACAGCCCCAGTCGAGAGAACCCACCGTCATTAGATCAAATTATCGTCGCCTCTCCATATAGATTTTCACGATCTCATACAATACAATCACGATTCTTTTATCCTTGTCTTCGCTTTTCGATCTCTAAATGCATGTCGCTGGTGATTGAGTTATTCTTCCCGCTGGTCCTGAACATGTCTCCTGGTCTCCCAATGCTTCTCTCTTGAATAGGAGATTTGTAGGAAGAGTAGTATGATTGTCTTTAGGATTTATATTTAATATGATGAGGCGTAACCTTTTTTTGGGATTATTCTAGTTTTACGTAAGGGGCGTTTGATTAGTCCTTTTCTTAACTTCCGGAAACTTATGTATGTGTTTAAATACTTTTGTATCCTTGCTTACTTTTGTCTTATGTAAATAAAATGGAAAATATTCTTCTCGACTCTCTATTATTTGCTTTCTTTCATACTATTTGAATGTATGCAGTACGCCAGTCAGATAAGGCATGATGATAACATATGTCACCTAATGGTTTGTTGTATAACCAAATAGTGCTTGCGGCTTCTACTTTATTATATAAGCCACAAATACAGCTTAAGCTTACAAATTCTAATCACATTAATGCTAGCATAAGAAAAAGGCATCCCTTTATGCCTTGAGGTTTTCGGGTAATACATACATTTCATGTAATGTATTTTTTGTGATGTTTACTCTTGGTGACTAATCGACCGAGGAGAAAACTGTGAACCATTCTTATCTTTGGATAAATATAATCGCCATAAAAGCGACCCGAAGAGCCTTCTTTCGAGAATTATCTCGATGACCTTACTGAACATTTCTTCGAAACGCAACATTTTTATATCTTTATTGCCCGTGCTCTATCGTGCTCTATTCTACGATAAAATTATGCATTGTTTGGAGGAACTTAATCAAACTCTCTTGAACTAGAATATTTTATTGTCCTTTGGGGAATGCCTAGAACGTAATTCCGTTATCTCGAAATAAAACAGTATTTATAATATAATGTTTGTAACATGGTTTAATTACACGAATGACCTGTATCACTTTTTTATAATCCTTTCACATTTACATTTTAATGGAATTTCTCGAGTAAGAATATCTGTTTGTTTGACAATTTAAAATAAAATACCGTTTAATATCAGCCCGCATTACGTTAATTATTTACTTTAATTTTCTTCAATATCGATTTATAAAGCTCTATATTCGAAGGAAAATATGCGTTGTTTTTATACTGTTCTCGTGCGTAGTGTGTGGCTAGCGTAGTGTGTAGCTGAGAATAGCAAACGCAAACATTCTCGTGTGATATTCCTGTGAAGCTATTCATGTGGAAGACCAGCAATGCCTCGCCTGCATCACTAGATTTCAAGGATCAGTTTCTTCATACGTCATAGCTTTCGACCGACTGAACCAAAAGGAAACATCGAAACATTTCATCTACGATGTTGGATTAGATGCGATTCAGTTGGTTCTCAAGGCCGTATACGATGAATTTCAATGAGGCTATTACAATCAACTTTTATCCTTCATCTCTTGACAACCGAAAGCTTATGTTTCTGTCCCACTCGTTTCTCAGAAAAATCAACTTTAAATGTTATAATGATTACTAAGTTCAGTGAATAATCAAATACCTGATATGAAGAGTTATTGACTTATAATTTCTGCCCCACACACATCCCACCGGGAAATCACCTGAAAAAAATTATATTTCAATCCTAGCTGTCATTAGTTTGATACCAGATGGTCCCAAAATCTAGAAATTTCCCATAAGCATACATTGAGCGGATTTGCCAAAAAATTATGTAAGGTCTTCCCGAAAACGTGATAGTGTATGGCCCAGCAGGTGAAGAGAAGTCACGAATATGTCCATAATGATCCTTGGTGCCAGAGCGTCATTTGTATTCTAACATGCATTTTTAATGAGGTATTATGTTTGAGGACCTTCCCGGTATTATTTTGACTTTTCCGCATACAGTTAGAGGAGGGACTTCCGCAATGTAATGTACGTACAATGACATCTCCCGAAATGGTTCTGTGTTCGACATCGGGACGTATACGTTTTCCAGTTCGATATACCTTGAGATAAAGTTGGGAATGTATCTGTAAGCACTTCCCAAAGTGATTGGGTAGGTTTACCGCCTATTAGCTGGCAGAATGCAAGTAACTTTTATTCGTGTACGGTAAATATTAACGTAGAAAAGACTTGCGGATGCTTTTGGTTTATCTAGACTAACAGTTTTATTCCCTGAGTTCTTCGTTTCCATTACCTTCTCATTCGCTCAACATCATAAAAATTCAAACGCATCATGATTGCATTTCCACCAATCCTCTCCATCCTATCTTCTTTTAGCTCCAACGAATCTATTATCTCCAAAAACCAACGCTTGAGGCGCTGTAGCTTACTCACAGTGCGGGACACGGTAACCCTAATTTGCATCCGGGATTCTGCGTTCCTCTATCTTCCCGCCATCCCACACCTTCCTTCACTTTGCCGTGGGTGTGGAGAGTGACTGAGAGGTTACGCCTAAGGGCGAGACGAAATCGTAGACAATGCTTTCGGGCGCGGAAAATGGAAGCTGAGAATCGTTTCGTAACGATGGATGGATGAGTGATGGAGGAAGTTAAATAGGGAGAGAGATTTATCGATAAATAATATCTTAATGATGACGATAAGAGAATAAACGTCCGTTCTTCCTCCGGATCCAATGCTTCAAGCCGATATTAAATATTTATTCGCCATCGTGCTGCGTTACGTAGAGACTATATTGATGGCTAAAATTCGTAATTTAGTTTGCGGAAAAGCGCCAGGTGAGAGAGTTGGAGAGGTTGGAATTTGAGTTATTATTCCCCTGTACCTGATGGAGGAAGATCTATCTTTCATTCAGTTTGTCTGTCTCGTTAATAAATCTAATGAGATGAAAGCTGCAGAGAAACGAGTGATGTAAAAAGTAAAATGATATAAAAAGCTATAGAATTGCTTTTGAAAGATAAACTGTGCCACAGTTATGCGGACTTGTTCCAGTAATACCATTCGGACACAGCGAGGAATTCAAGGGAGAAACAAATATTTTAGCGAATTTTTACTTTGCGGTTTGAGAATCCGAAAATTTTCCTGATATCTCTTAGTGCAATCAAATAATAATTATATCTGACATACGGTACTCGATCCTGTAGCCTCTCACCTTAATAATTACTCACCTCTTTAATATAGTAATACTTGTGCTGCTACCAATTGAACTACTACTTGAAATCTATTCATATATGACGGTCATTTCACTGGAGTTTCTGGTTATTTATCCACGTGAAACAGAAGAGGAAGCTTATGAAAATATAATAAATATCTGATACAACGCGCTCGTAAGATTAGAAAAGGTTTACAGTGATGGAAGGATATATTGGATAGAGAGATGGAAGTAAGATAAGAGAGAGAGATGCGTTTGCATCAACGTTAGAATTCCCGACACTCCTGAACCAATCCAAAATTATCTAAATCATCATACGTTTCCATTGTGTTCCCAAATAGCTCGGTAGAATTTAGATTCTCTTAAATGATACATTGGATACGACAGAGAAGCGCGAGGCTTCATCTCGCTTAGAAAACGTGAGACAAGAATTTAGAATTGTGTTTCGAATCAAAGGTTTGAAGGAGAATGAATCACGACACCAAAAGTTAGGGAGCAGATCGAAAAATTCACTTTTTCGTAAGTTGATTGTAGATTTATTTTCTCCTGTTACTCTATGAAAGCTATTTACATTAGCGTCCTTTTAATTTTTCTTTCGATGAAAATGTTTCAGGGTACCCTGAATATGTCTTTGAAAGTTAGAACTGAACTCTTGCCTTTGGAATTATAAGTGATATCGACTTTCAGAAGTTCTCTCATGGTGATAAAAGGGAGAAGAAGCGAGGAATTATGATTACTTATTAATAAGAAGCAAAAGTCAAAACTTTGGTAGACACCAACTTGTGTCTATCAGAGATTTCCCCCTTTAATTTAAAATAAAATTTTAGTATAGATTATTACATAGATCAAGTTTAGTGAAGTCTGTTAATGTAAAGAGAAATGTTTTAGGAAGATCTCGTGGAAATTTATATCTTAAATTCTGAAGTATTCTATTTATTTGATTCGATATTTTGCTGCCTTTGCAAATGTAAAAAATGTCGATGTTTTAGCTGGAAATTAAACATTTGCATCGTTTTTCTTGAAAGTAAATATTTTTTCATTCACTGAACTACCTGGATTCTAAATGAATTAGATTCATTTTACATTACATACTATTTATTGGGAGAAATTTGAACTAGAAAGTCTTATTCATCATTTAACCAACTGTGAGGAATGGACACAAAAATTGGTATGAAACATTAAAGTTGTGAGCCAATAACTGACTTTAAGATGTCAAAAATATATGAAATGAGTAAAGAAACAATAGTTTTTTGGAGGAAAAAAAACACTTGATCACAGAAAAGTGTTTCCTTAGTAGGGAAATACATTGTTAATTATGATGGAAGCAGGTGGTAATCTTTTTAAGTTAAACAGCGTGATGAAATAGCAAAGTGTAAGTATTTCCTGTGTGGAAAAGCGTGATAATGCGAAGGTTCGGTTTTCGAGAGAGGAAACGAAGGAATCGAATTTGGCAAGAGGAAGGGAAAGGAATGGGAAAGTCTGCGGAGTGTTGTGGGAGGGAAAAGGGGGAGGGAACCGTTATCAAACGCCTCTCATAAAGGCTGTTGACTCATCATATCACGGTCGTTGCCGGTGTCATCGGTAGGAAGTTGGCGGCCCGCGATTTCCCGCCTCTTTGTCTTCATACGTTGCAACTGTGTAAAATTTGCTTAGTCGCTTTATGATTCACTATATTTAGGAAAGACCATATCGCTGACATATGGGGAAACGATTTTTGATGGAAAATATATAGAGATTGGTTCAAAATTCGTTGAGAAAATTGTTCGGGCAAGATTAAAGAGGTTTAGCTATTGATATTTACTACAAAACCGCTTCTTATCTTCGTGGCTTGTGTTATCTGAGCATCCCATTCAGTTCAATCTTGATTGCTTTGCTGCCTTTTATTTTTTATCTCAATAAATTTATCTTCGGTGTTTTTACAGCAATTCTGTTTCCAATAATTTATTTACAATCGTGATTCCATCATCATCACTGCAAATAAACGCAGCAATATAAAGTGCGGATTTCCCCTACTGTTTTGATTTATCCATTTAATTTGAAGATTTTATCGGGTTATTGATTCACAATCAATAAACTTCACAATATCAGGCGACGTATTTTAGAAATCCAACTTGAAACAAAAGTGGAAGTAAAACCCATACTTTTTCCACAAAATTGATTTTCTTTCGTTCTAACAAAGGAAGAAATACGAACTTTAGATTATTTTTGGATCGTTGGGCGGTAATAATTTAAATTTTCATCTTTTATGAACCGTATTAACCTAAAGTTATTTACCGATAGGATATTTTGATTTTTTGTAGTTTTGTGAGGCACTCAATTTATTATCATTAGATGTAATAATTATTGATTTAGTGAAGAAGTAAATACTTTGTTGACAATTTGAAGAGTTACTTTCTTGCAAGATATCCGCTTATTTTTGTTTTCATGTGTGTATATGTAATGGTTTATCGTATATAATAGCGGCCTCTTTATCCCGAATTAATCCTATGCTCATACGTGGCATGAATCGTAATCTAATTCACCATTGTCTCAATTTCAACACGCCGAGAAGCTCAGAGAGCAACAACCGATGATATAACGCTTCGCATCATGCAATACATTCCTTCAAAAAGTGCACCCATAAACAGACCCATCTTCTGCCATTCTCAGCTAAGGTAAACATGCTTCATATTTTAGAGATTGGCCTCATAAGAGGAATTCGCCTCGCCTAAATCTGTCTACGACGCTTTTTTATGTGGAGATAGTCGTTCCGACGTGACTATGCATCGGCGCTCATTTCTGCGTGACTAAGCATTCGGCGGTTTCGCTTCCCCAAATCGTTTACTCAGTCCGAACATTCGGCGTTAAGGGGATATTTCCTTCTTTCCCCGAGGAATTGTGGAATATTTTTCGATAGATGCGCCTCAGGAACTCGCGTGACTTAAAGGAAGAGGGCTTTTTCTCGATTCGGAAAGATCCGATCGGTCCAATCGAGGACGACAAGAGGATAATAATTCGTGACATTTTTACTGCGTGTTTTGCTTCCCCAATTTTCGGTCATCCGGATTCGTGTGTTTTCCCATCACGTCCGCTGCAACTTCGTTTTCGTATTCGCGATGGCGAATCGCGCATTAAATCCTCGTTTTGCGTTTTTTTGCCGCAAGTAACACGTTTTCTTATATAATTTTTTTTCTTTTTTGTCTCTAGAGTTGAGTTGCACGGTATGTTATGGGTTTCTTTTGAGTTTATGATTTACGTTCGATCTTAAATAACAGCTGACTTTTATGATTGGTTACGTAAGGTGTTATTATTGGTAAATATCTTAAAAATTTTCAGCTTAGAGCACAAATGAGGTACTTTAAGCAAGCTTTAAACGAACTGATTCCAAGGGAATATGTTGAAGTATTGCTCTACTTTCTTTTTTGAAATCTTTCCTTTTTTAAGATAGCATTTTTTCTGCTACTTGAGTTTACTTAACCGTCAAGTTTTATTTAAACTTTTTTATATCTACATAAATAAACTGCAAGTTTCCTTTCGGCGGAAGGGGGCATAAACACCGAACGATTGAGCTCCTTTTTATTTTGTTATTATCGCGTATCGCTCGCGGAGAGAAGTTCGCAGAAAGAGTCCATAAAACGGCTTGTTCTATTATGTATTTTTTAAGTAAATTAAATACAACGTTCAAATTTTTATACATAACCTATTTTGGAAGTATTTCATGACAAAGACTTACAGCTACTACTTTTGCAATGATGTAGAATTTTAATTTTTATTATTCTTTACATGTTATTGTGTTTCATATTCATCTGTTCTAATAATATTTTCTTATTTTTTCTAGGTGAGTGCTCATCTGCAGTTTATCCATTTGGACGAATAATTATAGTTCCTACATTTGGAGTGAGGTCGGTGGTTATTCTATAATTCATTATTATCTTCTTTATTCTCGTTTTACTGTAGGATTCTTATCACGTTTACTTTGAGGTATTCCATATAGCCTCGACCTATTTTCCATTGACAAACCTTTTTTTAAACCCGATATATTGATTCAAAACGTATTAAAACATTTGACCGTGAAATTCTGCCATAGACCTGATATTAGCTACGACCACAAATATTCAAGCTATTCACTCTGTAAGTTGTATTTTATTTCGAATTTCTTTATTGCGTGTACTCAGTTACCATTAACATCAATTTATTTACTTTATATGAAGGAAAAGTGTTGAAAAATCACTTAAAAGGTATAATGTCTTGAACTCCATAATTTATTCATCCCGAAATGGCTGGAAAGCAGCATAGCGTTAAATTGCCGAATCCGGTCAACCGAAATTTTAGCGTGTATTTTTCCTTGGTGCTTAAATGTATTGTTTATTTTTGGATATTATGCTAATTTGGAATTCCCAATTATAGCCGAAGAAAATTAACTTCACATGATAAAAGTTTCAGATGGAATCTCTTTCCGCTGAAATTTATCGGGCATTATTTAGGAGGGCATTTGGCTTATATTAAGGCACACCGAAGGACATACACGACGCTTGAAAGGTTTCTTCTCATATGAGAAATTTAGTAATGCTACAGAAATCAATTCCCACGTCGTTCTAGGAGTCTCAGATATATAAGGAGTTAGAAAGTATGATGTTGTTCTTTTGCGTATTCAGACACGGTCCTACGAGGCGGGGCACGAGGACTTCGTATTTGAGGATACATATTCGTGGATGTATAACATTGGTCGCCAACCTGGTTCTTACCGCCCACTTTTGGGCGTTTTAAGTTTTTTAGGTGGGGGATGAGTATTTTCTATATGTTGAAATCAACAGTCAAGACCGACAATGACTGAAAACTCAAAACCAAGAACATTAAAATGCACTTCGAAAGGCAGACAACGAAAACTTTCTCAAAGAAAAGGGTTATGGAAATATTTATGATTTTAAGTAAAGGAATAAAAGGTATAATGTCTTGTAATTAAATATATTAATGTATTAATGTACTGAATTTTCGAATATATTCTCCTTATTATATTGTTCGTAATTTTTCATTGTAATTCTTTGGAAGATAGTCTTCTTGAAAAATTCTTTTTTATTTTACATTATACTTGACAAAGACACCAATTCACACATCCATGTTTGTATGTGTTAAGTAAATGTATTGCGTCCGTAAGCAATATTATTTTACATCTTTTTCTGTGCGATTGCTTACATAAGCGCTGAATCATTTTATTGGGAGTGCGGTAGGGAATTTATATTGTACAAAAGTTGGCGGTGAATAAAATAAGGTTGGCAACCTCTAACGTAGACTGAGGGAACATGCAAACGTAAACTTTTTGATTCATGTTTCTATGCTTGAAATTATGAAATTCACTATATTGTCTGAAGAAGAATTATAAGGCGTTTATGTATTCAGTCGTTCATTACGAGCATAGCCCAGTTTCAAAGATAAATATATGAATTGCATAAATACATATGTATATATTAGTATGTATTTATGAAACTTCGTATATCATAACTATCCAATGCAGAGCATAAACACAGATTAATGAGAATCATGTTTATTAGAGAAATTCATTAAATTAGAATATAAAAAGTTAGGAAGGTAAATCCCTTATCAATTATAACTTAATAACGAGTCAGAAAAGCGTCCCTTCCTTAAACCGTCCCCTATAAGGCTGGAGAGGAGCAATTTCCCATTGTGTTCCCCCCTGAGTATCCCGCTAATGCAGCTGTACGACACCGTAAAACTTTAAAGCAATTAGTGGGAACACTTAAATCTTAACGTATTCATAGAGCGACCTCTTGCGAGGATATAAAATACTCAAAAGGTCTCTGGAAGAAGGCTATCCATGCGAAGGGAATGCGATTTGCATCGCGAGGTCTTCTCTCTCTTGAGAGAGGCCTTCTTTGGGTACTCACGCAACTCTCCCTCTCATAAAAGACAATTCCTCGCCTTTCCGTCGTAAATATTTCGGGAGGTAATCCCATCGCGACGGTTACACCGAAGCCGTTTTCACCGATACCATATACATCTCATTTAGCCCTTTTATATAACGGAGTTCGCGAATACCAAAAGTGAAATTTTTTTAGCGGTCGCCGATCGATGAGAGTGCGTCTCACTCGTGATTTTCGGATGGACGCGTATTTTGTCCGCAGTGTGAATTTTTATTTAGATGGGGTCTTTTTATTTGAAAGTGAGGTACGTGCGATTTTGAGCCTGCATGTGATATTTCAATATTGTTTCATGATTTTTGTGTGAGGGTTTGATGATGTTTTTTTATCGTTACGATTGGTGTTAAGTAGGTTTTCAAATTTAAATTTAAAAATTCAAGTGAAAAGATGATAATAATTATTAAGATGAGATCCAGGTAATACCACCTTTGCCATGCAGACGGTTTCTATGTAAGCTATTTGCCTATTTAGAAGGCTTCTTGAAGGGAGCTCTGAAGAATACATATTCTACATATAGTCGAAGGATTATTTAGACAGGAGGCTCGTGACTGAAACTATAAATAGTATTAATAACTATATTTTTATATATATTACTTACTATATTCTTATTTCTGTGTTTTTAATTAATTATAGCAGTATTATATAATATAGTTAGTAATTAGTAGTTATTTATAACTAGCATAAAAATGTTTGTTTAACTATTCATTGCGTGAAACTGAGAAATGTGTCATAAGAAGAATTATAGCTTGTTCATCAGAATAGAGCTAAAATAAATAGGTAACTTATCGCTTCCAACTTCAAAAGAATCGTAAACATATCTCTTTGACTTTTTTAATATGGGAGACGTCCTTTTCACTCTTTCTTGAATACGCTTCTGTTGCTATGTACAGAGGTATTCGAAGAGATTTTCAAAGTGATTCATTTCAACTAGTGTTTTTAATAAGGACATGAAATTATTATTCATTTCAGTCATAAAATTTTTAGATTTATCTTCGACAATGGAGTATTTTCATTGTCTATACTAAGCAGTTTTGGGAAGTTTTTGACGTATGTTTTTCATTTTTAAAATAAAGATGGCTTGGGCGGTAGAGTGGTACATTTGTAGTCCCTCACATAAGTTTAAAGCCTGTTTTCCGTTCAAACGTCTGGTTTCGAAACACAGATTTTATGATGAACATCTCGGTAAAGGTGAATCGTTTGAGGAAATTCTTGGAAAAGATGTAGAGATTCCTATGACATGCGTCATTCCCATGCACTGTAAGTAGAATCGTTTCTCGAAGTTATGATTAGAACAGGAGACTATTTTTGGTCACTCTTCAGAATAGCATTAGTTTTGTATACAGAAAAGCGACTGAAAAAGAATTCGTTTCTACAAAAAGGAGTATTTCATTACTCTGCAGGTGTACAGATTGTTTATTTATAAAATAAAATATGGTTCATATGGAGCGAAATATATGAAATGTTAGGAAAGTCTTCCGTGAAGTCATCAGCTGATCGAAGGCTGGTTGGAATGCCTCCACCATTAGCTACAAAAACTTTTCAAGATGGTATGAGGCGTGAGGCAGTCTGCTCAGGGAATCTCTTCAGGTTGCTATGTGGAAGAAAGCTGCGTAAGTGTAACACGAATATTTTTTAAATTTTTAACAGCATTCTATATAAAGTGACCAAATGAATGTGATTATTCAGCATCACTCATACCTCAGTAAGCTCCATATTTTCACAGCTATGAACAAGAGTGAGACAAAAGTAAATGTAAGATACATTTTTATTTAGCCATTACTATACGACAAATGGAACATATCAAGATATGTTTACAGGAACAGGTAAGCCAAACGAAAACGTACGTTAAGGATGAGAGAGTTTAGGGTTAGCGCAGTGGACGCGAAGGGTTAGATTCGAAGCCTTTCCCTTCCTCGCCAGACAAGATAACCTCCGTTACAAAAAAAGATGGCTCCATAAATTTTGGCAGGTGGTGATTCGGAATTGGGTCTGCGGTAGGAAGGCCCGAACACCTTTTTCTACCGATCCTCAGGTTGTTTCGAGGAAGCTCTCCGTAATGATTCGGAGATCGCTCAGGTGGATTTTCGGAAGGCCTGAGAAGAAAGGCGACTGACCGGAAACGCGTGTCTTTTACCCCTGACCGCAGCCATTGCGTAGCCGAAGAACGGACGTCCCATTCTCCATACCGAGACACGTTCTCAAGCGCTTCATTCATGCACTCCGTCGGTTAGCGACATCTTAGGATCGAATCCTTTATCCCTTTACGGCAACCCGTCCTTCCCATCATTCACCGCGACATCACGCGTCGCCTCCCTGGAAGGCAATCTTTCGCTCGGAAAAAAGTGAAGGGAGTGCGTGCGTAGGCCTCTGGGAACCTCTTGGAGAGGGCGTGGGAGGGAGTGAGTCACGCTGAGGTGAAAGTGAAGTTCCGAGGGCTGCAGTGGGAGGGCTCTGAGGTCGCAGGACGAAGATAATGGGCACCACGCTCCAGCGGGTCCGCGGAGTGTGGGAGGATGGTTTCCGAGAAGGTAATTGGGTTTGCAAGAGGTGACTATCCTTCGGATGGAGTATGAAGGAATATTTCCTGCTCAACCGCGGTTCCGAGCTTGCTCATCTGCTCGGGTGGAAGTGGAATTCTGTGACTCACGGTGCATATTTTCCCCGTAGGGTTTCTTAAATGCTGAAATGTTTCAAGAGGTGTGAGTGCGGCTGGTTCAGTGTGGGCTGGTGCCCTGAACCCCTCGGTTTGTGCTATCTTTCTGCTTTCGTATGCCTTGGTAGAGGTTACAGTAACACGAATTCATATTCTTTTTTTCATTTTCATCAACACGTCACTGTAGAAATACTGCTGATTGTTTTCATTGGAAAAATTTAATAAATAATCCTTAAAATGCGCAAACATTTTGAAAAATTTTCTCATATGCCTTGGAAAAGGATTTCAGTTACGAATACAAATTCATTTTCTTCTTCTCATTCTCGTCAACACGTCACTTTGGAGATGCTTCTTATTAGTTTTATTTGGAAAAAATTTCATTAATAATCCTTAAAATTCTCAAACATTTTGAAAAAATTCCCGCGACATCCGTAGAACTTTTATAGATTCGCAATTTTTCTAGTTTCAGATCTATTTTCTGACAAAATTAGGTGTTCATTTTTAAGCAGCATATCTTAATTTTCTAGTTTTATGTGTATAGTACTTTATACCATTAAACAAGTAAGAAGGCCGAAATGGTATTTAATCTATGGAGCAGTGAAAGTGTTAAGAAATAACTTAGATTTCGTCCTAGAATGGATTATAGGAAAGTTATTGTAACAAGCAATAAGTATTCTTTATTCCTGGAGGTAAAAACTGGTAGTGCAGTCAATCGGAGAATAAAAGTTAGCTTTCGAAGTAATACCTGCAGTAATAAATAAGTATCTACTATTCCTCAGCTGGATCGGTGATATTATTAGATCAGTATTTAGCCTCTTTTTTTAATTTTAGAGAAATATGTACGGTTTCCACGTATATCCATGTATTTCCTGACTCGGTAAACAACCACAGATTTTTTCGCACTTTGGCAAATGTCGGATGCCATATAGCGCTAATAGAATTTCGTCCTCGTACGGTCTATAACTTCGATGTATTCCATTTTGATGTCTAGTGGGCTACAATGAAATAAGTTTGTCGCAAATTGCAGTCTTTATCCCGGGAAGTAACTATATAAAAAGCATTATTTTTTCCCCGTACAATCCTCCGGTTCACCCTCTTTCAAAGGGAAGTCTTCCATCTGTTTGTGGAGCCGTAGGCCAAGTTAACGGCGACGGTGCAAGGTTTGGTGCGGCGCGTCCGATGATTTTCCTCTGGAAAACGTTTGAGCTGCGTCGAGCGCACTCCAGGAGGCGATGTGGTGCAGTAAAAGACTATTTTTCCTCAACACGCGATCTCCACAGAGTGCATGACCATAAAGAAGGCATCTAGAAAGGTCTTTTAAACACGGGAAGACCGCTGTTTTCATGCATGAAAATGCTGGAAATGCTGTCCACATTCTTCTGTAGGAGGATGTTTCCTGGCATGCTTAATAGAATCATTTCTCTGAGTTGAGCAGCAATGCGGTAAAAGTTCTTAAAATTCCACGATTTTTTTCCATTCTTGGTGGGTTTATGCCGGATGTTGAAAGCCTAGTCGCACTACTAAACCCTGGATTTTTTTTCGCGGAAGTTCAGAATTATCTACGCCAGAACTCCTTTGGTATATTTTCTCTGTAAGATGGACATTTACAGTGATACCTCGACTAACAAAAGTTAATCAGTTCAGGAGTCACATTCGTTTGCCGCAATTTTCGTAAACCGAAACGTAATTTTCCATAAGTTTTTATAGAAAATCGATTAATTCGTTCTGGATGCTGACCACTGTTGAAAGATATAATAAAAATAATAAAATATGAAACATTGAAGTCGCCCGATGGAAAGAAGCGAATAGAATCATTCAGAGTGCCAATGTAGTGGAATAGAGTGAAAAACAAAACGTTTCCGTATTATTTAATGTAAGCAAAAAATCCAACTATTCTATTAGCTATCTATTGCTTTCATTCGGATGTTCCCACAGCTATAGGCATCAACTAAAACATTCTCGTGAACTCCTTCAAATGAGGAAATCGCGCTAAAGAACACTCCAGTCATAAACAAGCTGCATTTGCTACTTTTACTGCTGCTAAAAATGTATCGTAATTTATGCCTAATGTGACACAGGCAGGCCCTCTATAGTTGCTAATTATTCGTCACTAAAGCATCACCTGACTCAGGCATCTTCCTCTCCTGCTTTCATCTTACATCCAAGCAATATTTTATTACAATTTATTTTACCCTAAAATTTGCTCCGCCTTTTCGTTTAGATTAAATTTATCTCTACGCGTCGTAGTGATTTTCTTGTCGCTCTGATGAATACGTTTTAGATTGATGTTCCATCGTATGTCTTGAGCTCCTTAAAGTTATATATAGGATGTATCAATGGGGAAATGGGGCAAGATTCAGTGAGGCGTCGGAGAGTGAAGCCTAGGAAAATTGCAGGATCACTTCCACATCATTTCCACCGGAAAGATCGGGAGCATCGTCCTATATAGCTAATCCTAAATTCCGACACGCTTTCTTCCGGATCGATTCACATCCGAGCTATCGGCTGTTCCTTGACACTTTCACTCAATTATCGGATTAAATCGTTAAAATTTTTTATCGCCATTCTTTCTCAACCTCGTAACTAAGTAAACAAACACGAGTGATCCGACGAATCGTTCCCATAGTTTTCGAGTGAAATGAAACTATATAGAGAATATTGGCCATTATAACATCGATGGTGCAGGCCCTGATTTTTGGTTATTTCGTGACACAGAGTGAGTTGAGTAAACAGATTTATTAGTACTAAATCAAAAAAATATATAACTAAGAAGCGACTCGGGTTTCGATATATGGGATAGGATCAACGACAGATTGGGATAATAGAATAGGGACAACATCAGTCGTGAGGTACAGCAAGAGAAGGAAAGGAGGAAAAGAGCAGAGATTAAGGGACTAATTTCGCTAACGGATTCTTCTTTACCTTCCCTCCACTGTTATCCTATTTATATTCTGTTTGATTGTGTATCTTTGCACCTCATGAATGTAACAAAAACCGGGTTCTTTCATTGTTATATTTTTGTGGTTTCATATAAATTTCTTCATTCGATTCGTTTTGTACGTATTTTCCATTATGCAAGAGATATACCAAAAATATACTTGAAAAAAGTCCGACGGGACCGGGAATCGAACCCAGGTCACATTATTGCCGGTTGGGTGCTCTGACCGTTGAGATGTCCCGCCAGAACATTCTCTCAACCCATTCGGAGACTTTGTGGTCAGTTTTTTTCTTCAAGTCTATTCTTCTTTGGGATTCGCCAGAACATTCTCTCAGCCTCGTACTTAGACACCTCTACCAATTCAAGAGATGATTACTTATTTGAAACTTCTTCGGGAGCGACTTAAAAACAAATATTTGTATTAAGTAAACAGTATTAATATTTGCGTTTTCCTATTTTTCTTGGTGCAGTAATTTTATTGCCGTGGTGGTGAGTATTAGCGTGCTTCTCAGCAACAATGTGTTCGAATTCTCGTTAGAATATGGTCGTTTTGTTTGTAAATAAAGAAATTAATTGTAAAAGTGACCTTACATGACTAAAATTGGCCCAATAAACATGTGATTATTATTACAAGTACGTTAACCGCGTATCAATTAAAACCATTTACTTCTCAATCAAATTTCCCCTTGCTTTATTACCGCAGTTAAGCGTGGCATGCACACAGGATGTGAGGTATTATCTCTCTTCTTGATTGTGAATTCCATGAACGGTTGTATCATTCAGTCCTTGATGAATTCATTCAGAGATTTTTAGCGATAAGTAATATCGAAACAAAGGAGGGAAATAATGATATATGTAAGATATATATTCATCCAGGAATAAATTGCTGGAATGCGAACCTGGGTAAAAGAATCATTTCCTTATGTTTCTCAGTCTGTTTTTTTTTTAGCCTATAAGGAGTCATGCATATCGTAATTTCCGACTTTCCGAATCGAAAGTTTCCGGTTTTTCTTGCGGCAAAAAAGCCGCTCTGAAAGAAATGAAGGAGATCCCCGTTTCACCTCAAGTACGGCAATGTGATTCAATGGAGAACACATGTGAGATGCAATTACGTAATCACCTCCAACTTAAGTCGGCGCACTGCCTCAAGCGTAAAGTGGTAAATGCAGCATGCGGCGCAGCCTCTGGAACTTCGTTTCTTTTTCCTTCTCAGGAGTAATGAAATGCTTTGCCTTCGTTCCTCATTGTAAATTGGCTTGAGAAAAAGCTTGCACAAGTCCGCGATCGCTTTTGTGAGTTCCTTGAAGTGATAACGCATTTGATTGGATGGAGGAATAAAGTACGCATAATGCAATAAAATTTTAGGTTGCAGTAGAAATTAAAATGCATATGCTTCTGAGGGGTAACAAAAGATTAACTATCCACCACTAAGTACGCGAGAATAAGTCAATGAATGAAAATAAGTGGTAGGTAAAATGAGTTCAAATTGTGTTCACAATTGCGAACTATCCTTTGGAATAGTCACATAGTTTCTCACTTGACATGCAATCCTTGATATTTACATAATAACGCAAATTAATGGACGGGAAGGGGCATCTAGATATTAGAGATATGATTGCGGCTCACAGATATAGCATTTTGGTAAAACTAAGGTTATTTTTATTTTGAAAGAATTGTCATTCATGCATGATGATTCATCTAAATGATTAATACTATGATGCGTTACATTTTTCAGCTAGAAGCTTTTTCTAATTCGGAATTAAAAATAGAATCGGTATTTTATTACAACGTTCCGAAGTCATCGGGGGCTGAATTCGGCGCCTACTTTATATACCCTTGTAAGGTTTTGTCTTTTGCCTCCTCATAGACTTGAAGGTTACAGTGATCGAATAGAATGAAAGAGCGTTCCCGGAAATTGAGCAAACAGTTTGTACTAAATTTACTTTAGATTCAGCCTTTTCGTTTGGAACCATAAAAGAATAATCCTCGACATGCAATCGAGGAAGCCGTAAATGAATATTTTTTAAAACAATTATATTCGTACTGTAGATTATCACGTTAAGTGTGTTACATAAGCTCACCCCTAAGAATTTGTTTCCATCAAACCTCGTAGAAAGTACTGCAATTTTCATTCCTTTCCTCTTGAATGAGTTTTCCGCTTCGGATCTCCGAAAGTTGAGATTTTAATTTCTATTTTTAAATCGATAAATCGGAATAATTTGAAAATAATGCAGGAATTGAAATGGCAGTTCTGTCACACTGCTCTCATGTGAATGCACTGCTTATTAGATCAGATGTCTACTTTGAATATCACTTCAATTCCATTATTATCATTAAATTCATTAGATGCATTATCTTTACAAAATTGTTTCCGGAAAACGTCTTCATAATACCTATAAATAGTTTCCATTGCATTATAGCCATCGATCATCGATAATAATTTCAATGATTTCAAGAGGGAATTGATATTTTATCTTTCGGTAGAATTCCTTGGATTTCGTGGTTAATTGCTAAACTTTAAAGCAATAGAGTGGATCATATATCCCCTTAAAATTTTTTAATGGTAGTTAAAATAGAAAACTATCGCAACAATTGATATTACGTTGAGCTAAGTCAGTCAGGTGTTTAAAGATAAGAACATAAAAAACACAAAAGTTTCCTCCCTCCTCATTAATAATTTTTCACAGCAAAATTTTAAAAATCCTAGTTCCTTTAATTGCATCCTTGAGAGGTTGAATCACCAATGAAGATTCAATCACCTTAAAATAGCGGAAAGAATTCATTGAGAAAGACAATGAGAACGGAAAATGTCTGATAGAAATCCATCAAATGACTCGTGCAAGTAAAACTTCCTGACTTTTCATGTACGGCACTGCGAGATGAACTCCCATTTTCATCATGCATTGGTAGACAGGCATAACGGATGCAGAACTCTTCCTTCTCAGTGAGTCATGGAACAAGGAGACCTTGAAGGTTGCGACGCAATAGTAATATTTATATCCTTCCCCAATAAGAAATCGAGAAAGATATACTGCATTGGCAATAATTTCGGTTGTAGCACCAAAAATTGTCGGAATTCTTCACGAAGATTATTTCATAAACGTCTATCGTCCGAGGTGGTGTAGTCTATGGGAATAACACCGTTTCTGATGAATATTTCTAAAAATATACTCCTTTTAGAGTCTCGCGAAAAAATAATAACCTTCTTTTGCGGATTTTTATAGGAATGATAAGAAAACCCTCGGGCGTTTGACCTTTTATCATGCGCCACGAAAATCAAATAGTTTACGGTGACGCACTTCCCAAGACGATCGAATATGCTAATGGAGCATAAACATAGCGAGAAAAAACGGACCGCGTTCACGATATCCTTTTTGCTTTCCGATGTTTATTCGACCGAAAATGTACGTTCGTAATTGAGTTTAAATGCTATTATTGCATGGTGACTTTTTAAAATTTTCATCGGTCCCTTTCTAAATCAATAAAAGCCGCAAGCGATCGTACGTGACGTGAGGTAGTATCTGTTAATAAATTACATCGCGGAAGGAAAGATAAAGGTACTTACTTCACCTACTAACTAGACAAGAGGAATTATTTTTTCCTGTACATGACTCATAGCTGTCGATAAGCCATTTTTATCCGGAAATCGTCATTCAGCATATCAATTTTCAGTTATTATTTTACTTTATGTCAATCTTTAGAGAAAATATGAGTGTTCATTCCTTAATGAAAAAGTAGATAATCACTTTTAACTTTTTGATAATAACGTATTTATTGGCATGGTCGCTGAAAGACACGCTCGTTGTTCGGAAGGTGTGATCAGAAACACTCGTAATTTGTTTATGAAAATATTATGGGTAGTTATTATAACCAAAACTTATAAGGGACAAATATTTCGATTTAATATTCCTCTAATAAATGTTTGTAATAATTGTAGCTTTAGACCTATTCGTAATCCATCATTTAATCAGAAAGAATGAATTGCCTCCCTAAAACATGATAACGCGCTAAGTTATTTCATTCATCCGTAAATTAACAAAGTGATCTGATATTTTATTACACAAAACTACATTGATAATACTTCTAATAAAAAATTAACCGTTCAATCTTTTGGATGATAGAAAATGGGTAAAAAGGTTTCCTCACTTTCCAGGAGAAACTTATTCGAAGCTCCTTTGCTAGGATATAGTGAAATCCCAAAAATCCTTGATACACTCGGAATGATGGATTCTAATCCGAAAAGTGAGAGATACTTTATAGGTGTCATAAATCCATAAGGTTACTGCGGTAGTCATAAACCTGGTATGCTCAGAATCAGCTTTGGGTAGAACTGCCTTCATCGTTTTATCAAACACGCTAACTTCCGTAATCGTAAATCACTAGGCCGATTCACGTTTCTAATTCGATTGATAGAAACGACATAACTTGGTTGTTCTAGACGAGGGGTATCGTCTCGATGGGCCGCATCATACGTTTTTTCAAACATGTGGGTCATCATTATTCCCTTGATTGAGACAACCCTGTCATTGACCAAAGTAAATAAAAAGCTTTCACTACTAAAGCTTAGAAGGAAATATAATTATGTTTATATTTCTTTGTCAGTGACTGCAAGTAACCGTAATGCAAAAGAGTAAAGCAAATCAATCTTTTTATTCCTGACAATCGAGATATCAGCTCCTGTCACCACATTCTTTGAAAGAGATCTCTGGGGACGAATAATCCACAGATAGAGATTGGCTGATTATATTAGAAACGGCCGCCTTTTTCATCGATCTGGCTTTTAAATTAATTTTATTTCTCAAATAAAAATAAAATTCATTTAAATGTGAAATTCCACGATTTTCCTCGTGAAAGTAAAGCCTGATCTAATTGAGTCGATCTGGGATTTTGTGAAAGTTGTAAGGGTTTGTTGTAACTCATATATCTTAGATTCACTCATTGTTCAGTTATCGAAAATTTTCGACAACCAACGGATGTTTCTTATGGAGTAAAGAGGACTTATTAGTAATATTAGTAGTCTTTGATAATGAAATATTTGAAATTTCGCTTCCAAATAAGCGATGATTTGATAAGGGCCGTTACGCTTCATCGAACACTTTACCACGAGTTGTTTAACAGATTAATGAGTTGGTTCCTCTTACTCAGTGAGTTATACTCGTACTTCTTCCGCTCTGTTTATCAAATAGCATTTGTTCTTTAATCTCCTTGGGGCTTAAATAAGCAGCCGATAATTACATTTCGGGCTCCCGGATAGCCAAATGGGTGGCTTCTGTATGATGTTTCTGTGCGAAATGACCTTAGCTGTCGTAGTAGTAGTAGTACTTCAACAACGAGTAACATTTCAAGGTTTTTTTGTTTGGGGGACTTCCTGAAATGGAAGAAAATCAAATCACTTGAATGCAGAGTGACAATAAGTAATGACCATATGGAGTGCCTCCTGTCATTTGGCACAGTCTTTCAATGCGGACGTGTGCAAGCTGTAGAAAAGGGTTATTATAGGGTTCTTGCTGTTCCTCACCCACCTGCTCATCGTCCTCCGCTATTACCAACTGTTTGGTGCACTGGCCGTGACGGCACCACACCCAGGGACTCACCTGCGGGAGCGGAAGTCGCGAGGGGGCAGTTGAAGGAGCCGATGCAAAGTCAATGCGTCGTGCGCGGTTTTTTCACGTACGTTACGCTTGGCTTTTCATAGCTTCCGCGCAAAGAAAACGCTACATCCGGCTTGAGTTGAAGACAAAAATGGACTAAGAGAGAACTGTTTATGTAGCTTGAGTCTTAGGTATTAATTGCTTACGCTACAGGCAGTCATCGCCCTTAAAGTTGTATTTGGAATTGTATAGAAAATTCCTGAATCCTGGCATTTTGAATAAAAATCAAGCGTCATCTGTTTATTTGCTTTGAATTAAGTTTTAGTTTATCATAAGTATTCACCTCCGCTCCGAGTTCCATATTTTTCAATTAGAATTCCCTTGAATTTCATCCAAGTTGAAATCTGTACTTTCTTTTGCATTCTACTCATACATTATAGGTCTGAAACACTCGAAAACTTTCCAAATTCTTCATTTCTTATATATTATCTTTAAAACTGTGGATTTTTCCTCTATCGAAGTGAATCAACTTGATCTTCAACTACTTAATTTAAACTAATTTTAATATTTCACTTGTGACTGATAACTTATAACCCTTATCTTTATTGTGTTAAATTTCTTAAATATTGATTGCACTCGAATCTCTCTCTAAAGAAAGCGCAGCGCTATGAAAAATGAGATTTGTCAGTTGAATGAGTGAAATATATCAACTTTGAAAAGCAGGAAACCATTTTCCATTAGGAAGAGAAACTTCAGTTCCTTTTGCACTCGCCGGATTTTACAAGTCAGTGAAATTATCCGTAAAAGTAAAAGTTAGTCTACATAATCAATAATCATTTCACAGGAAAGAAAATTACTGCTCCTAGCGACAATTCTCTCAACCTTTTATGGTCAGTGAGACAATCTATTTTATCTTTACTGCAAAAAAAAGCGATTGGTCATATCAACGGTATGAAGATATCAAACGGATGGGACATATCTTCGATTGTCTTTTCGGAATCATCTGATAAAGCGATTGCGGCGGGTGTCTTCGTATTTTACTTATTTACTCCACGTGATTGATTTCGTAGGGAAAATGTGTCAGCGAGGTAGGGCATACCTGTGTGGCGCCACAGCAAAACATTTCCAGTCTTAACATGGCGAGTGCGGTTTTCAGACCACCTTGAATATCTGCTATAATGTCTTCCCTCAAGGTGACGGATGTATTGTGACACCTTTCATATGGATTTCTTCTCGCGAAATGACTTTCTTCATTTTAATCATTCCGATGGAATTGGAACCGACTAATTTCAACTTGCGAAATGTTCCAATCGCGCCACAACTTTAATAATATGTTTTGGAATTTATTATTAATTGTTTACACCTAATGATGAACTGACTCTGTTCGAAACAGGTCATTCTAATAAATATTCTCCTGAGGAAATTTACGTAGTGAATTTTATTTTCCAGTGTTATTAACTGTTGAAATGACAATCATGTAAAATTATTGACAGTTGAAGTTGGGGACTAGTTATTCGCCATTTAATCAGAGTACAAATTGCCATTTCTTCGGTATGAATTTATGGACGTAAAAGTTATAAGCTGGCTTCTACAATTTTTTAATCATTCTGTTGATATCTGTTTGTCTCTCTACTGTCCCTCAGCATTAGCTTCCCTGTTGCAATAGGAAAATAGGTGAAATACCATATTATTACCTGACTATCTTATATCATTGAATTATTTCATCATATCTCTATCTCATGATCGTGTGTTTCAATTTAAGTTAGCATTTTCGATCAATATTATGAATAACGTTTTTTGGGCAGCGCCTTAAACCTCGGTGAAAGCCGTCCCGGGCTCGATTCTCGGTGAGGAGGTGAAATGACCTTAGCTGTCGAAGCAGTTTTCAAAAAACTAATCATCGTCATCATTGAAATTGCCACTACTACGAAATTAATGAGTATTTTCCTTGAGTACATTACTATAAGGGAAAATATTTTGATGGTGAATTTTCGTTAAATTGCAAAATATTCTGTTAATTTCTCACTTTAAACGAAAAATATTATTGTTTCAGACGATCCGGCATAGAGCGCCCATTTTTTATTTTGTAAACATGTACTCCTACATACATTTTTATGATAACTAAGGCTATTACTCGTAACTAAGCATTATCACGCAAAGGCTATCATATAAGAAGATTTCTGAATTAGATCAACATCAGTACTATTTACGGAAACTTTTGCGATATTTCGAATATTCCAATCGCGCCACTTTTATCCGGAAGCTTCGGTACGAAATTTAAGTAAACAGTCAAAAGGAATCAGAATTCAGGCAAATTACGTTATTTCATGTCATCTGGTGTACCGATATGAAGAGTTAAGTTTTCACGCACTGTGACTTTTTTGGGGTATCCATCTGAAGCTTTCTTCGCCTCAAACGAGTCGCGGGTAAAATTCATTTCGCGATACATCAACCTGCAATTCATTGTCCCGTTGAATCGAACCGGAGTCAAAAACAAGAATCCATGCCGCCATTTTGAATGCAAATTTCTTTTATATTCGTGCACCTAAGCGGTCTCTCGTGTCATTGTTTATATGAGCGGGTGCGTGCGACCGTCTTCTATCGGCCAGGAAGAGGGCGTTCTGTGCGAGGGGTGGCTCGCAGAATTTAATGAATTCTTCCTCTGGTAAATTAAGAAAAGGATGAGGGAACAAAAGGAGAGCGTTATGAACGCAGAGTGCGGGAAATGAGGTGGAGATAAAGCGCGGGAAAACGCCCCCTCTCATTCCCACAATTTCTTCGGTGAGAATGGCGGGATATGGAATCATTGTTGAGTTCCCGCGCGTTAGGTCTGCTATAAGAGATGCAAGTTTTCGATTGTGGAGTATAATCCGCCATTCGAGGAGATAATCTGTGCTCCTAATCACATCCCAAGTAAAGTATTTTAGTCGCGTATCCATCGCGAGGGTCTCACGGCTCTCTTCCTGTCGGAATTTGATTGAATACCGCTCGGAAAATTTCCCGGGGAATCAAGTCGCATGTCTTCTTATATAGTTTTTCCCCATGGTTAGAGGAATCTCTCCGAGCAACATTCATCCAGGAGGCAGTGCTACACTTCAAACTCTGCAATACAGTCAACCTCATTATGATATTCCAATTCTTTTTGCTTAATTGGCATGGTATGATAAGCAGTAGTTGGTGTAAGTGTGATGTAATAAATAATTTGTGACTAAGTTGATTAATGATTGCAAAAATTTTGTTTGTATTTATAGACCAATTAATTTTTGTTTTCTTGAGTTTAATTTTTGATAGTGATTAAATTGTTAATTGCTATTTTTAACTTCTTTTACTAACATTGAAATCAGTATCATCGACGATATTTTTTGTATTAATCCAAACATTGCCTTCTGATTTTTAACTTAGCCATAGTTTTAAATGTAACATAATAATTACCAGATGAGAAGTGAAATAGCTTGTCTTGGCATTCTTTATTGAGCACAATGTCACCACAAATAGCATTTTTCCGGGAATTCAATCACCAAATTCATCCAATATTCAGGGTGGTAAATGCCTTTTAGGATTTTATATCAGCAAAGCAATGAACAAAGTTCAGACAAAAGGCAAAGAAAGATTTATATTTTCCATCCTGTACAAAAAGACAAATGAAAAATATTCCATTTGTCTAGATATATACTCAAATACAGTAAGAAGAATAATTTTAATATGTCGAACTATATGATATTATTCATGCTTGAATTCGATTATTTATAAATTCTTCGTGTTTTGACAATGAGTGAAGTCCAAATTATTAACACGTGTTCGTAACAACGAAAAATGTTTACTAAAGCGACGCAGATGGAAATGTGTCTGATATGAATAGTTATCTATGAATTCATAACTGTTTAGTTTGCTGCATATTTTTAAAATTTTGGTTGGTTCACGGCATTTTGCTTGTCCTTGTCAACGTCCGTCCTTTCCTTACGATAAATTTTCTGCAACCCACTGAAATAATCCTCCTAAGCGGTAGGGTTAGAAGGATACGGCAGTTACCTCCCCAAGCTTTGAGAACCCACTCTACCCATCAAGGCCATTACAAGAACAGAGACCACTAAAACTACTTTCCTGCTACATATTCGGCTTCCCTTTTCGCCCCTAACGTGATTTATCCATTGCCGCGGCGTATATTAACTTACCTATTAAGTTAAATTTCGACCCACATGGAAACGCGGGGAAAACTATTAACCCACCACATCCTGTGGCTGAATTCGGGCGTTAGAAGAGACGGCCAGTTGCTAGTCATTGTTCCCCTTCATTCCAAGTACATGTTCTGCCCCCATATAGTTTTTCTGTGCGTATTGATTCATCACTATTTTATTTGAAGGATGATTAATTCTATTCTTGTCACTGTGCTTTTCGTGACTGAATATTAATTCAGTACATGGTCAATAATTAAGAACATGGTCAATATCATTGTTTTTTATTAGTATATATCCAGTTTTATCTTAATTTTTACCTTTTTATTAATTTTATTTGTGATAGGGTCGTTATTAAGCAGTTAAATTTTGATTCTCTAAGCTTAATTTTTATTATCTGATTTTGGAAATTTCTTGAATTTCGGAGAATCCGTAAATTTATTAAATATTTTTTCCTTCGGTTTCCGAGTGGGTTTTTTGTAAGTTTTCGACCCAAAAGCTGCTTTGAACTCCCTCCGCCATTTAATACATAGCTTCATAGATGGGAAGAAGGGACTAGACAAACATATGGAGTACGGTAGTTTTTTCTCGTTTTCCTCACTATGCCGAAATTTTATGAGCAGAAATGTCCAACACTGTGACACTATGAATAACATCTTTTATTGCATTCAATCAGGATCGACTGGCATGACTTCTACCACTCAGAAATCACGTGTATATTAGTTACCTTCATATTATCTCATCCATGAACAACAATGACAACGAGGTGAAGGTAAATAAAAGATATATTTTCCTCTATCCGGTACCAAGAGTCTGATGAAACATTCCAATTTTCAAAAAACGATGGCAGAATCGGTACCTATGTAAATGGATTTCCATCTTAACAGCATTCTAACTTTACCATGTTTGCTGAACACGTCTTAGCTTTATTTCAAAGTTCTCAAAGGAACTCAACAAAGGCTTGGGAATTCGTTCAGATACAGGAAGAGATCGGTTGGTCAGTACATACATTAATAGAGGGAAAGAGAAAGTGTAGTTTACGGTCATTCCTTTGAAGTCTCAGCTCATTTGTGGCGGATTCCTTCCTTTCCCCGTTCCGATTAAATAAGCTATAACGGACAGACGCTAATGACTTGAGCAGGCAGGTAATCCTTACTAATTTGTAAAATATTGGTGCAAATATTGCTGAAATAATTTCTAGACGAACGCTTTCCTAAGAAACTATATCTACGAGATTACTAGGAGTACCTATTTACGTAGTTTCGATGTTTAATCTTCACCCATTACCTGACTTTGGTGTATTTTATAAGAGTTACTTTTAAGTTCTTAAGTTAGTGAATTTGAGCTTAAGAATGGTGTAACGTTTGAGTAATGGAGAGATATGGATATTGAGGATAGTATGGAGGTAGTTGAGACATGGGTTTCATTGAAATTGAGCGCAATAGCATACTTCACATGACATATCACGAGCATTATGGCTACGCCGAAATCCATTTTTCAGTTTGATGGTAAAAGTGATTTTTCTTGTAGAAGAAATTTGTACAAATAGTTCCGAATACTTAGATTATTTTATAACGAATACGAAGATTTACAGAGAACAGCAAAATTTATACAAATTTCATAAAAAATGTAAAAGATTTGGAGCCCAATCCGAAAGCATTATATCAAATGATCATATCATATCTGAAAATGTTTTCTTTTGAAATTCTGAATGAGGTATATACATCTGCAATTTTTCCATACTAAATTTGACTTTTTTACCTCTTTTTAAAAATATGAAAAGTCATTTTCTCGCCAAAATTATCGACACTAGTTGCAGCAGCTTATTGAATTTTGATTCAAAACTAAATCAGTAGAATATCCATTAAGCCGATCTAATGTTATGCATCGAGCATATTCATGTAAGTCATGAAATAACTCGTAAAAGGAAATGTTTACCATGCAAAATATTCTATTACGATGTTCGTCAGAGCTTACATAGCTTCAAATCCGATGTAGTGGTCTCAAAATAATTTTTTGATGAACTTCATGGAGTAACATCCAAATTCTGAGCTAAATGGACTAATTTTGGGAGTATATTCTGTTTCAGGAAACCCCAAAAGATTTAATATACGATCGAGATGGCGATAAAAATTTCGAGGGGAAACATTCTAGATAATTTTCGGGAAAATTCTCATCTTTTCCAAAGAAGCGCCTTGAACCGTTAATAAAATGATAGGGGGACTCTAATACCATCGAAATTAATTTCTTCCTTCCTTTCCTACGCGTAGTTTTAAGAGCCCAACCAAGATAACGATTATCGATGACTGCCTACTTAAGCTCGGTCCACTTAGCAACAAAATTAATGTTTGTTTGTTGACACGAAGTGGACGCGAATTATTGATCCGAGTTCCGCAATCGGTTCGCCTTAGAGAAGGCGATGCGTCATAAGGGATATTCTTATCGCTCTCCATAATTGCGTTATCGAAGCTCCATTCCGATAACGCCTTTAATTACGCCCATCGAACGCTGTAAATTGAACTCATCCATCCTGGCAGCAGGACTATCCATCTTCTTTTTGTTGCGGTAGGTAAGCAGTGGTTAATCTCAACCTCTATGATGAAATTAGTCTCAGCCTTTTAGTGATGACTAGCGTAATGACATGCTGGAATAAAATCGCTGAAGCATCCGAGGAGATACTAGTGGAGATCATGATGAGTGAGATACTATAATGCCTTCAAATGTAGCTTTGGATTCAGATGGTCATGTTACGAACTGTCGGATTCTCTGGATAATAAATAATGGAAGCCACTTTGCGTTGTATATGTATTTTATTTCTTTGATTATTGAAATAAACCCAGATTTCACATTGCTCTTAAATTTTTAAAATATAATTAAAATATAAGGATCAGCAAATTTTCTGATGATCGCTTGACCATCTTCGTCGTCCTGAAGATGATCACAGTTCGCGACCGAAATTTTGACATTAAGAAACGAGGCAACCCGGTAGGAGAGCCGAAAAAAATTTCTGTACACCATTCTCTGGGAAAGGACTCCTTATTTCAATGAAGAAAATGCTTACGTAATGCGTTTAAAATACATGCATTTTTTGATGCATCCTACGCAACCTTAAAAAAAAGTTTTAATTTAATCGTTATAAAATTAATCCTCATTGACCCAAAATATAGTTTGCTATAAATTTCCTGTCTACCTTTTCTCTTCAAGTCTTCCTTCTTTTGGAAAGAAATCGAAATTCATAACCGAAGAAGCTTGCGTTTCTGCAAATTTCTTCAGTTTCTGGCATCGCACCATTAGCAATGCATGCTTTCATTCCTTTGAGACATCCTATGCAAGCCCTTAGCCATATTGAACCTGATTTGTCCCACTCACTGAAGGAAGAAGTCTCACATCGAAATGGAAAGCGACTGCCTGAGGCTTCGAAAGCGAAACTCTTTTTCATTTCCTTCATTAATTAAGCCCTCCTCACTCTCCCATCAAGCCAATTATGAGCCTCGCCTGTGGCTTCTCCAAAGTCTAATTGTTGAGTGTCGCGGGAAAGAGAGCGGAGTGATTATGCACGATACTCCTCCTGACGATTGTATTCCTCAGCGCAGATTCAATCCGCCGATGCGAACGGAACTCTCTGGCGTTGAAATCTCCGTTCTCTCTCTCTCTGTTTTAAAGATCCGAGAGAAAATCTGTTAACTCCCGCATAAAAGTGCAATCTTTATCATACCTCGTTTCACATTTAATGGTGAAAATCATAGTCTACTGTTTACTGTTATGACCGAGAGAATGGAAGGGAAAAGTGCATCACTGTTTCTCCTGAGATCGACCACGTTTAATTTTTCTGGATAATAATGGATATTCTAGAGGAGTATTTCATTACGTTCACCCCGGAAACAATCAAGATTACTTCTTCTTATTATTATAATTATTCTTGAGACTTAGACGAAGGCAAAATTAATTAATTAAGCCACGCCTTATAATTTCTAAAAGCTTTTCGTATTTAAATTTTATAACGAACTGTATTAGAAGAGCACCTTAAAAGCATTGTTTCGGAACACATTCCAATGTGTTGGCATTGAACTCACTATTTAAATTTTCAGTTTAAAGAAGGTTTTTCATTAATACAAATATTCATGTTTAAGTAAAGAATGATGTTATGTTAATTATTTCGTTTGAACTTGACGAGTTTGGGTTTTACTCATTGATGGAAAATGTAAATGACTGAATTTCCATGGTAATTTCATTCATACTTTTATTCGAGATCCTTGGTTTCGATAGAGAGAGGCATTCAAATGGAGATTTCCTTACGTTCTTGCGGAAAAGATATAAATTAAATGCTTATTCGTATATTCTCCTCAAAGGCTTATGAAGTTTTAAGGAATCACTTCAAGGCACCTCAGTTCGTAATAATTAGATTTTTCGGCTATTTTCAATTGAATTTGTGAAAATGAGTGAAGAACTACGTAAAGTAGGAAGAGAGAAGTAATGGTTCATCTATGTGAATCCATTTCATCTCGATTGAGTTGATGAATAAGAAGCGTTTTAGATGCATCTATTTCAGGTTTATAAGCATCCTTATGGATTCTTCCAACGAATCCATTTTCTTCACGTTTTGCGCGTCTCTTTATCAAAGAAATTTAATTTGTCCATTCCAAATCTTTACTTTTCATCTCAATGCCAATGTCTATATTCAATGGCATATGAAATATCTTTCGGCGATGAACGGAAATGGGTGTATTTTCCTAAAGCTCTACGAAGGAATTATGAATCCTTCTAGAATTTCTCCTCATACACCCTTGATCGAAAATTAGCACATATTCCAATGGAAACTCAACTCCGTATATTTCTTCAAATTGATAATCGTAAGAAATTTCCACCAGCGGGAATTCAAGATTTTTCTTTCAGTGCTGGTAGTCAACCAAGGAAGTTTTATGATTACTGGAATATTTATGTTGAAGAAGACAATTCTCAATTCCCAGCATCTTTTCTTCGAGATTAGTCGGACTTGAATGTCGTTTTGGAATTCATAATGAAAGTTTCGCACAGAACAGATACTCTCGTAAAAGCAGAATCATTTACGAGTCCGTTTCTCAGTATCATTCCATGACTCATGCTTACCTCATTCACCTATAAATACCTTTTCTGTTTTACAATCTTCAGGTATTTCGGGTTCGAGGAATCGAGTGTTTCCCAATTAAAATTTCGGTCAAGGTACACACGGAGCTTTTACGGCACCCAACCTTTCCCGAAACCACGACGACGGTTATTGCCCATAAATCAATCCGATAATCACAAACAAATCACGGCAGTCGAATCGAAGAGGAACGCTCGCCCGCATTTATTCATTTGCAGGAAGTCTTCGGCAATCCGTCATGATCCCCAATAAATCCATTAAGCTTTCTTCCATCCCACATATCTCTCGGTTTCTTTCTCTAGTAAATATCGCCGTGATTTTTTCCACCTTCTATCCTTCCGCGTTTCGAAGCCGTTTGACGGCCTGCCTTCTGCAATCCCTTCCTTTCAAATCTCCGTTACCTTCCTCTGAATATCCCTTTTGCAGATCCCTGGACCGAGGAGAAGCCGGACCGTGAAGAGTTACTTTAAAGCGGATCCCGTTAAAGACGACTCTTTGGGCGGGAAATAGATTCGCGGAAAGAAAGCCGATCGCGAATATCATCGCGGAAAGTAATAAGAAAGAAAATTTCGGTTCCCACGCGGCTGAATGGATGGAATGACACGGATCTTCTTGCTGGGGTTCGATATTTTTCGCTGACGGAAAGCATTCCTTCCGTCTTTCAGAGGTTTTTGCGTCCTTTAGACTGCATTGTTCGAGTAATCCGTTATCGCCCTTTCAGTTTTTGACCTAACTTTAGTAGGTGGAATTTTTTCTGGTGATCTTGTATCATGCGGAAAATTGGTGATACTCTCAGAGAGCTTTAAAAAGAAAATCGACCACCTCCGCTTAGACAAAATTTTTATCACGTCGTAGCTCTGTTTTCTTTTTTACCTCGAATATACTTATGAATCCAAGTTTTCCTATTTTTACTGTCTTTGGACTTAGTTACCAAAACAATTTTTTATGTTGTCGTCTCTGCTCATGTAAGGGTTTAATAATCATGGAGGTAATTAATTTATGACAATCATTATCTCCGCAATATTAAACATCCACATATTCCTTTGATCTTTACCCCTTGATTAATCGCGTGACGTTTAGTTTCGTGACCAGTCGCGTCGTGTCATATTGACCCTAAACTTAAAATAGCTCTTTGGAGGTGACCATAATAATGAACACTTTGAAATGGTATAATCCAACTTAAATTATTCATGAAATATTGATATTGCTATTTTAAAGCAAAAATTTTGCTGAGTAACAACTAATCCAAGATTACAATTCGTTGCGATACGGTGCGATTGCAATGCGATTCTTTTGCAGATTTAATGTGTTCTATAGTTATCAAAACAAATCTGAAAAACAGTGAATGATAAACACAAATTGGAACTTCGGGTGAATCAAGAACTGCGATTGTCGGTGAAACATATCTTTTATTAATACCTTAAATTTCTCATGACGCAAATGCAAGCATGACATCAAAAGGTATGTTTAGATAAGATGCACAAATTGTCATCAATTTTGACACTAAATACTGGTAGTTTGGAATAGATGAAAAGGTTTCGTTGGTCGCATGTCTTCCTATAAAAAAAGCAAATAAAAATTTTTATTTAGACCACTTATAGATTTAAACAGGGAACATTCAAATGAATTGCTATTAACGTCTCTGCTGTGTCTACCACTTGAGCCTCACTCTGATTTCCTTGAGAATTATCGTCATACTTGACAGCGTCTCAGTCATGGCTTATGGATTTGATTTCTGTTACCCTTCTGAACATTTTTGCAGGTGTCATAAAGCTTGATATTATTATGGAAGTTATTATTATTTAAAAACTATTTATTATTTAAACTTAATTCTTATTATAAAATTGCACTATCCATGTGGCAATAGATTATTCATATTCTTTTTCTTGCATGCAACCTCGTATTATTAAGATTTTTAAGACGAAGTACCGTCTCGAATTTTGAAAAATATATCAGCCACGTGAGTTGTAAAATTAATCGAGACGATGGCTTGTCAAATTAAAGATTAAAATTCGTAATTTCTAAGATATTTGCGGATTGATTTTATAAATTCATTACACTATGTTAACTGAAAATTTTGCAAAGAGCGATGCTCTTTAAATCGTGATATTTGTTCTCATCTGATTACCAAGAGGTTTCTTCCACTTGATTTCCGTTTCAAATTCTTCTTGTCTGCCGCTTCTAAAATTTTGCTTTTTATAACAAGATTTGAGCTCGAAGTAAATTTAATCAGTTGATACTGAGCGCATAAGAAAGCGTCTTGCAAATGAGATTATATGCAGACTAAGAGTGAGTCGTCTCCTGAGTACTTAAGCTTTGCAGTTAATTGCGGCGAAGCCTGCAAAAGGATCGTTTGAAATACGGAAGTGCACGTAGGACGGTGACCTCTAAGACGCTATTCTCTGCTACAGATGTTTCTTCGATATAATTGGCTCTCCCCAGCATTAATGATTCTGAAAAGGAAACGCCCTTTTCTTCATAATTCTCTGTCGGATTAGCTTGACTCCTTCGAGTGGTAAAGTTAAGCTCATCAGAATATGTGCTGAGATTAAGTCTTCTAGACTTTCCTTTCAGGAAATAAATGTCATTTGCATAAAAGCTGAATTAAGAGTAATATTTCTGATACGTAACAGGTTTGGTTGTAGAAAATGGATAGAGAATTTTTTTATATTGCGTTTTAACTCGAAAAAAATCGAATATTGTATCATAGGATAGTTTTGCTTAGTATTAATTATTATGTTCTTTTATAAGTAACATTTTTCTGCATTCCCAGTTGGATTTTCTAATGAAAATTTTTCATCAAGTTAGCGTTTGGAAGTTATCTTTTTACTTTTAGCCTTTTTTTTATCCGTATGAGAAAAAATGGATTTAGCCTATGTAGTTTCTTTCACCACTACCCAACAAAGTTAAGAAAAATCATATTAAGCTATTACGCGAGTCCTTTAAGTTAATAAATTGCACAAGATTGCTATTGGATGTCACATATTTGTAGTTCTTAAATATAACAAATAAATATAATTATCGAATCTTTTAATAAACGCATAGTTCCTTTGAAAATTAGAGCAAAAGGATTTTTAGCATCCCATAGAAACATTCAATTTAATTCAATTATTTGAATAATAGGAGTAGAAGTTCTGAATAAGCACAGTTTTTTTCAAGATTACGGAATCAATTTACTAGAATAGGTTCGAGTCTAGGTGACACATAATTTTTCCATCCGTTTATTCTCGGGTTAGACTACTTTCCGTGCTAAGTTTTTTTTTTAATCCCATTCCCTGTTTAATATTTTCTGTGATAGCATACTATGCTTCATTTTCCCCTTATCTCGGTAATTCCATACGAAGTATATCCATTAAATACACGTTTCTAATCCAGAATTAGCATCCCCTGAAAATTGAATAGTGTTTGTGTGCTATCCAGAGGAACGATATCAATTTATCACTGTCTCTTTCCCTTCTCTACAATAATTTCTATGCTGGTGTGTCATAAAAATACTCAAGGATGTGTTATGTTCCCGTGAAAAGAGATAATGGCCTTAGATTTACGTCCCGCAGTGAAGTTTCGAGTGGTGATTTTTTTCCAGCACTGTGTTTTGGTCTCAAATGAAACGACACTTCTCATTCAATTGCTTGATTGACGGATGGTAGCGCCGACTCCCATTAGTGTCCCACCTCATCTCTTGCTTTCTCGTCCTCGTTTAATGCCTCATGTCAAGGCAATCTAGGCATTGACCAATTGTGTCTGATCTTTTACTTAGGAAGTCAACAAGATTGGAACTAACAGCGATGTTTGATGTAATGAACAAATTTGCGTTAACCCGTAGGAATAAAGCCAAAAAATGGGAACACTTTTTCCATTTTCCGTCTGAAGGTTTAGCGGGGAGAATTGATGATGTTAATTCCTCAATATTACCGATAATCTATAGATGCCCCTTTTTAAAATTTTTATCGCTTTGAATTCCTCTGTATTTTTATTTACAGCTGCATACAGCTAAATGAAACAGTTGGAGTGAAAGCGTCACTGCTGTGTATTTACTGTTTGAGTTGTGAAAATTTAACTTCTATTGGGTCTCCAAAGCTGTGTCGATTACTTCATTAGAGATAGATTCAATTTTCATGCAATAAAACTTTGTCTTACTGGGAAAAATTTCATCAGGCTATTGCTTTTATAGTGCAGCACTTTAAATAATCGTCCGGTATTATCAAAAAGTATGATTTTTTGGTATTTCCACAAAGTATGAGTATGCCTGCCACGTTGGCGAAGTGGTTATGTTGTAGGAGTTCCATCCTCAAGATCCCGGGTTTGATTCTCGGGTTTGCGGATTTTTCCGGTAAGGGATTTGTTGCTTGTGCTTGTCTCTAGATAGCTTAAGAGTGAGAGAGAGAGAGAGAGAGAGAGAGAGTGGTCTATTTAGACTAAAATTCGCCTAATAAAGAAGTTAATATTATTACCAATATCATTATTATTTTAGTTCAAAATATAAATCAAGGAATCGATTTTCGTTTTCCAGTGAGATTTTTCTCTCTCTTTTCGTTTATTTACGGTTTCCAACCTCCCCATCGCAAACAAGCAATCACCGCACTCCAAAGTGCCAATCACGATCCACGATTCGCAAAGTATTCAGAGCTTATCAAAAATATTAATATCCATCGGAGCAACGCCTCCCCCAATCCTCAAGTAAATAACCGAAGGTGGGAAATACGTCGGCAACTTCGCACTATCAGATCGCAAACACGCATTATCTCGTACTCTTTACTTTTTTCCACGTTCGCAGATTAACATCGGGATGGAGGCGTATTTATTTTGTTTAGGAAAAGCTCCGCCCTGCGCCTCTAATGAGGCGTTCGAATCGCGAATAACAAGAGAGATATGCCTTGGTGAGCAACAAGGGCGGCTGCCATTGACACGGTTACATAGGCGAAGCAAAGTTGATGATAAAAGGTAGAAATTGCGCAAGTTGGGCGCGCTCTTTCGACCACGGTGGGCACACGGACTTCGGCGAAGCATTTCCTTCGAAATCTTTCGACATCGCGAGGATGCTGCCTTGGCTTCTAACGACCAATCATACTGCCAAAATCTTTTTGGTTTCCGGTTTGTGTTCCGCTGATGTAAGATGAAGGATCTCGACCCTTTTTCATCCGGAAAGGAAGAATCAGGAGATTAGGGATATATGATATTTTTATTGTATTTATTAATGTTTATCGCATTTTGTTTAAGGTATTTTTAGTTTTGCGTCACCATTAATTTTACTTGAATAATATTCTATTCTTTAAATGATTTTGCGTTCGATAACTTTTGTCTTAGTTATCTAACAAGGTTTGATTTATCATGTTTTTCTTGAGCGGAAAGGCATTTTTTTGTCTGATTTCACAAGACCATGAAATGAGAGAATCATACCTCTTAAAATTACAATGCTAGAACCGGATGGAAACTTACCTTTATTAATGCGGCTCGGCTATTTAACTGACGTAAGTGGTGGCTTCCGATAATTACTTTAAATCTTCGTAGAGAACACTAATATCGTAGAAACACTAATATCTGAATTAATGGTTCCAAGGCTTAATTTGTCTTCATGTATCCATCGATCCATTCGTACATCTTTCGTTTTATCAATATATCACAATATATCACGCTGTTACTAGTCGTTTATCATTCCCACATAGTGTCAGCTCTCTTCTGAATTTCCTACTATATTGGTCACGGTAAAACTTGCTTAGTTGGACAGTTTGGTTTCCCATTCGATACGTAACCGTGGTTTTCGCTTTGACAAAGCGATTGTTCTCTTAATCCTCCGTATCTCATTCGCCTCTTTCGTTCTGACCGTGTTCCGGTGAACTTGTTCAAGCTAAATGTCCCTAAACTAACTTGTCAGCGTTGCAGACCTAAAACCCGTGGTCACACGTTTTAATTCTGTTTATGGGACTAAACCATTTCACCTGCACTATTGATCTCCGGAAAAGCCACCTTAGGCCACTTTCGGAACATGCCGAGAGATGTGAACCAATATGATTATGCATTCTCCTCCGATTCGGTGTTAATTTTTCCACTTTTCCTCTTCGATTTATCATTTCGATCCATCGAATTCAGGTTTGAGTCTCAATGCATAAACTCAAAAGATTGCTCTTCGTCAGTTCTTCGTAACACTCGAAGAATTAAAATAAAATCGATCCTATCGAGCGATACTTTGACATTAATTTAAAATTTTGACATAGATGGAAGTGTTCGAAACCAAAGTTGCATACCAAATATATACAGTAGAATTGTACAAATATCTCCAGTCATTTTAACATTGAAAACTGAAAGAATTTTGATCGTAATCCTTTACGGTTTATAGGTTGTAGTAATACTTAACTATCTTATATTTTATTATCCGTACTCTATGGCCACTGATGGTAAAACTTTTATCTATTCTCATAATTATTTGCTTACCTTCATGTTTAATTTGTCTTCATGTTTCTCAGACTCTCAATATATGGCTGTTTATCCATTACCGCTGAGATTGGGTTATATGAGGCAATTAATGTGAAAATCTGTTTGTCATTCTAGAAATTGTTTTTCCTCACTCCAATCCTTTTCTGACCAGATTAATGATCACAGTCGTACATAATGATTAGAAATTTCTCGCATTATACAGTTTCGTTCCTTTAGGGTGTTAATTTTGTCCATAGCGCGGTCAGCAAATATTGGAGCACATTCATGACGACCGCTGAATGTTAATTGCATGATGCCATGTTTCGCCGCATCAAGCACTTTAATACAAGCGCAGATGCAACTTTATTTTCCTCTCTCGTGATGCCCCCTATACAATTTTCAGTAGGTTACAGAAAGTAGAATTTCAAGCACCGTGATGAAGTAAATTTACCGAAAAATTGGCCGGCAGAATTGCTTTTTGGTTTTCTAGGTCAGTTACTCTCCTGAATCCATAAACTTCGAAATGCATGATATGTGTGTTTCAAACCATAGAGAAAATGATTCCCTGTTATTCGTAAGCATTTAATTTTACGAATAATAATGAAACTATGAATCGCAGGAAGCGAAATTTTTTAAAGGAAATCTCCACTTATAGTATAGTCTTTTTAGTTTAATAATTTAGTATTATAATTTCCAGTTCCATTCCACGTTAAATTGATTGATTTCTTTTTCAAATCCAAACTATCTTTATACATAAGTCAAATGAAAATTTTCAGGGCATATAGAATCGATTTTCTATGTAATCCCATGCAGAACAACGTAATTTATAGCTGTTGAATTGACCGAAGATCTCTTTGTAATCAAGTGCAATTAAATAATCCTAAGGCTTTACGAAAATAATGAAATAATCATAAAATTCATCAAGAAAAGTTTTCACTCTTTCTAAAAGCTGAATAATTTTAATGAATTATAATGTTTATTTTAGTGGTATTCCTTAATAAACAAGCAAAATGAAAGACTCGACACGACACGATGCATTCTAAACCACAAGATAATGAAAAATGTCATAACCTAGATTTCTCGTAAGCTCCAGGATGTTTTCGACTTTATCTAATAATTTCATCACCAAGACTTTGAGTAGCCTCGAGAAATGTATGAGGCTAATTAAAAGAATATATGTAGTGGCATGAAAATTATGTATTATATTTATACACATAAATAGTTAAAAGTGTTTCCTTAAGTGTAAGAGAGCTTTGCCTGTATCTCACGCAATTTCTTTTAAAAAAAATTAAGTTCTTTTTTTATATATTTAACCAATTACCTTGCGAGGGATTCAGGCAATATTTCTGGTCATTTCGTAAGTTAATCGTTTATAAGTCTGCAAAAACTATCTCCCACGGTATTTTTCATGGCCAACCGTGAGAAAAATCGTAAATCATTGCCCTACTTAGGCCTACAGACTTTTTTCTCGAAACATCTGAAGAAGCTATCAATTTTATTGCTCTCTTATCCTTTCACTGCAAAAATTTCTCTTCGCCACGAAAACCTTTTGAAAATATGCATTCAAGACATTTGACCTCGATAAACTTCATTTCCTCTTCCCTTACCATCACTTCTTACTGGATGTCTGGAGACTTGATCTCCTGTCTGAGGGCATTTTCTCATCGTAAAGGTAGGGAAATATTCAACATAAAACTTGAATATGAGCCACCTTGCAGAAAAACCGTTGGGAATTTTCTTGAATAGGTTAGAGAAAAAGTGAAACAATGGAGGTCCCTCAAGCGCATCAGTGACACTGCTGCCTTTCACATACATGTCGTGATTTTCAAACATGGTACATGTCATGATACCAAATACATAATTATGAAGGAATTTTGTCTAGTGAAAGACGATTTTTGATTATTTTTGTCTGGTTACAACCTTTCATTTTCAAGAATAGAGGAGCCTCTAAATCACCAAGAGACATTCCTATTTCTCGTGTATTACCAAATCCTCTATATATTGTCCTCGCCCAGAAATTATTGTTGTACGGATTCTTCAACTATCCCGATAAGTAGCGAGAGATGGTTTCAAACAGAGCCTATTGGAAGTCTATATTTGATTAGTGTCAATTTTACATACGACTTTGTAGTTATTCCCTAAGCCATATATCATGCTGTCAATTATAAGGAACGAAATGTCTTTTATTTGCCGAAAAGTGATGTGCATCTAACCATTAGAGTTCTGTTAAATACTTGTGGAACCCTCGAGTATTATTCTAATTATTATAAACCCTTTGACTTTAATCGCGAACGCAAAATAACTCATAAACTTACGCAAAACACTTTTTGCGTTTGTACGTGTGTCATTCCCCTTTCTACTCTACCTTTTCTTGACTTCTTATAGTTTTTGACTGAATAACTTTGAGGACTTAAATAAATATCTGATATAGCTTATCGCTAAAAACTGACTTATTAATAAATTTTTACTTATTACGAGAAGTTATCCTGAATCAATCGGAAATTCTGATATATTTACTATTTGCGAGGGAAAATAATACAAAAGTTGATTTGTCGATGAGTTATCTTCGGGAAATGCGCATATGACTAACATTAAGAAATAAGCCGTCTCTGTGGAATGTTGATTTCCTGTTTTCGAAAACAATAAAGAATTAATGTGCAGGACTCAAACAGGAAGTGCGGTCTGCAGAAAGTGCATTTTATTATATATATTCTATATCTTTATCCTCATTTACTTTATTATTATCTTCTTGGTCTTGCGACCATTCTCTTTTCTTACTCGGAAGAATTTATAAGCTGAGTAATGTTACCTAAGCTTTTCATGATAATATGCGGTCTGGTAATTTATGATGGTCTAATTACCAAGGTCAAGAGTAATATCCTACTTCTACTTCTATAGAATCTTCATTAAATTATCAGAAGATTGTAGCAATTTCCCATAAATTTTAGCAAAATATTTTTTGCTTCTAGTTTATCATGAGAATAGAATTGAAAATAGTCGTTCTATCAATTCCAACGTGCTATTTACTATTTTATACATGTTATATTTGTTTACTGCATTATAGATTATACTTGTCGCTATCTGAACACTTAAATATTGATGCACGTGACATTCGATGCGATTTCATTCTTACTTTAGCAGCGACAGATCTGAAAACAGAAACTAATAATGATCTTATTTATTGTTTTCTTTATTCTATTATTTATTTTATTATATAAATTATTTACTATTTAAATTATTTATTGTATACTTTATAATTATTTAGTCTAATTTCAGAACTCTCTTCAAAGTTGTTTTTTGCGTTTTACTAATTTTGTTTGTTCTTAACCAGTTTGAAATATGGGCAACATTTTTCACTCCAGTTTTCTTATCGAATTTTTGAAAAGCTTTGCCGGTAATAAAAAACTCAGGTCGGAGAAAGTCCATATTTTCTTTTAAGGAATGGTACTCTCGCGGATTGAGAAATCGCGCCTTTGCATCTCAATGGGTTTCGATCAGCTGTGTGCATTTCCTTCCCGAGCTCTCGCTAGAGCAGTTAGCAGCATTTAAAGCGATTGATCGATTATATTCAATCAATCTCATCAAGTCTCGATGCAAAAATTCCACTCACTCCCTCTAGAAGAGCTTGAGAAGTTTAAAAAAAATAGCGATAAGGTCAGCTACCCCAAACTTTGCATTTTGGTGTCATTCTGTGACGTGTCGATCCGGAAGTAATCCTTTGAGTGAAAATGTTTTAATAATAATAATAATTGTATTGGTCCAACGACATACAAGTATGTATTGAATAAGTCACATTGTTTATTACATAGTTAATGCGTATACATAATATTTATACAAATTAAAAGTCTTATTACAAGTACAAGTATTAATTACAATATTAATTAGGTTTATCATAGTTGAATTTTTTTGATTTACTTGTGTGTATATTTTAATTTTATTAAATTTACATATATATACAAACACCCCCTCATTCAAAATACTTGCAGTGCAGTGATAACAGTAATGTACATTTATATACATACAGATAACATATACATACAGATACACCTATATACATACATTAAATTTAGTGTTCATGTTTTTAATCCTCAATTCTTCCTTCTTTAACAGCGGTGCTTCCCACAGTCTTCTGCTTTCTGCTTACCATTCCGGCGCCGTCGATAGGGCAACTGCCATCGCCGCCGCCCTCGGCACCCAGTGTAGGCGTCGGAGTCCTACCACAACCGCCGCTCCTTCCTAGATCCTTCGTCGGCCCACAGTTCGGACGCGAGGGATACTTCAATGGGTCAGCTTACGCCCGACTGCCATTCCAGGGATCCCTTAAGGGTCATGTGGGCTTGAGTTTCAGAGGCTGCGGCGGGGGCGGAGGCGGTATCGGAGGAGGTTAGTGAAAAAGACCATATGGAACGCATTTTTTAGCACTTAAGAAGGTTGAGTAAATGCATGCTGTCAAGTGTATCCTCCCCAACTAATTTGGTTCGTGTTCTCCAGTTCTTCCGTCCCTGCCTGGTGGTGACTTATGCTAACTTCCTAATATATTTTCGTTTAAAAATTCCTTGTGAGGAATCATAAGATTATTCCTTTTCTAATTATGTTACGCAAAAATTTTAAACTAGTCCCTTTCAAGGTGTAATTTCATAAAATACTGAAACTCGTAAAAGTTTATTATTATTATAGTATAAACGCTGCAAGTTGATTATCTCCGGTGGCAGAGGGAAATCTTTACATACTTCAATACATAGTCAAATAGTCTTTAAATCCAGCCTTTATAATAATGACCAAATCGCTATATCTCAAAATTCCCGATCTTTTTTGTAATTTTGTAACTTAATCAATTGTTTCAATATTCTTTACACATAATGAACGGCATTTTACTGTACACTGTACATTTTATTATTAACTTTTATTTTTATTGCAATTTTTATATCAAGTTTAAGTAAGTACTCATTTAAATGCTGGTGGATGCAATATTTACTATGTTCAGTTATAACAAGTTTCATGTTTATTTTTTTTTCCTATAATTGCTATTTCCATCAGTAGTTAGTATTTTTGTTATTTCTTTATTCAAGGCTTTCCTTGATTATCCAGCTTACGTGTCTTGTAATTTATCCTGATATTCCTAAAATTCCTATATATACTCCCAAATTTAGTCTAATATGAGGAAAGTCTAGTATAGAAATAAGTAAGGTAGCTCAAAAAATTCTATGATAGCATTCTACTTTGATATATTTACTCCTTATTCAAACATGATTATTTGGTTTTGTTTGAGCAAAGCAAAAATTGTCTCACTAAAAGTATGTTATCTTAAGGAAATTCTGTACTGAATTATTTGACCATGGTGATTGAGAAAATGACTAAATAAATACCATCAGTCCTAAATATATAAACTTTAAAAATCCCTGCTGAAGGTGATTTTTCATTTTGTAATTTCTATTTTATCATCTTTAAAGCCATTCTTTATTCCTCATTTTAAATAATCCTGCTACTATTAGCATAGTAAGCAATCCTTTATCCATTTTCTTTTTATTTTTGATACATATGCAAATGATTATATCATTATATACATAATAGTTTATTGATCTTCAACCATTTCTTTTCAGGCGAACTCTTCTCTCAACGATCAACATCTGGCCTAGTGCTCTCACTATCAGTAGTATCCGAAGGTCTTTCACTAACAGTCTCTGTCCCTCCAACTGGAATCAGCCCATCAGCATCACCTGGGACTGCAGGGGTACGCAGGCAAGAAGTTATTCTTCCTGCACATCTCCTGGACAATGCATGGCACACAGTGGAGCTTGTCCAACGCCTTGGGGAACTGGTCTTGTCTGTTACTGGCGTTGGTGGAGGTTAGTAATTGATGTCCATAAAGATGTATAAAGAGTAAAAATTTGGAAGAATCAATTGAAATAATGATTTTTCATAGCCTATCCTTTTATTATTGATTCTTCAGAGTGTTAAATATTTTTAATATTTAATTCTGAATTTTCCAATAAGTTTCAACACAGTGTAGAGCAAGATATGTACAGATGGTCTAAAAGAATGCATTTTGATTCATTGATAATACCTGATCGCAGATTAGGTTTAACTCTTTTTATTTCAACTGAATAATTTATTTTCATCTTTAAGATATCTGTATTATTTCAAGTTGATGAGAGGGTTTCAGGCTATCTAAGAGCATTATTTTTTGACATAGTGTTTATAGCTGCTTGATGATAATTTATACTCATAAAAGTGGATTAAAATATTATACATCTGAAACACTACGACTTTTTAGAAGTTCTCATATAATTTGTTTTTAATTGCTAGATATAAATCAGAAAACTTTCTATTTCATAGGTGGAGCAACTGGTGGGCGTAAGGAATCTTTGGTAGTAGCCAATGCCAGCAGAAACCCAGAACTTTTGGTGCTTGGCTCACCAGTTGGAGGAACAAATGATCCAGGCGCAGTACTTATAGTTGGAAGTGGCTTCAGAGGATGCATTTTAGAAGGGCCTGGTTTGGTGCTGAATTCTAGTGCCGTCCAGTCTCACCATGTTCAATGGGGTCCATGCCCATTGAATGTCAACTCATGTAAGTTGTTTCATGATGATCACTCTAGCTTATCAACAACTGTTAGATTGTGATATCAAATTTGTTGTATGCATCTTCATATTTATTGATGTTTGGTGTGGTTGAAATTCTTCCCCCAAAATAAGAGTCGATCTTGCATCTCCATCTCATAGCTCCTGTTTTATATGCCTTTCATCACATCCATTCATTCCTCTTACTGATGAGCACTTCTTAAAATTTGGGATAAAAGGGTTAAATGAAGCCCAATCGAACTAAGTGTACAAGTCTCTGAGTGAATGCATAAGCCTTACTTTGAAAAATATTAAGTTGTTGTTCAGTGAGTAGCTGCAGGTATGAATTCTCTAAATGGAATTTAAATGTTGTTGGTCTGTTTTTCCTATAAAGAGGTTTTTTATTGTTAAATTTTGTGATTTTAGATCTTTATGCCATATAACATCTTATGCCGTTAGTTACTTTTATGACTCAACTTCCCCATCTCAACCCTATCACCATTTTGTCTTCCAGTATCCAACATCAATAATTCTTAATAAGGATATTTCTAGTCTAATTTATGCCTCCTGTTTGATTTTTCAAAATTATCACAGTATCATCCATGTATTTCTTGTTCTACATATTTCACAAACATGTCATTTATCAAGAAATTTTGTTATTTGATGCCCCTTTTCAGCCACAGAACAATTCAGCACATTATAAAATTTTCTCAGTGTTCCCTTAAAATCTCCCTAATAACATATCATAATATATACATGGGTGGTCTGATAAGTTTTTGACATTTCACCATTTCTCGACTTTTTTTCCGGAAATTTTCCGAAGATTTCTGAAAAATCTGTGGTCAGAAACTTTTCAGACCACCCTCGTATAATTTCCATTTCTGCAATAAGAGCCTTTGTATGTTGGACCTCTTTTATTTCCAGCTTCAGCTACTCGAACTCATACCATTTTGTTTATGTAACATTTTTTCCCAATCATCTGTCCCTGAAATCTAGAGTGTTATCCTTCTACACCCACATTAATATTTGCTATTGCTTCTAAGCCATCTCAAAATCAACAACACATGCACATCTTCTCAAATTCAAGTATTGCTCTATTGATTAAATAGAGACAAAACTTTTTAATCATATCAAAAGACTGGCATTATGAAATCCAGCCAGTTACTTTCATTTAGAGAAGAAAAAATTCAGTAATTACATATAGATGTAACTGTGCAAGTTTTTTATGGCTGCAAATTGTGCCTTGTATTTGACATGTCAGGTTTTCATTTCTTAATTTTTAAGAAAAGCATTTTGATGCTATAGGTCTTAAGGATAATGAGGAGATAACTATGTTTTAAACTTGATGATTGGAGAATTATAAGAATGTCAAGTATCACCTGCAGCATTTAAACTAATTGTAATTTATTGCTGATGATGTTTCATGCTGTATATGTTTGCATGTTTACCATGTTGTAAGCTCCTGTTGATAAATAAATGTCAGTTTGTGTAGCATGATCTAATTATCTCAGCCTAAAGCTTATTTGAAATAACAAACAAAGATATTTAGTAATCGAAAAATCCTGAGCTCATAGCAAAAGGTTTGATCATCCTATTTTTATTCTTGAATTTTTATAGAAAATAAAATGATAGAACAAAGGAAATATATAGTCTCAGAAATCATAATTTATTTTTCATAGTTTCATTTACTTAAAATGTACTTATGTGAAGTTTCGCTTTAAATTCAGCAAAATTTTATTTTTTCATAAAAATGTGATTTAGAGGTTGAAATCACTCCGTTAATCATTTGCTGGGCAACTTCAATGGCTGCCATCTTCTATGTAGTGAAGGATTGGGTTGGAATTACCAACTTTTAGAAATCACCCATAACACACATGTTATCATCCTGTGAGGTTGAATGCATAACGAGAATAATCCTGGCCTTCCCTGGTCCTTCGGTACCAAGGCTGCACTGGCTCCAACAAACGACTAATGGAGTGTTTTCAACTTCTAATATATTAACAGTTGTGTTTCAATTTTGTTTTCTCCATAAAACGTGATAGTCTTATGATACTGAAAGGGGAGAGTAGGCACAAAATTACTTCAAAGTTTAAATAACATAAAATTAAGAAAATATTTACCATTTGATACCTTTTAATTCTTTTAGCTATACCTTTTTGTCCTTGTTTCTTTATCATGTATTGATTAACCTAGGGGTGAAATGTTTCAATCATCATTATCTTTGTAACTTGCCTCGCAAATATCATTAATTTATTTGCTAACAATTGAATGATACTAATTATAGAGATGATGATGTGAAAATACAGCTGGTTACAAAAATCATGCCACTTAGGATGCCAAATAACAGGCATGAGGTTCAAAGAGAGGGTGTCTTCATTTAAATAATCTTCTTTTAGAATCAGAACATTTTGAAAGCTTTTGTGAAGTGATCATAATTATGAACACTAGTTACAATAGTAATTTAGTTTAATAATGGAATGGATATCATGTATACGTTATTCTGCAATTTTACATATTCTCATCTTATATGAGAGATGAAGATAATTGCTTGAATAGCATTCATCTCATCTGTGAAATCTATATTATCATAAATATTTTAGCTTTCTACATCTATATTGGTTTTACCTTGTTTACCAACAACTAATTAATCCTGTAATGGTAATCATCCACAAGTTGTGCGACAGCTATGAAACTAATAAGGATACTTAATACAAAAAGATTGGAACATTCTCAACTGTGAGGTTATGCTGCACTTCAGTGAAATGCAGAGATTGATAGGAAGTTAATGTCAGCTTATGATAATGCTGGTATGTGTGCTTTATTTATTTTGTTTGTTTTGATTAGTGCATGGTTGTTGTGCTCTTGCAGGCGAAGTGGTTGATCATTGCTACCATGAGCCTTGCATGCGCCATGGAATCTGCATTTCTCGCTCTGATCGCTATGAATGTCGCTGTTTTGCAAGATACTCAGGGAACAACTGTGAAATCGATATGGGTATGTAAACATAGTGGTTGAATTATGTAAATAATATAATTTTTATGTTAGTTGCAGTTCTTGTTAAGTTTGGTTGGTTACAAAGTCCTCATAAAATCTTTAGGGTTTTTGTTTGAAAGCATTGTTTTCAATTAAATATGTGATTACTGAAAGGAGCAGCATGAGTTTATCAATAGTTCAAGTCCAAACATAGTTCATTTTTTACCCTTTAGTTAGAAGTTTCATCATTACTTATTACTTAATTCGTTCTTTTGAGAATAAAATTTGCTGAAAATTTATCATGATGAATGTCAGAGAAATATTATAAAAGAAAACTAAATAATGCAAGAATTTTTATGAAATCTTGCATTATTGCTTATGGCTACATTTAGAAAAAGTGAACTTGTAGAAGTAAATCATAAAAGGAAAATTTCTGAGGAAACATAAACATTTCATCAAAATGTTTGTATTTAAGTTTTAGCAGTGTCCCAAAATTAAATATAAAACTTTTTATACTTTAAAACCATTACTGTGCTTTCTTGCCATATCTTAAATTTTACATGTTACAATACAAATTGACCTAAGAAAATTATGCTACATTCGGTATATGTTTATTGAATAATAATTATGTCAATTTAATTCAGGATCACCTTGTGAAAGAGAAGGATTCAAACCTTGTGAGAACAATGGCATCTGCCATGAAGATATTATGGGAAACTATACTTGTACTTGTGAGCCCAAATACACAGGTTAGTTAATAAAATGTCACATTTTATGTTGCTTTGTCTAAGATTTTTGTTAAAAATATACTTTGATATTATTAAATTAAATACTTTTCAAGACTTTGGAATAAATTATTGCATTATCAAAGTAATAATTTTTAGTAAACAAGAAATTAAATATGAATTTGGTTTTTGTCCAATCTTGTGATTGGTAGACCAAGTGTCTCAAAATAATTGAATTGTTCATACTAAAAAATTTTCTACAGTTTTGTATTCATTAAAATTGTGCATCATATTACATCGGATAATATATTTACTTTATTTGGCGAAATTTTCTAATGAATTTAATTATCTAGGCCAGCACTGTGAGACTGAAGTAAGCCCTCATCTCTGTGACAACAACCCATGTCACAACAATGGAACTTGTAGAGTCTCTGCTGTTGGTGACCAATATGAATGCATATGTCCCCCTGGTAAGTTGATTTTAAGGAAATTCTGTTCCTTAGTTGCATCAAATGAATTTTTATAAGTATTGCCACATTATTATAAAAGAAGAAAAAGGAAAAGTATTTATAAGAAAACATTTAGGTATCTTTTACTATAATTCTTTCCTTCCTATTATATATTTCTTGTTTAAAACTATCATATCTTTAACTATGTATATAAGCAGAGTGGTCTCAGGCCATTTTGCCACCTGAGGCAAGATGTTGGCCTATCCTATTTTCTAAGGCCTTCTATTTTATTCCAAAGTTATATTTCTTGATTTTAAGGGAAATAATTAGTAAAGAAAGGAAATATGCATCTCTTTGCTGTAATTTGTATTTTGTCTAAATAAACCACTGAATTTCAAGAAAATGAAAACTTTAATATTCAACTTGGCACCCCCTGCAAAAGGCACCTATGGCCTCACTACCTCACCCATCTGCACGGCCCAGTATATACATCAAATATTTATATTGAAATACATTTTATAACATTATATTTCAGTAAAATGTTGTTGTAATTCTGGTTTTATCATTCTATTTTCAGGTTTTACAGGTTTAGACTGTTCATTCAATGTTGATGAATGTGCATCATCTCCTTGCCAGCATGGTGGGATTTGTACAGATGGAGCTAACTCTTACACTTGCAATTGTGCACGGACTGGGTATGCATTTATTGCTTTATTCATTACACTTTACCCATCTTATTAGTGATAGTCAAAGAGAATATTTGGAATTTCTCCCTACGATGAGATTCAAATCTTATAACCAGTTTTTCTTTGGTAGACATTGAAATTCCTCATATATTTAAACTTTTGAATGCACATTTTACCTTTATATTTATTCTATAAGCAGAAAGAAAGTATATTTTTCCTCTAGTACTTCTGATTTCCTAAATTTTTGCCCATAATAAAGGTAAAGTAAGGGCGGAAAGGGGTCATAGCCCCAACTTAGATGGCTGCATTCTTTGCTAATATTTATAGTCATCAGTTATGAATTGAAAATAGTCTCATTTTTAAATTATAGATACATTCTTGCCTAGCATATGACTTGATAATTTGATTTTGAATTATAAGGCCCTTTTTGCTTTTTATAGATACAAGGGAGTGAACTGTGAGATTAACATAAATGAATGCCAAGACAATCCATGTCTTCATGGGGGCCTTTGCTTTGATAATTATGGAGGTTATACATGCCAGTGTACTCCAGGATTTGGTGGACAGAACTGTGATATGGTATATTTTTGAAATCTTTATAGTGCTTAACTTAATTTACTTATTTATCATGTATTTTATGCTCAATTTATTTTGTTATTCTTTCCATAGAATTTGAATGAGTGTAATTCTCATCCCTGCCAAAATGGAGGATTTTGTGTCGATTTAGTTGGTGGTTTTGAATGTCATTGTTTGACTGGTTTTACTGGACTAACTTGTGAAGTGGAAGTTAATGATTGTGAGATAGCTCCTGGACTGCCTCCTCTATGTCCATATCCAAACAGCATGTGTGTTGATGCGATGGGATCATATCGCTGTGTTTGCTTGCCCGGATTTCTTGGTAACTATTTTTGACTGCTAATTGATATCAATAAATGTGTTCTAACTATTTTAATAAATAAACTTCGAATTGGTTGATTTTATGCATTTGGAATTTCATGAACTTCTACTCCATAAAATTTTATTTTATGTAAACTTTCTTGATTTCTATTTCAACAATCATCTTTAACATGGGATGGACTTTCTTTGTACCCAAACAATAAGACCATGAAGTAATAACAGAAATTATTTCTGAAGGTATCAAAACGAAGGATATTTTCAAACTATCCTCAAACTTTATAGTATTTTTAATCCATTTAATCAATGTTGTTAATATTTTTTAAAGCGAATTTCTTTTCTTGAGTGGAAGAGGCATACTACTACATGCGTTCATGACTTGGACTAGACATGCTATTCTTCCTTAGAAACTCAAATGATTGATCATAAGGAGTGGTATACTGGAAGATTGATTTATCTGTTGATGATCACAGAAATGTTTTCCGCATTAGGTGCACCACCAAACTGCACTGAAGGGATTCCATGCTCAGTTTCCACCTGCCTGAATGGTGGAAGTTGCTACACCTATCCTGGGCCACCTCCTGCCACCGAGGCTGCTCAAGTTTGCTTTTGTCCTCCTGGATTTACAGGTTAGATAGAAACATGTCATGATTTTGTTTTAAAGTGACTTGATGTTATTGAAATGTCCTTTGTCCTCTTGCTGAACTTTAAAAATATTCATTTGTATCTGTGTTTAAGTGTCTGTTGAGCTTTTGAATGACTTGGTGTCATGCATGCACAACTCTTTCAGCCCACTGTGAATACTTATTTTCTCACAATGCTTTGCACTGTCTTGTTCTTGAAATGTTCAGCCTTAGTTTTGTATCATATGGTCTTATGTTATTTCCAGAAAGTGGTCTACATAGTTCGTGTACTTTGTGTCAGTTTATCTCTAGGAGAAAAATCTTTTGTTTTTTTTATTAAATATATTTACCCAGCGCCAAAACAGCACAATACAGTAATATTCTGTGGATAAAGTTACATTTATATAGGTATAAGAAGATCTCGGTATTTTTCTTTGAAATTTTCCAATATTCTTTGCTAAGCAAGTACATTTTTGGCTTTCTAAATGTTTACCTGAAGACAATTTATATACTTGAATGAATCCCCTTTATCTGTTTCAGGAAACATGTGCCTTTTAGTTTTTTGAAAGCACAGTTTTATTTGCAGAATATTGTCTGAATACTTCTCATTTTGATAAATTTGTTTTTTGTCTGGGTAAATATTGTGTTTTGTGTTTAGAATTTTGCCATTTAGATGCATTATTTTAGGTTTTTGTATATTTTATGTATGTAGTTCTACGTTTTCCTATCCATTACTTCTCCAACTGTACCTGCAATTCTACCCCTCCTAATTCCTCATGAATCTTCGTTAAATAAATTGGTCAAAATTTACAAACCTACACCACCAAATTGGTGTTGAAAAACACAACAGGAGCAGACTGTGGCCATAGTGTAGCTGGTCTTAGGTTATCTGGAGTTAGACCTTCATCAGCCAGCCGCTCAGCTAATGGAATAGTCCCTTCAACAAATGGAGCACCACATCAGCAGAATGCTGGCTCTTCAAGATGTGGTGCATTAGGAAGAGGATGCGAGAATGGAGGCACATGCTTAGGTGATACATGTGCTTGTCCTGAACATACAACTGGGAGAGCCTGCGAGGCATTATTACGCTGTTCTGCTAACCCATGTCGTCATGCTTCATCCTGCAAAGATTATGTAAGATTTTCTCCATGAGTTCACACACATACTGTTTGATCACAGTTGAATAATGCAGCCACTGCTATATTTGCTCAAACTGAACACATTCTCAAAATACCTAATTACAAACAGGTATTAAATAGGCCATACCTAGCCATAGTGGTGGCATACCATACATGTGTATTGGTTTTTTACTCCTACTCACCAGTAAGGTTCCCTCCATGCTAGCTAGCTACCTGGATGTCTACCAAATTCTATTTCAAATACTTAACAATCAATTGAGTGCCAGGAGGAATTAGAAATTCTACTGCTGTCGTATAAAGATAAATTTAATTAATGAAAAGCACATCATAAATTAATATACTTTTCACAAATAAATTTATAATTGAAATAAGTTATTAATCTGCTAATTATAAATTTGATGGTAAAATCAAATACTTAGTTTTGCTACTAAACTGATGAGGATAAGAAATGTGAAAGTTAGATTTCTTACACTGTTATCACAGCTCAGTTCTATTACAGAAGTGTTAGCAACTTTGCGCCATAATCTCCATTCAAACTCAAGACTGTTATTTATTATGAAAAATCCTGAATGCCTCTGGATTCACCATTTCTCTCCATTTTTATGCAGCAGAAGACTTATACTATTATACTGTGAGGTATTGAAGCCATGAAATGAAATCCGATTGTCTTTTTATATGCTCCTTAACATATTTTGATGGCTTACGTGACTTATCTCTCTGCAAGTCAATCTTTATCTGCTGACCATGCAATCTAATTTATTCTGCTATTTTGGAAGTATAAAATCATAATTGCCCATTCTTGATATTTCTGGTGGATCTACGTTCAATAACAGAAATTAGTGATGAAACATCATTTTATTATGAAATTCACTGCAGGAGGGGATATTTTACCATCATTTTCAATCGATAAAATGCTTATTACTTCCTCCATTATAATTTCCTGAATCATTATGGGAAAGAAAATTATTTAGGATGAAATACAGTCTTTTTTTAATCTACATCACTTTATTGTTGTGTGCTAAATATGCTTAATCATTTTGAGAAAGACACTCTGAAAATAAATGCAGGAAATAGAAGAATGAAAATCTTGGAATCAACACTCACATTAAGATTTAATAAATAAACAAGACGTAATGTAACTATTACCATTTAAATTAATGGACACCCATTTAAGAGAATGCTAGGCTTTAACTTACATGTTAGAATTCATTGAGAAATATATCACAAATATCCAGTGTCCTCATTTTAGCACTGCAAATTTAAATTCAGATGCTAAAATAAATGCTTAAAATATGTAAACCATGAGTATGTCATATTCTTATTAAAATGCATGTCTCGGTTTCAATTATAATTAATCTCCTAAGAATGGATGTTTTCTGTCAGTAAAACAAAGTAATGAATTTTTTTTCTCTTAAATCCCCTTATCTGAGATGTTCAAATCAATAGTTAACCTAGATGACTTTTATTTTATATTTTGCATTATTCTTTTTTCAATTCAGCAAATGACATGACGTCTTATCAAATAATTAATTTAAGAAAACAGTTTTTCATCAAAGGAAAAAGTTCTCCTAAAATGAGGACATTTCTGTCAATTGTTTACATATATCACTATTAACTTATTCTACAACAGCTCATGAAATCATTCCTCCTTTATTAGCAGATTTGCTTCTGTGATGTTTATTTGAAATCTCTTTCTCAGTTTTTAGAGCTTTTCTGATGAAAGCTAAAATTTTTATTCTAATTAGTACTTCTTCATTTATCAACAGTTCTAAAATAAAATAAATTATTTCAAGAGCTTGGGAAGGCAAACATTTAGTTTTGAACAGAAAAATATTGTTGCAGGATCAAAGTAGTTGCAGAATCTCATTTTTATGGCGGAGTATCACTGATTTTAATCACAAGGAAACTCGCCTATGATTTCATTTATTATTGCTTAATAAGATACCCAAAGATATATTAACATAATATTGTAACAGATTGCTGTGTTGTCATATGGAAGTTAAACTTCTTGTGTTTAAGACTGATTGTATCATTTTGAAAAATAAATAGAGTGGAGGATACTACTGTACTTGTGAACCAGGCTGGACTGGCTCAAACTGTGACCTTGATGTGAATGAATGCCAGTCAGATCCTTGCAGAAATGGTGCAACATGTACAGATTCAATTAACTCCTTCTCTTGTTCCTGCCTCCCTGGTTTCACAGGTAGGATGGCTTCAGAACATTTTTCAACTCATTCTAGCTAATCATTACATGGAAGAGGATTCAATTTCAAAAAATTTTCTTTTAATTTGCATCCTTTTGGTAAGTGGTGCAGGCACATTGCTTTGGTAAGGTATTTTTAATGCTTTCATAATTAATGGAAATCTGGGTATTCTTCACTGATATGCTTTTACACTAATGTTTACTTCGGTGCTTATTATGAATATTGTAACCATATCTATTGTTGAACTTATCTATTGTTAAACTTACAATATCTATTGTTAAACTTACAATATCTATTGTTAAACTTACCATATCTATTGTTAAACATATCATACAGTGACGTTAAAATGGGTCTGTATGTAACAACTGATGCTTTTCAATTTTTGCCCATGTAATGGGTTAATTTTGTATTTAACACAACTTTGAGTTGGTAAGTCAACTACGGTATCTGGTAAATTTTATCATCAATGCATGTCTAATAAATGCAAAATTAATTTTAATTCCATTATGTTACAGAATTTGTTTTATTGCAATAATTTTACATATTGCTACTCTAATTGTTTTTATTTCAGAAATTATAATTTCAATTCTATCTAATTAAGAAATACAAATGATGATATTATGTAACATCCAACATAATATATTCTCTCATGGTATACCTATGTTATTCCTAGTATTTTTGTATTTTCTATTTTTATCAACAGGTGTTTGTTATATAAGTGACTTTTCTAATTGGGTATCTTTTTTATGTATTTCCTTATAATCTTTCAGGGAACATGAATTTCTTATGTGTTGCATGTTGCATGAAATAAGCCTATTTGTTGTCAGAAATTTAATTTGAAGCATGTATGCATGTATGCATGTATGGAATAATTTGGATGGAAAATTTTCCTATTTGACTCATTTAAATGTCATTTTCTGGAAAAGGAAGTAACTTTATGTTGTTTCATTTCATAAATAACCAGATTCATGTTGATCTTTCATATCATTAATTCTATTACATCACATAAAGCTTTCAAAAGAAAAATCATTCATCAAATCTCTTTGTTAATTCTTTAGCAGTAATATTTACTTTGAACTGTCCTTGAACATTTAATTTCATTTATTGCAAAAGTATAAAAATGTCAGAGTGATAGTTAAGTAAAAGATTACTCTGCCATCAAAAAGATTTAATTTTTCCTTCTTAAATATTATTTCACTCCAAATTTTGTTATTTCTTTGAAAGAATAATTTTCATACCAAAGCAAACTCTGACCCAGATTATAACTGTGCACATTATTTTTGGAAACAACTGAATAATGTCCTTTACCTTTGGAAATTTAGAGTAAACATCCTTGATTTTTTCAAATATATATTTTATTTAAATGTTCATAATTGAAAGATTGAAATTAATTTCTCCTTTTAAGAGGAAAAATGTGGCTCACAGTCAATACATACTGCTTTAAAAGAATTATACAGATTACGGAGATTTTAATATGTTTTTCTTAACTCCAGAATCCTTTGTCATATTTTAGGAAAAATGTGTGAAGTAAGCATTGACGAATGTGCTTCATCACCATGCATGAACGGAGGGACATGTGAGGATCGTATTGATGGTTATGTATGTAACTGCACACGGGATTATATGGGAGAGAGATGTGAAAGAGAATTTGATCCATGTGCTGCTTTCACTCCCTGTCAAAATAATGGTACATGTGTTACCAAACGGTCTAGACGAGAATACTACTGTGAATGTCTTCAAGGTAACTCAGTTAACTGGTTACATTTGATTGATCTTATAATGTTAAATAAATACTGGTTGCTTAGAGATTTTTATAAAGACTTACTTATAGAATCTTAAGGATATGGAACATTGAAAAACTAATATTATCACGCATTACAGAAAGATTTTATACGACTGATTGCTATTTTTAAGCTTTTTGATCTGAAATTGTAACGGATTCATGCTTTACCAAATGAAATTCTTGCCTTTGCCTGATTGTGAAGTAAAAGTCCCTCTTATTAGGTATTTAGGCATCCCAATATAAAATCATTATCATCACAGGCCCCGCCACTTAACCATAGAATTTATTCATACTCTTAAATTGAATCTGAGAAATATTTTAGCATTTTTTTTCTATAAATAATAAATAATTATTGGTTAAATATATTAAAACTTAAAATTGTAATTAATAGAAGTTGAGTAATGATACAAAAAACTTCATCAGGAGTTAGGATGTATCCTTTTCTGAGGATGAGATAGTTTCTGCACTAAAAGTTTTTGAAAAATATTTTCATGATTTTTTGCAAAAAATGATAAAATGTATGTTCCATTAATGATAAGAAAATGACAAATTTATACAGAAAGTGAAAAAGGAATGGTGTTTTTTGTCTATGCTGAGAGATCTTACCTAGTGTACCTATTATCCTACATCATTTTCTGTACGTCTTCTCAGGCTTTGAAGGTCTCCACTGTGAAAGCAATGTGAATGACTGCTTGAGAGCAAGTTGTCCATCTGATAAAGTGTGTGTTGATGGTGTTGGAGGTTATGAATGCAAATGTCCAGAAGGCTTTACTGGTGAAAACTGTTCACTTGATATTGATCATTGTCAGTCGCATCCCTGTAAGCATGATGGAAAATGTCGGGATGGCCTTACAAATTACACATGCATATGTCCTCCTGGTTATACAGGTAATTATTTCATCACAATTCATGTTTGGCACTCCATGTTGTGTTGTTATACCAAAGCTTTCCATTGTTCTCTATGTTTCATATTTGTTCCTGATAACCAAATTTGCTTCTTCTAAGTTCTTGAGTTGCTCGAAATCTTTTTCTTCAAATTTGTCACTTGTAATCTAACTTTCCTTCTTCATCTATTTGATAATTTGTTGTACTTTATGATTAAAGGATTTGAAATAAAAGTTGTTTCCTGTTGCTGTTCTGATTGTGATACTTGCTGTGGTGTTAAAGTGATTAAACAAATTGTCTGCTTAAGTTTACAAATGAAATTAAAGCCAAAATAATTTCAATCTCTTAGACTATACAGTGTGCTTACAATATAGTATATTATTTGTTCCTGAGTAAGTATTTCTTTGAATTGAAGTATAAGAAACATAGCTCTTGATGTAGTTTATTTTGATCGCATTTGAGCAGAATAACTATGCAAGAAGTTACAAAATGAAATTGGTTAGGGTAGAAAACAAAAATACTGGATTTTATTGAAATTATTCATGTATAAGTTGTTCTTACTCCTTCCAGGCCATAATTGTGAGAGTGACATCAACGAATGTGAAATATCCACTCAACTGTGTAATTATGGAATCTGCTTGAATACAGATGGTAAGCATAATTTTTATTTCTGTATCCATAACTATAGAATTTTTAGTTCAGTATTATTTTAGAGAAGTTTTAAAGAATTTGGGACCAATTTTTCCTCAAATATTTTCAATTTTGAAATGGTATTTTAAATTAATTTCAGATGTTGCTTAATCTACTTATTAGATTCTAGTTTAGACTTGAAATTTTTATAAACATATGTTCATCAATTTATAGCATTATTTATTTTTTGTTGTATTTTTTATGGAATTCTTCCCTCTGCATCTCTTGATTGCACCTCTTGCCTTTGAAAGGTTAAATGTAGATTCATTGTAAAAAAAACTCCATTTAATACTAAAAAATCTGCATCTAATGGAAACACTGATGGCTTTAATTTTATTTTCATAACAGGTAGCTATCAATGTTTTTGCCGGCCTGGATTTTCTGGAGATCACTGTGATTTAGATTTTGATGAATGTCTCTCAAGACCATGTCATAATGGAGCAACATGTGAAAACAAAATTAATGGATACAATTGCATCTGCACTCCTGGATATTCAGGTAATTGAGCTAAGCATAATATACCAAATTGTTGCCTCAGTGTCATATATTAATGTTAAAATGAAATTGAACTCTTAAAACGCATTGAATCTTGATTAACATCACTGATTCATTCATTCATTCATTCTTTGTTGTAAAGATATGTATTTACAGTTCTCAAAGCCTCTTTCTTACTCAGTGTTATAAAAATATGACTTCATTCATAAAATTTCTGATCTATCTTCAATTTTTAATGTAAATACCTCTCCGTAAAATTAAAACTTTATTTAAAACACTTTATAAATGCTTAATAAATTTTTATGTAATTGTTGGAATAATATTTTAACCATCCAGGGAAAGACTGCAGCAACAATATCAACGAATGTGAATCAAATCCATGTCAGAACGGGTCTACATGTGTTGATGAGATAGCGTCATTCAGGTGTGCATGTCCACCTGGCTTAACAGGAATCCTCTGTGAAACCAACATCGATGACTGTGAGGTATGAATGATATTTCTATCTCTTATTTATTGATCATCCTAGTTTTAAATTTAATTTTTCTTCCTATCTAATGCAGTCTGTTTGTTAATTTGGTTTTTCATTTGATCACTAAACAAGTATCAATTTGTCCCGTTTCAGTCAAATCCTTGCCTTAACAATGGAGTATGTGTGGATGGCATGAATGAATATACTTGCAACTGTACTGGAACAGGATTTGAAGGACCACACTGTGAAAACAATGTAGATGACTGTGCTCCTGTATCTCCCTGCCTTAATGGAGCAGAATGTGTAGATGCCATCAATGATTACTCCTGTAAATGCTATCCTGGATACACAGGTTAGGATTTAATTTACCTTATTTATTTCCCATATTAAATGCATAATTGATGACGTAAGTTTTTCTTTAGATGATATTTTTTTGAAATTTTAATGTCTTACATGTATCAAAAAGAAATAAGGACATATCTCTCTAAGTTGTAGAAGGTTGCATATATTTATATTGTTTGTGACCTTATTTTGAAGATTTTGAATGCAATTTTTTCACAATATTAGCAATAATTTTTTAATTGTATGGAAGAATATGGATACTAGTCTGTAAATTATCTAATGTGTAAACTAAGCATGAAATCACTGATTAACAGCAAATAATATTATCATTCTTATCAACAATTGCGATCTAAATTTTCATGAGATTAAGATAAAATATATTTCTTTCAGGTAAAAACTGTGAAATTGACATAAATGAATGTGAGTCATCACCTTGCCAGTATGGAGGAACATGTCTTCAACTGTCCAATGTATCCCTTTATTCATCTCCTGGACTTCATTCTTCACTGAGCTTACATGCCAATCCAACATATGGTTCTCCTCAGCCAACTAGGATCCCCCTTCCTTTTAATCTTCCTCCTGTATTCAACCGAGAGTTCTCACCAGCTGCTGCTGCTGGCTATGAATGCATTTGTCCTAGAGGTATCATAGGACGTGATTGTGAGGAAAATGTAAATGAATGTGCATCCTCACCTTGTGGCACTTCTGGGGCATGCGTTGACCGAATAGATGGATTCACTTGTGAATGTGAAGCTGGTTTTGAAGGAGAGAGATGTGAGATCGAGGTGAGTCTCATCTTTTGAATTTCCTGATAACTGTGATATGAAGCCTCTTCCCAATGCTCCTTTTCTAAAATTTTTCTGCTTTCCTCTAGTTTATAATTGAGATGAGTAAAAATTGTGCAGTGTTTGTATTGTTGAAATATTGAACACAGCAAAAGGGAAAAATATGCATAATATTTTCAGGTTCTCAAAACATTAGGATAATTTTCGTTCATTTATATGATCATTAACTATGCTTTTCAGATTGATGAATGTGAACGCTTCCATCCTTGTGTGCATGGTCGTTGTATCGATCTTCGTGCAGACTACCATTGCGAGTGCAATGCAAGTTATGGTGGGCGAAATTGCTCTGCAGAGCTCGTTGGATGTCATGGAGATCCCTGCCTTAATAATGGAACGTGCCGGCCTTATTTGGAGGGTGAAGAGCTTCATAGATTCAATTGCTCATGTCCTCCTGGATTCAGAGGAAGGATATGCGAGCGACCAACAACTATGTCTCTCCATGGTCCATCATATGTACTAGTCCATAGTGCTGGGGGACGTGAAGAAGGGTTAGTTGAAAATTATTATTTTCTGAAGATGAATTTTATCTTTGTTTAAATGTTTCTGCAGCTAAGTTTCACATGCATACTTATGTAGCAGATAGTCTAAAAAGATGGCTATTTGGAGTAGGATAGACAGCTTTATTCTAAATAAAACAGAAATCATGTTTCATTTTCTTGAGAGATACATTGTTAATATTTCAAATATTGATTTATTTTACTTACTGTACTATATGTACTTAAATCAGATGCACGTGGTTGTTAACCATACAAAAATCTGAATACTCCTCATTTCCAAATTACCAGCATATAGGATTCAGTGGCATGTGAGATGCACCCTCTTTTGTATTAAGAACAGAAAGGAATAATTATAATGGTTTATTCAAAACTACTCTATGGCTATAAAACAAATATAATACTTGCTTATATATATTAAAATAAACCAGATGATTTAGAATAAGAGAAATTTCAACAAATGAGTTTGATAACCAGTGCATTAGAGGCACCTTGTATTTCAAAGGAAAAAAGTTAACCCTATATGACTGAATACAGTATCTTGATAATGCTTGCTGTTAGTCTTGAGTCATTGTAATTATTTGCTTTGATCCATATTTTCCCACATTTCTTGTGGTATTGTACTTTGGAGATCCTATTCCAATGAAAAGTTAACTGAAAAAGTTGAAGAGATTTAATTCTTTAAATTTTTCTTCTTTATGTCTATCAATTCTTATTTATATTTGATTGATCGACATTTGGTATTATATTTCATTATTTTGCAATATTTATTTTATTTTTAATTGTTCTTTTGAACTTTAATCATTATCATTTCCATAGATATGATGTGCAACTGAGATTCAGAACAACTTTGCCTTCTGGACTCTTAGCCATTGGCAGAGGAAGAACTTACTATATCCTTGAACTATCTGGTGGACGTCTTAATCTTCATTCAAGTCTTTTGAATAAGGTACTTGTGATAAGTCAAATTTTCATTGAAAGTAAAGTAAATTAAGCCCCTTCTTTGTATGACTTAGACAGTGGAGGGATCAGAGGAGGATTAAGTTCTGTTGAGGCCCCAGGTGCAGAAAAAAATATCGGGCTCTGTAAAAGAAGAGAGATACAAGAAAAATAAAATTATGAATAGTATGCAGCATAATAATGAAGTTATGAAAATAAACAATTGTAAATATACTATACTTAGTTTGACTACCAATTGTAAACTTGTACATAATTAAAATTGCACCTAAATAACCAAACTTGAATGACAAAACAAACAATCTCAGATACAAATGAATATTTTGAGTGCTATGAAGTTACATGAAGACATCATCAACTGAAGTTTAATTATTGGTAGAGAAGTAAATTTTTACTGTAAATTTAGTTACTTGCAATGTTCATAATTGAAATCTACATATTATGATGTGTCTGTGATTAATTTTCATCCATCTATCGCCATCAGTTTTTATGCATCTAAGTTTATATGTAATCTTATATAGAGAATGAAAATTAAATATAAACCCAAAATTGAAAATTTACCGAAGAGTGGAATGTGTGAATTAAGTGACAGCTTTAAAAGTCTTAACAGCCTTTGATAAAATTTGCCTAATATTTTGAAAAAATCATGGTGCATTTCATCTAACCAGACTTTTTAAATAGATAAAAATTTACAAAACTATGATTCTTCTCTTTGTAGTGGGAAGGAGTATTCATTGGTTCAAGACTGAATGATGGATTGTGGCAGAAAGTGTTTGTTGCCATCAACACCTCACATCTTGTCTTGGCAGCCAATGAGGAACAGACAATCTATCCAATCACTCTGATTGAAGGTGCACCAAGTCAATTCACCTCTTTTCCAACCACTTACATTGGAGGTACAGTCTCAAATCTGCGTCGTCTTTCCCATGCCCTACCATACTTCATTGGCTGTGTACAGGATATAGCAGTTAATGGAGCTTGGGTATTGCCTGGACCTGATGACACTGAAGAAGGACCAGCATTACACAGAGTAAGTTCATCATTTTATCACCATTCTTGTTAATTTTTTAGGATGATTTAGTGATGTTAGTAATAATATATTATAAAATATCCTTTTATTGTAGGATGGAGAGGATTTAACTGAAACAACAGTTTCAAATAGAACAGTTCCAACAGTTAGACTGGAGTCTATAGAAATTGGCTGTCCAAGAGAGGCACAGTGTGAACCGAATCCATGTCATAATGGTGGACAATGCACTGATTTGTGGAGGGATTTCAAATGTGTTTGTGAAAGGCCTTATCTTGGTCATACCTGCCAATACAGTAAGTTTACTCCTTTCAATGTTTTGTTCCTTGAAGGGCTGGTGGCCTTTAACTGATGATTTCCTTGTTTTATTCTTCTTGCAAACCATAGACTTAACAGCTGCTACTTTTGGCCATGAGTCAACTGGGGCTACATTAGTTGAAGTGAGAGTAGGGGATGAAGCAAGGCGTGCTGTGAGGAGTGCTGTCGATATATCAATGTTCATCAGGACAAGGCAGAGTACATCTGGCTGCTGTATTTTCCACCTTGGCTCATCACTTCCGGCACCTACAGCTCAACCTCTTATTCAAGTAATTTTTAAATCATATTTTTGTGGTGAATGTTAGGAAATCAATATTCTCTAAATTTGGTTTTGTTAGCTAGTGTCACAGGCACTCAATTTCATGAGTAGTATTCAAAGAATAACTTTTATCATTCAGTAAAATTGTTCTATAAATCTGATTCTTACCTGAATGTTATTCACTGTTTTACTCTTAGCAAGGTCTCAAAGTTACTGATCCACATTCTCATAAAACTCTTCATTTAATTAACAGTTTCAAATTAAATTAAAACCAAATAAGAGGTATGAGGCCTTAATGCAACCTCATTATCATGGGCTTGCACATGCTGAAATTTTAACCTCTGCAAAGAATAAAAAAGAGCAAAATATTAAATTTTCTTATTGTAAGTGATAATATTGGGGAATTATAATCTTGTAACAAGAATTATCAAGTACTTTATCTATAAGAGTAGAAATTTCCATAACACTATGAATTTTGAATTTTTATGTGATGTTTCTCTTCATGTAGACAGTTCCATCTAACATTGTGGGACTTCCAACTGCCTCTGCACTTCAGGGTGTAATACCTGTACCATCCATCTCATCCCTTGGAGGAGGTAATGGTGGCAGTAGTGCAGTTGGTCAGCCTCCTCTTCTTCCTTTACCATTAGTGTCACAGCCAATTATTAGCTCTCCAGATGAGAGCTTGATATCAGCACAGTTAGAAGCTGGAGAGTTGTTAGTCCACATTAAATTGAATTCCACGTTAGAAAGATATGCAGTAGGAAGTGTGAGACTAGATGATGGAAATAACCACCTCATACAGGTAACATTTTATTTTGTTTTGTTAGATAAAAGATTCATTTTGCACAAGTGGTGAGCAACTACCCTCACTTGAGTTTAATATCTGTTAACAAATGAGTATAAAATATTAATAAGATAAAATAGGATTATAATAATGGTTGGAGAAAATTCTTCCACTATTTTATGCCATCTCTGATAAACAATTAGATATCATATAACTATGTTCATTGTTTATAAATGTGAATAAAACTGAAGTGTATCTAAGAATTTTGACAAATTAGTTGCCTATCATATTTAACAAACTTTAAAATTAAAGTAAATTTTATATTTATGACATGAGTGCTTCAAATTAAATGAAAATTGCTGCATTCAATCTTAAATATTATCTTATAGCTCTGTAGTTTGGAAATCATAACTTTACCTAACTAATTACTGACTTTACCTAAAAGTTGTTTAACATACATTCTGGAAATCTTTGAAGCTGAAGTTATCAGAAGTAATTTGTTATCATGAAGTCTCAAGAGTATTTTGAACTAGAAGAATTTTCTACCCTCCAGGTTGTTCGAAATGTGACATTAGTGCAAGTAAAGATAAATGGAACCGAGTACTTCAGGAAGACAATCTCAGCAACTGGAAAGCTCAATGCTCAAGTCCTGTATTTGGGTGCCATGCCGTCTCTATCCCTACTGCCTCCTACTAACAGTGGATCACCTCAACATTTGGAAACACTACCTCAGCTTCAGCATTATTCTACTGCATCTGGTCCAGTCGAGACCTCTGAGGATGGTCATGATGAACGCTTTGTAAGGCAAACTATGACATCTGGAGTCACAACTAGTGATATTACTACCCAAACTGGACCAGAAGCATACACTGGTGCTCAGCCATATTTCAAGGGAATCATACAAGATGTCCAGGTATAGATTGACAAACCATCATTTTTTAGTATAAAAGAGATGTATTCCTCATTTCCTTAAAAAATATTACATAATCAGTTTATAATCTGAGTAAAACCTTTAAATTAATAATAAATAATAAAATTATAAATTATTACAGCATATTAATTGTAATCAAATCAATATTATACATAATCATAAATAATTATTTCTGAATTGCATAAAATATTTGAAAACTGCTAACAGATGTTGGTTGAAAAAGTTCTTTCTTTTGTATTCCACTAAATACTTTCCAATAATTAGTACTGAAATTTTGCAGATCAGCAACGGCTCACACACAATGGTGGTGGAGTTCTTCCCTCTACGTGTTGAGGACTTGAATATACCTCCTCCTTTTGGCAATGTTTCATTCATTGGAAGTCCTGTCCTTGAGGGTGTAAGATCTGATGACTCCTGTGTATCAGATCCTTGCCTCCACAATGGAACTTGTCGCATTACATGGAATGACTTTGAGTAAGTTTAAAGAATACTACACTGATTTCTTCCATTAATGAGAGGTATTTCTATAATTTAAAATACCTCTATTCTCTCATTGAGGTGAAGATCATCAATCAAGTCAATATTCTACTGTTCTTTAATCATTTTAGGCATCTGAAGAATTTATCTATGAATCTAATATTGTATTTCTGGTAGTAATGCAAACATATAAATGTTGTTGCTGTGATGATTGCTATATTATGAGCACTTTAAATATTTCTTGTGTACCAATTACTTTTATAATGACATGCATTTATTACTTAGTTCACTAGCATTTTTTTAGAATTTGAAAGTCTGTCTCAAAAATATCCTACTCTGGATATAAGGAAGTAAACCTTTTTCTATAAGGTTTTGAGCATGTATTTTTATAAATAATACACTTATTTTCCTCAAAAAAATAAAGTATTATATAGCTAAAGATATTTATTCAACCATCTTTCTAAAGCATGATTCTCAAATCAATCTTCTATGTATGCTGAGTATGGACCTAGTTGACATTTTGACACTAATCCAGATTAAAGATATTTGCTTGCTGAGATTCAGACCTCATAGGGATATACATATTTATAAATATTCTCATTATTTAAGTCAATGCTTTTCTAATTTCAATCAGGGTTCATACATATATGTTAATTATAATATAGGTTTTAAAATGATCCTTCATTTGATAAATAGAATAGTTTCAATTAAATTAGAGTCTGACTATTGAGTAAATAGTGTTTTATTAAATAAATTTTACTCAAAACTTATTATTTTATAACTATTCTCTTTTAAAGGTGTAACTGCCCCCGTGGCTACAAAGGAAAGCAGTGTGAAGAGATGGAGTTTTGTCACCTTCAGGAATGTCCCATAGGTGGAACTTGCCAAAACCTTGAGGGAGGCTACGAGTGTGTTGCAAATGTGACATTTGCTGGCAATAACTCCACCCTCCGATATGCTTATCAACGTAGCGCTGCTAAGCCTGAAGATCCCGAATCAAGCCTTGATTCTATCGAGCTCACATATCGTTCAAAGACAGGAGGAACCTTGCTGTATATTGGGTCAACTGCTGGTGAGAGTGATGCCAGTGGAGATTATTTTGCCATCACTGCAGTAGGATCTGATCAGGTAACAGCATCTTGGAGGCTAGGAAAAGGATCTACTGAAGGCAGTTCATCTGACTCTATCCACCTTACTGTTGAGCAAGAGACTGGAGGAAAGTGGGCCAAAGTTTGGATGAGCGTGTCCAAAGATGGAACTTTAACTCTGCGCCTGAAATCATTGTCATCAAGTACAGTCAATCCCCTACCATTAGCTCCAACTGATGATGTAGGGTCTCAGTCCTCATCATCTATGATGAGTACTGGAGCTTTGCCTCCCTCTGGAGCTCTACCCCCTCCCCCTTTTCCCATTGTTGTTGAAGACCGTACAGCCTCAAGTCATCAGGGCAACTTTTCTCTGTCAGCTTGGAAGCAATTGGTGATGACTGGTATGATAGAGCTTGGTGGAAGAAGTGGAGCAGCTGCTGAAGGGGAAAAGAATCCATACTACTATGTGTCACTACCTAATGCAGAGAATGGAAATGCTGTTGATTACTTAGCTGGAGCTAAACAGAAGGACTCAGTTTTCAAACCACTCAAGGTATGAAGTCTCATAATTTCAATGACATTAGGGATGCTTTACTGTCTTTTATAAATTAAAAAAGAACAAAATTTAACAATTCTATTTTGATTAAAATTATTCAGTGGGTGTGAAAATAAATTGCAATGGGACTTTCAGTTATAGCAAGAGTTAACGTATCCTTCTTGCCTTTAAAGTATATTAATCTATACCCCCTGTTTATTGTAATGATTAATACATATTATAGAGTTAACATGGAATAATAATCTTTTACTACTTGGTTCATATGAATAAATGATTATGATAACTGTCCTTTGAATAGGGATGAATGTTAAATATCTTTATGAGCTGAGATTTAAAGTCTACTCTAGGAAATAAATAAGAAACATATATTTTAGTTATTTTTATAGTATATTGTATTAGTTTATAGCAGATTTATATGAGAATTTACTTTTGTAAATATGTGGATGTCAAATGTAACTTTCATTTTTGTCCATGTTGTAGGGTTGCTTGGGAGAAGTCAGGATTGGTAGTTTGTTATTACCTTACTTCACATCATCTGAGCTTGGCTATCCCCTTGACAGCGTGGAAAGATTTGAACTTCTTCCCCCAACAAATGCAGATTTATCTGGAGATGAAAATGGGACAGTTGTAGAGACAGGATGTATTTTATGCTTTGAAGGCCAATGTCTGAATGGAGGAACTTGTAAAGATCCTACTCAATCATCTGAATGCCAATGTGCCCCTGGGTTTGAGGGTCCTGAGGATAACTGTGCTACTGATATAGATGAATGTATGCCAAGATCAGAAAAAATACCAGTTATGAGCGGTAAAGGACCAAAAGGTAGTTTTTTGTAGATCCATAACTCTTATAACTCAAAATTCACCAAATAGTCCTCTCTCTGGGACAGTCACAATGTATTTTTATCACAGTATACATTTTTAGTTTAAAGATATTATTATTATATAGATAAAGATTTGAATCTTTTTATTTTTTAATTGACTTACATTAATTAGAGGTATATATTTGTTTAATTATTTTATTCCAAGTCAATTTAACGTTTTCAAAAATTTCCATTTATGTTCATGAATAAGAAAAGATAGAGGCTAGTTTATCTGTAAACTTCATTCACTTTCCATATTTGATGGCATATAAGACACAACCTCATGTCGGTAGGGAAAACTTAAGAAAAAAGTTGTAATAGATTTAATTTTAAAATAGTTAGATAGGTTTAATTTTTAAATTTCAATTTTCACATTATAATTTTAAAAACCAGTTTTACAATGTATCAAGATTGCTCCATATCCCAATCCCACTTACTTTAATGGGGCAGAAACAAACCAAATGGTTATGAAATTCAAATATTCATATATAAGATGCAAAATAATTTTTTAGCCATTATTTTGAGGAAGGAAAGTGTGTTCCCTGTGACATCAATTACAGTATCTCCTCTCTGAATGTCTACTTCTCTTGATAACATTATTTGAGCAAATTTTAGATTGTTATAATATGAAAAGATATTAATTTTTGATGATTAAAATTCTATGATGGTTTTGACTATCAGCATTTATAACAATAACCTTCAGTGTTATGTTATAATTAGCTCTTACATACAGCAACTGACATTCCCCATAGTGTGGGAAATTTAAAATTTTAATAGGTTCATTTCTCAAGCAGAATACTTTTTATTTCTAAAAGGCTTACAGGAAGTCTTACAAATTTTTATTTACTAATTGAACTGAAATTAAAGTAGCAGTTCTTAATATTCTTGTAATTAAAATATATTTAGTTTCCCCACTCAAATTTTTGTTTTTTTCTTCTTTTTTATGTTTGGTGTAAAGGAGATGAAGTGATTGACGAAGATGACATGTTACCTCCTCTTCCTCCATTCTGTAAAAATGGTGCCACATGCAGGGATGCCATTAATGGTTATACTTGTGAATGTCCTGCTGGTTGGGAAGGAAGACAGTGAGTAATAGAATTAAATAATACTCTCCTGATCTTTTATATTCTAAGGGCTAGGGACTCTTGAGGTTCTTACATCCTTTTCATAACTATTTACAATTTTCAGCTGTGAAGAAGATATTAATGAATGTGCTTCAAATCCTTGCCAAAATGGAGGAACATGCATGGATAAACTGGCTTATTTTGAATGCAACTGTCCAGATGATTTTGTTGGAACAAGGTGTGAGAATCCAAAGCTTATCACTTGTGAGTCAGATCCATGCTTCAATAATGCAACTAGCTGCATTGATGAATCCAGTAAGTATAGAAATTTCCTGTATGATTGGAGCATTATTTATCCTAAATTTGTATTCTATATTATGTGATATTTGAAAGTAACCAGTATTATTGAATTGGAATCTCCAGAGTATATAATGAAATGAAACAGAATTTATAACCAGAATTTTTGCTAAGTTCCAAATTGATAAGCACTCTTGATACTTTTATTGAATGTCCTGAATGTTTATACTCATTTCAGATCCAAAAACAGGAGATAATTTCACTTGTATATGTGCGGAAGGATATGAACCTCCTTACTGCAGATATCCATTTTGTCAAGTCAACCCTTGCTTAAATGGAGCATTCTGCAACATAACTGAAGAATGGGTAAGCTATTGACCAAACTGACAAAACATTGAAGTTAATTTATGCATATTAAAGAATGTTTCTATTCTTTTTGTTTCTGCTTTCCTTGGACAAAAATTCATGCATTAACTATATTACTTTATTGTATGGATAAAAACAAATGTTAAAATGATACAAATAAACTGTTATTTTAATAATTTTAAATTATTGAAAAATCGTTCTACAACTGCTCACAACTACAACTTAAATCTTCATCACTTATTTTGCATGAATCTTACAAATTAAAAATAAAAAGAGAAACATCATAATCAGTAAAATATTTATATATGGTTAAAAATCTGTTCTGGCATGAAACATCTTTTATGAAACAGTTTTTTTAATTGCAAATAGCTTTTATGGAAACTATTTTCATTATAGTCTTATTTCACTCATACTATGTATTATTTTCACATTAATGTTTACTGAAACCCCTTGCTAGAGAGGATTAATTGCTGCATCCTTCACTTTCAAAACTTTGATATGTCCTAAATTTGAGAATATACCCTATAATTGGATCTCCAATGTACGAAAAATGTTGCTGCCTCAGGATATCCCTCATATAAGCAGTCACAGCATAAGTGTTAAAACAATACACTGTTACCATCAACGTGCTTATGTTGGCCAGGATAGTAGCTGACATTCATATATCCTGTCATAAAAATAGTAGATGCAATATTATTATTAAATTTCAAGTATTTTTAATTTCCTTAGATATTTGTTTTCATATGTTAATTTTATCCACCAGCCTCCACATTGTTCATGCCTCACTGGATACACAGGAAGATTTTGTGAAATTGATATAGATGAATGTGCATCTCATCCATGTTTGAATAATGGAAAGTGTGCAGACGAAGTTGGCCGTTATACCTGCAACTGTACTGGCACAGGTAAGTCTTTTATAATCCCAATTTAGAATTTCACATCCCCATAGGAGTTTTATTTTGGAGAAGAATCATTTTCATTATTATATATATTTTTTTCAATTATGAGAAATATTTGGTTGCCCATTATAATAATTATCTTTTTGAATGGTTACATTTGCAGGTTTCAATGGTTTAAACTGTGAATTTGACATTGATGAATGTGCCTTGACTGCAGACTTATGTGGCTTTAGCGGGAAAATATGTACAAATACAGAAGGAAGTTTCATATGTAAATGTCCTGATGGATTCTGTGGAGATAATTGTTCCTTGCATGATCCTTGTGTTGTGAGTATGATAGAAGTGTCTGAAAATGGCATTTTAAGGCTTATTTTACAAATTCACTGAAAAATATTTAATTATTTTTCAGCAAAATCCCTGTGAGGATGAAGCAGAATGTGTAGCCAATTGTACTGTAGTGCCTTTGTTTGAATGCAGAACAGCTAGAGATGGGTCCGATACTACCGAGGTAACCATAATTATTAACTTCTATTTCAAAAATCTATTTTGAAGTAAAATTCATATATTTAGAATCATTTAATGTAGAGCAAGTGTTTTTTAATAGCAAGATGTAATCGATCAAATATATTTTCCTCAGTGGATAAACATTTTTCATTTAATTATTTTCACATATACTAATAAAGAATTCTATTCATTAATATTTATTTTCTGTCAGTTATGTAGACATGACATTAATTAATATTACTTATTTTTATGTTATAAAGCAATTTTTTCCCATGAAATAAATGATGAAATTATCACATATGCTATGTGGATGCATATTTTCATTTAAACTCCCTTAATTTTTTCATTCTTAATTCTTCAAATTCATTTCATTGAGACGGATGAAAATGCAATCCAATAACTATATTCACCTTCATTTTTGCACATGATTTGAAAAAGCAAAGTTTTACACCTATTTTTCATGTCTGTGAACTGCCCAAGTTAATCAATGTTTTATTTACCTCTTTTTTATATTCTCATTGATATTTATTTTATTCTATGATTTATTTTTAAGTTGTTATACAAAATAGCATGAAGGGTTTTATATGGTAAAAATGAGGAATACTTACTTTTACGTTACAATTATTCTCTTTAATAATAGCATTGATATTAATTTTCTAAATTCATTCTATCATAAGTTATAATGCTGTCATTTATAGGCATAAAGAGCCTTTTTATGAGACAAAAAACAAGAGCATCATTCATTTTTGAAGAAATGAACATTTTTGAGCTACTTATATCAGCAACAATGATTGTCATACATCAAAGAAAATTTGATAATCAAGAAAATTTTTTTGATTTGGGTTGTAATGTGATGTAATCACGATAGTTAAAATGCCCATTGCATTCCTCTTCCGCACTTCATGTGAGCGAAAGCATAAATTATTTAGAATATCAATAAATTAAACAGAATTCATTGTGATTTAGTGATATGGGCATCTTATATTTGAGGCTAACTCTATTTAATGAGTAGTACACATAGATTTGTAGATAATATTAAGAAATATCTTCATTATCCATATATTTGTTGTGAGTTATTAATCAATTTGATGCCTAAAAAAAACAAATATTTTTCCTTTCAGGGTTCATCCACCAGCGATGAACCGTTGGAAGAAGCTGGTGTGAGTGCTGGGAATGTAGTCATAATTGTCGTGGCAGTAATTGGTGGCGTTCTTTTACTCGGAGGAGGTGCTGGTTTAACAGCATTCTTGGTAATGGCACGGAAGAAGAGGGCAACCCGAGGAACTTACTCTCCATCTCAGCAAGAATACTGCAATCCAAGAGTGGAAATGGATAATGTGTTAAAGCCACCTCCTGAAGAAAGGCTCATTTGATGATGGCAATAAGCTCACCAATTTATCCTGATCAAAAATCCTTTAAGATTGTCCAATAAGTTATTGTGCTGGGTTTGTGTAATGTCACTATGTGGCAAGTACTACGAAGTCAAAATCCAGTGATATTCTTAATATGAAAGAAGCCAATACGTGCTTGGAACAATTACATGGTATATTTTGTTACATACATGAATGTGACAAGTGTCACCATCCAAAAGAATTTTAACGTCTCCTTCTAATTGCTTGACCTTGACACTAGACTGATTCACAATCACTCAGTTTTTATCATATGATGTAGTCAGGATTGATAAAGGGGGGATAGAGAGATAAAATCAGTATATAAATTATACCAAATGAGACAATGAAGCAAATCTCATAGCAAATGGGCATCTGACTTCTCTCTGAGGTGAACTGATGAAACAAAGTCTTGTAAGTTATGATTCTGGGGGATTAACCTGGAAGACTTCATTTTGCATCAGTTTGAATGGCTGGTAGTTCCATGAACTTCCTATTCCACTGATTATCTGCAGGAATTGTTCATGACATAGCAGCATGGTGAAAAGGAGAGCTGTTTCTCAAGTTACCAAAAGAGAGAGAGAGAGAATTTGAGAGTGATTTGCTAGGCTGTGAACTGCCTTAGTTAATCATAGATTTTGCCCTCCATAAGGACTGTAGAGATAAAAATTGGAGGAACTCATGATATAAATATGAGAACAATTCTCAGGTGAAAAGATTTTTATATATGTTTCATTCAATCATCTCCTTTCTAACTGGACACTCACTTTAGCATACACATAATGTAGGTTTATTGACTTTAAACATTCATGTACCTGATGACCAGTGGACAGTGCTTTTTTTAAATATTGATGAAAAACTTTGTTAATAAGTTAGGATTTTTTATCCTGTGATACAATCATTTTATAAGATTGCAAAATGTATTGTGTATAAATTAGGGGGCTATGAATCAAATGTTAAATTTGCGCTATCTTTAGAAATCCATCATGCTGGTTATCTAAAATGCAAAAAAATGCATTAATGTAATCCTGAAATTATTTCATCTTATTAAGTGATTTATCATGATTCAGTATTTTGATCAAATGAAGAATGTGTTAAAAATATTTTAATTCCCCATTTCAGATCATGTAATTATGTTCATTAATTTCATCCTCATTTCTCATGAATTATTACTTCAGGTTCATTGTGTATCTTGGATAATAACTCCACCCAAATTTTTACTTTCGATGAATTTGGTATTTTATCCATAAATTTAGTCAGCTCATGTATTTCTCCTTGTTTATTCTATTTTTCACAGAAAACTTAATGCCTTAAGTGGTGCTCCAGTTCCTTTTTTCTCTTTTCTTGAATCTATGTGTGTAAGTTTGTGTGTGAGAGAGCAAGCGTGAAAGAATTGTAGAGAGTGATAATGGTGTGATTGAATAATGAGGAATAGTTTCAAATGCAATTTAAATGTGCTGAGGTATTGGAAACTGGCACTCCTGATTTCCACCTTTTGCACTAATTTGGTATGATGAAATAGACTGCACTCTTGTGATATTAAATGGTATTATTGTTTTACTCATCACTGTGTACAGTGTTGTGCTTAACTACAAGGGACCAGTTTGACTTTGAACGTAATCTCCTTGGCATGATTCACAGCATTGTTTAATGAAATTTTCTTCTAAATTCAAAGATTTTAAGAACATATGAGTATAATTGTGCAGAATAGTGGAAAGTGCAACAGATTCTGTTGAAAATATTGAAGAAATGTTAGAGATAACCAACCATCTCTCCAATTTTGGAATTCTAAATTAGCATTAATTGTAAACCATTTTGCTGTGTGCATTCTTCCCTTAACACCGTCCAAATATTGTACAAATATATATAAAGTTGATGAAGAATATACAACAATGATTTTCTTATTGATACCTTTCCTTATAATTGTTTAAATATTATCCAACCATTATTGACGATATAAGAGAACTACAATGACATTTATGTAGTCTCATTCAATGTTCTGGGCACTGAATTCCCCACTATTTCCCTACTTATTTTTAATATTGCTTCGAGTCCAAATCAACACCACTTGTTTGTCACCAGGAATAAAATCAGGAACTGCTTAATTGGAATGAACTAAGGCCAACACATGAAATCTTTTCAACTAGGGGATGCAATATTTATTATAATAGTTAGATGAAAAAAGATTTTCTTTAAGAATATGTATGAAAGCAGATATAATTGTTATAATGTAGTGTATATAAATATGTTAAATGTAAACTATTCCCATTGATCATGCAATAGATGAAAAAAGCTTGTTTGTATTTTTTGATCAGCTACACAATTATGCCTTACTCTGGGACAATAAAGTTATTGGCCATAATCATGTACGTCTGTAAGCAATGAGAGGCAGTTTTTTTAATATTTCATCTTTCAATTTAATATCCTTTTGTGTGCGTTACTTCTTCAAGTGATCAATAAAGAAAATATAGCTGTTAATTATGGGATGAAAAGTTTTTGTCATAAATCAAGCCTTATCACCCGTGTGTACCGAATTTTCTGGCGTATTAGACGACTTTTTAATCCAGAAAAAAACGTCTCAAAAGTCGGAGTCGTTTAATAGGGTTGGTGTTGAACTTCCGAGCAGGAATGTAGAATCTGCGGTCACCGCACATGGTGGGAGAGTTCAAAAACGGCCGCGGCCGCATCCCCGTCGTATGCGGCGACCGTATGAAAGCATTTGAATTAAAATTACCATATTGAAATCAAATCTGATGTTCTTTTATTTTTTATTTGGTGTGCGTTGGATGAGAGGTAGTTTTATACGGCGAGTATATCCCAAACTATATTTTAACTGAAAAATTTAGGGGTCGTCTAGTTGTAATTGGCAGGCGCCTTCGACTCCTCTATGTCATCCGTCCTTACGTCACTGACCACCTAGCTTCCCCACAGCTGCGCTTTTGCATACCTGGACTGTAATTTCCAAGAAATGTTAGGTAGGGTAGGTAAATCCTAGGTATGCTGAGTAAAAGTCTGCGAGCGATGTTACTTTGCGCTAGTTAGGCCTCACCTCGGGTATGCATGCAGTGTATGGGACCCTGCAGAAAAGTGTTGTATTCACGAATTAGAAAAGATACAGCGAAAGGTAATACGTTTTGTAAAAAAATGCTGTGATAAATCGGTAAGCGTTACTCAGATGCCTCAGGAGGCAGGATGGGAATCTTTAGAAGAAAGAAGGCTCAATCAGAGATTTAATTTACGTGATAAATTCAGATAGAGTACGTTCATAGAGGACGTAGACGCAGACGTATTATGCGCCCTCCTTGTTGTATAGGCCGTTCTGATACCACGAGAAAGATGAGTGAAGTAGAATGTAGAACCAGTCGATTCAAGAATTCCTTCTTTCCGAGAACGATACGCGAAAATAATCGACTAGGAAAGCAGAGTCATGGTGCTTGCACCCCCTGCCACACGCCGAAAGGCGGGTTGCAGGGTACGTATGTAAATGTAGTTAGATGTGTTGGAATGTTTCTAGTTTGTAATCTCCCGCTAGACGCTTGTTTCATCTCCCTTACTCTTTTGTTTTTCTAATTGTAAAGCGGAAGTCTCTGAAATAAAAGAGCGGTAGTTCACTATGTGGTTCTCACGTGAGTTGTTGTTTGATCCCTAGCTGCGCTGAAGTCCTTTACCATCGTTCATCCTAACTAGTAATTTCCAATAAGATGTAGGGTCCAGCGTGAAAGGCACTAATGAATCTGCCCTCATTAAATTGTCCCTCTGTTTAAAAACAAGTTCTAGGTAGAATCCACCCTGAAGGGCGCTAATGAATCTGCTTTCAATGCATTGGCGCTCAGTATGAAAACAGGGCGCAAGTCTTTGTAGAGTGGGAGGCTGCACCTCCACCTGTACCCTTTATACGTTCGGGGGAGGGCACACCTGGAGGAGTCGCAGTAGCGTCCTGCCATGGTATATAACGAGCGTATTTCCAAAGAAAAGGATCCTTATCCCTGATCCCACTCCTAGTCTGACTTTAGAATCGCTATGAGTCGGACGCTTTCCCCGCAGACTTTTGTTAAATACTACGATTAGCACTCTCCTACGATAGTTGACTAGTCGAGAATTACTAGACGGCAGCACCCCACCCCATCCTACACCACCTCCGGAGTAACAGTAAGTGTAAATCATATAAATCGGACGTATACGGAATTTCACCAACCGTGCCTCTAATAACAATAGTATTTGTTTGATGGGGCCCTAAGTTAATGAGGTTATTTATAAGTCCAGCTGCCGTTTGTCAATGACTTATCGTCACTGATTTTATGTTATATGGTAAATCATGGACTTAATATACATTTAAAGCCATTTGCTTAAAACAAATAACCTATTTTTTCTTCTTAAAAATTTTGGGGCTTCCCAAGGGAGTGGAACCCTTAGCTGTAGCATGATTAGCTTACTGTATATAACCATGTATGAATCATACCCACAATAAGACATCAGTGGAACACTGATGGGGGCAATTGAGCCTGGTCCTTCATAAACTCTATATGAAACCCAAATTAATTGGTAAGTCACAGACACATGGTGACAGCAATTAGAAAAATAGGATACAGGTGTAACGCCATTTTTCTTGAGTGTGACTAGACCAGAGTTTAAAGAAATTATCTTTTATCTGTGCTTTAAAATTGAAAATATTCTTATTAAAATAACACCTTGATTAAACTTTTATTCAAATGTTATGGTAGATGTGTATGTGGGAGTTAATCATCAGTGGCTAGTGGTGTATTGTTGCACCTGGTGACTTCAACTATTAAGAATATTTATTACTTGCAAATCATTCAAGTAGCAGCATAACAACCTCTTTTGAAAATCCATTATTTAGAGTGAGAGAGTGTAACAACAAGAAATAAGTTTTTTGATGATCTATGTATTCGATTTAACCTAAAACAGAAACTTCAAAAAGACTTTACCCTATGACAGTTATACTTTCATTGTATCATCTTTGGTTCTGATTTTGCAGGAAAATATTTATGAAATTTTCTTCATAGAAGGAAATTATATCAACTGTTAATTGATTTTTTACCTGAGAATATTCTTTGTACACATTCAAGATATGATTTAAAAACTTTGGAATCTTCGTGTTTGATAGAAAATGCAGACAAAAGGTAGATAAACAAAACGGGTCAAGTGAGAGATTTTAAATGTGATTACAAATATGAGGTGAATAATTTCTAGCTACTGAATAGAATGAAAAACAATGCAAGAATTTGCATCGACAAAAATGTCAATTGAAATTCTTGCAAAAGAGGGAAAAGAATTTATTATTGAGAGGTTCCCCTAAATAGGACTACTTTCACAGGTTAGGGATGTTTTGTAAGATGTAAATGGAAAGGAACACAAATTTTCTTACACACTTATAATTGAAATATATTTCAATGTAAAAGGTACAATCATCAACAGTTTCTGAAATTCACTATTTCATCCATAATTCAAAATGATAGAAATTTTAAAGAGCAACAATATCAATTACTCCTAGCTTTGATATAAGTGTGGAATGAGATTCCAGGTTTTAAGGAATTTTGCAGTATTTTTATATACATATAATATTACATCAATGTAGATAGATGAATGCTGCATATTTTTCCAAATGCTGTCACTTTACTGACACGCTATTAATAAGTCACATCAATAATATTTTATTTTTCCATGGGAAAGATTTCACACTTGATGCAACATAAATTCTGCTGACATAACATCACAACCATAATACTTGGCAATATTCACAATCTCAACAAAACGTCATTGCTGATAGATATTTGAGGATGTGATGACTGTTTCCAATTCCAAAAAGTGATTTATTATCATCAGTATTCTATGGACATGTATAAATCCTACATCTTCATAACTTAACCAGTAAATCAGACCTTTGTTCAAAGACTAAAAATAAAATGATTGTTCCACTAATCATTCCCTGAGATTGGCATGCACATAAAACTGTATTTTTCTTAATTATCACCAGCTTTATTATTAAAGTGACTTCAGATGTTGACATCTTCCTTAACAAATTAATTTGTGTTAACAAAATAAATATCAATTACAATGGGAAATGACCCTAAACTCAAATTTTCTTCTCCTATTTTCATATCTACATACCATCTTAGGATTGAATATTCATTTCTTAACTATAGTGCATTACCGCTTTTCTAGTTAGTAATGGTGAATTATATGGCAAAGTAATATTATCTATTTTTCTCCATATTGATAGAACAGTCTCATTCTAGGTCGTCTCTATGTGGTGTTCCCTGATCTGATCATTAAAATTATGATTCATATTTTACATTACCTATTTAAACTACAGTTTTCAGCTGTCAAACTGACTAGAAAAACTGGAATGCAGTATAGAAAAGATAACTTTTCAGTAACTATTTTCAGAAGCTGTTATAATTTACTTTTAGTTTATGTTGATAAAAGTTATTTTTCTATAATAAATAATTCACTTTATATCCAGTGAAATTAATTCTGTCTTTCATTATAAAATGATTTCAGATATATATTCACTTCTATCTAATTTAACATTATTTTTAATAAAATGAACTATACAAAATTACTCTGACATCAAAAATAATTAGAAAAAACATAAAATTCTAAAAAAAGTCATTCTTCATACACAACCATATGTCTTAAATAATAATTGTACATTTCAGAGGTAGTCAAGTCACAATTATAAATTGTACAGTTCTGTTTATAAATTAATAATATATATAGCTATAATAATGTCTAAAGACATTTATGAACGCTGATATTTACATAGCAGAAAATAATGAATTTTTACAGTCAAAAAGCTTCTTTCATAAATTAAAACCAACTCAATTTTGATAATTTCACAACAAAGTTGACATGTTTTAAGAAATTTATATAAATTGTACATATATTGAGTTAACTATTGACCTTTGGTTTTAAGTACTCTAGCCTATTATCTCATTCTGACTTGAGGCAAAAACAATGAGCATCTGAATTCAGGGTATAGCAGTAATACTGAGATTTTTCACTCTTATCATCATTTAAATAATTAAGAGCTTGCATCTTTACATAAGGGTGGCCAATTTTGTGTATTACTGGAGTTACTATTATTTCAATTTTAAAGTAAAGTAGAAAAGATGCCATAAAGTAAAACACCATACAATGCATTATTTATATCGATATTTGTTCAGAAACCATTTACTTAATTTGTGTTCTGTTTTGTTTAGAATATTATTCAATAATTTAAGATGAGGAATTTGGCAGTTGCTGCTCAGTTTGATTGCTGTGTGAGGAGATTGAGAAGTTCATCATGGTCCATGTTATTTAAAGTGTGAATATCAATACCCAGAGCATTTGCCACACTTGTCATATCAAGTCCAAACGACTTGAGAAGTTCAATAAAATCCATCTCTTCACCTGAAATTGCATCAAAATTTCAATAAGTATCAAATTCCACTCACCATCACAGTATCATTGATAAGACTATAGGTAAAATTTTAAATTCATTATACAAACAAAGTACAAAATTTTAAATTCATTACATTTTCTTTAAATGATTAAGATGAGTGTTACCTCTTCATAAACTACAAAGGTGTTTAAAGTATATCTTTGTTGTAGTAAAGCAATAAATATCTCATTGAAGAAGGAATATTGTATTAGTTTGAATCTGATGTGATGGTTTGAAGATAAGTAAATTTCCATATAGAAGTAAAACATAAAAATGTCCTGATTTCTTGTCCTTTTAACTGAGAGATAAGAGGAGTACAAAGTGCTCCAACTTTTATGGATGTCCTTAAAGGGTAAGGAGTGGGAGGAGCTAGGAGATTAATGGCAGAAACAATTAATTAATTAATTGGATATAAATTATTATTTGCTAATTTGTAGCCACAATGTATATTTTAGAAGATTTGTATTATTTTCAAAGCATTTAATTTATATCCCTGAACATATGGGTATGAAAGGGAAATAGTTTAAAATCCGACGAATTACTACTATATTTTCAAAAGGAGAAACATTATAAAATAATGTCCATCAAATATTTTTTTCCCCTTCTGCTCTACCTATTTTTTAGGGGTGTAAATATGTGGTTTTGGTTAATTTTATTGGATCTGATGTTCTTGAGACAAAAATCAATAGTCTGTTGGTTAATTAAAATTTGTGGAAGCCAAAATACTTAGTGTGAATGCAGAACTAATTTTGGTTCTATCAATGAAAAATATGTGGAAATGGCTATTGGAAGAATTGTGAGTCTATAATGGTTTAGTGTATAAGGAATAACCACTTAATTATGTGCATATGATTACTATCCAATATAGAATATACTGTTTGTAACAAGTTATAACTAAGTTACTTATTAAAAAATATATATACATGCTCACCTGTGAATGGGTTATGGAGCTTTGGACAAGAATGGTTACATTGAGGCCAAGTGCATCGTTCCATCAAACGATAAGAACAATGGCCTCCTCCTCTCCTTCTACCCCGTATATTGCTCTCACTTACTTCTTCTCCCCTGATTCTCTCAAGCTTTTCATTTGATAGCTCAGATCTCCTTACTCTACTCCCTCCATGTCCAGCTAAGAATAATAAGAAAAATATATTTGTTAACAGGCTTTAGAGATTTATGAAGTAATTCAAAGGTCATAAGCACAGAAATTATGAAGTATAAAAATAAGTATGAATAAGTAAGTATAAAAATAAATATGAATATTGACCATTCCATTAGCTTAATTTCAAGAAATGAAATGAGAAGTTTTTAAACTTTTAAGTTTTTTCATAATAATTTTAACTTTGGAAAATATTTAGCTACCTTTCAAAATAAGCAGTTCCTACATATGAGTATCAGCATTAGTAGGATCAACTAAAAGTCCACATAGTGATGGACAAAGATGGGAATAATTTTTATTTCATGTCTTCATTATTCATACCATTCTCAGAAGTTACATGGTAAGGGATTTACAAAATATCCCAAAAAGAATTAGCTTCCCAGTCATAAATTTAAGTAATATCAATATTCTAACCATTTTTTCTCCTTCCTCTGTGCCCCTCTCCTCGTCTGCCCCCTCTATTTCCTCCTCCTCTTCTATGTTTTCTCTCTTCTCTCTCACTTTCTCTCTTCTGCTCCTCCATTTCCTCTTCTTCCCGTCCCCTCTTCTTCTTCCTCCTTCTTCTTTTCCTCCTCTTCCTCTTTCCTTTCCTCCTGTGTTTCCCATCCCTTCCAACCTTACTCTCCATGCCTTCTCTTCCCATCAGCTCACTCTCCCTCCCACTTCCCCCTCTAAGCTTCCGAGAAATGGACTGACGACTGAAATTGATGGAGGCAGGGGTTGAGTCGACAGGGTTAGATGGAGCCATGGAGGAGGATGGTGAAGAAAGTTGAGGTTTATGAATGCCAGATTTGGTATTTTTGGAATACTTCAGTGTGGAAGAGATTGGAGCATCACCAAGCATTGTTGTGCTGAAACATTAATTATAGTTTGAACTAACATGACCCTGTGAAAGCTTTGTCTTGTTTAAAGGTAAAAAGTTAACTGAACAAATTTCAAGGGATACTCCCAGTGTAAAGTTTAAAAATTTCTTGGAACTTAAGTATCTATTGGCACACAATGAGGGTAGAAAGAGGGGAAATAGAATACAGAGGAATTGTTTCATTATACTGAATATTAAATTTGATCCATAAGTTTTAGTATTAATAGCAGCACCTCATTTTGTTGCTGCCTTTTATGATCTTGTTTATGTATGTCATCATGATATTTACAAATACTGATACATAAAAGAAAAGCTTCCGGCTTCTATATCAAATGAGCCATGAATAACTAATAATCCAACTAAAAATGCAGCTGAATTTCTTATTCCTTACTTACTTGGTGACAATTATTAAACTTTCTAAGAAGAGCAATGTATAAATTTACATCAGTAAGGAATGTAATCTTAAAAATATTGAATGGACAGCTCACAATAATTGACCCATCCCAGATGCATGAATGTATGTTTGCATGTTGACATTTGGAAGCATGCTGAAGAAGTAGATCAAATGGTCAACAGAGTCTTCCACAGAGATAGCTTAAAATAAGCTGTCATTGAGTATATATTAATTAATTTATAATTTGAATTTCTATGACATTTAACTATACAATGCATCTCCAATTATAGTTTAGTGAAAAGTTAGTAAGTGAATATCTCCAATTGTAGTTTAGTGAAAATATCTAGCTTTTTGATGAAGTAATTTACTCAAATTTCTAACAATCTCAACAAAGGTGGAAAATAAATAGAAATAAATTCTGCAAAACATACTCACTTCTCACCACGAGTAGTGAAAATTAGAGGATTCCATGTTGACATAGAAATTTCTTTATCCCCAGCATAGGTCAAGACAGGATCCTTTGGATGATCATCTTGCTTCCATATGACTTCCACTGTAACATTTTCACCCCTCAACTGTGCCGCTGCTTGATTTAGATCAGTATTGGCAGTGACATCAGCATTTCTTGACATTCCTTCCCTTCTAGACGATCCCATATAAGCCATGTGGCCATGAGAATGATGGCCATGATGCTTATGGTGATGGTTAGGTTCACCAGTTTGGTCAATCTGATGGGGGCCTTTGCCCTTACGTTTGCGTAAATGGTGCATTTCCCAGCAATGTAGAGCTTGTGGTAAGGTTGCATCACCTAAGCGAATAGCTTGCCAGTCCCTCTTGGTAAGGACCGTATGAGATATGCAAGAGGCAGCAAAAAGGCCACTGTAAATGTTAGAAAGAAAAAGATTTACTGACTGCATACTTTAGAAATTATTAGAATATCATAGGTTTTATGGACTAAGGTATATGGGGTATAATAGATTTTAAGCAAGACAATATACATTTGCAAATATCCATTTTCTAAAAACACTACATATGTACATGTAAGCATTCTCAACAGTTATTTTAAATGTTGCCCTTTCAATCAAAAAAGAAATAATGCAGCTTGAATGAGATAAATGACACACTTTGTAAGGATGCGGCTACAATTTTGATACAATATTGATTATATGATGAAAATCTTATAGAAAATTGAATTAGTTTAAATTCTTATTAATTAAATTTAAAACCAGTTAAAACCTAAAATAATTTATGATTTTAAAGAAAGGGCAAAACAAATTAATTATTCATTGTCTACAATTGATTTCTAATGAAGTTAAGTGAAAAAAGGATAAGAAAGTAAGTGATAAATTTATAAATCTTGAATTTTTCATTACTCTTATTAACACAGCAATTATTTAATTATATTTTTGCATACCAGTATTTAATATCAGTTCATCATTCCCATGAAGTATTTTTAATGGTCTTAAAGTAATGTCAAAATATTCTCAAAGATCCAATAATCATTTATTCACTTAGCTTTATTCTATAATTATCTTAGTACTTATACACATAAAATACCAGAAACATACCATATCTGGCTAAAAGAATAATTAAAAGTAGAGATAAATGAGTAAATTTTTAAAATTAAATATGAGAATAGCTTGCTAATCAAAATGACAATATTGAGTGAATGAACATGCAATAATAAAGGCTGTAGAAATTAAGAGAAGCTATAAGAGTACAGTGTTCAGAGATAATCATGCGTAATCCCAATTCCCATCTCACTTACATCCATTTTGTGGTATGACACCTGAAAAATCAAATTAAATTTCCATAATTTTAAGAGGTTAATCTTAATACTAATCTACTTCCAGGATATGAAATAAAAATCTAGGAACTTTTACAATTTACCATGCAGTTTTTTGTGCACAAAATTGTTAACAATTTTTTAATATTGCATGCAGAATTAAATGATATGTTTTCCATTTCTCATGAATATTACAGAACATTCCTATCAATTCAATAGAAATTTAAAAGAGCACTGTGAGGTTATGGTTTCAAATCAAAAGTCAGCTCATAAAATCTGAAAATAAAGCATCATGTTTACATAAATTATTGTAATTCATGAGCCAATATAGATAAAGCTGAAGAGCATGAAAATATTCTAATGAAAGCTTCCATAATTTATACCCGAACCTTTCAATTCTATTAATTGGAAAAAATACCAAGGTCTTAGAATAAGATAAATATGAAGTTAAAATTTGTTGCTGAAAATTACCTTCATCTAATTCTAATTGGAGAGCAAATGCTAGATATACTACTATTAAAAGGGAAACCTGGTTTACAGTTCCAAAGATTAAGAGAATTTGAAACATTTTTAAAGAACATTGTAAATACATAGATTGTTATATAAGCTGTTTGATATCTTATATTTATTAGTAAATTCAAATACTGAATTGAAATATATTTACAAAGCACTTGAGCCAGAGCTAACTGAAATTTCAGCACCTTTAATATACTTCAAATAGTTGTAAAATACCTTCTACCTTAGAAGGTATCTTTAGTTGTAAAATACCTTACCTTCTAAAAAATAAAAGCTTTCATCCAATTTCTGTTTCAAAAGAATGATATTAAAGTTTTAAAAATAGAAATACATGAAACTAAATTGGTTTGCTACAATTCTGTAACATGAAGTACACAAAGAAAATCTTATTATTCCTCATAGACATTTGTTATTCCTTTTGATCCTCTTTACGATCTATCCCTGTAATATAAGGTATACGACTTCCACGTCCATAACTTTCTGCATTCATAGGCATCAGAATAAATTTTTTGTGTGCAGTAAAATTTCAAATCCTTCTTTTCCATTATTGTAATAATCCTCTATATATTATTTTAAAACATGATTTTTTGGTGACCGGGGCTCTTCTTCCTTATTACTCAACCAATACATGTAAATGAATGACCATTTGAAATGAAAAGTTTTCAGGTTTCTGCTAAAAATAGTCAGACAAATAAAAAATCTACCATTTGTTAATCAAATTAAATTAATATTTTAATCATCGCGGTACGTCCTGGACGAAAATATACGCGGGTTGCTATATGAAGATTTAATTTTTATACTAAATGACGATTGTAAACAATTTAAAAATCGGATAGAAATACCTATTCTCCATCTTTAAGTGATTGAAACAGTTTTCGTAACTAATAGTATAGTTTCCATGAATGCAGACATCGACGTCGTTCGCGACTGTACCGATATTCCAATACACCGATATACACTCGAGTCTTTTGGGAGAAGAACGTCAGTCCCGGAAACATGAGCCCTGCCGAATATTAAGGTCTGTATCTCTTTTTTCCCGGTATTATAAATTTACGCCTAATCTTCACTTAATCTAAATTGGAATTTAAACCAAAGTGATGTTTAGCGGAATGGTGTCTATTATAAAATTGTGTACGTCCCTGTTTAGTTAGATACCATTTTAAATGGGATATTACATGAATAAGTACAATTTTCATACGCGTCGTCCGATGGCCATCTTTTATTAATTGAGTAACTCTGATTCAGTGAATGGATAAGATGCAATTTCACTGCGGATGAGTAGTAGTTATTTCCATATTTTTGAGTGAAAAGAAAAATCAATTAAATAAGTGAGTAACGTGGATGCATAAGGTATATTTTGTTGTTTTATCTTGGTTCTATAAGTTTAACCTGAAGCTTTAAGTGATATATCATTATACAGACAGTTAACGTAAAGCTGCTAGTGATGTTTTGATTTTTGTCTAAATTCGTCTTGTGATATCCGTCGAGTGAATTGAGGTATTCGATATAAAATAAATGCATAAATCGTTATAGTGATGATGCGTACTATTCATGATTATATTGCTAAAAGAAAGTTTTTAAAGCATTTATGACATTTAATATGATATGAAAATCTCTCTTATAAGTCAGGGATTTGTTTAGGCTCAAATTTTAAGGCATTAGAAAACGCAAGACCTTGAAATTGCCATTAGAGTTTCGTTACTGGATGTTTAGATGAAGATATCTATCGCTACAATAGAGGCATATCGAAACGGACACAATACAGAATATGGAGTGTATTTTTAGGTATGTCTTAGTGTGTTTTAGTATTTTTGTATTCGTTTGTAGCGATTAGAGTGTTTGTTGAAATGTATTTGCGTGGGGAAATTGAGTGTTCGTCTGCGAAAGTTTCGCACGGGGCAACTAGTATTAAGTAAATTTACACTTAAATGGCAGTATCTTATTAAGAGTGTGATTTCTATTACCAATCTTTCTGACAGAATTGATATGGCAAAATTCCAAATGGAGGAATAGACGCTCATACTGTATGTTCCTCTGACCATCTTCTCAGCAGGTCTTCAAAAGACCTCAAAAACTTTGTGCTCGAGCTTTTCCAAGTCTGAATGATGCAGGCTCAAGTGGTTGAATTTTTCTTAAAGCCTTTGTGGGACATCAACTGTTAGACTCGGTCAGACAAAACTTATGAATCAGTTTCTTACTTGTTGGACCAATTACATAATGCCACTATTACTGCTATATCCATAACATCAACATAATACTCATCACTACTAATTTGAAATCTCTTAATATTCATAAGAATATTGGTTTAGAGAAATAATCAAGTCCTTAAATCAAGATAGTCCACAGCACCACAGCTTTACTTTACAAACAGTATCTGAATAGTAATCTTACCCTATTAGTATAGAGTACCCTAAGCATTCTTCAAATGTGATGGGCATACACCTAGTGATGCAGAATATACTTTTATGAGGCTCTGTGCAAGTTTGAATGTGAGGTCTCATGCATGATCTGATAAAAGTCTTGTGATTCAACCTGCACATATGGATGTCTGCACTCAAGAAATCAGTTGTATATTACCAAGTACTCCATATACTGAGTGAAAAATCTGGGAGGTAATTTTCAGAATGTACTGCTACTTTTGTATAAATCAAAATAATTGATTTAGTCTGGTTCAACCAGATTTCCCTTTGCAGTATAAGTTTCATGAGTCCCCATTTCTAATGCATGTCCCGAAAATATCATTTAATATCCTTTTAAAACAAATTCTCAGCTTTTTGCTGTGGTAATAATGCTGAAGTCATTACTGCATGCACACCTTCAACTAATCAGGGTGACCTTTCATACTGACGTGACATTTTCAAATGTCTTCCGTAAATTGTCTCCAGTCTGGTGAATGTAGTCCCATTGCTCCTTTGTTACTGGGGCACCTACATTGTCAGCTGTCATTTGGGCTTCATCAAATAGCCACTGGAACACAAATAGAGGGGCTGAAACAAAAATTAAATTAAAAAATTAATATTTTGAAATACATTATGAGAAATTTTATGGGAATTTCATAAAAAAATTTCAAAATATATTTATTTATTGTTTACATTATGTATATTTTATGAAATAATAAGAAGGAAAAGAAGATATATCTAACAGAAAAAATTGTAAATAAAATACAGTTGATAATATTTTTGAGTCTACTGCAGAATTTTTCCTATTTTTATTTGGGTCTCTGGATAGCCAAATGGACAACACCTTCCTCTTCAGTGAAAATGGTCCCAGGTTCAATTCCTAGGGAGGGTTTGTGTGCAAAATGACCTCAGCAGTGAAAGCACTTAAAATTACTACTCTGGGTCTACCATTGTCTTTACTCAGGATATGTATTCACATACAAAAAATTCCTCATGAGCCCCATAAGAAAGATTTTGAATAAGCTAATGTTTATAATCAGTTAACTTGAAAATTTCCATTTATTGAGAGCTACAACTTAATCTTGAAGAACATTTCAGTTTATTTGGTATTTCACTGGGATCCAATTCTTTATCTCATCAACCTACGCTGTTTCTTACAAGAGGAAGTCTTAATTCAACATTAGTAGCTATTAATTAAATAACAAATCCAATAAACAGCATCTAACTAATAGAAATTAAAACTGTTTGGCTTACCTTTAAGTGTTGGGTAGACGCGATATCCAAAATAGCATCTCCATGCTTCATTGGGATAATCTCGATGACAACGCTCTGGAACTTTTCCCCTCCATAATTCCACTCCCTTTTTCACAGCTTGAGCAGGAGAAGTGACTAACCATGAGGATGCAAATGCTGAGGATGAGGTAGAAGAACCAGAAGAATATGGTGTATTGTCCAAAAACCAACCAGAATCTGCAAGTCCTCGCACCTCTATGTTAGTGTGTCCCAATTCTGCTAAACTATCAGCTACTCGATCCAGGTTCACAATTACACCTGTTCCCCCAGCACTAAAATACAAAAGTTTTCTTTTTGTCTAGGTATTCTACAGATTATATCATTGATGTCATTGACTTGTTGAAACTGTTATTGACATTCTAACCCTTTAACTGCTCAAGTTTTCCTCTAGTGTTTTTGGACTTATTTATTTTTCTGAGAATATTAATTGAATATAAGAATTGATTTGAAACTAAATATGTTATTCTAAGTGTAATGATATTGAACCTTCAGAACACGAGATTCAAAAATTATTGCTAGGCTCTATTAAGTGAAGAATTGAATAATTGACAATTATAAATTAAATTACATATTCTGATCTGGAAGTTTCCCCATACAGGAAGTTAAGGAATAGTATTTTCATGCACAAAGGCTTAATTATTCATATTTGATCATGATTCTATTATCTCTATCTTTATTTATCTCCATTATCATATATTAACCACATCTCAGAACATATTTAGTAAACTTTTCTTAGGAATGAAACCTTTCTACTAACCTGCTTCCAGCCAGAATAAGAGTGGTGGCCTCAGCTAGTCCAAGAGGTAACAAATCTTTGATTACTTCTTGCACTATGTATGCTCCCATGAAAGCATATTTCACTGTACCCTCTGGATGATGGTGCCATTTATGAGGTTGTGACCTTGTCCCACTCCAAGAATCACTTGAACAGTAAGGAACAAATCTAGGAAAAAATAGTAAAATAAGTGAAAGTAATGTACGAGTGTAAAAAATTTTATTCTCTGAATAAAACATTACTTACATATGATTTGCATTCCACCAATAAGGATTTTCTTCAGGATTTTGTGAAAGTATACCACCAACTAAAAATAAAACAGCCCTCTGTTTTCATTACATGAATAATTCCAACACATGAATGCCATTTCATGATTGAATCGTTTAAAAAGCTTTCCTTACCATTGCGTGTTTCAGTCCATTGCTTTGATGTCATGAAATTACGTAGCCTTAGCCATCTATTTTGACAGCTTCTTTGGTCATAACAGTACCATCCTCCTAGAAAGGAAATTCAAATTCAAGTATACGACTGAAATCTTAAGATAACCGTGAGAAAACTGTAAGATTGATTCCACTACCAAAGCATATGAAATGATCTATATTTCTATGAGAGATGAGGACGGAAAAGATGGTAAAGACAAGAAGTGTAAAAAATAGTTATTATGGACATATGATATCGATGTAATGATATGACCTTTAAAATATAGTGGTTACTGATTTATAAAAATGATTATTAAATATATTATACAAATTCAATACAATTGGAGTTTAGAAATAATCAATTACCTTCAAGGAAAATAATCCATTTTCTACTGCCTTGTGATTTTCTTATATAGAATCTGAAAGAAAAATAACCCATGTGTTATCATGATGCTTAAATTAAACTATGCTCTATTTTTCATAATTCTATGATTTATTAGCAAATGAAAGCTTGAGAAACATTTCCATTTTACACTTTATTAAAATCAAAACAATGATAAAGTTATTTATCTCTCAGTCTCCATAAAATGAAAAAAATTACTGTTTAGGGTTGAGGTAGATATACATTCATCCAATTCAGATGCAATGCACATTGTGAATCTTAGATCTCAGCATCTGCATTATCATGTAAATCTTGAAATTCAGCTTTATGTTGAAACCTCTAAAGATTTACTTGGGTATATACAGAATTTACGTAAGAGGAAATTTTTCTGGGTTATTGGCTTGAATTTGGCATCAGATTTAATAAAATCCTTATTCAAATACTACCTTCTTAATTTATTTTGACTTGAATGAAGATTAGAAAAGGAAGCAAGCACAGAAATTTTCTAACTGAATCATCAAAATATTACTAGGATATAGAGATAATGAAAGAATTTGCTTAAGATCAGGTAACTTAGGTATTTTCTCACATGATTTAGATGGTATAATTGAAAGATGAATAAGACTGAGTTTAAAATAAGGAAAATTGATGTTGGTTGAAAATACCAAAATAAATGATAATATAGATAAGTGAACTCATTCACATCTTCTCATAATAACCTTCCATGGTTTTAACATTCTTAAAGAGAAGGAATCTGGTGAAAATTTGCTGCCAGTGCAATTGCATCACTTAAAAATTGCAGATATTAGGCTGGATTTACTTAAAGTATCAAAATATTGAGAATGATAGAAATATTCTTACCCTGCTGGAGAGCCATCATTGCAAGTCACATTATCCTTTGAGAGAAAAACTCTCTTGAGACCCTTTGAATCATCAGGTTCAACTCTACCTAACATCTGAAAAATTAAATGAAATTTTAAAAGTAATATATTTTCCCCTTCTACTGACTACACCTTGATGTGGCTAAGGGGCTTGCATATTCCTACGAGTATGAGGTTGATTTGAAACTACCCTAGAGAGCTATACTGGCTAGAACTTAGTTCCTGGTAGGGTCACTCATGATAGAAAAGGTCATACAATTTTCATGTCATTTTATGCAATTTTTAGGTATAACATGAAAATAACAGATCAGCTTCGTATTTTTTTCTTTATTCCATTTTATGTAATAAGAGATGATAATGAAGCCTATATTTTAAATTTGAAGATAAATCAACAAACAGAACCTTTTAAAGTCGTATCTTAGCATTTTTAAGCTTATCATTGTCAATTCTGCATCAATTTTACCATATTGTATTTCTTTAGGACTTAATATTAACAGCATAAATATTAATATTTGATAGTTATCATTTTCCTCTAATCTTCTTCAAGACGTTGTATGCGAAAAAATAAAGTAGCTATAATAAAAGAGTAAAGAAGATAGTAATCAAGAACCTTGATCTCAAATCTCTTCCAAATTAATTTTTAAAACTATTCATCTATCTACTAACCTCTCTTATAGAATCATTGATAAAAGTATAAGCACTAATATCATTAAAAAATTATTATAAAAAGACCATTTACCCTAAAATTTTAGTCACACTCACCTCTCTCATTCGTCGAATAGCTTCCGATGGGGAACGAACGTCAAATGGCGCAATCTTTGGATACTCTGACACTAAATTAGAAGTTACGGAGGTTCCACCTGTGACTGTTGCAGTTCCGGGCGGTTGAGATGAAGTAACTATTCTCGCTGGACTGGAACGTATTAGTCCAACGGGCAGTGTACAGACGAATAGCAAGGCCCAACTGGAAACCTTTAAAGGGAAATGAAGCTATAATTCATTGTAACGAAAACCTTTTCACACGGCGAAGGCACAGTTAATGTATATGCGATCAGTTTATTATTCAAGAAAAATTGTTCCACGTTTCAGCGCTCTAAGGACGCATAGACAAAGGCAAACGAGTGGACCGGCGACATTTCAGTAACATGCGTATTAAAACGACATTTTGGATCATATCAGTGAGCGAGCGAGCGAGATATTAGTCATTTAAACGCACTTGCTTATACCATCGCTCTGTAGCTCGCTTTCCAGTGAGCAAACAATCTGATTCTTAATAAAATAACAACATTTAATAAGGGGCAATTCTAGCAGAAATGTCAATATGGAATAAGACAAATAATAAATAATGGTATACCTTTACAGTTACTGTATAGAAATTTTCAGAAGATTTACGACAGTTTGGGTTAATATTAAATTAGAGGCAAACTTCGACTCAAAACTGAACTTTAGGGCTGCAAGAGCGAGAAGATAATTAAGAGGCAGTGAATAAATTTGTAAAATAATTAAAAAAAAAACCGATTTCAGTTTCCTAAAACAGTTTTTTAGGGACTTGTTTGACTGTTTATAAATGTCATCACTTTAAGAAAAGAATTTATGAGATTATTTATTTATGGGAGAATTTATTTATTCTCCTCTTATAACTGCTATAAAGAAGGAAACCATATTATTTGCAGCTGATAAGCAAACGGACGGAATTTATTCTCTGCGAGTAATACTTATGAATGGCGAAGAAAAATATGAACATTTTCTTTTTATGAACTTTAAACTTCATTCTGCTGATTTGAAGTTTGAAAATTGTTTTTACATCGCTATGAGAAGCATTCACATTCTGTTCCTTTGATCCGCCGTTGAGACAGGCATACAATGATCATAAGTTATTTATTTTCAATCATTTTAAAAATTGTTTTGCTTTGAAAATGTCAAACGTTTCGAAAAATAGCAGCATCACTATAATCACTATCCTTTCATAATTTCTAAACATGTCGAAATTATTTTTTCATGATTCACATACATTTACCCTATTTCATTTTTCAGTTGTGAATTGCACGAATTCTTTAAATACTCTCCGGAAAAAAATCGTAATTCCAAAGGAGTACGGAACATATATTCCTATAATACATACCGCATTAACATTCAAGATAATGTGGAGCTAAAAATTTGACTCACAATAAATTGTACCACAGTGATTGGTCAGCAGTTTAATATTCAACCGCAGCCCTTGCTGATCCCTCCGAACCGAATGAAAATGGAAGACAATGCGTAACCGCACATTTTCGTGGGGAAAAAATCAGCTTCCGTTCACGTCACCGCAAAATCACGACTGGGTATTCACAGTCTGTGAACGTGATTCTTAACTTTTTCTATCAAGAAAAAAAGCTTTCAAATTTCCAATTTCTCCAGCCTTCCTCTGAAATTCCCATCTTCCGTGCGCATGCATACTTTTTTGATCGTATTTCTTCCATCTCTGACGATCTGATCAATCATATCATCTTAAATACAAAATGCAGAAATAAGAATCCAGAAATTCTTTATCTCAAATTTGGTGTCTTAGTAAATTATTCAGAACGAAGATTGTCTTTAATCCCCTCCAACAGTAGCTTTCAAAAGCCCAGGAGTGAGGGAATGAGGCTTACTAGGCAAGATTAGGAGTGAGGTGCTTTGCCACTACTTTCCTCTCTGAGCACTACTGATAAACAAAGCGTCCTGCTATGACTAGCACAATTACCCCATGAAAAACACTTTATATAGCATTCGATGTGGAGTGACCAGAATGATTGCTTTCATTCAGCATTCATCACACCTCTGTAGCTTGTACATTATCACATCCGCGAACAAGAATGAGACGAAATTAAATGGAAACTTAATTTTTCTATTTCCTCCAGCAAAAGACCGATGAAAAATATTTCTATTCGTCGAGATATGATAGTAGAATCGCTCGACCTCGTCTTCTCCTTTTTGTAAGAATTTCCGAATTTATCGGATGACTATAAGGTGGAGAAGTGATGAATTTCATCTCTGCAAAGCCTCGCAACTGATTAATAAGTTTCTCAACGAATCGATCTTTTTGATGAAATTCCAGTGAGCGCGAACCGGCCGCCGAGTCCCCGCTGCGAGAGTTTTATAGTTGAAATTGCGCCATCGTTCGTTGGAGCGAAACTTACACGAGATTTGATTTAAACATTTGAAGAGGGAGAAGGGCGCCACGATACAAAAATCCGACGAATTTCTTCGGAATGGAGGAGAAGAGGGCATTATGAGGCAGAACGACCAAGAAAGCTGTGAAAGGAGGAATTCCTTTGGAAGAGTCGGCCGCCGCTCCCAATATCTTCAGAGCACAGTTGGAAAACATCAGAGGAGCCGCCTTTGAATGGCCGTGGGAAAGAGAGGGGGTAGGATAATGGCAGAGGGGAGAAGGGGTGAAGGAAGGAAGAGGGATATGCGAGCTGAAAGGAGGGAGCGAAATGGAGGAGGAAGTGAAGGAATCAATCAGAATTGAAAGGCGAAATTTAATAGAGGAATGATTCAAGCGGTGGAGATAGGCAACCCCGCAGAACGTTATTGTGAAACGGATTCCCGAAAGGATGATGACTCTGGGTGAGGGAATGGATGCCTCGGAGGATGTTCCGTAGATGTATTAAAACGATAAATCCGAGGTAAATAAGTATGCGAATGGAGCGATACGGTCAATGATGAACTGTTGAGGTGGCTGCGAAAAAGAGAACTGACACCCTCGTATTAAGTACTTCTCGTCAAACTTGTTTCCGCGAAATAAAATTGATGTTAATAAGTTATCGAATCTATGATCATCGGAGAAAATTTTAAGGATTGAAATTCTATTATTAGGAAGCAATTTTCATAATTTTAATTCAGTATTAGCTCGCCATAATTGTCATCCTTGGGCCACCTCAGTGACATTAATTTTCGCCGACGCTTTTTATTTGAAATCCTTTTTTATTGAATTTTTTGTTCGGAAATCCGTCCTCATTAACTTAAGTTATGTTACACAGAGAGAAGCAAACGGAGTGTAAGCAAGTGCAATTCACTTGGCATAGTAGTTCAGTGGTTGGAACATCTGTCAAGAAAGTGAAAGACGTGGGTTCGAATCTCAGTTTTCACTTCCCCTTATCCTCGGTTTTCGTACCCAAAACATTTCCGAACGAAAAAGTACACTATTTTTCAATTATGTTACGAAAATTAGAATTATCACTTCTAGCCACCGGATTCAGAGGAATGGTTTTCATTCATGGATGGTTTCCCCTTAAACCAAAAAATTTCATTTGCTTTGGGGATTGAAAAGACTAAAACTAATGGCCATGATTACTTATGCTTGCTTTCCATCTATAGGATATATCCTTTACAGATGAGATTCTTCACGGCAAAATGTCATTTTAACAAGTGGATGGAAATAATCAAGGCTTTAAGATTATTGTTATTGAATACGAGTACATGGGGTAGTTGTCTAAATTGCCCTCTAAGCCCTTGGTAAGTTTCCAAATCCGCCCCAGGTGGAAGTGTCATCAACAGCCCCGAGAAAAATGTGGATCGAAAGTGGGAAGAAAGAACGATTTTTGATGGTCTTTTGATATTTGGTGACCCTAATTATCCGAACCACTCGCCTTGAAAGACAAGCGAGTATTATGAGGTGCTCTCCAGATTCTTTTCCAGAAACTTTGGATATCTTCGGATGGGTTGGAGAACCGTGAGAAGGACAAGGGAAAACGTCAAATCCTCCACTTACCGTTTGACCTTTCGACTTCTTCGAAATGTCTGCAGGCCGCGTCAATTAGCAATACGAAACCTGCTCTTTAAGAAATGATGACCTTTTCGAGCTAATGGAAAGAGCTCTCCATCGAGGCCTCTCTCATCGAACCTATTTGAAAAACAAATGAAGCACTTCTCTCTAATTGAAGTATAAGTCGGGGAGGAGAAAAATTTCGCCTCGTGGAGAACTCTCTAAAATGTTTTCTTCGACGAAATTCCGCCAACTCTTAAAAATCTCCGAATCCCATCCTCTGGAGGCGACGAAAAGATCGCTAGAAATTCGTGCGGATACCTCGGTGCGAATGCCAGGGCTTCCGGGAATAGCGACCGGTCTCATTTTCCTACGAATATAAATTTGGAAGGATTTCCTGGATGTGATGAAAGAGCGTGAATATGAGTTAAGAATTAGGTGTGGAGACAAGGAAAGGTGGAATCAAAAGGATAAGGGGAACCGTGTAATCCTTATTAGTGTCGGGCAAGCGGGACTTTCGTTCCGTTCCCTTGGAAATCTTGGAAGAGAAACATTTTCTTATGTCGTAAGGTTAAAACTGTTTATTGTTTATTAAAACTTTTGATGTTCATCAATACTTCGGTACCAATTTCAATCCCTTATTATTTAATACTTTAAACTTATTTTTAACTTTTAACTTCAACATTATTTTTTAAAGAAAACGAAAGTGAATGATCATATAAATGCTTGTTTTTGCCACTCTGTGCAGTGTTTGTTTCCAGAAATATTCCTAACATGTTTGGTACATGTTGACCAACAGCTTTAGGAGCGCTTAAAACTTCTCAGATTTTAACTACTGGAGTATTTAATTCAATTTTTATCTGCATTATTTCATTTATTGAACAATACATTTTGTGGGTGGATTGAAATGAAGCTCCATGGTCTATTCCCATGATTGTGTGATTTAATTATGTTTGATAATCTATGTTATTAGCATTTTGATGTTATGAGACATGGTATCATTTGTACTTTCCCCTGAAAATTTTCAATGGAAGGGAACTCATTTGAGTGGGTATAATTTCCGGAATGGCCTCTTTGGCAACTAGGTATGAAGAAGATAGTGACTAAATGTGCAGAATAAAACTAAAGATGCAGAATGAAAATTTCAGCTTTCATGCTTATTTCATAGCATTTTTAGATATGTATTGTACAATTTTCGAAATGCTTCCATTAGAAAATAATCGAAGATTCTCGCATTGCTTAGAAATAGTTACCATTCTCAACACTCACTTATACTACATTCACTATCTGAAACCTCATATTCGAGGTAAACTAACAAATGCAAAAGAGATGTACGATAGGTCATTAGGGGGCGAATTCACCATGAATGTAATCCTAATCGATTTCTTTTGCGCATCATTCGCGGAAAAAATGAACTTTTGAACCCACCAGTCCCTGATCCATTTTTTCCCTTTCCTGCAATGTAAGAACGGCCTGTATAACAGCAAGGAGACATAATATCGGCTACATCTTCTAACAATCACCCTTGGAATTTAGAGGGATTCTTTAAATTAAAAAATAGTTCCTGTTGAAGATAGTAAAACGTAAAGAGAGGGTATCCCTATGCATAACTTGTAAGAGATAAATGAATAGGTCATTTAAATGGAACAATGGAATAAAAAGGTAGCAAAAGGGAATGGAGGAGACGGATTTTAGAGAAAGGTGAAAATGAGTTTTACTAGAAAGCGAAATGACGGTAGGATATCGTTAAATGTACTGAAGGAAGGATTGAGATGAAGCTGAATGAAGAGTGAATTCCAGCAATGGATTACTGGAAAAAATTACATTTCGATAAAAATTCATAAGTAAAATAAATATATTTCGAATTATCATAAAAATATTTAATCCAATAAAAAGAGATTCTGCTATCTCGGCAATCACGTTAACCTTAAAAATTTTACCGATGAAATGGAATAAATCGTGACACATGGGCACAAACTTCAATACAAATATATTCAGGAAATGCTTATCCGAAATAAAAATCACAACAGTGAACTTTGGGACGAATAATTCTATTATTTATAAATTAATACTTAAAATTAACTTAAGTTAGAATCAGTGATGGGACGTTACCAAAATTTAAATCGATTCCGATACTGCCCTCAAATTCCAATTCCGATTTCGATTTCTCCGAGGAGCAAAATTCATAATTTTCCATTTCCGTTGTTTTGGAAAATGATACTTTATGTAAAAGTATATTTATTAGTAAAACATTTAATAGAGTCTTCTTATATTAATGGAGATGGTTATCTTTTTATTGAAAGACTAGGGTAAAAGTTTAAACAATAAAGGGTACATTTTCTTTATCAACATTTTCTAGCTATCACATTGATTTCCTTAAGTTCAGTTCAACGATTTGGGTTCATATCATTTTCATATTACATAATTTTAATTATAATTACTGAATTAATATGAAAAGAGTGGAACAAAAGAGATTAAAAATAGAATAGAAATAGAATAAAAATTTTCCTTGGAACTGAAGCAAAGTAGAAGTACCAGATTTATGGAGTTCAAGATGAAGACCCTCTTGAGTAGAAACACAAAAATCCCATATTTACTCAGAAACACGTAAAATAAATTCAAGTCAAATATGATATTTAAGGGCTATAAAGATCTATAGATTTTACTTTAAAAGACAATTCAGTTGATTAGCATTATAAATGTATCGTCAGAAATAAGAGGAAAAAACTTCTCTAATAAAACATTAATCAAAATATTCCCAAGAATTGTTCGTAGATTCAGAATTCAGATTGATCAAAATACGAGTTTGAGGAGTGCATTTGAAGAAGTGAATGATCATTGAGTAAACGTCATTGTGCTCATAATAGTGCTTGGTTATCAAAGATTTTATTTCAAGTTTTATATATACTTAAATATTACGCGGTTAACAACTTATTATTATCAATCTTGAAATATATTAGCTTTTATTTTAAATATTAGGGTAAAAAATGAATTTTAATGCCAGATATAGCGTTGAGAATGAGGCTATTTCATTATCCAAACGTATCACATGCAATTATAAGCAATACTTGAGTCGGAAAGTTATAAAATATACCTTATGCGAGAAATTATCGTGAGTTATATAAAAAAAGCAACTGATACTCTGGAAATGAAAATTTCCCAGTTAGATGATCGAGAAAATTAGCTCATTAAATAACGGTCTAAAGGGGCGCATGAGGAGTTCGGTTTTGAGGATACATTTCCTGAGAGACTAAGGTTGACCTAATATTAAAAGTAACCTAGTAATTTTAAATGTGCTTCAACAGCTGAGATCGTCCAACACGTGAGGACCCATCGAGAATCGAATCCGAGACCGCTTTAATTAAACGATGATTTAATAAAGTTGATAAAAATGAATAAATAAAAAATAAATAGTGATTTAATACTCTTTCATCTAAGTTTAACGCGTTTCCCTCCTGGCTTTCCGGATACCCAAGGTAGATTCTATAGTAGTATAAGACATTTTCTGTACTTAAAATTCATAAAATTGTTGTTCGAAGAATTAATATACATTTATATTCTATACTAGTATAAAGTATATGACTAATTTTCTGTAAATGAAATTCAAGAAATTTTCTGTAGAAGAATAAATCTGTTTTCATCCGAACCAAATAGTCAATAGTAGTAAAACAGAATCATAATAGTCTGCTTATCGCTTAAAGCTCCAAAGGCGACGTAAAGCCGTCTCTTTGACGTTTCTTAATGGGGATACATGCCCCTTTTTCTTCCCCATGAATACGCCACTGATAACGAATCACAACAGGGATAGACATTATTCACTATAAAGGAATTGATCATTTAGAATCAATCAAAATGAATTTCGATAAAAATAATCGTCTATTTTCCTTAGATGACGTAATAATTATGGATGATGGATGTCATTTATTCTTAATTGGTGACATATTACTATGGATGACGAAATCCAAACACAGAAAATTTTGATAAGCAATAACGAAGGCTATTGGGTACAAGGATTAAATAAACGGCATTTCATCGAATATTTGAAAAAATAAGTAACTAATATTTTCCTGGATGATCGGGAGGAAATACTAGTGAAAGAATTACAAACACACTGAAAAGACTTCAGGAAATGTTAAGTAGATCTGCCACTCCACTCCAGGGAGCCGTCATAAATAATAAAAATGAAATACATCTACCCAGAAAGTAAATTTCATTGTCATTCGTATTGAGTAAACACATCCATGGTGAGCTGTATGGTAAGGTACCAAGCAGAGCCGGTTAGAGGCGTATTAATATGTTCTGACCTGAGATTCATGCAGCTCCCTTCTACTTTATTTAATTCTTAAAAATGTCCATGTTTTAAAGGACTCTTACTTTTTCATTGATAATTTTTTTGGCATTCTTCGAAATAATTTCAATGATTATATTTATTAGCACAAAACATTGACAATCAGGATGATTGACAGACATTAAATGCACTCTAATAATTGGCGATTATTATTGTTTGCGAACGATCATTTCATATAGATTTTAATCGAAATTAATTATATAAAATATTTGCTAGAAAACTTCCTAATATACATTATATTTACGATTGCTCAATTTTTCCGCTGAGAAACAATTATCAGATCTTATGTCTAAAAGGAGAGAATAATAAATATATAAATATCGTCCGTGAATGCGTTATCCCTCCCTTTTTAAATTTCGTCAAGGAAAAATCGATCATTCGAGTTTCCAGCTCCGTTTCCATACAAAAAATGCAAAGATTCGCTTGATTTAATATCATAAAGCTAAGCTTTTGTAAGGATTGAAAAGAATCATGATCAGAAAAAGAGTCGAGATCCGATCCTCAGTTTCACAAGGACGAACCTTGGAACGCATTATGCGCGAAGTGATTGCCACCTCGAAGTGGAATCTGCAAGAAAAAATCGAGAATTAATAAAGCTGTCTCGCCAAATATTTTGAATGGCTGTCATCCCACGGTTTTATGCTCAGCTTTTGTCGTCATTTTCGTGGAGTAAGTGTTCCGAGATATATTATCGACGCAAATAATTCTGTAACGCTGATTTTCGACCAAAATTAATTGCTTCGAATTACATTGAATTGAATGCAATATTTTAATTACTTCTCAAACAATTATAGATTATTAATTGACCATATCATCTGCTTACCATTCATGAAATTACTTCAGATAAAGAGAGAAATATGTGAAGAATTTTGAATAGCTTACTGATGTATGTAGATCAAATTCTACTCAAAATCAAGCTATGATTCACTACCCACAGGCTAACCGTTTTGACCGGATCTGTTTCGATTTTGGCTTTAGTTCCAGTCAATATCTTTCCTGCCCCTGTTTTAAGGGAAAATTCCAAAAAATATTGCAATGAATTCCACGGAGATTTCAATCGGAGAAATTATTTAAACGTAAATGTTCAAGCAAATAAGAACATAGATAATCCAAATCACACATTTTCTAAGAAAATAATAGATAAATTGAAATTTATTGTAAAGATTTCCAAAGGAGATGGATACCGTGTATTTTATTGTATATATGTTTTGTATTAGTCTGTTTATTAAGAGTAAAAATTATAGCTTAAAATATTAAAATTGGTACCCTTGGTAAGAATTACCTGTAAATAGCAACTTAACTGACTGTTCGAATATATCTTAGTATATAAGGCGAAAGCATTTTCGTGATTAAACTTATCTTCCCTTGCATAAGTACTTTTCGAATAGTGGGTGTGGAGAGCGAGCCCAAATTTGGCGAAAGCGGTCCCTGGTTCGATTCCTGGTGGAAGCTCACGTGCAAAATGACCTAATCTATCGAAGCAGTATAAACAACTTTACGAAAACGCCATTAATTTTCGACTTTATTCTTTACTTTCGACTTTAATATTCGAATTTATTTTGATAGTCCTCTGATTGACTTTCCATTATCTTCGCGAGATTTCAAAATAGAAGCCTCTAACACACTTTCAGATACAATCCTTTCGTTATGATACCTTGCTTACGATTGCACCCCATGAAAGTGTAATCTATTTTTCCTGTAATTTTTCCTGCCAGTAAAAAGAGATAAGCTGAAGAATCAATCACCTTCAACTGGCATTTCTCGAAATCAGTCCCTCATGAGTACACCTGCATTAACCTGATTCCGGAGACCTTATTTCATTAATAAAAACAGCAATTTCAATCAGTGATGATTATTACAGATAACATTGCTGAAGTAATTGATAGCTTTACTACGAATAATAACCATTGTGATACATTTTACGAGAGGTTTATTTCCCTATTTATTTGGCTTACACAATAGACGTCTCGCAGGCCACCCTCAATGGATTTTGGTAATTATGGAGATAAACAAAAATAGGCAATTATTAAAAGTTTAGAATTAAACGCAGCAACCAAAAAAAATGTTCCCGGAGAGTATTTTAAAGAATATCGACCGCCACCTAAATTCACAATAAGCGTATCATGGTAAAAATGAGAAGTATCGCATCATTTTTCTTCGTACAGAGACATCTGAAAAGAGGAAGGTCAGTCGCTCCGGACCCAGCATCGATGGGGTTAAGGCCTTACGACTCAAAGTATAAATATCCCTTATAGAATCCGTGAGGTGATCAGAACTCTTATCAGTTGGTGTAGAGACAGGTGCGAGGATACGAGATTTGTCCTGGATGTAAAGCACATCTCCTGACGTCTCCAAAAATTCTCTTCGAGACACTCAAGAGTCTTGGTTATTTCAAATGACACCTATAAAATTATATTTCTGGTCGATCAATGATTAAGTCATTTTATCATCCCTTAGCATATTTTTATCGATAAACTTGACATGAGCGCTATCCAGACACAATTCTTTATATAAAAAGGAATTAATGCATAAAAATATTCATGAAAATAAATTTACTTGAACTTCTTGATTGCATGCGTTCGACAGACATGACTCAAATAAGTTGGTTTTTTCTTCCGTTTGGTGTTTCTATAATTTTCAAAACTTAGTTTTAAATTTGACTTCAGAGGTTAGGTGTAAGGGATGACCACATCCAACCACAACCTCGCCGATTAAATGATAAATAATAGTAAATGATAAATAATAATAAATGATAAATAATAATAAATGATGTTAAATAAATAAAATAATTATATGTGATTATTACTAATAAGTTAATAGTTTTAAATCCTAACTACAGAAGTGCATACAAATAAAATGGGCTTTTCCGCTCCTCCAAGTCCTGTTTTCAATCTTCGACTTGTGGAAATACTACTTAAACTTTCTCTTAACAAGTTTCGTATTAATAAATTCTCTCAAACGAAGTAAATAATTACTTTTATAAAAGGGGAAAAGTATTATCTGAGAAAAAGGAAGAAATGGAAGAGATATCCCTATTTTTATTACATAATAATGCTTGAAAAATTACCTCAATATTGTGTCCCAATTTTGCGTTAAGCGCTCTATAATTTCTCATTCCTCCGCACTATGATATTTAACTGCGATAAGAAATTTTCTTCAATAGAAAGTTCCATTCCGGCTAAAAGCTATAATGGTTGGTACGAAAGTTTCAATTGTGAAAAAATATCGAAAACAGGAGCAAAGCAGTTCTAATCTATAAAGGAGTACCGCCAGCTAAGGCTTTTACCTCCCTGAAATGGAGCAAAAAATTTTCCCTTCCATAAGTTAATCTGAGATTTATCACAGATTAACTTGAGGAAGGGAACTCCTTTTTCTTTCGAGGCTTAAGAATCCTTGCTCCGTTTCCTGAGGATTAACTGATAATCTTAATTGTCAATTTGCCTCCAATTTTACCCATTCACCATATGTTCTTAAGGTACGATAGATATGAGGATACTCAGTTTGGAAAAGTCATAAGGATATGTAATCATCAGATCATCAGTTTCAATGACAAAGGTAAGGCTATTTATTTTAAACGCTTTGATCCTGATAGTAAATCTAAATTGAGAGATACACTAACATTTTTTAATGTCATCAAGCATCTCAGATACTTTCTACAGTTATACGGAAGTTAATCGAGTGGGGAGTGGGTTTGAAAGATTTTCATCAATTCGATACACAAATACTTGTTTCCAAGGTGTTCGTAACACTACCCTTCCCTTTGATTTTACCCTTTGGATTTTAGTTACTATCCATCATAAAACCATTTTTTTCGGACAAGGATGGCTTTATGTATGGAGTCCTTTTCAGGGACGGATCTAAAAACTTGCCGATTGGGGAAGTTCCCTTAATGGAAACTCATAAGACAATTTTCGCTTGAACTAATTTCCAATTAACTTTTTAAATACCGTTTTGTCGTGATAAATGTAGTAGATATAAAGCGATCGCGGAAAAACCTTCAAAATCTGATTTTAATTCAAGTTCCTTGTCAAGTCCTAAGAAATTAGTAGTACTGCAAATAAGATGGAAAAAGTCTCCGACTGCCGTAAGCGTCGGTGAAGGTCGGGCCAGTTCCCTGAATGGTAACGTAAGCTTCGGATTACCGACATTCTAGGAATCACCCGATGCGCATTTGGTTAGCTATGCCATCACCCTCAGGGGGCAAATACTTAAATTCTTCATTCTGCAAAGGGCAGGTCTTCATTGCTACGAAGCCATATATTTAGCGATCAGTAAATAAGCGAAGAAAGCTGAATCCTTCTTTGTTTATTATTCATTAAAAGCAATTGATGACATTGTCAACAAAAGATCTAAATCGAAGTCAGTCGGTATACTATGAGAGAATTATCAGTTTGGATGGTTCGCTAGGTTGATAATGCTGCAACGATCTATCTATTCTATTTTCCGGTAATGAGGCTGAAATGCTCATATTCTGCGACGAATATATTATGCTGCGAATGAATTTAATGCTGCACTTTTGCGCAGCGAACTGCGGAAACAGAACTAAAACATCTACTTCGGTGCATACTTTCACTTTCAAGAAAAAACCATATCGACTTCTCGTCTTAAAATGGCGAAAAGGGAATAGAACATTCTTATTCAAAAAAACTACAAGGAGTAAAATACCGTGTGGAGCTATAACCAGCAAAAGGTACACCTATAGCAAATTCTTGTCCTCCGTGCCATAAAATTTATGGCCTCCGCTCCGGCGATAGTACCCGAAGTACTCTGCAGTACTGCCTCGGATCCAGTGACCTTATTTTATGGACCAAATGCGAAAGAATGAGGCGGACTTAGAGTTGCACCTTGCATTATGAAAGCACCCGAGAAGGGGAGGTTTGCCATTAAGAGCAGCTTCTTTTCTCGTCCATGCCATTCCAAAGGATGCGAAAGATTCCGCCGAAATAGCAAATAAAACTCCTGTGTCTTCTCATCTGCATTTCTGCAGCTCACCACTTTTTCTCTATCCTCTCTCTCCTGCTCAAACGTCTTCGAATTCGGTCTTTCTCGCTAGATTCTCCACCGATCTCTTCTACAAACCCCTTTCTCTTCATGCCATATCCGCGCGCCTGTTTTCCCGCGGAGAGACTCATGTCCTGGTCGTCGAAGAACGTGTCCATTTAAGCACGTATACAAAATCCTACTCGATACTATTTCTCTTAATGTCCAGGGGAATGGTTATGTTTTCTGCGGAGAGAGCTGACGTCTTGAGAGAACAACCCCTTTCCCTTACGTGTATTACCATCTCAGCGCCCTGACGAGTTAATAAACGAGCCTTAAGATCAGAAACGCAGTCGCGATGCAAATTTTACGCTCAGCAGTTGAATGCGTCGTTTCTTTACTTCTTAACCTCTTCTGTTTGGATTTCAGTATTTTATATTGGTTACCGTGGTTGTTCGAACATTTGAAGAGATAAAAACTTGAATTTTATTCTACGGTCGTTTCGGGGAAATCTTTGCATCGCCTCGGCAGGAAATTTTGATAGAAATGAATCGCTGTTATTCTAAATCTATACCTCTCAAATGTCATTTTCCTCATGAATCCCTGTTGGTTGGCATTAATAGAATTTGTTTTTGGATCTAATTAGACCAGCTAAACACTAATCCGATAATATATATCTCTAAGAGAAAAAAGTGGCAAAGCTCATTTTTGTATTTGATTATTTTTCCAATCGATGGATAGAATTATTGGTGATAATAAAAAGAACGTAAATTCAGTAGAAAGGATACCGCATTTATTACGCTACAGAAGTATTTATCTATTATAAATATATACATTTTGGAGAATAGCAACTTAGTTGGATCGAAATAAATGCGTCGTTGATACTTCCCAATCTTTTCCTTTCTCGAGTTTATATAGAACAATGTAAACACTCTTGTATTATAATCATTTTCGTAAACTGAAGTTATTTTTTACCGAAACTATGCAACCTTTTGTGACTATTTTTACCCCTTAAATTTGTGCTATATATGAGGGACTTAGAAAAGGAGCATCCCTGACATTCATTTCAAGATTTATATATATGAAGTTAGGCGAAATTGCAAAAGCAAGTTGTTTTGCTATTTTTAATTACCTCCACAGCCTGTCATTGATTACAATTAAATACTTCGCTATTTATTAAAATTTATAGTGGTAGTGCTTGTCTTATTTCTGGCTGAAAAATATACTGCAACAGGATTGATGGCAAATTAACATCTTAAAATTCATTTTCGAAGGAGCTCACTTGGATGTGTTAGATTAATAACTTCCCCATTGTTGGGAATACATCTTGTCAGTCCTCGTTAGAGGCTACCAAAAGTGTTATTTATAGGGCCATCCCACAGCACTTATGTGGGCGTATTGCTTTCAAAACATTCTGGCAAACTGAGAAAAGTAAGGAATAATTATCTTGCCTATTAAGCCTCATTCCATTTCCAGTACTTTTGGTGGCAAGTGGTTGAGAAGTTGAAGCTTCTTCGGTCCGAACGTTTTGCTGACAAACAATAGAATGTTTCAAGAATAAAATATTTCCTCTTCCACACCCAAAAGCTCTCTTTTCGCGTGTTTTCGTCTCCAATAAAACTTGGCAAAGGGCAATGAAGATAAACTTATTTAACTTTTGGACCTTCCGATTCCACTATGGGGATGTACGGTTGGAAAAACTATGGAAAAGTCTGCAAGCCTTCTCCTTTCCGCATCCGGTATTAAAGAAATATCGCGTCTATTTAAACGGAGCAGGATACGAACACGCAGGACAGCGTTTCATGCACCGATTTACTTTTTCTTGTTTGACTCTTACTCCGTGAAAAATGTCTGGGAAGCTTGTAAAGGTCGACATACCAGTAAAATAAGTAAAAATGGAAGTTTTACGGGAAAATAAAAGTTTAAAAATTGCGTAAACAACACCATTATTAAACGTATAAAATCTATTAATTATCTCTGAAAACTTACTAGTACTATTTAAAAATGAAATACACGTAAAAGACATTGATCGATTTAATTTTATTTATGACACAAGCAGTAGGTCTTTCAGAAAGAATCACAATGATAGCTCTAAGATATTTGTTGCCTGATTTTCATTCATTCTACAGAAAAAAAGTATGGACAATAACAAAATGTGACCGATTTGATATACAAGACTCAGAAATGAAATACTTTATTTACATAATTCTCTGAACTTGTATCCTGCAAGCTAATTTTCAGCGTGTGAAGTTCATGTGCTACAAGTGTATTTATTTTATCTGTTCCAATCTTTTACATTTTGCGGAAAAATTAATATTTGAAGAGGCTAATTCCAGCATCTATTTACCTTATTTTCATTTTTATTGTAGTATCAGAACAGGTTATGTAACAGGTTGGATGCATAATATCTAGGTTTCCTGAGAAGGTATATTTATTGAGCAAATATGTTCCTTAAGGAAAACAAAAAGCAGCAGGGGACATAAGAGGCAATAGATGCAGAACGACAAGAAATATTAGAAAGCCCAAATGATCACAGTATATCAGAATTTATAGGAGGAGAACCCTGCCCCTGCCATACGTTACTGGTGGCTTTCGGGGTACTAATCTAAAATTTAGAACCATAGCGAAAACGCGAACGAACAATGATCAGGGAGGACTTGTAGGGGGTAGGGAGGTCTACAGAGCCAGGAATTCTTCTTGGGCTTCGACAGAGGCCATGGATTTAAAAGGACAGGAAAACAGCGGGATGATCCTTTCTTTGATGCTTTTGCTAATGATCTCTAAAATTAATCAGTCGGGACACATATCAGAGACCGCAAAAAAATAAGGGGTGGCTGTCGGCTACTTTGCACCCTGGTTCCATCCGACGCCTCCGAGAATGTCCAAAATGGTGCGCAGGCATCAAACCATGCGGAATGAAACCATCGCGAGACAGAAAAAGTGGAAACGCATGGGGCGCAACTCTTCCTGCAGGTTTGCAGGGGGTAGAGAATAGAAAAATTCTCTCCCCAAGGTCCTATTGAAGAAAGATTCCTATTTCCCAAAGAAATCCAGCCCACCTTGGGTAGTGAACTTGGTTCTCCTAAGCGCACGTCGATCAAGGTTTACGAAATGGAAAGTCAAACCGCGGAGAGGAATGGGGAGGGAAGGGCTAAACGCAGCTATACGAGGAGAAAGCGCAAAAACCAAAGTCTGGAAGAGAGGAGGAAGAAAGTCGAGGAGAGAGAGAGAGGCGCAATCTACGTGGAGAACTCACTTCTCGGAGAGTAGCGCAGATAAAGAATAGCAGGTAAGGGGGGGAAACCTCGTGTGTGTCAGCCGTAGAAAAGATCCGGGCCGATGTTAAGGGAGACGGTTGACCACGGAGCAGAGTGACGGAGGTAATGAGCGAAGGGAGGGGATAATGGCAGGGGGGAGGGCGGCGGCGAGATCAAAGGGAAACGCTTTTGCGCCGCGGGGGTACCGAAAGAGGGGGAGGGAGGGGAGGCGCGTGGGATGGGGCGTGGCCCGAAGGAGAGTCTTTGAAGTCGCCGACGCAGATCTTTATTAGACACTGCTCCTGCTGCTGTTGTAGAGTGGACGAGGGGAAGGGAGGGTAATAAAAAAAGTGGGCAGGACGGAGGGGAGGAAGGAAAGAGAGAAAGATGGATGGATAGAAAAATAGATGGATAGATATGAGCCTTTATTCGGGGAGGCTAAGACCGCGTGCGGTTCTGCTACACCCAGGGCCGGCTCTAGGCGGTGAGGTGAGCAAAGCATCTGGGTTCTACGAGAATGATTTCCTTTATTAATTATGAGGAAAATGGGGCGCCTTTGTATGACTTTGCATCGGGGCGGCTGAGTGTATAGGCCGGCCCTGGCTGTACCAAACCGATATTCCAGGAGGGAGGAAAGAAAGGATGAGGTAAAAAGGGAGAGGGGATAAAACGCGAATAAAAGTGGGAAACAGGGGGAAAATTGGAGAAAGAAAGGAGGAAGGTTGGAGCCGAGCCCGGAAAAAAGGCAAGGAAGAAAGAGAATCGGTGCAAACAGAAGGGAATGCGAAGGTAAAAGCGGACTCAAAAGAAAGAAGATGAATATGCACCGGGGAGAAAGGAGGCTCAGAGGGACTTGGATGTAAACAAAAGGGGTGAATGAAAAGTGTGGGGAAAAGAGGAAGGAAATTATAGGAGAGAACGGGAGACAAAGGGGCGAAAACAACCAAGGAAAGAGTAAGAGAGGAAAAGGGAGAAAAACAGGATGGAACAGAGGAAGAGGAGGAAAGAAGAGGGCGGAAAAGGGGAGGCCAAGAACAAAGGGAGCGGAGGATAACAAAGAAACGGAAAGAGAAACACAATCCGTGGTCGGGGGAGAGGGGTTTTTACACCTACGAGATTTTCCATTTCTCACCCACCTCCTCCTCCTCCCGGGGGAATGTTCCCCAAGTGCACGCGCGAACGGATTCGAGGTAAACGTCTTTTGACGAAAGCGGAGCGCCCACGACACGTGTCCGCAGAGCGCTAATCGAACATTCCATTAGGGGGGCTGATGAGGAAGATGAGTCCCTAATAATCGTTCACGTAATCCGCGCGCAGAGCAAATATTGATATTGATCGACCGCCGTTGGTCCGCACACACACTCACGCGCGCCAGCCTAATTGATGCTCGGCCCCCGCCGCCACCGAATGCATGTAAACGAGCAATAAAAAACGTCCCCACAAAACCCCGCCGCACAATAACCCTTCCGCTCCGTTCTCGCCCAAACGTTCCCAAAGCAACTCTCTTCGTTCTCCAATTACGCGCCGTCCCGCGGCACATTCCGTGGATAATAATTGGCACCTTATTCAGGGGAGAGGGGAAAGCTGGAAACTTTATGCTACCTGGCCGATGTAAATAATGATAATGGGACGAATTCTCCTAATCATTTTATAACTTCTATAATGGCGCCGGGAAAGGGACTCTTAAAAAGTTTTGCTATTGATATCATCGTGAGGTTTTGAAGGGAGGAAAAAACGCGCGGCACGAAATTTCCTCGAAAAACTTGGAACATTTTTCCTTCCATCGGTTGCCGATTCCCGGAAAAGTTTCAGCCTTGATTTGTATTTGATTGCGAAATCTACGCATTCCTGTTTTTAGTCTAAATCTTTTAATTCTCAGCTCTTACGAGTGAATTACATGATCTGTGTGGTAATCTGCTTTCATCGAGAAAGATATAAAAAATACAGGACATCGATTATCTTTGATTAACAGTGCTCCATTACTCATTAAATGTTTAGTTTTTCTACGCAATTATAACAAATCTGCATTGAATATAACATTGTTTTTCTGCTCTTTTCTGAGAAGGAAAGTCATAAACCACGATTCAGATGCCAACTTCGTTAGATTTCAATTCAGTTCAAGCCAACATTAATTTACAGAAACTGGACTCAGAGACAATTCAATGTTACTTTGTTACTTCAGTTTCCTCAGAAGATGGGCTCTTCGTGAGATAAATGAAAATAAACTGTTTCAAGATAGGTCAAAATTTATATTTGTTTCTTATGCAGTAACTAACTAGAATACATAAAATGTTTTATCCCAAATTGAATTTCCCCAATTTTAAATTCTAATTCTTAGTGTTCCTTCTGAATGACTTAAATTGTCAACATGAGGTTATAATTAATTTTCTTTAAGTGCGAGAGGATATACTGAATGGTACGTTATTGGTCACAATAACCTTCTTATCCAACTGTGAGATAATATAAAATCAGATTATATTTACAATTTATTAGACTCTCAACAGATCGTCCATGTTCGTCCATACACTCGTATTTGTGACGCGTGTATGTGAGATATTAAAAATAAACAATGAGCGTAGGATGAATGTTCGGAGTGATGCAAAATAATAAGGGAATCCGCCCAGAAAGTGGAAGATCTGGATTCGAGTACCAGTAATGTAGACGTCTTCATTTCCGTATTCTCCTTGGGAACATGCATAAATTTAAAGCGCACTAAATAAGTTGGTTCATGGTTCTTTCGATACTTCGTTGAGATTCGAATAACGGGATTCAACCATGCGTTTCATATCTTTCATAGACATAACGTCGTAACCCGCGAATACGGAGGTGGAGCTGGCGTATTTTATAATATATTATGCATTCGAAGCAGAATTTGAAAAGAGGGTAAAGAATGTGATTGTGGGACAAATAAATAACAAGGAAGGAAGCAAAGAAATTTCCAAGATTCGGAGCTCAATGTTAAGAAAGTCGACCTAGTCAGTATTGCTCCATATATTTATCATTATACTGATTGATAAACCTTATTAAATTAAATACATTTTACGAAATCACCATTAATATAAACATGAGATACTATTTTTGCCGACTTTCTGTAAAAAATAAACAATAAATTGCTACACAGTTAAAAATTATTTTCAATTGTACGAGAATTTAATAATTGCATATTAAAAAGAATCGTAATTAGAGGACCATGAAAGCAGAAAATTTAACTTAATTGTGATGCTGATTGATATGAGTTTTGTGAATTAAAATCATTAGAGAATTTAGTCTCGATCCTTAGAATAAACATTATCAGTGGAGAGAAACATTTGAAAATCCTATTAGAGTAAGACTGATTTAAATCAGCTAAATAGAATCAGGACATTTCCTATTCTCCATCAATAAATCGATTTTGATATGGCCACGTCATAACATATTTCTGTGTACATACATTTCCAACTCACGTGCATTTGTAGTATTTTTTTTTTAAATAAGCAACTTTCCAGTTATTTTCGCCCTGAAAAATGTTTCAATCCGAAGAAGATAGAGTAAGGATTAGCAATATTACAAGCGAACAAAGTTTACTTAGAACGGAAAATACTACTAAACTCAGCAGTCAATGATAAACATGATTAAAACCTGAAATCCTCAGAAAATGGCGGATGGAAAAGATAGAAAGCATCTTGATAATCCAACGAAAATAATATAATTACGCTTAGTACCTCTAAAGTAGAAGAATTTGGAAGGGAAAGTAAGCGAATTCCAAAATTTCCACAAAGATACAAATTAGTATTGTTTTTAAATTCAGCGAAGCGAATCTTTTGCAAAATACATATTCAAACGCCCATATGAGGAAACCCGTTTTGCGAAATGGAAATTTCTAAATTTTGTGCAAAAAAATTTCCATGGTCATTTCGTTTTGTTAAGTTATTCTGATAGCGAAATGTATGCAGATATATGTGCCGTGAAAATTTAAATGACACTTCCCTATTGAGCAAAAAATGAAAGGAGGCAATAATCACACGGAATGGCATAAAAGCATGAGACTAAGCGGAAACTTTTATGTGCTCACAATTAACATTCTTTGATCTAAAAGATTCCACCGCCAAAATATTTGCTATCTCAAATGTGCGACAACAATAATACAGCAAATTTCTTTTTTAAATTTACCTTATTCTTACATTATGATGAAGTCATTACAGCATTGTCTGAACGAAAATGGCCTCGGTGAAAATATCTAACATTAAGTTCAGACCTCACTTCAAGGCTGTCGTGCCCACATATTCTATTTCACTACGAATGTATTGAGTTGCAAGGATTCAGTAAAATAAACTTATGTTATATAAATTACATAAACACCTCTCCTCAGCATATGAGTGTGTGATGGAGGAAATGTGGTGATGAAACCTCGATAGACGATATTTATAATAAGTTAGTCTTTGAGCGAAAAGATTAACCTTAGATTCTCCGACGAATCAACACAAAATCTATCTTTTAACAAAGATATTGAGGATTAAATCTTCCCTTTAATCAAAGATATTCACAGATATAATTCAAAGATAATCAATGAATTTTATATTCATAATTTAAGAGAGGGATAACATCCACAAAATCCACATTTTCTGAATTTGTCATGTACTACTCAAAATAATTTCCTCAATGCGGATTCGCTTTAAAGGATGCCTCATAAATATGTCCAATAGGTTTCAAAATACTTACATGTTCCATAAAAATATCTCTGGTGATAAAAGCGAAAAATCAATCATTAATATTCGAGCTCTCATTAGAGTGAATTTCTTAATGCATTTTGAGAATCTGTTCAAACCAATATCACAAAAAAATATCAAATTATTTCATTGGAATGTTACATGTTATGTTAGAAATAATCTAAATGAAAGTTTAAGCTAATGAAAGAGCCGAATAACAATATGATCGTAGAGAATCATCAGTTCCTAAGAAGTAAAACCTTCCTGGGGTTGACTTGGTTATTTATTCTGGAGTTCCGCACCTGGCGTTGAAATCACCAAGGACTACTTTGGCAACAACCAAGTATCATTACTCGAGGGATCGTCATATCCCGCCTTGGTTTTAGGCCTGCGCATGCGCTTTTTCATTTTATCCGCAAAATTTACTTAAATTAAGTGTATCTATCAGTAAAATTACTATAAAAACACGATTATGTAATCTGAAATGAATCTTAAAATCAATTTTTTCGAAAATTCTTTGACTATCCTGGACAAATTTTATGTAATCTTGTTGCTTGATCGATTTCTTTTCCTCAGTTAGCTTTTGCCAAAATATTTACATGGTAAACCAGGAAATAGAAAACTTTAAAAAGTGCTTCGTATTATAAGAGAAATTAAAAATAAACTCAAAGAATGCCCTAATATAAAAACTTTATAGAAGATACGGAAACATATTTGATCTTCGAGTTACTTAATCGTCGTTTATGTGGAAATCGGTGCAGGAACTCGTACGCTCTCTCATGAGCTTCATCAGATCAACCCTAAATTTTTTAACCAATTGATTAATTCCTTAGGAATTCCTTTTCCTTCGGATATCCTGTAACGCATGAAATTAGTTTGAATTCGCGACCATAAGAAAACAGGAAATATTTTTCCTTCTAAATGATTCGATCCTCAACGGTTAAGTCATTTTTCATCCAATGAATAACCACCTCTTCGTACGATCTTTATACCTAAGAGATCTAAAAGGATGAGTAATTCTTGCAATAAAAATATCATGAAATTCCTGTAAGTTCTTATTTCTTTGTATTAAATTCCTTTCTTGACATTTCGGCTGGTGTTTTCTTTGGGTATACCTTAAATCGAAATGTTTCAATTAGCATGAGAATCTGCGTAGAATCTCTTAGACGTTTCAAATTTATAAGAAATGTTTCAAAATATTTTTCCTAATTTACCTTTCATTAATTAAACCTTAACTAAATTAAACCTAACAAAAGAAAAGTAGATATCGACGCAAATCGTTATCGGCATTGACTATGATATTCCCATTTATTTTTTCATCGTAATTCTTCGCGTCCATTATTAAATTCAGGTAGCAGTCCACCTCATCTGAACCTCAAAACGGGGCTACTAATAAGTTAAAAGTTACGTAAATTTTTTTTTAATACTTTCTCATTTCATCGCCTGCTCTCTTGAGTGTTATATGGTGTTCAAATGAATCATTTCGTCGCAGTACATCTGACCCTCTTTAAAGTCCATTAACACCTTGCTGTACCATCTTACCCTATCCTCTTTCCCATTCCACCCATCTTCCCACAGACCGCTCTCTGCTTCCATCTCACCTACATAGCGGCTATCCTGTTGATCAATTTCAGTATTCTCCAAATAAGGACACGAGGGGCTCTTGGGATGTTTTCGCATCGAGCTGCCAACTATATGTCAACAACTTACGACTCCTGACAGCTTGGTGCCCAAGAGCAGCTCTCAGTGCCTCTTTTATTAATAACACCTCGCAGCTTTTGTGAGAATCATGGATCGCGTTCGTCATAAATCTCAATAGAGAGAGTCTGTGTAGTTTTATAGACCACAATGATATGCTTTCTTTACACGAAGCGCATCCCATGCTCCGTAAAGCCTCTTATATTTGCGGTTTCTGTTCACCAGAATATTTTTTTACTATCTTACTCCGTACTGAACCATAGGATAACGTTAGACGCATTTTGTTGCACAGTCTGAATTATTTTGTCTCTAAGGGTTTTATACATGATACGTATTCACATTAATAAATTTTTCTTCGGATAAAATCAATATATATTAGGCCAAAATACATATCAAGAATTATAATCGTAATTTCGTAAAAAAACGAAGAAGTCGGATTCAAAAACCCGCCGTAAAATGCACAAGGAACTTATAATGTACACCAGACATGGTTTACATGTAAAATTTTCTTATCGAGTCATTCATCATATTTTTGTTAATTAAATGGTGATTTGAGGTCACATTTCTATATTCTTAGCATTCGAAATGTTAGTTGTTGCAAGTAACTGAGCGTTCTTCTTTCATGATTGCTGTGGGAAAATATCTCAATGTACGTAATTATTTCTATACGATTCCTTCAATATCTAGAATTTAACCTTGCGTAAGGAGAAAAAGACCTTATTGTCGCAATTATGATAAGTTTCTGATACTTACTTACACGTGATTGGAGTAAATGAAGATTACCTTACACTTAAATATTTATAAAATGAAGAGGATTATTGATATATAAATTTTGATGATTACGAAAAACTATGAGGAGAAATACAGGTGGAATTTATTCTGATGGCTGGAGAACGATTTCTCTTCTGACGTAAGTGAAATTATCTTTTCCTAGCAACATATATCGACTATGTATCATGTATTCGAGTAGTGCAAGGTGGCTGTGGAGAGCAAGGTACTCTCCTTCCATTAGCAGGTGCACTACTTATTTTCTGGCTTTCGTACGCTTGGGGATCACTGGAAAGATAAATAAGTGATAGACTAATGTATTTCTCATTAGATCGACAAGTTTTCATATGAATAACGCTTAGCTCGAGGATACGGAGATTTCCGAAACAACAATTTATTATTGGTCAACGCCAGTCGGAGTACTTTCCTCACAAATAGGAAAGTAGGAATTCCAGTTCTGCTTCGGCTAAACTAAAAGAAATACCGAACTTGCATTGCGCTGAAGATCGTTTCAAGGTAAAGAGTTGGTGCGCAAGAGACTCGATAACAACGTGTTGGCTAAAAACACTTGTCTTCGGCCTTTCCAAAGAAGTGGACCGCATTTTAGTGTTCACGTGCGAAGGGACCGCACCTTCTCAGGTATAGGGACTTCCTTTGTTTATACCTTTTTAGGATTTTCGAAGTTCGTTATTTGTTTTCCGTCCCACAAAAGGTGAGACAAAAACGTTTCCAATGAAATGACCGTACTTTATATCTTGTGACGGGTTGGTTTAGAAGCTTCGGATTTGAATCGTGCCGAGTTAAATTATACTGCACTGTTCTGAGTACAGATTTATGAGTGTGCATGCAGGCCTGAGAGACGGAAAGTATTGACAAATTTCGACTGCCTACTTTTCTCTTACGCGCGTGTAAGACTGTGAAATGATAGAAACGAACTTTTCAAAAGAAATGACCGTACTTAATAGTCTGCGACGGGTTGGATTATAAAAACAATTATTCATTTATTGAAAATGAACTTATTTCGTTCGGAATCATTTCTAAAAATACTCCTATTGATACCGTTTGCTCTGTCAATTCAGAGAACTACTTCGAGATTGGGCATTACCAAGATATATTTGGCCCATTTCCACTATTTCATAAAATAAACGTAAATCAGTTACGTAGTATATTACGAAACACAAGATGTAAAATATAGAAAACCAAAACCAAAAATCATCTTTTGCATTAGTCAGTTCCTAAACTTCCGATTTCGCCTAATCTGACATAAATTATTGGTGACCGATAAGAATAAAGATATCATTGTCCTTATGCTCCTTTCCCTACTTTATAGCGAAAATCGTTTCCTTCTCAATTTTATGACATGGGTTCTAAAGATCTTCAATTTTAATTTTTCAAGATAAATAAAGTGGTGAAGCAGAAACTGGTTAGATAACGTCGAAAATAGTGGGCGATTCAGTGCGGTATGAGCGCTTCAGAAGTCACACACTATTTCCTCTTTTAAATTTCCCCACAGAGTAGAATGATTCATTCTGTATTTAAGAAGTTTACCAATTATGATAGAGAAATTTTCTAATCATTAAAAATATCTTTTGCCTTAAGATCATTGTTTCATTTAACTTCGATTCCAAGACAATTCCCCGTAACCATTAATTTGCAATCATCCAGTATCAAAAAGTGCTCCAATTGTCTTACCAGTTTGAAAGTATATGGAAAATATAGAAATTATGATGGAAATTAAAATCATGATTGAAACAATACGCTATAGTAAAAGTACGACATCCTTGTGTGCATAAAAAGAATATTTCAAATATTAAGTAAAAATTTTCCAAAAGATTAGCTTGACCTAAAAGGAAAAAAATGCGGGAAAGTATAAGGAGAACAATTTACTTCATGTTCGTTGCTTTCTATTTCGTTTTCGATTTATGTAATCTCAAAGTTATTAATTGACTTTAAAACAATACGCTGAAAGTTAAACTTCTTGTCATAACCATGTATGTGCATAAGAGATTAAAAATATTGAACCCTGAAAATTTGTTGCCTGCTTTATGATATACAAATATTGATACCATTTTGTTCCCGAAGGCAATTTCAGTGGCCCATTTAGTGCCGGATTTACGTCCTTATCATATTTGTATAATATATCCTGCTATATGGGTTTAAAATGTTAAAAATAAAGACATAGGGAAAAATAATTATCCTTTTCAAATATCCATTGTCCTTGAATTAGATAGAAAATATTCTACACTTTCAACGAGATTGAAATAAACACCTTTAAAGTTAGTATTTATTGAAAATATCCAGAAGCATATTTGCATTACAATTCTATTTCTTAGTCAATAAATATTCATGAATGAGATTAAAATTATATTAAAATTTCTAACATAATTAAATTACAAAAACTGTAAATAATATTTCCTTTTTCAGTCTTACCTTTGCAGTCTATGCTATCACTGTATTTAAAGGAATCGCAAAAAAGTGATATTATGCTATATTTACTTGTTATGCATATGGATTGTTCTTCAGGTGGTAAGAAATGTGTAGGAACACCTGCTTTCTGGGGGCTCCCCTGAAATTTCCCTCTCCTCAAAAATTTGTAAGATATGATGGAACAGAATTCTTCGTAGTGTTTAGATTTAAAGCGCTCGAATATCAAACATTCGTCTGTATGAAATGTTTTCCTTAATATATCTTTTCCTTCAATGTGACTACTGATTAATTGTTAAACCTAATTTACTACATATCACGCAGTTTCCGACCCTTTCTTCTCATCATTATCTCTAGTAACTTTTTGCAAAAATTTGACATAAAGAAAGAAAACCCTTCTGTGTCATCCTCATAGTTTTTCGTCAAACTCGTCATGATTCAAGATTTAGTTTTAGCATTTTTGTAGTAAAATCAGGTTTAGGTTAAGTATATTTGGATATTTTGGAAAATATTCATCACATATGAATTAGTGCTTCCTCCTCTTCCTGAGGAAACTGATTTCAACGGAATCTTCATATTCCGGCTACCAGATATTCTAAGGAAAACATTCATCGAGAATATACCGCTCAAAAAGGAGATGTTTAGATCACCTATAAATCCTTAATCAGTTTACGACCAAAGTGAGAGACAGAGGCAAATTACTTCTGTAAGAATCCTGAGGTAATTAAAAACTCGAGCAATCGAATTGACGTAGATAAATCGAATAAACGTATTTATTAAATATTCTTTCATACACGCTGCTATCAGATTTTACTTCCTTACCTAAGATATCAACAACAAACTGTATAAAACGCGAAATATATCGGAAGAATCCTCGCGAAATTTCCTACGAAAGCCCCAGAAAACGTATGATTATCGTCTACCCCATAATAATACAAGCTTTATGAACATCAATGTCTCCAAAATCTTAGGGATGAAAACTTTTTCGTCTCATGCTGGTGTTTCGCAACGAAACTAACGTAAATGTTTCGACTAGGACGGCATTAAATTCATCATTGTCTGTAAAGTGCGGGCCCAACCCCTTTATTTAGCTTCGCCCCCGCGCGCGCGAGCTACGTCACACTCACCCAAATCACTTGACGGGTGTTTATTTGTCGGAGCACTTGAGCAGAGCGACGCACTCCGTTGGAAAACACCTCATCCACTGAACGCATTATGAGCCGCCTCCGGTGACTTGGATGAAAAACCTGCGACCTTTTTTTTCGAGTGACTTTTCAATTCTTTCAACAACAAATTCCCCAGCGAGATGCTTAGTAGGAGAGCAAGTTAAACAGAGGGTATTCGCGTTAGAAAAATCCCTCCCTCCGCCACCAACCCCGTCCGTGTGTTAATGTCACATCAGAACGCTGCTTCCCTCCTCCCCGAGCTGTTTTCAACAGGTGAAAGTGCAACTTTATCGAAAAGAATACAGTTTGCCTCTCGGTGGCACCGACGAGAGGTGTTTATTCTGCAGAATCACGCAGCTAGAGTACTAACAAAGATTTTGTAACTTTCTCCCCGATAAGGATCTCAGAAGATTGAAGTGCTTAGCTCATTTACTTGCGAGCTAGAGGACTCGATAGAAATCAAAGCAATGCATACAAGCGACACGGCATTCGTGGTAATCAAAGAAAATCGACGTTTAACCGATTTTTCATTTAATAAATTATAATGAATCAACGAGAGGTTTGGACTGTTCTCTTGCTAATTATCCAATGAAATATTTGGATTGTTTGGACTAAACAAAACACGGCAGTATTTTATAGATCGGAAAAATAAATCATACAACTTCGATAAAATCACTTGTCCGCAAATAGGCTGATATGATGAGAAATCGAATACAATCACAGATATATCAGGATGCTTAGAGATTTTCCAATATCGTGTATACGATCGCGGAACCCATAGCATCAATGTGACACGAAAGATCTTGGAACAGAATGAGCCGCCGATCAGAGCATTAAGGATTGCACAACAAGAATACTTGCTGACTTTTGAGTTACATTGCATGCAGTATGTACACTTCAATCGCGTGTTGGATCGGCTCGCCTAAAAATTGTAATGGTTAGAAACTTCAATCGACGCACAAGTCTCAGGGCGTGTTTTCGGAACAGGTTGTGCGGCGGGAGAAATACAAGGAGTTCACCTGAGACTACATCTTCAAAGAAAAATCACCGTCTCAAAGTAAAAGAAGATATCTGCGATGCAGGGAATCTAGGACACTATATTTATACCTGGAGAAATGACCAACGTTCCGTCCATTACGAGAGATACTACCTTATCACCCAAACGAATTCTGACAATATATATTGTGTTGACAAGTAAAATTGGGGAATCTATGAACCAGAATGTACTCTATTCACCATGCAGTACAACCGATTGAAAGAAGAGAAAACTTCTTTAAACCAATTTCATCGCGTGAGTAACATCGTTTGGTTGCAGTTTCATCCGCTTTACAAATTCTCGTGAGTGCGCTGACAAAACCAACAGTGACACATACATCTTGTGGTACTACAGAATTAGTTAGAGATCCCAAAGGACAAGTGCACCATCATAACCTGATGATGGCAAAGTAATTCAATCTATGAAATTGTAAATTTACTTTGAATTTCTAATAAACTGTTGATAATCTATCACTACCGAGTACCGCTTCAGAAGATTCTTTCACACGTTTAGTGTTAATCCCTCCAATCGGTAAAACGCTATCACCTTGCAGTACGTTCTCGATACCTCTCGCGAATTGAGTAAACAACCCTGCCTCCCGAGCTAGAACAGTTGGTCTCCCCGCCGAAAGATAGACCGGGCCTTCGAGAGAGACCACGGCCGAAACACTCACCATTGTGCCCGCCATCACCTCGGCTACTCTCCGGAAGCGGTCGCCGACGGCCCTTGCAGACAACAGGAGCACGCGGTGAGAAGCATTCGGAGGACACGTTCGGCGTCCGTGCTCTCAAGACGGAAGAAGACGAACGACTGAGGCTGCGGAGGAGATGACGACGCTAACCCGTGGAGGGGGAGTCGAAGAGGGGGGGGAGAGAGCGTAAAAGCCCCCACCACCGGAAGCTCCGTCGACCTCCGTCGGACGACGCCGAAAACTCAGTCAAAAGATCCGAATCCCGTGGAAAGAGAGAAGAAGGGAGGCTACGAAGAAAGGAGGAAGGAAGAGGGAGGGCGGGGGCAGAAAAAGGGGAGTTTGAGATGGTTGTTGGGGCTGACTTCCCCCACCCCATTCTTCCACAGAGTGCCATGACAAATCGACGATCATCGCGAGAAATCGAAGAGGCTGGCGGCTCCTTTGAAGAAACCGAGGTTAGGAATAGATGAGGGGGGGATGGGTTGGGAAGGGAGGGGGCGCAGGTAACGGGGACGCCGAGAGGGGGGGTGGAGGAAGGTGAGAAAGTGGGGGGAAAGGGGTGAATTAAGAGAGAGGGGCGTTAAGTTTTAGGGGATGAATGAGTTTGCGGCGTGGGCGGCTGAGAAGGGGTTAGAGCGATAGAAGGATGGTGGTTAGCGCGGTGGAGAGGGAATGGCGGCCGCTTTGAAAGTGGAGGTGATTCGTCTTCGCACCATTAGGGCAATAAAGGTTTTTCGGTTTTTAAATGGCGCCACGCGACTGGATTCCACCTGGAAGCGTCGGCGAATTGGTGGCGAGGGGGATTTCGATCTCGAGAAGCAGCTCCTTTCCCCGAGTCTGTGTACACGTGGAAAAGATACTTGGTCCTCTTTCTCTAAGATTGCTACTAATGATTAGATTAAGCTAATCCTTTTCTGAAACATTTACTAATATAAATCGTGATTGGGGTATAAGTTTAAGCCCCTTTTGCTAGGATGTAAATTCTAATGGCTGAAAATATTATGACGAAACGAGTCATTCTCTTATTATTACAACGTGCAAAATGGGCTCTTACATAGCCAAGTAGGTAGCGCGTTCGCCTTTAATGAAAGTAGTCCCGGGTTAGATTCAATGTGAGAGCCTTATCTGCTAAATGATCTCTTTAGTTGAAAAACTCTTAAAAATATACACTTATTAGCACTAAAACTTGCATATTCCTTCAACCTCGATTCAACTGTAAGATATTATCGTATTTTTCTAGCTGCCACTCTTTGTAAATTCGATGCAAAATAGATTTGGATTTAAGATTTTTTCAAAACGTGGCGCAACCGATGTGTCTATAAATTTCGTAAAATAAACGTACCACAGAAACAGAACGAATTTACACAATAATATTTTTACTTTAAGCTATGCTATTCTCCAAGTACAGATACTCAGATATACTGTACTTTGTTTCGATTTCCCAGCTACTACTCATTTTCTTGGCACCGATGTCATGTAAAGTTTCAGCTGTAGGAAAACACTTTAAATCGATAAATGATGTTTCAAAAATGTTTTAAGAATTAAAAAATCGTTTTTGGCTCAGGGTGAGCAATTTAAAATTTATATATTTACATGAGAACGGGAGAAACTTTTCTATGATGAGTTAGGAAATATTCTATTGAAATAATAAATTATATACTAAATTTTTTAGAAGAATCAGTAAGCAGCTCCCCTCAGATAGTCCAGTATAAATTAGAAAGTGAAAATGCTTTTAGGATACAGAGACCGACGAGCTGGGAATTCTTCTTCTGATATTTTCATATCTATTAGAAATGTTTTCGGAAGAGTTTTTATTGTTCAATTTTTTATTTGCTCTTGTTAAAAAGCCGTTTTTAGCTTAAGTTACGTGAAAGCTCTGAACCGACCTTATTTCGTTTATTGGACGGTACTCATAGGCTGGTTTTATTTTGACTAGAGTTTCTTACACTCACTAGCATTCTTATTCACCACTAATTCTACATTTTGCAAAATGAGATTTTATTGTCGTAGGATTTCATATAATGCTCGATGACACGAAAGTGTTACACTACTGATGAATACTTCGTGTACTTTTTCACATAAAACTCCATTTAAATATTTTAATTGCTGAAAGTAATAGTCTGCCAAATACTGTCATTTTACAATGCAAGAATCGCTCATTATTCCGATATAAAATATTGATGTCCAATCATTTTTGGGCTAATAGTTATAAGCCTCCATTGCTTAGAATCTGCAAGTGGGCCTGATAATTCCAGATTCTCAGCCAAATATCCTCTGTGATTATCAAAATCAATATAATATTCAGAAATAAATATCATGAACATTAACATAAAATATACAACACCTAAAAATATGCAGAATTTGTGCATAAAGTTACTAGTAGTAGTATTGTAGTATATTTTCCGATAGAGTTTCCTTAGAAAAAATTTCCCGTAATAACGAATTTATAAGAGAATTTAAGCGAATTTTGAACATTATCTAACCTCTGTTTACCTGCTCTCATCAATGTTTCATGCTTTCATCATTTACTGATTTGAAAAATTGGTTGAATGACGTATTCCTCACAGTTCAGCGAGCTCCCCGGCAGGAGAACCGAATGACGTTCAGCAGATTCTCTGTTTTTGAAAGTAAAGGCAGCTCCTTCTCTACTTCTTGCTTACTTAAGAGTGATTTAGCGCACGAATCGTACGTTGGAGCTAGAGAAACGTGTTCTAATATATGGATTTGCGGCCAGCCTGTCTGCGGACAGCAGACATTTAAGCGAAAGCAATCAGAGCTGTTTTGACACGAGCACTATAAACGCTCCGCTGAAAGGAGCCGCAAGTTTTCAAGAACAAGAATTATTTGCTGTCTAAGCAACGTTGAAAGATAAATGTAGGAACTAATAATTCTCTAATGGTTCGCCAAAAGAGAAAAAAGGCTAGAACAGGATTGCCCAAATTGAAAATTATTAAAGCTATCGAAGCATTATCGATGCATTCTAGAACCAATCAAGAAAATGAAAATGCCTTGCTCAACATTTCACAGCGACTGTTGCCCATTTCTTGCGGAAATTATATTATATAATTATGCAATATATTTCAAAGACATATTGCATAAATATATTTACTTAAAATATGGTGGAGTTTAACTTAGTAAATGATATCATTTAATTCTTGAACTTAACAAAGAAGAAATCGCAAAAAGAGTAATTATTTTAATCTATCTTTCCTCAGACAATTACAGAAGCTAGTAAGATAGATTGAAGATGATGTAAACCTTTGCCATACGCCATTGTTGGTTCGCGGGGTATATATCTAAATCTAAAAATATTAAGTTGGAAAAATGTGGCTTTTCAGCAAACAAGTTCCTGTCGAAAATATTTCTATAAATTCGCTGGTGTGCTAAGTATTCCACCTCAAAGGAAACCCATTAAAGTATGTTTATATTTTTCGTTTAGTGTTATAACATTCTGTAGAAATATGTGTCAAATCATTTATGCATAGAACAATGTTTCCTTTCAGGGAAGGGCCTATGACTCCCGCTTATTTTTACACTAATCTTTCACCGAATATTTCATTCCAATGCTTCTCAATATCAAAGATTAAAACAATCGAATAGGAATCCTCTTGTATCTACGAGGTATTTGTTGGATGTGGAAATCATTTGTTTTATGCTCCAAAGTTGTTGGTTTTTTCATGAACATGTCTAAATTAGTTACCGTATGAAATAACGTTTCATAAGTTACCCTCGGAGGAAATAGACTAAAAGCTTACCGAAACGCGATCGACGATGGCGATTTAGTTAAATCAGCAGGTAAGAAACATTTAGGTTACCCCTACCCTGAACTTAATCTATGCAGGGCTGCGTGAACCTATAAGTTCACAAAAATACCTGATAAAATAATAGTTCATGATTGGGGAACCTGCTATCTTATGCTACTTTTTTCGGGCGTTCAGTGCAGCCTTCCTGTTTAGATTTTTAGATTTGTACCCCGCAAGCCGCCAATAGCGTATGGCAGGGGGTGTAATGACACCATCATCGTTTATTAATCAACCCTATTAGCTTCTTTAATAGCCTGTGCTGTTACTTACTTACAAATTACTTTCTTTATATTATTATTCCGTAACCTAGTCTTGCTAGTGATTCCATGTAAAATAAAACATATCACTATTTAGCTCATTCAACGAATTAATTCGTTATCTAATGCAGAATTTGGATAATTATTAATTAAATTATTTGAATGCAGGCTGTACGCAGCTCAAAGGCGACCATATCGTACAAATAATCCATGAGGAGAGGTTCTCCACCCCTATGATAGCGGCTTATTACAACATTATGCCAAGCAGACTGAGCCGTTTCAACAACCACCATTTATGCACCAAAATGTAAAAAAAGGCTTAAGAAAGCAGACGGCATTAATGGTAGAAAAACCCTAACCGTGGAGCGTAGAATAGCACACGACCTTTGGAAATCGCCAAAGAAATAACTTCCGCGCCCCGACATTAAAAATCCATTTATTTTTAACGCTGTCCGACAGCTTGGTCTGAATCTCTTCATCGGTCAGCCTCTCAACGAAAATATCCTCCCTTGACGACGTTTTTCGGATCGATTGCCCTCCTCTTCACTCTCTCAAGAGTGTTTGCATTGCCTCCGCTCGTCTCCCCCGCAACTCGAAAATTCTTCGCGGGGCCAATCGGGACCTTGCGAAGGCGATATCCCCGGTAATGGCGCACTTAGGCGCTTAAGAGAGATTTGCGCTCATGCCTCGCCTCCTAATGGAATGCGTGGGAAAATGAGCCTTCGCCGAATGCCTGAGCGGTGAATAATCCTATTGGAAAGTAATTCGACTCTGCTTTAAACAGGTTCCTCGAGAAGGCACCTTTCATCAGGCTTCGATCCGGGGGAGGAAAGTTTTCCCGTGATTTATTTCGAAGATAAACTCTTGCTTCTCCCCCCCGTAAATGCTTTAATGTTCTCCTCGTGTTGAACGAGGAATTCGAAAAGTTGGGCGATTACCATTCGGTCTTAAAGCTAAGAGCTGAAGTGAGCCGCTCGAACGCATTGGGGATAATTAGGAATTATTCTTTTAACGATTTTCCTTTTGCTATATTTTCCTTTTGGTTTATATTTATATATTTTTGGCGGCGAGATAACCAGTGATGGAATTAGCAAGAAAGGTAAAGTTTGCAGTAAAAAATTGCTATGATAAATCGGTAAGTGTAACTCAGATGCTTCAGGAGGCAGGATGGGAATCTTTAGAAGAAAGAAGGCTCAATCAGAGACTTAAATTACTAGATAAATTCAGACAGAGCACGTTCATAGAAGATGTAGCCGATATTATGCGCCCTCCTTGCTATATAGGCCGTTCTGATACACCGAGATAGATCAGAGAAATAGATGCTAAAACCAGTCGATTCAAGAATTCATTTTTTCCGAGAACAATACGCGAAAATAATCGACTAGGAAAATAGAGTCATAGTGCTTGCATCCCCTGCCACACGCCGAAAGGCGGCTTGCAGGGTACATATGTAGATGTAGATGTAGAAAGGAATAGTGAGTGGAATAGCCCAAGCGAAGACGGCATTCCACCAGAACACAGAGTACATATTAAGAAGAGATTTACCGAAAAAAAAAATTGCTTAAGACCGAATAATTCTTGCACACTGCTGTGCGGTTTGATGTCTTCACGATGTGAAGTCTCCGACCGGAGATGTTATAACGTAGAGCAGGTGAAGCCTAAAATTCTCCTTCATATCTTCCGTAAATACGCAAAATAAATTTCTTAGTAACTGTTGTTGTAATTATTTTCGAAATAATATAATTTTTTTTAATTAAAGCAGAATTTTTCCATTCATAGTTTAGGGTATACAGAAAAAGGGTGGTTTAATTGATTTATGGATACCGGGCACTAGCGGACAACTTTACCCATTAAGGGTAAATAAAAGTATATTTATTTAGTATTTATCCATGCCGAAGAATTAAAAGGCTGGGAACACAGTCTAATCGTCTTTGCTCTTGATTAAAGATCACTCTTAAATACTCGATTTCTTTAAAATAAAATAAACATTCAAAACAGAGTGTTACTTTTTCGTAGACCGAATGGAAAAATTCATCCCTAAGTTTCAAAATTTAATAAAATAATCTTTGAAGAGCAATTTATCGAAAAATAAATGATAAAATCATAAATTCTTTCAAAACAAAGAGTTGTGGAGTTACAACTGGCAGTTACATGGCTTACATGACCTAAAACATGGCATCCTCACCAAACTGGTAGCCAAAATGTTTGATTTGAATCAAGTGAGCTCCTTCATTAATCTGGCAAAGCAATCTTTCGTTTATAAAATTTCTACTGGCATTCGGTAATTCAAGTCTATTGAAGACTGCTGTGATTTTCTCTCTCAGATTTTTAAAAGTTGGGAGAGTTTTCTTCGTGGAAAAGTGAATTTTATGAGTGATAATGATAACGTGGATTGTTTATGCCCTGTGGTAAGCCACCTAAGAGCACGTTACAAATCACCAAAAATAAAAATCATGCAATCGCAACAGAGATGAAAGGTTATATAGGGAAACGAAGCTGAGGATGACCCTTTGTGATGTTTAAACATTCTGAATACGGTCATATATCTGGAAATATTATGCCTGATTCACATCATCTCTTAGGTCATCGGTTCCTGGAACGCAGTCAGAAGGCAAGTCGGAGGATTTGTCCACTTCAACGTCCATTTTAAAATACACAAACGCTTAAAGTCATTTAAGTCGTAAATTCTGATTCTGGATTAAAAATATAGGCCCACGACTCTTTTATGTCCCTCAAATGAGATTTCCGAGGCTTGAGATCTGATATCTACCAGATGTCGAATTCAGTATCAATTCTTAATGGATGTTCCAACTCTGCTGAAAGGTTTAAAACTCAACAGATGCATTCTCAGGCTACCGAATATTAGTTAGTGAGGCAACCACCACAGTAAAATACAATACCAAGTCTGAATATCTCATAGAAGTATGAACATCTTCGGCATCGAAACATAATTTCACAAACTTTCATTGTAGCTAAAAGAGATTAGATGAATTAAGCTCGTTTTGTGAATTATGAAAATTAATGAAATATTCATCAGCAATGTATAGGTAAAGATGAATTCATGATCGAGTCTTAAATATTTAAGACATGTAATTAGAACACGATAACCGGCGCCATTCCGTTACCACAGAAGCAAATCGAAGCAGAAAAGTCAACAAAGGAAAGGCATCACTCAAGTTCTTGTTGCGCACAATACATAGAAGTTGCTGTTACATATCAGGGCCGATCGCTCAAGTGTAGGCGGGTTCTTCAAGTGTATAATTTAAATATGAATCTTATTAATTCCAAAACGATATGGATCAATGATATGATTTTTACGTATTAAATTTTCGGTAGGTTTAACTTTTAGTAGTAGCTTTTCATTATGTGATAAAAATTGAATTCGAACTCAACTCAGGTATATGAATAAAATACTCTGGTCATATAACATAATGACCGCACCAACTACAATAAAATATAAAATAATATTATATGATTAGGATAGGATACGATATCATACCATACCATAAAATAAAATACAATACAGTACGATATGATATAACATTGATACAACATAATACCTATTATATGACATAATTTAATATTACGTATAATATATATTACTCGTATATACATCGACGGAAAATATTATTAAATTAATTTAAATTAAATTCGCCTATAGAAAGAATACAATGACTACTGTAATGGATACTTTATTTAAGAACCGTGAAAGGCGCAAAGAATGTGATTCTTTAAAACAGATACGTTTCCTTTTCATTTAGATATTTCCCGAAACTCTGCACGACACTGGATAAAAGACAATTTCTCAAGCAGCTCCAAATATCGAATCAGGCATAGCTTCCAGGGAAGACCCATTTTTGCGTGAGGTTATTTTTAAAGCCGCTCTATTTCTATGCTCTCTTAAAATTTCGCGTTAATATTCTGCTGAACCGTTGATTATGTGACTTGAATCAAGTACTTAGTGGAAATGAGTTCGAGACCTTGAAGAAAGTCTGCAGACATCAAACATTCTAAACTCATGTGGCCTCCCTGGACTTTTAAATTTATATTTTTCGGTTTTGCCGTTCTTATTCTCGTGCCTTGAGGAATTTCGGCTTCTTTTTCAGCTTCTGTCGTCATTAGGGTCAACAACGTCGCAGTTCGTCTGCTTTGTGACAACCAATAAATCACCCATCGAGGATACAACCTTTGTGGCTCAAATAAATAATGCATGGATTATTTTTCCTGTTTCTTTTCGATACACTTCTTTGGAGTGTAACTTGTAAGTGTAACCGTCAAAGATCCTTAAGAAGCCGTTAAGAAGACAATAAATTTAGGCATATCGCAACATTATGGCTACAATAACAAGTTCGATGATAATATTATGCGTTTCATTTCGTCATTTTCATGCCAATAACTGCTCTAGAAAAGATTCAGTTACAAGGAAAGTTGTTCAAATAATCAAATCAAATGATCTCATGGAGTTAAAATTTAATCAAGCAATCAATATGTGTTTAGCGGAACAATATATTCATAAATCCACAAATAATTACTAAAATTTTTCTCTCGAGAGGTTTCGGAAACTTAATATTAATAATAATTAATGAAAAACGATGATTAATATTTGTAATAATATATGAAATTTATACAGTATGCTTTCTAACCTAACAACATTGCATGAAATTACATTAAATAATTTGTGTTACCCATTGTACCAAATAGCAAAAGATTTAACTTTCATGAAATTCGCTTACTTCTACTCTTTTAGGCAATATCATTCATAGTAAAAGTTTAAGGATAAAAAACCCGTAAATACCAAGCTACCTTTTTGTATAAATAACTCGGTAAGAAATATGGCTGAATATAAATTCCCTGGTGTTGATTTTTGTCACCTCCTTCTTGGTCATTCTGAGAATAATTATATTTTCATTTTAACTGGAGGTTAGAAAACAATTTTGAGAAATTACATTGAAACACACTCATTAAATATTTCGGTGTCAAACTTTCGACAACTTTCAGCTAATCAAATTTTTCAATTGAAGAGGACAATTATCTTATCTCAGAGCGGTCTACCAAAGGAAAGAGGTTGGAGACCTATGATCTTGTCCAACTTTATCTTCCCAAGAAAAAAATGCTGGTTTATTCTTGTGAACGACAGCTATAACTCTCATGTTTTGATATTGTAATTCAATGAAAATCGTGACTCGAGCGACAAAAATGACCTATGATATACTTGCTTGCGCGGAAACTTTTTTAAATGCGTCATGATTTTAATAGGAAATCTTTCCTTGGAATAAAATGTCTGAAAGGGTAACGTAGTAGTATTTTATCAATTCGACATCCAACTTTTTACCATGAAATATATTCTCATTATAATCATTGGTGTATATGGATCAATGACTTGTTTTTAATGGAATGGGGATAACGAATATCTACTGTTGTTATGATCTCTGAGCTACCGAAGAAGAATTGACGAAACTTTCAACTCTAAACGGAAATTAGAGCTAAAAAGCTACTGGAAAATCTGAAAAATCTATCATCTAGGAAATCGTTTCTTCTACTAACATTCTATTATCGAGAACCTATCCTATAACCTATGATAATTAAGAGTAACTGGTATTTATTTACCTATATTCTCTCCTGTAAAGCGAATCAATAACTATTATTGCTGTCATATATATCCATATGGACGTACAGGATATTCTACGTCAATACAAGATGGAGAAATTATTTTCTTTTAAATCATCCAATGCTTCCAAAAATGTTGTATTTATTATTATCAAATCAATCAATTTATGTGTCTCGATCCTATGCTGTATTTTCTCCATGATATTTCTCCAAAAAGATGAACAAACTATCTCGCTGCTCCTAGTAGTAAAGGAAAACACACAAACATGGCTATACTGCGTAATATATGACCAAACTGACCTCCGGCAAAAGGATAACTTAATATTAGTCTCTTTCACTTCATAACTTCATAACTCTCTTTAAGGAGTTGATCCAATCTACCCCGGAGAAAAAGATTATTTTTATACTCTCAAAAATACACAATGAATTTTGAGAACAAAGTATAATATATTCCGCTTGTTATGCAAAATTTAGAGTAATCTACGATCAATTTCTTGAGCTCAGGCATCCATCCACCGAGGGCAGGGATTATCCACTGTGAGGCTTTCTCCACAGATACTTTTGGCTGATGAGATGTATCAGAAATCACTCCGTTTGAATCCGTTTCAACCAGACATGATAAAACATTAGCCTGAAATTTCTTAGGATATCTGATAAAGATTTGTTATGAAAAAATATTCAGGAGAACATATATCCGATATGTTCAAGCACAACTTTATGGCAGAGCGCCATGATGAATGAGAATATGCACAGTTAATAACTTCCACAGTTACATTTTTCTAGATGAATAGTTTCGTCAATGAGTTAATATATTCAGGTCTAACGTCTTCATAAGGCATTTTGGGACTTTGAAATTCCATATTCCATGAAACATTAATGCGAGGAATAAATATAAAAATTATATGCACATATTGAAATAATAAATAAAGATTAAAAAACTAGGGATTGACCATGTAGAAGCAAACGTTTAGGAAAGAAGGGAAGAAAAGAATGGAAGGGAAGAAAAGTAAAGAATGGTTATTCGACGAGCATATATACTGTTTTATTATTTAATAACATTTAAAAAATTCTGCACTATTGGAAAACGCTGACAAAAGCAGTAGGATGTGAGAAATATTAGAAAGATTTAGGAAGGAGAAAAGAGAGAGAAATATATTTACTTGTTTTCGCAATAGGAAACATTAATTAATACTTAATAATATAAACAGTGCTTAAACAAATGTCTAAGAAAAAGAACTGGAAATAATACTGCGAATCATGATATTAGGAATTTAAAATAATAGAAAGTTCTAGGTTTTCTTTTAGCATAAGCACTCGATTCAATGTCGAATACATTTATAATACAAATATGACAGAAATAGATAAATGATAAAATTACGAAGGTCAGCATGTGGTGTGAACATGAAGAAGTTATGATTTATTCAATAAATACGTTAAGTTCTAGGTCAGTTTATTTATTTTCTTCGCTTAGTTTCTTTCGAAGTCATCTCGGTAATCGTAAAATCCCTGAAATCTAATTCGCGTCTTTGCAGTAGTATCTAATAGATAGTTAGTTGAATAGTTGAATCTCCCAGCATTTGCAAAGCATATGGTATATGAAAATCACGATGCCTTCAGTAGGTAAGGAGATAAACTGTTTCATTCCTCAGATTCGAGAGTCATCTTTCGTAAAGATATTTTTGGAATTCTGGAAATCTCGAGTCGATTACCCCTTTCTGAATCCCCCCTCTGGTTGTCGGACGCAATTTGCCCTTAATACCTCAACTTCTCGTCATCGTTAAATTGCAGGGAAAATGAGACTTAAATATTTTCGAATTACTTTTAAATGACTATCAATTTGCAGACAATTTGAGAAGAGCGCTGCTTAAAATTTGATTTAAAGGACTCCGCCGTCTGCGAGATCCTAACTGCACCGTGATTATCTTCTTACGTCTCCGCAAGTAGTGTGCATTTTTCTCACTCTGTAATAACACATCTTCAATTGTACGACTTTAAAAGTCTTCGGAAAATTATTACTCGAACGCGAAGTTGGATTTTAATGATCTTTCCATGGCTGCTGAGGGCGCTTGCGGTTCTATGCGTCCTCCCGGAGTCGGACACAAAAGCCGTAAACATATATCCATTCGGTTTTTCCTAAATCTCGTGATTTACATCCTTGATACGCACAACCTTTTTCCAAGTATACTGCCTATTCTCTTTTTGTTTATTTTTAGTGCAAGCGTAATTATTTTTATTTTGGGTATGTAGAGTGAATGCGTATTTTTTGCTTTTAGCTGTCTTAACCTGCTTTTTCCGTAAAATTTAGCTTTTTAACTAGAAGGCTCCGTAGGTTTTTCACACCCTTGCTATGGGAATTATTTTCCTAAGCACTTTAAATTCACATAGTAGTTTACTTCTGTGGACTTTTTTCGAGCTATATCTTTCTTTCAATTGGTAAATGACGTGGGGTTAGATGTGAGAGGAGACCCCCTCTCAATCTCACCCGAATACAGGCGCATTATTATTATTACTATTACAAAATGAAATGTTACTTTCTAAAATTAGGCCCGTCAAACTTGGAACTGATATGCGATACATCCACGGAATCCCCTTCTTGGCCGCCACTGGAAATGAGGCTTACTAGGCAAGGTTAGGAGTGAGGACGTTTTTCCTTGCTTTCCTAGCTAGAATGCTGTCGATGAAGAACGTCCTTAAAAGTGCAGCGTAATGAATAAAAGCCCCCTTTTACTCATCGTTAAAATTCAACATTTTTATAGAAAATAAACTGAATCACCCTCGTTACAAGGCAAATCTCATGCTTTCGTAATATTCCCCTTCATCAGTTACTTTTCAATCACATTACAATCGTTTTTCTACCTAATTTTTCATGTTATAATTAATTTTGATGATATTTTGGATTTTTATAAAGTGATGCTTCACTGATAAGAGAATTGTAATTCTATCAATAAGAGGTCATAATACTCGTAAGGGTAGGGCATAATTATAATTAGCATATTCAATAACCTTAGCTATTGCAAAGTTCTTTTGGGAATGAGAGAAATGATCTTGCAAACTACATTCAAAGTACAGAGAGAAGCAGCATTGCTAGTTTTTTGTGCATAAAAAAATATAATCTCCCAATGAGTATCATGTCCAAATGAAATATCTCCTAAGAAGGATCTCCCAATTAGTTTTGTTGATCCCTTCCAATAACTGTAGAGTAATAAAGAAGAGATTGAAACTAATTTCTTAGTCTTAAGTAATATTTTATATTCCTGGTTATGATAATTGTAACATTGTTTCTAAAATTTATTGTGATCTTTTTATAAGTTGTTTGTTATGTAATTACGACAGATTGCCGACACATAAATGTATATTGCTCGTGGCCTGGCTCCAAGGCATATTTTCTAAATAAATAGCCTGTAGCTTTCCTTGCTTTTTGATTCCAGCCTTTTCTATAAATTTCAGTTTCTTATCTATCTGTTGGTTTCGCAGGTTTTTCACACCCTCTTCTGGGGTGTTTTCCTGCTGTGGGCTATTTTTCCTATCCTAGGTTTTTAAGCCCACAATATAAATTTCTTCCGTGCACTTTATTTTGCTATCTCTTACTTACAAATTGACGAAGGGTTAGATGTAAAAAGAGACTATTCAGTCTCAATCTCGCCCGAATAAAGACGTTTTATTATTATTATTATAATTCGAAGATAAATTGGGCAATCAATTCACTTCATGCAAGAATATGCAAATGCAAAGTGTAAAATTTAACTTGTTTTTAGTCATCAATTCCGTCATCTGAGCGGATGCGCTACGTAATACGGAGAAGTTTCGAGATTCATCTGGAGTAAAAAGGTAAATACCCAGGTAGAAGGTGGGCAAGGTGGAGGGGCGAGGGATGGAAAGGGAGTGATCAGGAGAAAAATTATGGGATGGAGAAGGACGGTAGGGTAAAAAGTGGGAGGAAGAAACGCGGTGAGAGGGATATATGGAACAGATTGATAACAACTATCATTAGAACAGCAGCTTTGACGGACTTCTTAGTGATGAGCACCTGAGAGGAAGGAGTGCCGGAAAGAGAGTCAGGAGAAAGAATAAGTTTTGTGAAGTACAATACGGTAAGGTGCGCCGCTAAGGTAATATATTTTTAACCCCACGCACGTAGATGGCAACGTACATACATCGATATATAGTCTAGAGAAAAACAACTGCTTAATGGCTTCCGACAAGCACGCAGTATGAGAGTCATTTAGCCTACGCGTGACCGAAATTAAGAAAAAAGAGACAATGTCGCAACTGATTGAGGCAGATTCAGGGGTTTGGATGTGATTAGGTGTTCATTTCCGTTTTAGCCTAAGGACGTCATAGCGCGAGGGTGATTTTCAAAAGATTTCTGCCGAAATTCTATCTGAATGAGATTCCTCGATGTATTATAGATTCTTTAATACTGATTCCCCTCTTGTATATAATTTTTAATCTCATGAGAGTTTAAAAACCTCTGCTATATGTTCTCGTTTCCACAACTGATGTATTTAAAGAATATCGATTCGCTTATGGAAGGATTCAGCAATCCAAAAACTAATGAAAACTGGAAGGTGATCACAGTTCTCTGGGATGTATGCCGAAAAATAATTAAAGTAACAAAGGAATATTCTTAGAGGAATAAGGAAAGATGGCTATAGGTGTTAAGAAAGGTACCACTTGTCCTCACAGTTATAAACAAGACTGTGATAAAAGTATGTGTAAGATAAAATTTACCGTACTAAAGGGCAAAATCAAAAAAATTTATTCAATACTACATACCTAAATAATGTAAGAATTAAAAGACTGGAGTTATCACGCGGATTTTACACTGAGTAGATAAGTTTCATCATCAGATAAAACACACAAAATCGTTGTAGTGATGGGGGAATAGAAAGTTTTAATTGAAGAATCCGAATGAAGGTAGGACGAATATTAAAATGATATAATTGGCCCATTTAAATAATGGGAGTAATTTGAAGGGAGGGGGCTAAAGCGAAGACAGAGGGCATGGCAAAACCTAAAATTTATAAGTCACGTAAAGAAGCGGCTACCTGTGATGAAGTAGATATAGAAGGGTAATTTAAGAAATTCTAGAGCTAATGAAGTTACCTACCAAACTACTGAGAAGGAGGGAGAAATAGAGAAGGGCACGATGTTCAAGTATCCTTCAATTTTCTTGTTTTAGTATTTATTATTTAGTATTAAAAACTTTTCAAGTGCTTGAAAACGGTTTTTCGGCTATTTATCGAAAACTGAGCTCCAGCATACTTCTAATCGAAAGAGAAGGGACTGTTCCCTCAAACGGACCACACTGGTTCAATGGATTCTCAAATGTGGATGCTACACGACGATCGACAAGAAAACCAAGGAATGATATTGAGGAAAGGAAGAAGGAGGGATGGATTGGAGAGTGAGGCAATAATGAAAAAGAGGAAGGCAGCGGGAGAGAATGAGGTTTCGGGGGAGAAGAAGGGGGGGAAGAGATTGTTGTTAAGGGAAAGGATGAGATCGCGGTGCGCTCCTCCTTTTCTTTGGGCGGCGAAATTTCCTTTGAAGTCCGCCATGGCGCGGCGCCCCGCGGGGGGTCCGGATGAGGGAGTGGGAGGAGGCGCCCCTAGTCACCCACCGATGGACCGACAACACTACGGAATCCCAATTACTCTCAGTTGATTCCGTGCGCTGTCCGTTACCAAGGTCGCCCTTCGGTATTCTACTCTACCGCGCGTTATATTTTGTCGCACCCTTAAGACATCGCAACCACTTAGCGAGACTCCGATGCACGAATGTGCCGTGGAGGCTTAGACAGTAACTGTCCTTATGAACCGTGGAAGGAGTATCGGAATGGTATTAACAATTCATGTTGTATATATAAAAACGATGGTTTTCGTATTTCCTTCTAGGACCGAGGTCTCATAATTTCTTTCGGACATAGAGCAAGTGAGGAGGAACTGGGACGATTCGCCGCCACGAGTTTTGCCAGGAATTAAAGCATTACTTGTAGAATAATTGGGATTTATTCTTTCAATTTAGAAGAGGAATAATGAATGCGGTTATTTGTCAAACTGGGAGGGTCTACTCTTCCGGTGGCCGGTATTAAAGTCACGAGAACATATTCATAGGAGAGTCACAACCTTTACTAACAAATTTCAGCAAAGGGTGTAATTCTGCAAATATCATCATAACAATGGCTAACACTAAAGCCAAATGTTATTGTCATTGCTGTACAGAAATCAGTAATTTTCGTCAGTCAGCTCCGTTTACGAACTCGTAACTAACTGCGTTTGGTTGGGTTCGGAGGTCGGGAAATTACTTCTACATATGGAAACTTGGTGTAATGAATCATTATATCCGTTCATTCTTAAATATATATCATATGTAACATACGATAATAATCGTTGTGTCCTTTACCTCAGGGTGTTAGTCTCATCATGTATCTAATTGATCATCATCCTAATTTTCGGAAGTTTCCAGTCTGGCTGAGGTCTGCTTTGAAATTTTTGTTGTCACTAATCACTGTCTAATTTGAACGCATTCAACGTGAATCTTTGAAATTTATTGGTCAGTTATAAAATTACTAATTATTATTCGGCAAAACTTTTTTGTGTTAAAATAAATAGTGAGAAATACTTGTTGGAAAGGTCAAGACATAAGAACTACTTTTGTTTGAAATTGGTTTGATATCAGTTGAATTATGGGAGTATATGGGTAGATAGTCATATAGACTTCGCATTTTGCGTCACTTGCGAAAATGTTACTGTCTGACCTGTTAGCCTTATCTTACGTCGTGTGTACCTCCCTAAGGAAGGAAGATGAAGAACCCATTGGGGAAAAACTAAAGGTTTTTGCATCATTTTGTAAACAAAGAAGTCCAATAATCCCTTATGAAACTTATACAGGAATCATGGACTCATCCAAAGTAAGAATTAAAATTTACACCTACAAATAGAAATCCTCTTTTTCCGCGAAATTATGAGGATAACACCGTGAATTATACATCAGAGTCAGATTCAGTTGGCTGGTGACATTGAGGTGACGACAACTCGCTCAGTTTAATTTGTTTACTTCTCTGTACTCACGTTTCAGCGATTCCCGTGTCGATGATTGTTTTTAACTTTCCATTTGTTGCATCGAACATTCGCTACTCAACGATTTGATGTGAGAACACTAGGTAAATCTCAAGAGATATTTTTAGTGCTACATATATTGAATCTCATGAAATCCACTAATGGCGGTTTTATTCAACATATCAAAATATGAAACAAACGCGATTGTAACTTTCAGTTGCACATCACTGCAGTGACCACCTCTGATATTCAGTTATTGATGCCCAATTGATTATGAAACCATTCATTACAGAACCATTGATATGGTGTTTCAATAGATTATCGCACTACTCTTTGAGGCAGACCCTTTTCATAATCGTAACAAATTACATGGAACTACCGTGCCCAATTATTGAATCGAAAAATAAATGAGAAATATTATATAATTTTCCAGTAATCTCCGTAAATCAGCCTGCAAATACTATTCTATTCGCATATCAACATATCGAACCTATTTGAGGAATAACTCCGACAATAGTCAGACTCAGTTTTTTTCTGGATGGAGGTATTGAGAACGATGAGAGTACTTATGAATAAGATGAGAAAAACGACTGCACCTAATTAAGGCTAAGGCATTTCGGGCGAACGACCAAGGATTGGATTGATACAAAAACAAAATATAAGAAACTGTCAGTAAAGCTACAGGCGGTGTATGAGCAAAGGAGGCAACTGCCTCTGGACGCAGATAGCAATGGGTTTTCAATGGTGGATGATTGTTACCGAGAATTGAGAATTCCTTCCTGTTTACTGACTTGACGATGCTGAGTTGAATCAATCAGTATGAGACATAACTGAACGGAATAACTTGCCTGAAAAAGTTTCCGAGCCCTTTTCCCTTCCCAAAATTCCTTTTCAAATAAAATGAAAAGGATAAATAAATTATAAAGCATAATATTTGAATTCAATGTTAATTTTTTGTGCTGTGATTACTCTACATGGTGCATTTATTATATTAATAATTATAATTTAAATTCATTTCTCTGAACTATGTATACTTTGTAAGTGGTGTGATTCTGGAAACTGACTTCGAAAGTGGTATGAAAATTGCCCTCGGGACTTGGCAGAGGGATTTTTCTCCTGACTAAGGTGAATAGAAGATAATTGTTAAGGGTTTTATATCCCTTCAATAATGATTACCTCCTCGCCTGGTTGTCTTCTGTATTCCACAAATATATAAAATGATTACATAAATTAATGAGGCTTAAGAGATATTAACCAGTGATACAACTCTTGAGGCGAAAAAACTCTTGAGTGAGAACAAAAAGAAAGGGAACTTAAGCTGAAAAAATATAGTTTAACGAATCAATGATCTCTCCGAAGTTGTTGAACTAAAATTCGGAAAGGGAAATTCAATAATTCACAGCCTAGGATGATATATAAAATTGCCTCAGTGTGGTCGAAACAGAAGTTTGTACAACAAAAGGCTACAGAAAGGACAGTCTTTGTGGTACAGTTCATAAGGGTCGAGGGGCGAAGACTGATCCATACTAGTTCTAAATAAACACGAATATAAACTGTGAATCGTAATTATAAAATGGAGATAAGTAGGGAGATATGAAGCGACAAACCCACGAGCAAGATAATAGACGAAGTTGATCGGGACTGTGCAAAGCTTTTGTTGTCGCGCAGCTAGGTATCATGATTCCGCCTCATGATGTAGACATATTATAAGGTGCCCATCTTTACGATTCCGATTTCAGTAGCTTTCGCAACAGCTCCATGTTGGCACACCATTGCGATTCGTCCTCCGAAGTTCCATCGATACCGAGGGACACGGCTCTGGAATGTTTGCTGCCTTTCCGCCAATCGCCATTTGGATTGCAATGAACAAGGTGTGTTCCAGCTATAAAATCTACAATTTTATGGTGAGAAATCGATGCGTGCCTCGAGAATGAAAAGCCTTTCAGTATTGACATCGAGGACTCCAAAGCGTAACTTCGTATCTTTCACAATCTTTGCGTTCTTGAGGGAGTCCACAGGTGGTGCGCAAGAAAGGAATGGAAAATATTTTCCTCCACGATGTTTTCGGCATCCTGTCTTCTCCGAATCGAAGTATGCTCATAGTTCGTAAATATCCAGGTTTAAAGAGGTAGTTTCGATTCGGAAAGCCAGCGATTCAAACGGAATCGCAAAATAACAGGTTCGCGGTATACTTTTAACACCGCAGATTTCCACAAATTATTCGAAATACAAGATCTCTGCGAATTGCTAACATTGCAAATGCGGACTATAGTTTTGGCCTTGACTTTTTGACACCCTGTTTGATAAAAATGGAACAAATCGACAGAGTTTATTTACGCATCGTTTGACCAGTGATTTGGAAAAAACGATAAATACGGATGAAGTATTATCATCACAATTTTCGCAAAATTTAAACAAATCTATTCCTTATAGCTGTAAGTCTCGCTAGGTTAATTTCTATGAATACTCTAAAAATCTAGTTCTCATACCTCCCATTATATGTTACCTGGGTAAATCAACCCTTGGGAGAGAGGTTTTTCCTTCGATAGCAAGCAACTGATTACATCTTCAGATTTCTCACCGTCGACATATTCTTTGTATAGGCATATACTTTTATAGCAATTTTTCAATAAAAGGGTTATGAATTTAAGATAACCAAAAGCTGTTATCGATAAAAAGGGCAACCCTAGAAGATAAAATCGAAGAAAATCATAGAAGGGATTCATAGAATACATGTAACCACTAGAGAATACATTTAGGAAGAAAAAGATAGGGCAGGCAGTTAATAAAAACTTAAAAATAAGTTGAATGAAACTAAAAAGAAAGAAATATTAATATATAGAAATTTGATAGAGATAATGATAAAATTTAGCAAGTGAAGAACACTATTCTTTAATGATACAAACTACAGGAGAGAATGCAGATACATAACTAACTATATGAAGAATGCAAGCTCAAAGATATGAATGCAGTACAATAGTTGACGGGCTACGAAGTTGAGATTCTTCTTGATAATAGATGAGCTTAGGATGATGAGTGAAAATTAAGATCGATGGAGATCTGAAGGGTCTGATAGATGATGGAAAGGTTGGTATAGAAAGATGAATAATGAAGGATTCGTTGAAGAAAAGTATTGATAGCATCCTTTTGGATTTTACGTAAAATCTAACATTGAGATTACAGAATATGAAAGACAATCACCATAAAACTTAACATGAAGCTCAGTGAAATTCGTCGTTTGGCGAAGAACGAAAATACTGGGGGGAAATGGAAAAGCGATAGCCTGAGCATGTGCATTCAAAGCAATGAATAAACATTATTTCACACTCCAATCAAAATATAAAAAAAAAACAAAACGATGAAACCTTCTAGAAGATATTGGTTATATAATTTATTTTTCGTCCTTTTGCAGAAATTATGCACCGATATGTTTTATCGCCCATAGAAATTTGATCTTCATTTGAAAATGATGATATAGAACTAAAGCACTTGTTATATAATGATTGAATTCTTCCATTCCTTTGGCAAAGAATTTTATCGGCCATAAATTTGGTATAACTTTCGAAATGCATCTTTTTCTGAAGTATGAGGCCTTTTCAAAATAATGGAAATAAGCCATAATTGATGTAAATGAGTATTTAAATCCCTTCAAAGAACTACTGAATCATGTCTATAGAGTTCTAGAGGTTCATATTTTATAGAGTTAGAAGTTCACATTTTTTATAAATAGCTTATATTCACTTTTCAAACATAAAATCATTTAAAATCAAATGACACTTTTCTCAAATGTAATTTTAAAACTTATGAAAAATTCCTACGCTATTAATTCATAACTTCTATAAATTCAGAAGAATACCTCAATGAATTCATCACGAATCAAAGCTTACATAGAAACAACTGTGTTCTACATAGAGCTTATACCTCCCCAAAAATCCATAACAAAGATACAATACAAGTCTTGTGATACATCTCAGAAGTTAAAAAATACAGTTTTTCAATCTACATCGGTAAATATGGAAAGATTAATAAGAATAACATTAATAAGAATTAATAAAAGTAGATGCGGCTGATACAGTGTGAACCAAGTGTTCGCACAGTAAACTTGAGAATATCTTGTTGATCGTAAATTTTTTTTCATTTATATTTATCGGAAAATGAGGAAGTTTTGGTAATATCACTCCTTCTACGTGAAATTACTCCTAAGCTGTAAAATAATATTAAATAAAGAGCAATAATAAATTTTAGCGCTTAACTTTTTGGTTAACATGGAAATAAGAAAGAAGAGTATTTAAGAACAAATATTAATTTGACGATAAGCTAAATATTCTCAAGTTTAATCGGTTAGAATTCTGTTGCCAAAACTATATAAGTAATTTTTAACATAGTTAACCAACGAAAAAAGCTGCAAGAGAGCTCTTCTTGTATTCTCCCGTAATTTTTTCTTCGAGTTCTTCCTAATTGTAACTCCTGAAAAGTTCTCAGAAAGCATTATTCATATCATCTGACCTGAAATACTTTTCTACGGCATTATCTCATATTCAGAGAAATATTTCCCTTTTATATTTCACTTCTCGTGTTTCGTTCTGACTGCCGCTGGCCTACGATATAAAAGGAACCGCCTGAGAAAATCTTCAAAGGACAGGGATATTCACGCTCGCAATTCAAGCATCGTTTTTTTCTTCGCCATTTACTTTCCCGGAAAAACCATCTTTGTCGCAATTTTCGCTTTATTTCCTTCTCTTCTTTCACACCGTCAACTCCAATCTCTGCCGCAACGGAATCTGCTTCCCAACATTAACCTACCAATGCTTCCAATTTTTCTCTCAACGCGTGTCCACATTACTCCCACTGACAACAATGGGTCTCCTCCATTTTCTCGAAAACATTCCTCTCCTTTCCGTCTATCGACATGCGAAATGCGAAGAGCACGAAGCGTGTTCTTCAACTGGCAAGCATCAGTATTCCAGGACTTGCTCACATTCCACCGAAGTGTCGAATACTAAAACGAACTCGAGAAATTGTTCACAAATAGTTTTCGGAGGGCGTCTTTTGTCCAAACGTAAAGGAAATACTCGGTAGCAGGGATAATAAAAGTGGGCGGAATAAACTGAGACGCATGATGGGAATTCTGAATGCATGTCCAGACCATTGTCATACTTTGAGAATTTTGAAAGTAATGATTCCGAGAAATACTGTTTGGCGGTGTGATGATGTTTAAGTAATTACTCGGAAATTCATTATTACTTTGCTGCAGTGAGATAAAGGTACGAAACTTACAAAGTTTCTTACAAAACAAAAACAATCAGCGGCGTATGTTTTCTACTTTCCTCAATAAAGTGATTTAATTTTGTATGAAATTTATTTTTAAGTGTCTACAACCAAATGTGGCCCTCGACATTTTCTTTGATGCTTTGCCCTCTTGACTTGTAAACATCTGAGCTTAATGCTTAAATGTTCAAGCAGCAAATTTCATTTTCAGCACTGAATGCTCAAAACGAACTTAAAATTCGAATTTATCTGAAGCCCTTTGTATGCTAATTTTACCAAAACTAATGTCTTTGAGTTCATGCTGTGCTAAACATATTATTAAATTGATAGCGACCGAATTCACATATTCACGCATCTCACGTTTCTATAACATATCTTATGCACATAAACGAATCTTGGTCAAGTTGTTGCTTCCCTGGAAACTTTACCAGAACCAATTGGCAGAGTTTTCGCAGCAAAGGAGCCCAAAAAAGTACTTACATTTTATCGTTCTTCAATGCAAAATGGTGGGTACTTGACTGCATTGATTCTGGTGGCAGGGGTAACTTACTATTTACAATCGCCCTAGGCTATAAAAAATCAAGTATTAACTAAATTAAAATAATCATAATTATCTTATATATTATATATAAATATAAAATAATCATCACTATAATATTAATTATAATACAATAAAAATATAAATATTTTCTTGAAAATTAAAAAAGATTAAAACGAGCTTAACTACAATGAGATCCTTGTGAGAATTTGGTACCGCGTAATTCATGGAAACACAGAGAATTCTCCTGAAATTTTTTTCTACGTTAATTTTACAAGGAACGGTGCTCATACTGTTGACTTCCGTAAGAAATACATCAACCTATTCTCGGAATTCCTAATTTCAACACCAGGATACCTCATGGTCTGAACGTAAAGATTTTTTTCCACGGAGAACCCAATAAATCATTTATTACAGCAATGTTTTCCGCTCGATTTATTTTCTAATCTTCAAAAATTACGGCCAGTTTATTGCAATACGATTTTTTTTCATTAGAGCCCTCCTCCGTTATTCTCATCTTCAAACGCCTTTGGTCTCAATGGAAGGTTTAAATTGGTTGTAAAAAACCGCCAGCATATAATTTATGCTCTTTGGGAAGGGGCTCGGATTTCTTACCGCAAAGGGTTTTTCAGTCTTCTTTTGTGGGGTCGAATGCGGTCGCGGTGAAGGGGGAATGGGAAAAGACTTGGAGGGTGCAACGGCAAGAAGGCGGGGCGGCAGCGACTGTAGTACAAGGATGGAGAAGTTAAGAAGAAGAAAAGAGTGTGTAACCATTGCGTGTGGATTACGTGTGTGTGCAGAACGGTGAACATCAATCGAGAAACATTACGCCGATTAGTGCTGACTGAGGTTTTCCAGTGGCAGCACTGAACTGAAATCGTTTAAAAGATAATGCAGTAGTTCCTGCTGTTATATCTTGACACGACTCTAGGATCCGCGGGGTCCTAAGCGTTCCTCGCTTACAAATATCCAATTCATTTATTATTTTCGAGTTTGCGCTGATATCAATCTTCTAAACTAAGGGAAATGTATTTAGGAAACATACTTTAGGAATTTTAAGATTAATACCGATTTATAGAAAACTGAAAGTAATTTTAAAAATTTTCTAGCTTTATTGCATGGAAATTTGTTGATAATTTGCTTCATTTGATTGCTTTTCCTATCTTACCAACTTTTTCCACGTTCTAATGACAAAATACAAAAACTTGTGAGCTCGGGAAATGTCCTATCCTAAGTAATCTTTCATTATTTTTGTATGTACTTGAGAAGGATATTACTGTCAATACCACTGTCATTGTCACGGACATTCTTAGAATGATCCAACAAGGCATTTCTGTGCTTTTCTTTCAAATTCATTTCGACGGAATTTTCCACCGGAGATTCTCAAATGCTCTTACACCAAATGATGCGGGGCCCGGAGCTACAGCCTCCATCTCATATGGTTTTGTCTTGATAGATGGAAATCTTATCATTTGTGTCTTGATACAGGAGAAAGTATAATTTATCTTTCTTATACGTTTGCCAAGTCTTGGTTTGGCCATGCTAATATGAAAGTTATTACGATATGAGCAATAATAAACGATCGATTTTGGTCTCTCTGCTAGAATCGGCTCGAAGAGAATTAGTATTATAATATAATGAATAATATTTACTAAACAACCAATTGGGTTAGACACATCTTACTCTTTTCCATTCACATTCCGAATAGAAATGGAAGTCTTGCACTTCAGTTTTTAAATTGTAGTACCATGCATTTTAAATACCGGAGAATTGAGATGCTAGACTATGAACATGTGACTTTGTTTTCGACTAAACAATTAATCTTTTTACACGTAAATATCCTCATGATTTCGCTCACTCTCAAGATAATTCTGCAACCAAAAGTTCGAACTTATCCTGAGCTGCTTTCATGACGTGAAAACTAATGATTTTCTTGAAAATAAAAAGGAAGCTCTAAGCCTGCTTGTTGATATGTGTTGAATGCTTCCCAGTTGGGAACCATGAGAGTAATTTCGCACATTATCCATATTCTGCCGTCGCACACCAGTAGTGAAATCCCGTTATTGTCCAGGTGCAGGACCCTGAAATAACTGTCCAACAATGTGTCCGTTCAAAAGAACGTGGTTGAGTTCGTCGCCTTGCGAGCCAAGTCCGCACATCCGACAACTTACATATGATTTGAATCATGACTTGGGAAGCCATAAAAATGACTATACCTGCGGAGTTATTTCGAGGTATGACTGAGCTTATGTTTAAAGAAACGTTGGAGCTTCCAATTATTTTTACCCGGTTGGAAACCCGAGAAGTATTCCTGAGCTTATGTTATTTCCGCAGCACTGATGAGCAAGCATGAAAGTGTATACATCCATGATAGGAGAGAAATTAAGTGCAAAATTTAATTGGTATCACGTAGGTGTGTTAACACGACCCGAGTTTAGAGGCATAGACCTCAGGCACATGCAAAATTCTTATTCATCCTTGTTTATACTGACTTATTTTGGAAAAATTATACAGAGAAAACTTTTCTCTACACATGAATTCAAGTTAACAAAATATGTTACGTACAACATCGTTTACACCAGATATTGCAGATGGCTACCGCAAAGTTGAATCCTGACTATGGATGCTGTCCACAAGTTCTTGAAAGCCAGGAAAAATGTAGATAAATGTTTAATTATTAGAAGATTAAATTGTTTCTATTGCGGAAATTGGTATTAAAAACATATTTCCCTCATTTTCTTCAGCTATAACTGACTGAACTATTGAGCGGGATTTTCACTCCGTCTCTTAGATTCGCGTTTTCATGCAGCTTTTACTTTTTTAAAAGCTTCAATTACTTATGTTTTACATATAAATATGTTCTTCTTACTTTCACTGCTTAGTATCCATTCGAAGAATTGATTCTCATTTATTAACCGTGACGATGGAAGCGAGGTCTCAGTATCCGCTGTCGTTACCTCAAGATGTAGTGAGACTGTTTACAAAACATTTTGATATTTTTTTTTAAGGTTGAGGATCTTTTGAAAAAGTGAGAGGATATCAGGGATTGAAGATCTCTGTAGCGTCGATCCTACCAATCGTGTACATAAAATGCTGAAAAAGAAACAAAAACAACTTGATTTTAGATTTAGATTAAGAAAAGTACCCCGCAAGCCGCCAGTGGCGTATGGCAGGGGGTGTAATGACACCAGTAGCAATATTGATCAAGTTCTTTCATGGTCCAAGAACGAAATTAAAGTATTGCTGAAAAGAATGTGCAAAGGCGTATTATTGTTATTACATATAACTAATCGTCGTAAGGAATTGCACCTTTTTATATACTTAAGATTTTTAAAATTTTCAGGTATCGAAAACTATTAATTATACTTCTCTAACAATTTTAAATCGATGATCGATCAACGAAAAATTCGATTAGCGAGCGTCTTTGAACTGAATAATTCCGCCATTAGTATGGGATAGGATTAGCTAATTCACTATCTCCATCGAACTTAATAATGAAAACCGTTCTTTAAATTAGGAAAGAAACTCAAGCTCTCGTTCCACTTTCCGAAGAACCTTCGTAGCCTCCTTTTATACTTGCATATCTTCTGTGAGTAGCCCGTTTCGTTGCAATGCGAAGCCATTATATCGTCGTTATCTTCGATTAAACTTTAATGGGCGAGTTACTGAATGTACAATCTCGAGATTCTTAATGTGATAAAATTAGGTAAATAATGTTGGGGTACCGCTACGCTATTTCCATTCCCCAATCGCCCCTTCCTGTCACGCACCTTCCGAATAATTCTCATCCATCCCTCCCTATATCACTCCTCTTACCGCATCTCATCCCTCACGTGAGCCGCAAGGCTGTTTTTGGACCACTATTATGTAAACAACACGGCCCTTTGATCTCGCCGACACCTCTCTCCCTTATTTTCCTCCACGGGGTCCTTTAATCCTTCACTTTTTTCCCAACAATCGCTTCCCAATATTCTTCTCCCTCCTCACGCACTGCCCCCATCCTCTTCCCTTCTTCCTTCTGCCCATTAATTCATTGCAACGCGGCGTACGACACTCTGAGCACATGGATTCTCTCTCCTGAATACTGAGGCCACTCTCGCACAGCGTATTCCAACCTCCCTAAAATCATTATCGTACACGTAAATCGATGAGTACGATCATAGAGATGTAATCATGCATAAATGTGTAACTATATCTGTCTGAATAGTATTCAGCATGGAGGCTGGTTTGAATCCGAAACCTTCCAAGATTAACTACCAAAAGATCCTAGGATGAGCAGTAAGGTGGTTTTTCCTTGTTTTCTCATTTAGCCATAGTGCTGTGAGTGTAACATGTTTACGTAAGTGCTGCGCTATTTCCCTATGTATAACGCATTCCAAAGCATTCTATGAGGAGTGAACAAAATTTAAAATACTATTCTGTGCCACTCATTCCTCAGCAGCATTCATATTACCACAGCCATAGGTTTGGGACAAAAAATTGACAATATTCCATATAGTAATGATAATAATTTATTACGGTTCATGAGACCCATTAACTCATTACAATAAAGAAAAAATATGTATAAATACGATTAAATATTCCAAATAAATGGCAGGAACGGAAAATCATTACACACAATATCAATTTTGCAAATTTAATATAAAATAGGAGAGAATAAAATTAAGTATGACAAAAACATAAAATTATACGAAGTTTTAAATAAGATATTTTGTCAAGTATGCTCTCCAAAGTATAGAATGAAAATTATCTAAATCAACAGTGCTAGTATCTCTCTTATATCTTGACAATGGTAAAAAATCAGAAAAGTTATATTTATGATATGACACAAATGAATAGATATGAACGCCTCACAATGAAAGAAAGTGTAGCAATCAACTTAGAAAAGTGAAGGCAGTGGTGCCTTGGTTGACGACGGTAATCCATTTTAGGATTACTGTGCTCCAAGGCACTATTTCTCACAAATACAATAATCGATTTACTTCTTCCGGCTCCTCTGCACAACCTTAGTATATGTCAAATATGTAGATTTAAATGCCTCGTTGAAATATTTATCGAAATTCGCCACCCATCGATGAGGCGTCGAAAACTAAAGCCAGCGTTGTTACTCAAGACATTTCTTTATTATAATCATTCGTAGTTAACCAAGGACGTCATTAACTTAGGCTCCCGTTCACCAAGGTACCAATGAACTTGAATATCAGAAAGTTGTATCGTGTTGTTGTGTGAAAGAAAGCCCCAAGCTAGAAAATTGGCTAATTTAAACTGTGGACACCAAAAATAACGTGTAACTGAATCAGGCAATATTACATGAAGCACTTGAGATAGAACACGATACATACACACGAGATTGAGGTACAAATTTAGCTCTTCAGTTAACAAACGAATGTTATTACTGATGTCACACTACATGATAACAATTAACATTTAAATTGATTGTATGTGAGCGGAAAGAGAAGTAGTTAGCATATTTCATCGTGTCGAATGAAAGTTGGTGGAAATTTTTAATATACTACACTAATAAAATATATAGTATTGTAATGTAGCTGAAAATTAAAATCACGTTGGTCTCTCATCTTCAGTACAATAAATAGAGATGCTAATTTCAGAGATTAATTTAGTAATACCTATACAAATATATCGAAAACCTCTACTTCAAATCTAATCGGAGGTTGAATCGGGTTTCATTAAGGAAATCATCAATTTTACATAGCATCACCCTCAAGAAATTATAAAAACGGTCCTGCGATTCATGAAAAGTGGACAGAGGACTATGACCTTCTCTATACACTACATAATTATGTTCCTTGATATCTCGGCTCCTTTACCAGCAAAATCTTGGTTGAACCTTTTCTCTATTTGGCTAAATTATAATCTCACTGAAGCTGACTGGTCGTTTTTGAACTTCCCTCTGAATTCCGTACACCTCTTTTATGGTATCAGTGTCATAAGTAAACTGGAAACAATAGGTTCATCTACGAAAATTTGAATCTGAAGTTTTCAATATTCGAAATGAAATTGCTTTAACGTTAAAAGAAGTTTAAATGAACGGAAATAACTTCTGCAAACTAAATTCTTGGGTATCAAATCTGTTTTAGAGGTAAGATACTATGTAGAAAATACATTAAGAGAGGAGCAAATGATTATTTGTGAAATGACTGATGCTACACGTAGACAACAATCGTTTCGCAAAATGCAAAATCATGAGATGCAAATTTTTCCTCATCCATACATGATCTACGATTTCAAACCAATACACTTTCTAGAGGACATCAGCTGCGCATTCAAATCACTCACACAAACACACATCTAAATTTTTCAGTTTTTTTTCTGACGGAGGGCCACGCTTAGAAATTCAATTACGTCCGATTGACTCGGGGCGGCATAGAAACGGAGCTTAGATAATGATATTCGTTGAGGAAGTCGTATGCGCATGTTTGCGGGGACACAAAAACTCCGAAGCCATCAACTTCTCTCTGTTTTGCCGAGAGCTCCGGAGGAACTTCCGAAGCATCCCTGGCAAGCCCCTTCCATGATGCATGCGCATATTTTCCAGACTTCCCGTATGTCCCTTGACTCGAGATTGATTGTCAGCCCTTACTTTCATTCCGGAGATTCTTAGAACGACCACCTTCTGGTTCTTCTGACCGCTGCCGCAGTCATAGGCCTCCGGAGAACGAGGGTCATTGTTTACTGGTAATGTTCTTGGAAGTTATGGCCGTAACTCACCGCGTTCGCCGAGTGTTTGGTGAACACCTCCGTCTCTTTGACTCGAGTAACCAAGCCAACGGCGTCCGAGGACTTCTGTGCCGCACTCAGTGTAAACAGAGGATATTTACACGAGAAACAAATCCGAAATTTTCGTATAATTTTCACGAACTTTTCGGCTAAGTGCGGGTGTCTTATGCGTCGAAGAAGCCGGAAGGGTGAACGGGGTACGGAGAGGATTCTTTCTGGAGAATACGCTAAGTTCTTCCTTTTCGGTATCTTGGAATAATAAATCGAAAATGGACTCCAAGAATGAGGAACCCCCAGCTCGTGGATCGTGGCTTTTGTGTAGAAAGAGTTGGCAACGAAAATGCCCATCCAAATTGTGAATAGCGGATTTATTTAGAAATTACTCATTAACAATCGGAGTACGTCGTAGCGTCAAGAAAAGCTGAAATAATATTCGATTAAATAAAAAAACTATTTGCTCTTCAGTTTGCTTGATATTTGGTATCTCTCGTAGTTACATAAAAATAAAGGAATATTTTGAGAACTTCTCCTAATACCGATTCTAAATCCAATTGCTTCTCAAATAATAAAAACTATGAAAATGTTTTGTGTACACAAATCAAAGAAGTGTGAATCATCGTTTTCCATATCATAAACCATCTTTCATTTTAGAGAATAAGTAAACATAAAATTTAATAAATAGAATTACTAAACATACACATTAACTCAATATATTAACTATTATTCGCTTTTGTAAAACATCGTTCTCTATTATATATATGAATTGATTCTCCTCTCCCCTTAGTTGATACTACCAGCAAAATGAGTAAAATTAGACCAACCAAGTCGCGACCGAAAATTCAAATGCGCTACAGCCATGGGATTAATTTTACTGCAAGTAAGTAACTTCAACTCCCGAACGTGAGAGTACCCTCAGACGCCCCTTGCGAGTATAACACAGAATACAAGAATCGGCTCGTGAGGTTCGATTTGGCTGCCCCTCATTATTCAATTTTCCTCGCGAACTATTTTCGGAGAAAGGATAAGCCCTGTTTCCTCAAAATAAAGTAAAAGTACGTTTCATTTTACAAATCACAAAAATGATCATATTTTCTGGATAGTAGACATATTTATCCTCTCTTACTCAAAAAAGACTGAATTTCCGAATTATTTTTCCAAAAGGTACTCAATAAATTTTGCCAGAGGTTATGTCAACTTGTCTTCATCCTTTAATAAATAGAAATATGGAAACAACACTCCTATATGCATAATTAAACAATTTTCTAAATCTTCTCTGAAGTCTCGCAAGACTTTCCCTATGTCCGGTTTTTCTGCAGCAGATCTTTTTCCCAACGAAATTATTTCCCTGATATTTCTACTATACGAATAAGTGTAAAAAGAGGAAAAAACCGAAACAGTGCATACATCCTTATACGAGGTGCGATAGTGAAGGGAGGAGAGGCAGATTTAAGAATGCAGAGTTGAAAATGGGAGACTTCTTTAAAAATTTTAAGTTAAAAAAGTTAATTTCCTGAATCATCAGAATTTCGCATTTGAACGTTGTATAGATTGTTGGTAAGAAATACTTTTCAAACCCTGTGAAATATTTCCAAAAATAACCACAATAAATTTCATAAAACAAAGACGATGAATTATAAGAAGAATTAAGATTTCACTGAAATACAAAGATATATACTATCGCTAACGTTTTCTCTAATTTAGTCTATTTCTCAGCTCATTTTCGGAGACCCACCGAGTTAAATGAGCATAATTTGGAATCATAGATGGAGTCTGGAGGAAGGCACCCCCTTTATTTTACTCCGGAAGAGCGTCCTCGAAAGGCCTCCGTGGAGTGGATTGGGAGGGAAAGAAAGCGGCCGTGCTCTCTTTCTGTGCGTGGCGGAAGTACACCACTCGTACTCACACTACACGTCACGTGTCAAACCCTTTATCCGTGCCTCTTCCGCTATTCTCTCTCCGTACCTCCTTCTCGTACCCATTGAGATGTTTCTCGAGCTTATTGCACATTTATTTTCGATTACGTTCACCGCAATTACATTGGCGATTATATAACTGGCATCTTCGCACATGTGGCCCTGTACAATACTTGGCACTTGATACGTTTATTGCTGCAGTTTTCTGCACCATTCAAAATTCGGGCAATGGGTAATTTTCATGTAACGCCTTATCGCTCGGGTAAGTCACTTTAATTTCACAAAATGGCTTTAGCTCTTTCGTAAATCACATGAGTGTTTCAATTTTCAACATGAAAATTAATCGTTTCTACTATTAGAACGACTATCACCAAATTCTCATTGTGTTGTTGAAAGCCTCCAGTCTAACCAACAACGGATAGAAATTAGTACGGAAGAACCCTTAGTTGTGACTCTAACTATGCATTTGAATGGAAGCCCTATCAATTAATATTAATATAATTTAAATCTCTCTCAAGTTTTATTTGAGGATATTTTCCTATATGTATTCCCTATAATAACACATACTGCATATTTCCCCTATAACTTATGGGGTAGGCTACAGATTTCTTAATAATTGGTGATGATTATGAAATTGGTTTCGGCGCTTTGGCCGGGTGCCTCTCCTGCCGCCAACCCATATCGGAAGTATTGAAAAAATACATAAAACCATTGCAGGCAGAAAAATCTGACTAGCCCGTGCTCAACTCCGAACATGGGGGTTGTAGCACTAGTAAGTTAACTACCATTCCGTCACCGAGGTCGGTTAGCCAAGTTATACTTGAAATATTAAAGATAAATTTATCCTGATTATAACACATGTAACCTAAAAATATTATTAGATACATGGTGTATCCACCCTCTGCCGCAAGCCAAAAAGCGGCTTGCAGGGTACATATTTAGATGTAGATACCATGGAGATTTCATGTGGATTTCCAAATGAGTGCGTCATTAAGAAATTAGCATCAAATTGATTGGTTGATAAAGCACCGGCTTGTGCATGCCCAACCCGAAGAAACATTAATTTTCTATCTAATTTAACTTTGACTTCGTCAACCTACGTTTCAGAGACTTCTGTATCGATTAACATTAGATATTAATTAGAACATTATTTTCGTTAATTTTTGTTCATCTTCTTTGATTAATTGTGTATAATCCAGAATCTCGCCATGATTAGGTTCAATAAACGGTTCTATGTTTTCAGATTTTCTACTTTCCATTCGCAACTTGATAAATTTGCAAAGAGATGATCGAACAGAAAGTAAAAACGCAGGTGCATTTTCCGATCATGGCGAAATTAAATACCCTTTGCAGCAAGCCCGAATTATAATCGAATAATGGTAATATTCATGTACGGCAATTGGCAGCCCACCTCGACTCTGAGTAGCCACATTTACGAACCCCTTTCTTCACCCCACCGAAAATTGTTAATAAAGGATCAAATGATCAATCAATCCGTTCCACTCATTTCCTCTCTCCATACATACTACTACTTCATCCAAATCCTTTCATTCTCGTTTGAGCAGCTCTCAAAGTTCAGATGCGGAAATATCGCTCACTCGAAGGAGATGCTTTTGTTCATAGCTCCCTTCCGGTGTTCGGGCAGAATGATTTCCTTGGCCATTGCTTCCTTCCGTCGAATGTTCCGAGATATTAATGTTGTGCTGAATGCGGCGTCCACCTATTAAACTATGACATTAACCCTTTGTCTCGCCGATATTTCGTTTTCTATCGGTCCTTTGTGTGCGAACTAGAATATAGAATTCTTCAATTAGAGCTCGAAATGCGAGCCATGAGCATCTCATTCCTTGTCGATGACCATTCTCCTTCGATAACCTATTTCCCGTCTACAAGAGGAATTTGTTAAGGGCGAAAAGGACTATACGTATACACATCTGAGCGTGGTTTCCATTTAGCGAGGAGATTTGTATAGTTTATAGGCCCAGGTTCGGTTGAATTTGTGAGGAGCGACGCTGAGGATCATCGAAGAAGGTTTTAGCATATCATTATTAGAACTGTGGAGCCTGACCCTGGGACAAACTTTGTATTGCTTTATGTGCAGATTTTTAAACGTTAAGTATTTGTTCTACTCAAGTCCAAGGCAGTAAAGTCCGAATGGAAATATGCAGGTCAATGTAGTAGCAATAAATGCCGGATGATAAGTACCAATTTCTGTCATGAGAAAGGGAGTAAAATATTTTATTTCATTGTATTGATGGTCAATTCTACAAGCATATAATACTGCTAATTAACTGAGTGCAATATAAATTTTGTGTGACTCTTCCCAAATTTTAATGGAACATTTTGATTTCGTAAATGAAAATTAGTTGAACAAGCAGAAAAAAACTTGCTAAATTTTAAGGCTACTATCGGCTTCAGAGACATTACCGCTCAAAGTGAAAATTTCCGCTTTGTATATGCTTGACTTTCACTTTAAACTCAAATTTAAAAATTTGAGAGACTTGCAACTCTATATGTTTAAAATCTCAAGCTATTTTTACATTCTCGACTCATTATTTCGGCTTAATTTATTCTTTTATCTACGTATTAGTTGCAACAAAAATTTCGCAATAATTATTTAATTCGATTCAAGCGCAACACTAATGTAATAATTATTTATATTTATTATCATTTTTATTAATCAATGAAAATAAATTCTCTTTATATTTGAGGCCTTCAAAAAATTCATCAATAGTCAAACTTCGCCGCATTTCTGTGGCGTGAGGTGGTGGTTAGTTTAATGTCTTGGTCCTCCGTTATGAAGTACAATTATATGAACAGTAAAATTGTTGTAAATTTTCGGCAATAATCTTTCGAACTCTTAGTTAGGAGCCCCCGAAGGAGAAACAGAACTTGCAAAGGGTTGATTGTGCACGTCTAAAGCTCCACTTCTCCTGGTTTCTTAGCAGAATATCCATCAATGCCACAATTAGTCTCAGACAATTCGTCTCGGCGACACTTGGCCACTGGGCAGAATTACGAGTTTTAATACGTGGCTAATTGTGACGGTCACCATTCTGAAGGTGTGACGAAACTTCGAAGGCATCTCAAAGAGGCTCAGAGGAACCCAAGCCGCCTCCCAATTTCGAGGCTTCTTTGAGTTCGGGCGCAGGTCATTCGACTTTCCTCACAAGAAACAGTTGCAGGTGCCCATTGCCATGTGTGACGAAACGTCACAGTGTGGAATATCCTGTGAATAGAAATCGCGACAACCTTCTGTTTTCTTTCCCTTTTCAAGAGCTGTGGGGTGAAGGACAGCCATTCCATCTCCATCTAACCGTCAGCTAAATGGGGCTTCCAAGAAAATCAGTTTCTATGGGAAACAGCGCTGAGGTGGATTTTTTCCAATACACAAACGTGTTGAAAATGGATTTTTAACGTAGTGAACCGATGTATTTACACCGCTGTAAATTATATAGGTACTGGAAGAATTTCCAAGTAAAACGTCAATTCATTGATTCAGTTTTGAGCTCATCAAGCGGAGGAGGATCTAGTTGAAGTCATGAATTTTGCGTCCTTGCTTACGCACTCTAAAATTAGTGA